>OX940976.1:66363711-66963711 GCA_954871275.1 Leptopterna dolabrata | reverse complement strand
TCAACGAAATGAGTGAAGTTGTTTGTATCAGATCCTCTTTGCTACAATTCGATCAGCCGTTCGTTTGAGGCAATCTCCAAGTCCAACACCATCCGGCGCTCCTTTGCCGTAGCCAGGAGCAGAATAATTCTGTCACCGATTTTATTTGCCTCATTTCAGCAAATACGTGATTTATCAGATGACATAGTTTTATTTCTGTATTAAGTAGTTGGGAGTCAGATTGAAAACGAACGTTTTCTGCGTTAGGAGCATTTTTAAAAAGGAATTCGAGGACGGGTTGCAAATGGGCGAAGACATCACTTGGGCCGTGTTCATTGATCTCTGAAAGCGAACAAATAGATCGAGATTTCAAGGGACTATAAGCATCATGCTCATAGTAAACCTGACCGGTATGTAATGTGAATTGCTTTCTACTTTCACCAAAGTGGAAGAACTGGATCTCTGTATTGAGTTATCCGCATAGTTCTCACTGGAATCACAGTCTTTCAGTCAAGTTCATTTTCAAGGTCTTCGGTCTTGAAAAATGATCCATCAGGTCGGGCCTGATGGATCATGATTGGTTGGTGTTTCATGAATTTCACGATTTGTGATTCTAAAATGTCCATAGCTTGACCTTTGGTTGATTGCACGACTTCTTTAGGCTGGCCATGTCAGTTAGAAATGGAGGAGTCGCTTCAGTTGTGACGTCACAATCGTAGTGGTGACTTCCCTACCTAGTGTGAGGGTCTGAGTTCGAAAACTGAAAATCGATGGACCCTCAATTACAAAGATTATTGAGATTCATCGTAGTATACTCTAGTGAAATGGTTTATAAACACAACCCACCAATTGTTAGCGTTAAAACAAACGTAGGAAGCAAGTTATGGAATTTAGAACTCGAAAAATTGAGTTTGATTTAATAAGATTCATACTCGAAAAAGATAGTTCGCATGAATAAGTCGAGTCGAAAAGGGAAAGAAGAGCAAACGCGAGTTTTTTCAGCTGACCATAAGCGTCCGGAATACTATTCCAGGCGTTGAACATGATCGAGGTATGTGTGATAGAGCTGTGGCAGCGCGGTTACCCACAAATACTTACCAGACGGGGTGGTTGGGCAGTAAGCCAAGATAAAGCGAGTCTCAGAAAGCGAAAATTTGAGAGGCAGTAAGAGTGGGAATCTGAGGTAAAATAAGCTTAAGAGTCTTGGAGAGTAGTTCAGCGGCAAGGAGTTCTAGTCGAGGAAGAGTTTCAACTTTAGCAGGGGCGATACAGGCGCGAGAAGTGAGCAAGCGGGCAATGAACTCGCCACTCACAGAGATAACGCTGTAGATAACAGTAGTGTAAGCTGATTCAGAAGCGTCAGCAAACCCAGCTATCCAGAATTTAGCGTTGTTGAGCGGAACATGACGAAAGAGAGAGCTGCTGGAGAGATGGTAAGTGGGAAGCGAAAGAGCGCCACTTGTCCCGAATGGGCTGCGGAAGTGGTTTTTCCCATCCAATGCGGGAGATAACAACCTCTCGTTGAATAATGCGTGCGAAAACAGCGACTGGAGTAATCCACCCGAGAGGATCATAGAGTTGGCTGACCTGAGAAGCGAGTTCCCGTTTGGTAGCGACCTCATGTATCGGCGTGACTTTGAAAGGAACACGTCAGAAACACTTTCCCAGTGAACACCCAACACTTATAGCGGAGCGTCATCGTCAAAGCAGAGGTCGACAAAGCTAATCAATTGATTTCTGCCACTAAAGAAGGACTGAGGTTCTAACGAAGTTTCAACCTTCAAAATTCGATTTTTATATAGGCCAAAAGATCTGTGAAAATGTCTGAAATCACCAGAAATTGTATAATTACTCAGGAAGGTAGTAAACGGTGGGCCAAGACAACTTCAATAATCAAATACAATTGGTCAAAAATAGGAGCCTAATTAACGCTTTTCTTACCATGTTGGTTTGAAGTAGGTTCCATTTATTGCCATCCAGATTGAAAATCTCAATTTTCTCAAAGGGCAGCCTGGTAAATCTTCTTTATCACTAAGAAGCGTAGAGCGATCGGAAGAATCGTTTGAGTCGCCCATTGCGGAGCTGTTTGGTGTGAACTCGTAAGCAAGACTGAACCTTACAAAAATAGGGTTGTCAAAGACAAGAGATGCTAAGTTGAGGTCAACGTCGACGGTGGAGAGGTGTCCTGAACAGACCCAAACTATCGCCCCCCGACTTGTGAATATGAAATTCGAGTGAAAGCCAGAAATGTAGAAACTAGAGTGAAAACCACCGCATTTCTACAGTATCTACATTAAATTCATGTACATTATGAATGTATTTCTACCACATTCACATGAAATTAGAGTGAATACTTACCTACCATCATTATCGGTCATATTCGCACGACATTCATGTGAATATGAACATATTACTAACATATTCACCATATGGTATTCGTGGGAATACCATTATATCTCTACCACATTATTTACACGAAATTCATGTGAATTTGAACATATTTCTATAATATTCACTTGAATTTCAAATGAATATCAACATATTCCTATCATATTCACTTGAAATGCGACTGAATACCATCATATATCTACCATATCTACGAAATTCGTGTGACTGCGAATATATTCGTATTCATGTGGAGTTCGTGTGAATACGAATATATTCATATTTACACGTGTAAATACGAATGTATTCGTATTTACGCAGATACGAATGTATTCGTGTTTCACAGAAAATACGCCGTGTCTATATATTCATGTTCGTATTTACAAATATGGATATGCCCATCTCCTTCCTCACCCCAGTGTGTCACGGCATAGGCCAAATGTAATGCCCTTGAGGGCTATAGCACTGACTATGCTTTCTGGCACCTGGGTTTGAACCCACAGGAGAAAATGCCTTCCATTTGAAATGCTCGGTCAGTGGGAAGGAAGAGATCACCAAACTCTTGGCCTAGCGAGGAGCTACGATGTCTGACTCGTTGTTAACATTTGCTTGCAATCCATGCAGTTATGTTCCTTGAGGAACTTTCTCAAAACAAACCCACAGCAATAATGGGAAGGCACTTTCTTCCGCAGGGTTCAGGGACACAAAGGTTTCGCCACATTCGTAGGTGTCATCCCCCTCGTCGGGCTCAGCTGCCTGGGAGTTAGGAGGCAACTTGCTTAGTTGAACAAGAGCAGTTTCGATGTCCTTCTCACAGTTGGAACTCCCAGACAACTTTGGCATTGAAGAGAAGGATAAAGATTTTAAACCAGTCTTCATTTGTCGAGCGGATGGATGATCTGAACATCCATGTTGCTGATGAACTACGGAGAACGTGTTCCCAAGCGCATATTGGTTTATCAACCGTGTCCTGAGACTACGTTCTCCATAGTTCGTTTCCATGAACTCCGAAAAAAGCAAGAGTAAACGGATGTTCAGTATCCAACCACTCAAACAATCTGGTTGCCTGGGACAAGCCACAGATTTGGCAGTGGAGAAAAATTCCGACATTTCCCAAAGGAAAGGCCTATGCCTCGACGAATCGCTAACTGGATATCGATAGCTCAATTTGTCCTGTGACTTCCTTAAACTGTTGAAACAGTCAAAAATATCGTTGAAGTCCAGGAGAAATTGAGCTGTCAATAAAGCTGAAGAGGGCATCTGTTTATTCGTGTAAAGGACCAGCATAGCTACATTCAGTGATCTGGAGAAAATTTGTGTGGCCAGCTTTACCTTCATTTTAGAAAAAAAAAACCTTTCTAAAATCAGTATGCTTCATCGATATTTTTGGCGCGAGCCTAAAGCGAAGCGGCTCGTCGGCTGTTTGAACATGTTCCCACTTCGATGTAGCCCCATGCCAAACGAAGTTGAATTTTACGAAACAGTTTCAAAGTGATTTAATTAAATGAGGGGAATCCCACAAGAAAAATATTTTTCTCTCTCTAAAGAAGAAAAATGGATTTTCATGTGAGATTCCCAGACCTTTGATGACTTTCCGATTTTTCGGCCCTTGGTCACATACAATATTGTAGTAGTAAGTAGGCCATTAGACTCAAGGGCATCAAGGCATTGGAACAGTGCCCCATGGTTAACAGAATAATTTTGCTCACTGCCTGTGAACCAATGGCCCTTTTACCATGGCCACAAGAGCCTGGTTGGCAATCAAATCTTGTCGACTGAAACCATCCTCAACAAGTCCCACTATGACGTCTTTTTTTGTATTAAAATATAAGTTCTTTTTAATCGATATTTCATCGAACACAAGGGTGCACAACTTTTGAGACGTTGGTCATTTGGGCACTTCTGACTTTAGAATGTGGTTATGCACCCCTCTATTCAACGAAATTCTCGATTGGAATCTCTTCATTGTTGCAGCACTAGGGAGTGTGAGAACTTTTCTAAGAAATCTGTACGCCCTAGGTGAACGATAATACACGCTTAGTGCGAAGTCCTTCATTGTAACCGAACATCTTCTCCCGTACTTGTTCAACCGGGACATTTTCATTCTAAAGGAACAAACAACATAAAATGGGAGCAGTACACTAAAAAGTTAAGCGTCAACGCTAACAACTAAGTAAAAGTCAAGTGAAATAAAATTGAAGAATGATTGAACTAGTCCTATATCACAATCAGTCTCACTCTTACTTAGATTTTAGATTCTGAAGGTGTCACCCTCTTCCATAAAAAGGACCTCCTCGTTGGGAATCTGATCCTGATCATCAGCGGTTTCTCCTCCTACAGGCTGATCTTCCGCCAATGGGTTAGTCAAGGCATCAACATAATATTCCAGAGAGCTTTGGGTCTTTCAATTTTCGCCAAAATATTTCGAGAGCAAGTTGTCTTGCTCCGTGGCTTCCCAGGAACTCTGCTAGGTAGAGGCTCCAGTGCAATCTGGCTCAATAACTTCCTTCTTTTTTTTATCACTTTCGGTTCACACAAATCATTTCTGTAATTTGCTTCTCCTTGCACCCTTATAACACCCCTGGCATTTTTCTCAGTGACAGTACGCTTACATACAGCAAACTTGAAATGGAACTGTGCAAAGATCGGCACTTCAGAGCCAACTTTTCGCACAGTACCATAAAGGTCAAACAAGTCTTCGTATTCTTGGGGTTTGATTATATTACCCTCTATATCTATATTATCCCTCTTCGTTGTCTCTTTTTCTATTCTCCCAAATACCCTGTCTGGTGGAATGAATGAATGTCCAGCTACAGGAAAGTTAACTTATCTGAATTTTGTGAGCTTAATTAACACTCTCAAACAAGAATCTGCACAACATTCCCAATACCGTTACATTATTGTTTTGCCCTGGGCACCCGTCGCAGAACAACTTGATTTCTTTTATTCCAGTCAGATCCGTATTTTGGAGGTGGTAGGTCAAAATGGAAGCTATTTCATTAGATCCTTTAAAACATTGTTGTAGCTTGGATCCTTTAAAACCTTGATGAGGGTAGCTGGAGCGTTGAATCAATCAATAAATTGCTTGATTAAATCACGGTATCAGCCACTTGAAATTTCACTAATGTTCTGGCCTTACTTATGAATTTGCAATATTTATCTTCAAAACCTGCCCGTTTATCGTCTGTTTCGCGGCCAGAGATATTCTGTTTCCGTTTGGACTTCATCAAATTCAACCCAAAGTGGTTCGATTTTTTCTAACGACTTGAATCAAGTCAATTTGGCTCAATTGACTGCGTAGCCACGAAATTTCAAAATCTGGACAGTGCAGAAACGATAACATTTGTGCAACGCTTTCTTCAAGGATTCGGTTTGGTCCTTGGATAATGGCATGATGCAACGAACACGATGAAGGTAGGTACAACTGAATGAGCCTAGGACGATATCAACCTATATTTATTTTACTTATTCGCAATGGTAGACCCTAATCCTATATTGTAAAAATGGGAATAAGGAATGAATGGATAAAGCATAGGGTTGATTTATATTTGAGTTTGGTCACATGAAGCACGCATGGGGACTCACCTTGTTTCCAAGCGTCTTACTTGTGGTTTCTCGCAACGAATTTTCTGTCTATTGCAACTCAGGCCTGAAGTGGGCAATATACTTCGCTCCTGAAGAAATTCAAGTCTCAGAGAATCGAAAATTAGGCCGGAAGATGATTTTCTTCGCTCCTGGATCCTTGGACAGAACGCTGGAAGTTGTAGTTTTTGGGTGAAGTCGCGATCCCCCCCCCCCCCCCCTTTCCGAGGTGCCGTACTTCAAACTCACAACTGGTTACCTAATCCGGCTCGAAGGGTTGGGTTCCCTGAGCGACGTCATCACTTCTGTTGTCCTCCCCACTACATTCAGAAACAGCAATGTCCTCAGATGTTTCGTTCAGTGGCTCTCCAAAATTGCTGATGCTCGGACGAGCAGTTTCCTGGTCCTTGGTGAACAGCAGTAAGCCATAGTACCTGCGGTATAAAAATGTGAAGTTGAGGATAAGTCAAGTTGAGGGTCGCACTTGCAAATTGAGGTTGGGCACTAGTCTAATTAAAAGCTTTTGTAACTATTATCTGGTAGGTACTTACCATAGCTTCGGTTTAAAAATCTCATCCGCGCCTTTTCCACTTCTTTCAGATTTTTCGACTTTGTGTAACTCTTTCCTGAAAGCTCCTCTGAGGTTTTGAATGTTTTGTTTTAAGCCGGGGATATCCAGAGAGGGAAAATCCTCCTTGAAGGCTTCAATAATCTGTCTGTAAGCTTCGTTTTTCACATTTTTGTTTGTATAATTCACATCGTTCAACTTCCACAGGCAGGGCCGTTCCCGATATGCGTTGAGGAGTTGAGTTATTTGCTCATCATTCCAGGGTTTACCCATTTTCAACAAAACAAAACCCAGTACAAAAGGAAACACTAGGTACAAAGCAAAAGACACTACCAAACGAAACGAAAAACAAAAGGAAAGTTCTTGCAGTAGGCAAAACAATTTGAAACCGGCCAACTGATAACGATAACTGATAGCGGTGGATGGGAAACGATACGAAAACTGTGGATCACAGAACTGTTTGTGAGTGGAGCACCGGCTTCCGAAAACCTTCAGAACCTTTTCCTTCTTGAACAGTCAGTTTTGGACTGTGGGTTTTCCCTCCACTAACTAACAGTTTCAAACTGCAGGTTTTTCGGAAAAACCGTTGAACTTGAACCTTCAGTTTTCTCCTCCACTTACGCACATTCCAAACCTGCAGGTTCCCCAAAAAATCCGTCAAACCGTCGGAAATCCCGCTCGTTTATGGCCAGCTATTGAGATGGCATCGCCAATGGTTTTATAGGACAGCATTCCAGACCATTTTGCCTGGTTGATCATCAGCTGTAGTCTCAATGAGTTAGCCGGTCGAATTTCATTAAACTTGTGATACAACGTTAGCATCACAGTAGAGCTCATATATCTTGATTATGTCTGATATACACGTTTAACGTGATCTTCGTTCAGTGAAGGTGTGTACTGTGGCAATTCACCTTTCATACTCTACACATAGGACGTGGTGGGCGCTCATTCTGTTGAAGATTATCGTTACTACGTTTCAACAGAATTCACTTATATCCCACATTTATGTAATGGTCCAACAGCTTTTCATATAACACGTGCGGTTTGCCGACAAGAAGTCGCCTTCAGGTCGGTGCTACTACTGAGTAGTTATGGTACGAACACTACAGATTGTTGTATGACAGGCGTGACGACTTGTGACGGTATATGGGAATCCCGTCCATCTTGGATACGGGCTCTTCCCGATCTTTTTGACACGCGACTGAAAGGGCGTTTGGAAACGAATCCTCAACTCCTGGAGGCATTGCGTTATAATCAAACCAGTTTCTCCTGGGGCAGCTGTCACACTGCCTCCCTACCTTTCTAGAGGATGGAGAGGGGAAACTACACTTTATGGGCGGCGTAGTTAAACCCCTCAACCATTACATGGTAGCAGAGCGTGGTTGAGAATACTCGGGAGATGATATATCTCCCTGCCATCATCAAACCCACTCCCCCCCCCCCCCCCCCCTAATCCCACAGCTAGTACCTGGCTTAAGCTGTACAACTTGAGTTCGGCCGAGGAGCCATTCGTGTTTTCCGAACTGCCAAGTTTTTTATGCCAGGTTAATGGGTTCCACTAGATTGATTCTTCATACCTGCCCGCTAGGTCGTCGTTTTGCGCCCGTATGTTGAGGATGTCATGAAGTGTCAGTCTGCGTTCTGTTGAGAGGCTTTGCAAATATCTCTCTATCGCCTGCTCGATTATAGTCACTCTGTCTTTAGGGTCGTGGATGGTGTTTGTGTCCAAATAATCTCGTAGGCAGTGGGCGGCGTAAGCTCGCCAATTGTGGTCGAGTTTTTTTCCCATCATAGCTTCTCGCAATGCGTAGTACACATTTTCCTCATGATGTTGACGGTGAACGAGTGCTTGCACCTGCAACTGTTCGATTTGGGACTGCACTTGAAGACGTTCGAGTTGTAGTCGGGCCAATTCAGTTCTTAATCATTCCTGTTCTACGTTTTCTTGATTTGGGGCTTCCGGGAACATGCCTGCCATAATTCGCCCCACGATTCCAGGCTCTCTGGCCATTGTTTTATTGAGAGATATAGATAGATGTTATAATATGTAAGCCAGACAAACGTATTTGTGCCGTACCACCGGCTCAATTTGTCTTCGAGCGTTTCAAAATCTCCGTTTATTAAACACTCGTATAGTGCTCGCTGTTCAGAGTAAAAGGTTTGTTGGGCTAGTAGTTGCGTGATCGAAAAACGAGGTTAGCATGCCGCTGGGTTTGTAATTTCCACTTACGGGTGGTTCCTACTGTATAAGGTGGTAGACTGTTTCCACTTGCGGGTGGTTCCTAGTTGTGGGTAAAGGTATGCCTTTATGGTCAATCAATACCCACAATACACACACACACACTTCACATTCTTCTTCTCCAAAGAAGTATTTTTTTAAGGGAAGGAGTGTGACTGTAAATGGGAATCCCGTCCATCTTGCATGCGGGCTCTTCCTGATCTTTTTGACACGCTGCTGAAAGGGCGGTCGATTCGCGGAAACGAATCGTCAACTCCTGGAGGCATTGCGTTATAATCAAACCAGTGTCTCCGGGGGCAGCTGCCTCCCTACCTTTCTAGGGGATGGAGAGGGGGAAACTACGCTGTAGGGGCGGTGTAGTTAAACCCCTCAACCATTACAGACTTAAGGTCGACACGTTTGCCTACATCTGTAGGTCGCCATTTTAAAACAGAATCCTCTTGGTTTTCCCAAAGCCGCTTGGGTTATGTTGACGTTATGATGCATGTTTGAATAATTTTCCTATTTAATTTACACTTTAATTGCAAAAATATTAATAACCATAATGAGTTACAAGGAAATGCAACATTTTAAAAGTAAAACCATCCAAATAAGAAGTCGTCATACCGTTTTCATTTTAGTTGCCAAGTTGAATAATAAATTCAAAAGTCTCAGAACCGGAGGGCACTTGTTTGCAAGAGTAGAATCAAAGGTATTACGTAGAAATTTTCTCCGCATCGATTGTACGACACGGGTTCTCTCAATGAAACCTATAGGTACTTACCATAATATTATCCTATTCCACCATCTTAGCGATTTCGCCCGCAGTGGATTTTTGATGAAGACATGGCAACGGCTTCCTACATTTATCAATACCCAAAAGGGGTTCTAATGACAGAAATATGTGCAACAAGTCGGAGTGAGGTAGAAGAAGTTAACCTTCCTATATAGGTTTTACTACAGAACGTTGTAGTATAATACTACTACAGATCTGTACACTACAATTGTACTACAATGTGGTGAACTAAGTTTAGTCATGAGGTCGTAGCTTGCAACTCTATTCTGACCCGAGGTCGGGTGACGACGTCGGTACAACCAGAAAATCATTTCAATCAGTATTTCGAGGTATAGATCATCTGTTTTCATTACATATATGAAAATGTCCATATCTATATAGCATAATTTCAATCTTTCGAGCCCGAATTTCGGCAACATTATGCTGCAGGTAATGATATTTGTACATCGTTGTTTTCGAAATATCGAGTATACTCATATCAAAGTATATTGGCTTTTTGAATACAATATATTTCTTAGACATGTGTACAGCAGCTAGATTTTCACTGTATATGGGTTCTATATAAAAATTCGGGTTTGGCAATGAGCTTTTCCTGTCTTTTGGGATCTGACACCAGTTTTATGGATGGGTCGTTTCCCCAAAAATAACGTTATTCATTAACTTGAATAAGTCTTTCTCAAAATTGTTTTTAGCGTTTTTTCTTAATTCAGTATTGAAGTCTATATACGGTTTTAACCATCGTGATTGATTGAATTTCAATACTCGGTGGATTTTGGCAACTTTCAACCCATGACTTATGGCCTGCTTTAAAGCCATATGTTACTGTCTACGGGAAAAGGGACCTAATCTTACTCTGGGTCGAAATCGAGTTTGATGCATTTTCAGAAAGTAGGCAACCTGCTGAACACGCTGGTTTTTTCAGATTGTTTCTATCTCTTTTCGTTGGTGAGATACGAGTTTTTGAATTTGGAGTTTTGAGAAAACGGCTCGCAAAGTTTTGCAATCTTCAAAAGTGATCTACTGGCTTTCTAATCATTATTTTAACTTGAAATTTGGAGGGTACGTTGACTTATTAGGTGCCTACCCTAGTTTACTGGTACAAACGTTAACCACTAGTAAAAAGACCAAATTTTTTATTGGCTAAGGTAAAAAAAAATTCAAATGCGAAAAAAATTACTTTTTTATGAAAATTGTACAAAAATTGAAATTGTGGAAGTAATTACTCATAAATCATCGAGGGTATGTCAAAAATCATAAACAGAAGCAGTATTTAAGGTTGTTGTCTTAGGTTGGCTCTGTGAGGTCGTCGCCTTTTTGGTGGTGGGGGCGTTGTCTCCAAAACCTCTTCGTACGGTTGCGGCTGATTTTCATCTTCAGAAGGTCGAGGGCACAGTATGTCCTTTGCTTCATCTGAACAGTATTCTCTGATTTTTTCAAATAAATATTTCTTTCTGAGAGCATTCAGACCAGGAGGTTGGATTTGGATTGGGCAACCTTGTGGTTTTGGGTCATTGGACAATGAGACCACAGCAGATGCAGTGTCATCACATTCGTGCCTGCATTTGACCTTGCCCATCCACTCTTTTGAAAACTCGAAGTGTCCATAAGTAGTGATCCTCGGGATAGCTTTCCAACCTCTGGCCACAAAAAACTGCTGCCAGTCAGTTATTTGAACGAAAACGTCACCTTTTTCTGTTCCTGAAATGACGTATTTGTTCATCCTGGAGAGAGGTGTTGAATTTTCCACAATATTAGCGACATCTTGAACGGTGCTGGCCTTTTCTGTTCTAAATCTCTTCTTGAAAAGACCAAAAGCCCAGTCACATCCAAATTTTGTGTGCCCGACAGGAAGAAATGAAAGTTGAATGGTATCGTTCTGGCCAGTCATCACACGCCAAGCAAGGTAGGCCATCATGTAGTTGTTTTTGTTTTGTGCTACACAATTGTCAGCATGGAGTAGGAGGTGCTTCTCTCCCAAACCAAAATTTGTGAGATAGTGGTGTACGTAACTGATGACAGCGTTGCTACCTTTCGCAACACTCACTGCTTCCGGAATGAGATAATTGTGCTGCGTTCGTTTGGTGTCATTCATTATTCCGAAAATTCCAACTTTGTACGGCGTCAAGAAATAAATGGGACCAGGCTGTTGAGGGTCATGTGGAATATGAACTTGTTGGGCGAAATCGAATGAGTAATGAACTTGGGCACTGACTTCATTGGGGCGGTGCGGAGGAGGGGGTCCTTCCTCTTGAAAAATTTCGGAGCTGAGCAACAATCGAGTATTTTTGATACTTTGATTATAGTAACCTCTTTCCTTGTCAACCTTGTTGAGGTGTTCTGTGCAACTGGCAAAGAATTTGCGTTTTTCATCTTCAGACTTGCCCTTTAGCATGCTATGACTAGTGTAGTTTTTCTGGCATATATTGCACAAGTCACTTCGGGGATTCATAATGACAATATCATCACAAAACGTCTTCCAAATTTTGTAAAAGACGCATCTCCCGACTGACCTTTCTTCAGCTTCCTCACATAGTTTTTGATAAGTACGATATAAGCCCACTTCCGTATCAGAAGATGGAAGCAGTTTGGCAATAATCTTTTTGTTTGCGAGGCGACCTGGCATGAACAATGCTGAGTCTTCAGCATAATTTCTAATAAACCTGACAACTTTTTGAGTATCACCAACAGAAACCGAGTTTTTAGGCGTCCGTTTCACATTGCCATGCAACGGCTGATGGACACCGTGCATCTTGAATAAGCCCAGCAACCTTTTGAAGCGTTTTATTTGTATGCAGTGACAGAATAAGAATAATTTCTCACATACTTTCTCTCCACTCATCATGTAAGTCCCCCTGTTCCTTTCCCTATCTTTTTGAATAACGCTGCCACAGCGATTCTTGACAGCACTACTTGTGCGGTGAAGTAAACGCAACATGTGTACAGCAGCTAGATTTTCACTGTATATGGGTTCTATATAAAAATTCGGGTTTGGCAATGAGCTTTTCCTGTCTTTTGGGATCTGACACCAGTTTTATGGATGGGTCGTTTCCCCAAAAATAACGTTATTCATTAACTTGAATAAGTCTTTCTCAAAATTGTTTTGAGCGTTTTTTCTTAATTCAGTATTGAAGTCTATATACGGTTTTAACCATCGTGATTGATTGAATTTCAATACTCGGTGGATTTTGGCAACTTTCAACCCATGACATATGGCCTGCTTTAAAGCCATATAATATACGATATAGTGCCAATTCAAAGACTGAAATTGAGCTTATGAGGCTAGGTAATGAGGCGGGACTCACGCGAAACTAGATGCATATTTATTACGGAATAACTCACCGCAGAAATATCTGATGGTCGTAGGGTATTACTCTAACGTAATTGAGCCACACTTGTCAAGTAACACTTGATATATTCAGAAAAGAATCAAAGAGGAATCAACAGGACACATGATTATGCACTATCATAGTAAATAGTAACTGTGTGTTTCTAGTACCGTAAAACGAGGTAACTTTGCTGCTCCACTTTTCGACTTTTTTGTTTAAAGTCAAATTTAAACTACTTTTTTTAAATAAAAAATCAAATCTAATGGTACGTATGAACTCTCCAGAACCGAATGAATCGATCTATCACTGGCTCAATTTTTTATTTATTCATTAACAACTATTTTTTTTTTTTTTTGTTAAACTTTGGAGCAATCTTTCAGGGGGGGTAAGGATACCAGGAAACCAGGAAAGCGCCAATTGCCTAAATATATAGTAGGAAAGCGCCAGTTCTGGCTTTTAAAAGTTATAGGAATGCGCCAGGTGAAGTTCAAGGACAGCTCCAAGCAAATATCACTGTTATGCTAGTTTAATAAATGTAATAATTAGAAGAATATTGTACATCGGTCGTCACAAACTTAATGTCTACTTGTTTATATTGGGTTCGGTAATAACATCCTACCAACTTTCAGAAATTCAAGTATGGTGATGTTGCCGTTCTTGTATTCTTCGTATTTACTTTGGATGCAGTCAATTTGAAGCGCCTTTTTTTAGTTACTTTTCTTCCTTTTGTGCCCTTCATTTTTAGGTAGGTTTCACTCTGAAGTTTTGTGAGTGTTATTATTAATGTGTGTATTGAGGGCTTTGGGCTGTAAAACATGTCGTTCAGGTGTCGATGGTAGCTCTCAGCTGCGTTTGTTGTCCTCGGATCGTGTGAGTCTGATACAGGTGCACTCCAAATCGCCGGTGGGAAGGCAGCTTCTTCCGAAATATAATTATCGAAGACGTAATCAGCGAATTTCAAAATCGGTGTTCCTACTACGTCAGGTGCTTCAGAGATGAGATCACAAAATGCATCCTCAACCTCGGAATAATGTAGGAACGGCAGTGAAAAAAATAATTTCATCCACACACTTTTTTCAGAATCTTTCTGTTCGTATTCTCTTTTCAGCCCCAGTTCAACAATTTTCCTGTGCCATGCTTGGCCAAGGTGGAATCGGCAACCTTTTATGATACACCCTGGAAATACGGCCCGTACAGACTTGTGCGCAGCCGCTTCAAAGTCCAAGATAATCGTTTCTGGGCGTAAGTCCTTATTCAACATTGAACGAGACATTGACCGTATTTGGTTCCACATTTTCTCGTAACACTCAGCTGTTTTTGAAGGTAAAAAGCAGAACACTAATGGTAAATATGCTGAACCAGTGAACGAATGGATTGTATATAACTGGTAAAAATGTTTCGGGGCAACATAAAATGTACCATCAGCAAGCATGATTTTGTGTGAGGACAAAAAGTCCAAGTTTTGAGTAGTCGTCAAAATTACAATGTTCTCATGAACGTAACAAAACTGTTCCCCCGTATTCGTTAATATGTGAGCATCACGAAGATATGACAGGGCTTCCTCAACGTTTTTGGGGTTTTTAGGGAGTTTTTTGCGACGTGTTTCGTACATAGCTTGACGTACACTTGGCACAACCTCGTGTGTAAGAGATTGGTTGGAAGTATCGTGTAATACTTGCCTTATGATTTTTGCCGGTTTCACTTCCAACATTTCCATTGCCTTGCGCTTGCAGGTTTTCCGCAGTTCATTTCTGTCGATCTGTCGGTTAGAGAGCTCGTCGTGAGAATGAGAGTGTACTTCCTTCACTACGCTATTTACACCGGAATCTGTATAAATTGTACATGAACACTGTCGACGCGTGCACCGCCAACGAACGTTTCCGTCTTGCAGGTCGCGAACTCGCCTAAACGTAAAATTACAGTATAGCAAACCATCGTTGTCTTTGTTGGTTGATATTCTCTTCAACTCCATAACCAAAAACCTCCGGCCGACTACTCTGTTAAACAACTAATCTCACGAGCACGTTTATCGACTAACTGACCTTATCGAATTTCTTGTTTTGACAAGTGCGGAGTGAGTCCGGAGTTTGACCGTCGTTATCTCACTGGCGCTTTCCTATAACGTTAGCTGGCGCTTTCCTTACACTTCATATTGGTAAATTTCAAGGGATTGGCGCTTTCCTATTGCAGCCAAGGATACTTTGCGCCAGTTCGGAAATGTCTTAATTTTTCGTTCAAAAAAGCTTTTGTGCCTCATTTGGAGCAAAGATTCGTGTTCTACCATTCAAATATGCACCATTAACGAGGACCATCATAAAAAAACACCAGATTTCAACGAAAAATTGAATTTTTATTAAACAGTACATCATTTATTGATAGCAAAATAGTATAAAAGTCCTTTAAAACATACTGAATCGTCTTATAATAAGAACAGCCTTCATTCAAGGTAACTTGTCTCATTGTAGGAATAAGAAAATACTAAATGACTAGGTAGTACCTACCTAGGTACCTATTGAAATGTAAAAATGTACCTACCAAATTCTTAATGAACAAATTGAGAACATTCGATTTAAAAAACTGTATAAAAACAGTTAAAACGCCCTATTACCTTATACAAAGTGGACGGTCTTTCTAGGCAATATATTTGCTTCCTAGTACCTACCTACCTAATTAAACAAGTTGAAACGATTAATCACCAATGTTCATAAACGCCCACGAATGTATGGGTTAAATGTCTAATGACCAGGTGTTTCAGTCTCTTTGACTTTTTCTTATCACATGTTTCTTAAAGTTTAAAACATCAAAAATAACGGTATAAGTACCTATAAAATGCAAAATCTCAAGTAAATTGATTTGTAACGATAATTATTACTGATCTAAAAAAAATTCCAGTTCTTCTACTTTGTAAAAACCACGTTTACTCACAAGTTTCGGCGCAGAAATAGAGCCTTTGACAACATTCCAATCATAGTCAATCACATCTTCTTTAATGGGCCATTTCCATGACTTAACACTCCTCTCCATGGTGGAAACTTTTGCGCCTTCGTCGTCATAAGAAATGATCTTGCCTGGGAACAATTTCCCATCATATTGTACCACACAGAAAGCACCGATGGTTTTCTCCACTGTTTTGAAATGATAAGGCGAGGATTCAGATCCTTCAAGAATTTCAGACTCTTGTTGTTCCACCTCCATCTCCCTTAGCTGACGTTCAGCAAAAGCATCAAACGATTCGTCTTCAGACGAATCCATCAACACTGGTTCGTCAACGTCACTGGAGTCTTCTGCGTCTCTATTCTTCTTCTAGAAGCAGCTGGTGGTTGGGATCTGGAAGAGGATGAAGGTTGGGGATCAGAAACGTCTGAAGCTCGAATACTCTGGCCCGACGGTACATCGACTTTCTTCTTTTTGCCCACTCGTTTTACGTTGGTCCACTCAGCACGTCTATTTTCGAGACGTTTAACAAATGTGTCCATTATATGTAAACTCGCCGTTGAAGATGAGGGTGTGGAAGGCGACGTGCAAGAGCTGTTAGAATTTCCAGGAAGTCTAGCCAAGAGTGCTTCAACATCACAGGGGTAAATAACACAGGCACGAAATCCGGATCGTAGATTGTTACCAACATTTTCCTGGATTCTGTCCATAAGCTGCTTCAACAGAACGGGAAAATAATCCTTTCTGAACGTAGTATTTCGTTTATCCTCCTTCCACTCCGTCAAAAATTTTCTCCATTCTTGCTTAACACCTCGAAAGACACTAACATCTATTGGTTGTGTGTGGTGAGTGGAATTTGGGGGCAAGCATATGAATGCAATATTATTCTCTTCACAGAGTTTCAGGACTTTCACTGACATGTGCAGGGCCACATTGTCACAAATCACAACTTTCTTGCCAGGCAGTTTTTTCAATCTTGGGATGAGAATGGACTGGCACCACTCCAGAAAACTTGCAAAGTCAAACCATCCACTTGATGAACAGTTATATCGAGTCCCTGCAGGGCCATTCTCAGTCCATGTGCTCCATAAATTATTTGCTTGGTAAAGAACGTAAGGAGGTAATAATTCACCACTTGCACTTCCTGCAAACATTAATGAGATTCCCGTTTTCGAAGTATTACGAATGTTCTCAACATACTTTGTCCCCCGTCTGGTTAACACTTTTTTGAGCCCAGGATCATCCGTGAGATTCGTCTCGTCAAAATTCCAGATATTGGACGGTGGGGCTCCTTGCACCTCCTTTGAAAGGTTTGAAATGTAAGGCTTCAAAGTGTCAACGGTTATTCCAGCCCTACTCCTCTTTATATTGGCAGCAAATCTAACTATGAGAACAGGATGTCTTTTTAAGAAACCATTCAACCAAACCTTTCCAGGTTTGTTAATCTTTGAAGACCTTCACAGTTCGTCCACACTGCGACAGGTAATCCTTGATTACCATGCGTAAATCATATTCCGTCAAGGGAAAACCAAATTCTGACATCGTTTGTATGCAGTAAACGAAGATTTTTTCCTCATCGTCGGTAAATATGGATGGTCTCCCTATACGACAACCGTGCTTACCTCCTAACTTGTTGATTATGGTCCGTCTTGCAATTTTGTAATGAGCAGAAGCTGCTCTCTGGGTCATGACACGGTTTCGGACAGCATTCAAACATTCTTCTAGTTGACGATCGTCATAGTTCTTGTAGATACGGCTACCTAACTTTTTTTTGTATGTGTTTGGCATCTGAAAATATCCAAGGAGACATTTATTAATTGCACATACCAAAATAACTCTAAAATAATCAGAAAACACGTCAAATAATAAATACGAAACAAGGAAAAATCGTCTCTTATCAAGTGGTAGGATACTTTGCTCCAACCTCAATCATGGAGCAATGTTTCATGCTTTTTAGGTGCAAAGTTATGTTGCAGTAGTTTTTCTGTGATTGTTACCTTGCTAATCGTCCTACATTAACCAACAAGACGGGAAAACGAAGCTAATTAGATACATAATATGATAGAATAAGCTCCTTACCTTTACAAAATCACCCCAAAGCTGGGTGACCAAAAGTAGAAGTGATAAGAAAAGCAGAAAAATAACCTGTAGTGTAGTGTAGTGATCACCATACTCTCCAAGAGTATTACAGTTAAAATGGTTCCATACTAGCATGCTGATAATCCTCTTCAGTTTTACTACGTTTATTTAATTCACTGTACAAGGCGTCTTTAGGAGGTAGAGAGATTTCTTCTAGTTTTTCCCAGGACGAGACTTATTTTTACAGGGAACACCCCTTTTATTTTCTTCAAAGTCACATCGTCTAGAGAATGAAACTTTGATATCTCTTTGAATTCAGGAATTCAGGTGTCGATGTATCGTATTTTGAATCCTCGGGCTACTCTTTTTGTGAATTAGTATACTTTTCTTCGGAGTTAGGAATAACCTCATCTCTTGTTCGTCGTATCCAAGCTCCTTGACAATGAAATGCGAATCGTATCCCGAGAGATTATGTATTAGGACTGGTAGAAAGTCCCAACTTTCTTTTACTAAACTTTTCTATCCCTTCCCCCCTATCTATGTTCTCATTGAGTGCATGTTGTTCTTTGTTATGTCTTTTTGCAGCTTCGTCCACCGCATGGGTGTTATGCATGACACTGTCGATATGTCCTGGGGTCAGTTGTGAGAAATTATTAATATGAGAGTAGATGCAAACCGGGGACACTGTAGTCAAATGGAGTGTGTCGCGACGCGACGAGACTAAGGGTTTTTAGAAACCCCCTAAGGCCAAGGGCTCGTCCGACCCAGCAACCACCCTCTCTTCAACTATTCTCTGTGGTTGGTTTTGGTATTCGTCAATAGGTTGTTCGAAGTTCGTCTTTTCCGGTATAGGCGTCATCGCAGAGTACAACATAATAGAGGCCTGACCGAGCTCCTTCGTCAGGGTTTCCTCTTGAGTCTCTGCTTTAATCGTGATAGCGTCTTCTCTTCTAGATATTTTGACTAGGGACGCAGCGACCTCCTGCTTGAATCGCATATTTGGACAAGCCGCAAAGAAAGCGAGCTGCCTCTTACGGTTGTTCTTTAGATTTCGTGCGAAGATGGTCGCTCTGCTAGTAGACTTGACGAGCTTCTCATATGGCGTTTTTTTTTTTTTTTTTTTTTTTTTTTTGCCTTCTCTGTCCGTCACCTCTTGGGTGCGGGTGAAGACCGCCCCTGAAAAATCGTTCTTGCCTTGAGCGACCACCACCTCCTGTTCTGCCGTCATCTCTCTTGGTTCAAGGAATGCCGACAAGGCTGAGGCTAGTCCCATGACCTTCACCTTTTGTATGGGAGTTCTTGGATGACTTGATTGGCTGAGGCTGCCCATAAGTGCTGCTACACACAGTGCCACATCTCCTGTCTGTGTGACTTCTACCTCAATAGTTGCGTCCGTCCGGCAACTTTCGATCTTCCCAGGATCCGCCACATGCATTTCGTGTTTCACTGTATCATCTGGTACAGCTATAGGTTGGATTTCCTGCTCAACCACGATGATCTTTTATTTCTGAAGACGCGATGCGAGTACCTCCAACTCGTAGCAGAATGGTATTGGGATCCTGCTGCGCCTGTTGATCTCTTCTTTGACATCTCTTGGGTCAACTTGTCCCTCAAGGTTGTCGACGGGTTCTCTTACGTTAAAGATAGGTTTTTCGACACCTAACTCTTTAGGTTCGTCAGCCATGGCTGCATTGATGAAACCTCTGCACTCTCCTCATCAAATTTAAAGATCTTCCCTGGATACATCTGATTCATGTAATTGACAACGCAGCATTTGCCAATTTCTTTTTCAACCGGTGCCAGCTTCATCGAGTTTTTTTCGACCAAAAGTTCTTCAAACGCTTCATCTTCTCGCTCTTCTTGTTCAAGCTGCTCCAAAATCAAGTTGGCATCATCCTCCCTCTTCTTACGAGCCTTCCCTGACGAGGATGATGAAGTTGGGTTGGACGAAGGGCCAGCTGAGATCACGTCTTCAGTTGACACACTTTTGCCAGGTGGGACGTTCATCTTCTTCCTCTTTCCCCTTTCTTCTTTTCCGTCATTCAGCTCGTTTGGACTCCAAGTTCTTCAAGAATGAATCTCCTGGTGACACGGCCTCGTTTTGCGTTCTGTCCAAGCTTCCGGGGATCCTCTTCAGCAGAGCTTGAACATCAGGAGGAACGATTCCGCATGCTCTGAATCCTGAGATTAAATTGTTTGAGATGTTGTCCTTAACGTTTTCCAAGAGTTTCTTTAGCAATTGGGGAAACTGCTCTTTACCCAGTGTTGCGTTGGAAACATTTTCTTTCCACTGCCCTAAGATTTTCCTCCATTCTGCCTTCACTCCTCGAAACACCGACACATCTAGAGGTTAAGTGAGTGCTGTTAGGGGGGAGGCATATGAAAGATATGTTGTTCGCTTCACATTCTTCCAGCACTTAGGGAAATGTGGGAGCTCAAGTTGTCGCAGAGCACCACTTTTTTCCCATCAAGGTGACGAACAGAGGGGAGAAAAAGGGTTCGAAACCAGTCAAGGAATGAGGCCCCATCAAACCAACCACTGGGGCTGTTGTTGAATCCGGTGTTTGGCGGACCACCTTCAGTCCACGTTGTCCACATTCGAGTTGACTTGTAAATGACATATGGTGGTAACAAGAGGCGCTTCCACAGAACATAACTGACGTTCCACTTTTGGAAAAGTTACAGATTTTGTCAACGTATTTTGAACCCCTTCTGACCAACACTGATGCCCGGGTCATCAACGAGGCATGTCTCATCAAAATTAAATATGTTTGACGGAAGAACTCCCTCAAGCTCCGGAGACAAATTGTTAACAAACTCTTCCAGATCAGAAACTGTCACTGCGGCTCTGTTTCTCTTTATGTTGGACGCGAAAATTGCACAGATTTCTGGGTTTCGTTTCTTAAACCCCACTAGCCAGTCTTTGCCAGGCGTGTTGTTAGAGAACTTGGGCACCTCCCTGTCAAAATCGCGATTTACCGGATGTGCTTCAGTGCACAAAGTCCAAGGCGACACTGAAAAGTAGAAGGTAGTCCTAGATGCCGAGGAGGATTAGACGGAGGGGAGTTGAGGAAAAGTGTGGTTCACAGTAAAACTTGGCGATTCAGAAGGCACTCAGGTCACATTGACCCGACCTTAGTACTGGAGGGTTAATTAAGTATGGGATAAAAAGGTATAAATAGAACCGATAAAAGTATAAACGTTAAAAAGTAAGTATTAAAAAAGTAGTCTTTTGGGACTCCTTATAAAAATAAAAGCTTTGACAGGTTATCACCCTTCAAGCGGTTCAGCTCTTGGGCCAGCGTCAGTCCGGCTTTTGAGAATAATCTCTCAGCAGGATTCAGGCGAAGCCTGGCACATGTTCTGCCAGTAGCTGAACGGTGATTTCTTTGAATCACATTCTGCAGAAGCCCTCAAATATAGCACCAGCTCGTCGGCAGGTCGGTCGCTCGATCTCTGGCGGAGGAATCCTTCCACGTCTTTTGTACCACTTTTGAGTGTTGTGCAAACAAAGAGTCTGAAACAGCAATTAACCTGCCATAGACGAGCATTCTTTCCCGACGTTCTTTCCTATTAGTGAAATCCTGGAGGAAAGCTGGCAGGATTCACAATCCTCTCGTCGCCACTAACGGCAACACTTTCCTGCCATCATTCCTGTCAAGTTATCACGCCGTTCCATCACCTCGGGATTCGTAATCCTGTCGAACCCACTAACGAAAAAAACCAATCCGTTAGGATTGTTCACTTATTCATAACCGATGGGAAAGAGTGTACGTGTATGGGATTTTCCCTCTCGGGTTTGAAGGGATTGTTGTCCTGTGGGGGGAAAGCGAGTCCTCTCACCATATCCTGCAGTTTTAAAGATGGATCGCAGGAAAGTGTTAGCGGTTACTGGTATGGTTGTTGGTGTATACAGTTTTTCATGGGAGAGAAAGAAACGAGAGCTTGGTGCCCTGAATATCTTGAAGTTTTGTTCCCATAAATGTCCTTGTTTTTCAATTGCCACAGTTGTGACGGTATATGGGAATCCCGTCCATCTTGGATGCGGGCTCTTCCCGATCTTTTTGACACGCGGCTGAAAGGGTGGTCGATTCGCGGAAACGAATCGTCAACTCCTGGAGGCATCGCGTTATAATCTAACCAGTGTCTCCGGGGGCAGCTGTCACACTGCCTCTCTACCTTTCTAGAGGATGGAGAGGGGGAAACTACGCTGTATGGGCGGCTTAGTTAAACCCCTCATCCATTACATGGTAGCAGAGCGTGGTTCTATGAATGGAAATTGTCCAAGTAGGTTGTTTGAATAGGTAGCTTGTGGTGGGAATTGGACGTGGAAGTTTCGCTTGGGTTCATCTGTGTGTGTGGCGGCTGCCATTAGCATGTCTCCGGCGATTCCAAGACTTGGTATCTCTTCAAACCAGTTGTGCGTGTCTGCGTTCACGTGCGTGTGATGGTACCCTCCAAATCCTCCGGCTTGAGCGGTGGGCAGAGTAGGCGTGTTGAGGAAGGTCCTCTTTCCCATCTTGTCCACTACAGATCCGATGGATGCGAGATACGCATACAGTGGTTGTGGTATGTTGTAGACTTCATCTTTGGTGTCTTTTTGAAGAGTTTTCTCCTCTCGTGTGAGTGCATTCAGCCCGTTCTTTGACTTGATGTCGATCAGTCGTAACCACAACATTGCCGTGTAGTAATATGATAACTCCTCTTTGATCAGTTTGCGATCAATTTGGTTCACATCTTTTTGATACTCGCGGTATGTTTCCAATGCGAGTTGTGGCAGTGCGGCGTAACTTTCTTCGAATTGTTGTCTTGGTGCTATTGGTACAACGGTAACGATCGGTCCAAATATGGCTTCTGAAATGATAGATCCATTCCTCTGGCTAGTGGGCGTTTTGTTTTGTTGTTCAAGAGCTGGTTTGGGTAGTGTCAATACCCTGGGCGATGCCTTCGTTTGTGAGGTAGAAGGTGTTTCATGCTGTTTGGACGATTCGCGTGGCGGTCGTTTGCCTAGCTGTTCTTTTCCGCGTTTTGATTTAACCTTGGAAGGGTCAAACTTCTCAGGTTTGCCGCGGTAGTTTGGTGCGATTTTTGCAATCTCTTCAAAGGTGAATCGGTTTTCCATTTTGCAGCTGTGACTTTTTTCTATCCTATACTGGAATTCTTCCTATACATGTCTATTAACTTCACATACTTCTTCTTCAAAGAAGTATGTTTTTAAGGGGAGGAGTGTGAAGGTATATGGGAACCGTCCATCTTGGATGTGGGCTCTTCCCGATCTTTTTGACACGCGGCTGAAGGGGCGGTCGATTCGCGGAAACGAACCGTCAACTCCTGGAGGCATCTCGTTATAATCTAACCAGTGTCTCCGGGGGCAGCTGTCACACTGCCTCCCTACCTTTCTTGAGGATGGAGAGGGGGAAACTACGCTGTATGGGCGGCGTAGTTAAACCCCTCATCCATTACATGGTAGCAGAGCATGGTTGGTGGGTATGTGCTGGATTTTATCCTCGGTACCCCCTCCACTTTTTGAGAGCTTTTCCAGAAGGAATAGCTCTGAGGTTTTCCAGAAGGAATCCTCTTTTTAATAACCCCTTGTTTATCAATATACACTTCGGCCATTCAATTTTCTTTTTTTTATCAGATCAAACTCATTATTATTATTACTATTATTATTATCAAACTTGATTATTATTCTTAAGGCGCTCAATGCCTGGCGTTCAATGCCAATTTTTCCCCTTGTTTTCCCAGTTGTTCCATCTTATGATGGGGGTTAGTCACCCAGAGGTTGTTCAGATGAACCAGAACCTCTGACAACTACTTTCATTTGTATGATTTATATTCCAGTTGTTCCATCTTATGATGGGGGTTAGCCACCTAGAGGTTGTTCAGATGAACTTTCCTGAACCAGAACCTCTGACAACGACCTTTTTTTTTTTCTTTTCTTTTTGTCCAAATCCGCCGAGTGATATATTGATAAGGAGCTAAGTTCTCCACCAGTAACAAGTCTCAGTAGTACCATTACGATGGAAGCGATCAGGTTTGGAGTTTTTCAGATGAACCTTCCTGAATCAGAACTCCATACTACTTTCAGTCCCGTGTCTAACTTCACATACTTCTTCCTCACAGAAGTATGTTTTTAAGGGGAGGAGTGTGACGGTATATGGGAATCCCGTCCATCTTGGATGTGGGCTCTTCCCGATCTTTTTGACACGCGGCTGAAAGGGTGGTCGATTCGCGGAAACGAATTGTCAACTCCTGGAGGCATTGCGTTATAATCTCACCAGTGTCTCCGGGGGCAGCTGTCACACTGCCTCCCTACCTTTCTAGAGGATGGAGAGGGGGAAACTACGCTGTATGGGTGGCGTAGTTAAACCCCTCATCCATTACACAGTGCTGGGTGGGATCTACATACTTTGATAAACTCTTATCACATGTTTTGGCACATTTCTCACGTCTCCACTTTTTTCAACTTCTTCACGCTCCTGTGCCTCCATTTTAAAAACAAAAATACAAAATTAATACAACAGAACAAAAGCCACGTGACAACCAACCACGACGAAATAATAATTGAAACGACAACAACCCTTATCCTGCGGGAAACAGGTAGCAACTTGGAGGAAAGCCGAGTCCCCACTAACGTCATGAAAACTAAACGAATTATACCGAACTGATCCGAGCTGACGGAAAACAAGTCTGGCACGCTTTCCTGGCGTGATCCACACACCAGTGTTCTTTCTCTACGGATTCATCTTTCCTGCGGGAAAGAATGTTCGTCTATGGCTGGCTATTTTGTCAAAACAAATTATTATATCGAAAAATAATTATAGATACTTTGAAACATCAGACATAAAAAGGGTTACATAGCACCTCCAGGAGGCCTGCAGATTTCTGCAGTGGTCGTCATAGGAGGCGCTGATGTATGCAGGTGGATGATGTCATTGACATTTCGGCTTAGCAATATAAATCTCTCATCATGAAATAGGTAGAATTCCAGGTTGTCTCCACATCTTGCTTTAGTTTCAGCTCTCCAGTCTCTCCACTACACTTCCTCAAGTCATAATTCGCAGCAACACACCGCTTGAACCACGTTACTATATTTTTCACTTTTTTCACAAGCAATGATACCTCAGCATCTTCGTGGGCACGTTGAGCAACTAGATTTAGGATATGAGCGAAACACAGTAGATGTTTTATTTTTGGTAAAGACAATTTCCACTGCCTTTACCATATTTGCTGCTCCATCCGTTACATCACAATGTAGCTTTCCTGTTTTCAACCCCCATTCCTCAAGTACGTTGGCGAGCTTATTAGCAGTGTACTCTGCCTTGTAGTGTTCTTCAAGTTGAATGGCACCTAGCATGCACGATAACATGTCTTGACCAACATGAGGAACATAGTGCGCCGTTACCCCCAGAATACTTCTGGCTTGAAGAGTATCAGTCCATATGTCAGTCGTTACCGCATAGGAATCTATGTTCTTGAATATCTCCCGGTACTCTCTCGCAACGAAATCATACTTCTCCACCAACTTGGTTTATAGTGAGGTGCAACAGTGTTGAGCAATTTCAGGAAACCTTTCTTCTCAACCACATTAAAAGGTAAATTGTCGCTGCAGATCATATATAAAATGCCTGCCGTTATTTCATTATGCTTGTTGTCTCCCACCTGGTACTTCATTTGTGAGAAGAAAACCTGCTCCAGAGTTTGTTGGCTTTTTGAAGGGATATCAATTGATGTGGAAGCGGAACTATTCAGAGTATCCAGTTCTGCTTTAGGCGTGCTTGGTTTTGGCTCTTGAGTAGGTCTTTTTTTTTTTTTTTTTTTTCATTTTAGGTGTTTTGGCTGGCGTTGGATCATCTTCTGCATTGTCACTAAGGTCCGAAAACAGAACGATCAAGTGGTTGCAGTCAATGGGTCGTATGGGGTGGAAAAGTGAGCATGACCATGCTGCTCCTTTTTGCCAAATCAATTACGTCGATAGATAGATGGCTTTTGTGGTTATCAAGCAGAAGAAGAATCTTCCTTTCAGGATCAGGATGAGTATGATCAATGAGATACTGTATGAGTTTCAGGAAAATGACAGAATTGGGGACCATCCAGAAGGATTTGCAACTCAACCAACTGTCCCAACAGGGGCTCCTACCATCATATATGGTCCTGGAACCTTACTCGGGGAAACACCAAGATGGGAGGAACAGAATTCCCAAGAGCATTTACAGCACAGATGGCAGTGACACGGCCTTAACTCCCTTGGCTGCGACAACTTTTGGGGGGGATTTTGAACCGTCGACAGCCCACTTTCTTCGACATTCCATAGTCTTTGTGGCCCAAAATTATATTTAGTTAACAAATCCCCCAGTGTCTGGAAGAATGCGTCAGCAACAGGCTTATTGAAGCACATTGCCCTTCCTAAGCTTGTAGCCTGTGGTGATCGGAGGGTTAGCCTTTCATGACGCCTCATGAAATCGTAAACCTATCTTCGGCCAGCTCTGTTGTTTTCCTCCCAAGATTTAGGTATTTTTTTAAATTGGCCACAGCAAACTCCAAGGCTTTTGGATAAAGATTTGAGGGTTAGTCCATTCATCAACTTGCTGCAGAGGATCAGATATTCAGCCAAATCGGTTTCCTCTTCCTCACTAAAAACCTTTCAGTGTGCACAGTTATTGTTCACGACAGTCGGCGTCTCACCACCCAGCATCTTCTTGACATATGATTGAAGCGTTGATCTCGACAGTCCATGAGCTTCGGCGGCTTTATTGATGCTGCTACCATTCCTCACTTCAGTGATCGCTACCTCCAAAGGGCCAGGGTCAATGGGAGGACGTTTAACCCCCTCACTACTTCGTGGCATCTAAAAAAAGGTATAGAAAATAATTACCTACTGAAGGTGTCGAATAGAAAGAAGACTTTGAATATGTTAATAGAATGCCTACCATTAATAATGAATGAATAATGAATCGTGAATTCCAGGAGGGTTGAATGGACCTATCAGTGAACCAAGGGTTCATTAATCAAAACAGTGATTGAATCTGTGAGCCTAAACGAGGAAATCCATTTCAAATCGATGTTATTATAACCCAAAATGTGAAATTGCTACTTGGACTCATTAACCCTTTCAGTAATAAATGTCGATCCTGCTATCAGAAAAATCTGAAACTTCGAGAATTTGTTCCTTTCCTATATAGTTGTTAACTGAAATATTTTCAGATTTTTTAGACGAATATTACCATGTTTTATATAGTGTACACTCATGGAAGAAGGGAAAAGGAACGCTCACTGCTGTGTTATTCTCTGTGATATATGGATACTATTACGTTTACGAGGCCATCTGCTGGTAGCACGAGAAGCTCTAAGTTTTTTCCCGGACCACGAGAGTACGTTGACATCGCAAGATCATAAGTTCGCCACAAAAGTAGTAGATAGCGCCCCTGATCACAGTAGCAAGGAAAATCCCGCCTATATTCAAACCGATACCACAAATCGCAAACGTGTCCCCATTTTTTCCACTAGGTTAAAAAAAAACTTGGCAGGCGACTTCATAATTTACAACAATAATTTATTTAGTTTTGAGTCACATTTTCAACGTTATGTACATAGTTACTTCGCTACATAGATTCGCGATTAAGATTTAAGAAAGGAAGGAGAGGAAAACAATAAAAAATAGTGTGATAAAGTATTAATATATTACAGACAGAAGTAAGTAAAAGTACAATAATTATAATGAAGTGTAATAATTATAACTAAAATAATTTATATATTATACTTATGTATTTACACTGTTGAAAGAAATGATAGAATAAAAAATATTCAACTACACCTATGCAGTTGAGAAGCAGAATAGAGTTAGGAACCTACATTACTATTAATAACACAATACATAAAAATATAGGTACCTAAATATTATGATACATACCCACAAATTATTATTTACATAGACAGGACACAAACATTTACATTTGTGTATACATATATTTACATACTTATACATTTATATAGGTATTTACAAATTTATACATATTTACAAACTTACAAACAAATATTTACATACCTACCTACTTACTTAAAACAAATATTTACATTTCATATACAATATACCATATTTACAATTTATATAATTTTTTTAATGTGAATCTTCTTTCTGTAATTAGGTCGCTCAACTTGCGGTTAAGCGACCTCACTTCCCAGAATATTCTGGTAGAAATGAAAATTTTCTTAAACATACTTTCTGCCTCTCTACTGCATAGGTTCAGTTGAATATTGCTAGACATATTGTAACTATCTGCAATAATTCGGGCTACCCCGGTCCTATGAGCAATGACGTGGAACCGGCTGAAGAAAATGCCTTCCATTTTTTGTAAAACATCAAATGCTTGTTCAGCCGGGATGCACAAATTACCAAACTCTGTACCTAACGCTTCACTATAGGCTTTGAAGTAGGTAAAGAGTTGGTAATTTTGTGTCATCACTCTTTCATTCGGCTGAACAAGCAGCTGACGTTTGCAATTATCACAATTCTTATGTCTTGCGAAAAACTGTTTGATTATAAAACCAGAACAGTAATAAAAGGCATTTTGTTCAACCGGCCCCAACGGCGTTTCAGCAATGTTGTCTTGGCATTCTTCCAGCTCAGTCTCACCATCACCACGACTGCTTAGATCCGAACAATTCTTCAAGTTACTTACGCAGACCAAAGCGCGTTCTACCTCCTCCTCACAGTTGCTTGAGCTCGGCAACTTGGACATTGATGACAAGGACAATGCCTTGAGTCCGCTCTGGAACTGTTTGGCAGTTGGATGGTCTGAACATCCATGCTGCCGTCTAATTATGGAGAAAGTGTTTTCAAGAGCGTCTTGATTCAATAAACGAGTCTTGATTTCACCTACTCCATAATTAGACAACATATGCTCACTAAGCATGAGTAATGAACGGATATTCAGAATCCAACCACGCAAACAGTCCGGTTGCCGCGGACAATCAAGGAATTGCGACCTTGTCAAATGTTTCAACATGTCTTGCAAAAACAATCTATGGCGTGAGGAGGAGCTAAAGGCATAGCGATAAGATAGCTTATCACTACGCTTGGTGCTGTTAAAGCAATCAAAGAGATCGTTCAGATCCTGCACACAGTCTGCAGTATTGGTGGAATCAGCAGGAAGAATGCCTTTTATTTGTAACACCAACATTGCTGTGCTCATGGACCGAGATAGCACCTGAGTTGCAAATTTCACTTTCATTTTTCGGAAACTATTTCTTTTGAAATCTACATGCCTCAAATTTACCTTTGGAAGTAAACGGAGCCGAAGTGGGTCATCACATTTAACGGCAGTTAAGATGTGATCCCACTTCGCTACTCCGTTTTTCCATCTATAATTGTAGCACATTAAATTGTTCCTCATTGACTTGATGAGGTGGGGGGAATCCCACATGAAGAATACCATTTCATTTTTATACATAAAATATGGTTTCTCGGGTGTGATCCCCATTTGCTTTGACACGCATCTATTCTTTGCCCCCTGGTCGCATATGATCATTTTTACAACAAGCCCAACAGACGTTAGTTGCTCCAGGCATTGGTACAATGCTTCGTAGATACAAGTTGCAGGTTCTCCACTGGCTGTAAACCAGTGGCCAACAACTTGTTTCCACGAAGTCACTGTACCTTTGACCATAGCAACTAACGCCTGGTCAGCTACTACAGGTTTCCGGGAGAAACCCTTATCGACAAGCCCTACAATAGTGTCATGTTGGGGTTCATAATGTAGATTTTTTTTAATAGACACTTCATCGAACACTAGGGTACATAATTTTTTTTTGTCAGGCCACTTCTGGACTTCGTCCTTCAAGAAGTCAATAATATGATTATGTACCCCAGTGTTCAGTGGGATTCTGGCTTGAAACCTTTTGAGTGTGGTTTTGCTGGGCAAAAATAGAATTTTTCGGAGGAATCTATACGACCGGGGGGAATGAAAATACAAGCTTAGGGCGAAATCCTTCATCTCTCCAGTCCACCTCCTCCCATACTTATTCTTTGCAAACATTGTCAACTGGGCACAGAAGAGCTTGTGTGCCGTTTTAGACAGAAAATTAGAAGCAGCTTTTGCAACCTCTCCTGCAGTAGTAGGTCTCACTCTTCTCGTTCTACGAAGCCGAACTTCCAATCGGTGGCACTTCTTTTTGGCCTCGATCAACTGCCTCTTGAGCCGTGTCTCTTTCGTTTTTCCCTCCTGCGCCGACGGGATGTCTGAAAATGGGTTGAGCACTATTTAGTTGAAGAAGGTACAATTCATGCAGCATGAACCATATTAGAGGAATTTCAAAGTTTGAGACAAATTCAGTTTTGACAATTTAAATAGAATCTGGAAGATACTGGATTTGAACCCCTCTTCCGATAAAATATTTTCGATTAGAAATAATTCTGTCGATGACAAACAGAAACTAAAATGGCAAAAAGAAACGCATAATGCAGTTCTAAAGGAAAATTGTTGATGTGGAGTGAAATAGTGCCCCTTCTGCATAGATCACTGTTTTCTGTGGTCAATACCTACCCTCGTGGTAAAGTATAATGAACCGTTGTGTAATAACTTGCCGATCAATAATGCTTCAACGGTTGTTCAATTTTCAGAAGTACCAATCAACAAAATCCAGCCCCTTCTTGGTAGATGAACCGTTGTGTAATAATTTACCCATCAATAATACTTCAACGTGGTTCAAGTTTCAGAAGTACCTAACAACAAAATCCAATAGTCCATCACTTATCAAATGAAATAATATCGCAGAACAACCAACTCTACTTCATACAGCCATCCTTGACTATAATCAGGTGCTCCCTAGTGATGATATCCGGGCCGGATTTATACCGTTTGACCCACGATCGTCTTGACAAAGCTTTTTGGTGCACACGAACGGCTGGACGTACAATGCTCCGGTGGTCTCAACAAATTCTTTAGTTCAAGATCAATCTACAAACGTTAAAAAACCATACCCTTCTATTGAAAGTTTTCGAGCTACTACCGCTTTCTGAAAATTGCAACCCCTATTTGTAGCTTCGTTCTCAGTGTGCGTTCTGCCAGTTCCGAACGGTTCTGGGCAAGCGCAGTCGAGTTTTGTCGTTCGCAGTGCCAGAACGCCCAGTTCCGGAACGCCGAGTTCTGCGTTCGCAGTGTTTTGTGAATCCAGTTCCGAACGGTTCTGACAGTCCCCGATTTTTTTCGGAACTGTCAGAACTGGAACTCAAGAACGTAGGTGACGCATGCGCATTTCCATTTTTCCACTTCCAGTTCTGAAATCGTTCGCAGTGCAGAACGCGGTTCCTCAAGTTCCGGAAAGCCCCGGGATTTTCCATCCCAGTTCTTATGAGTTCGAGAACTGTCAGAACGCCCACTAAGAACGAACCCTTATCTCCTTAGAGATGACTGACAGTAACACTGAGCTTCGAGGACCAACTAGACCCCGAACGGAACCTATAACCCCAATTTCATCAATTTTTCATGGTAACTAAGAAAAGAGCTCAGTACGGTGGACAGACAGAAATTGTTGTATTGCATTTTCGGATTCTACATACCTTGAAGAAATGCAAACCATCAAATTTTGAGGGGGGGGGGGGGGGGGAAGGGTTACAATTTTTATTCATGCTGGATCCCGAAGGTTCATTATTGAAAATAATAAACCAAAAGTTATAACTTAAATCACTCACGGCAGAATAGTGGAAATCCATAGCAAAAAACTACAGGATAAAAATAAAATAGTCTATTTCCACGTACAATAGCAAAAACTGAAGACTGGTTTCAGTTGTTACACCATCTTCAGTACACTATAGAATAGATGGTGTAACAACTGAAACCGGTCTACAGTTTTTGCTATTGTACGTGGAAATAGACTATTTTATTTTTATCCGGTAGTTTTTTGTTTTTGTTTTGTTTTTTGTTTTAAACCAAAAGTTAATAATATATATAACTTAGGTACCTGAAAGGGGCCTCGCTAAGGGTGGAGCCGTTGCTTCTGTAGATAAAAATAAGGAACGACGAGGGACACCTGCCAACAACAAAATGAGTTAGTAAAAAAAGTAAAAGTAAAGTAAACAGCCATTCCAGGCTGGGGCTTTTCGAAAAACTACTGTGGCAATAATAGTATATCTACATACAAGGATGATCATGGTACCAAGTACTCACCTTGTGTTGAAATATTTGCTTTAGAAGTTGATGGAGTCACTAGCATTCCTTGGCTGGAGCTTCCCTCGTCCTCCCCTGTAGATTGCAATGAAAACTCAGTAATAAAAACGCTGCAAAGTCCTTGTCACATGGATTTATTATTCTATTGGACACACCTACAGAAATGCTGGCTGTTCATTTATTGTTTCTTTCAAGTGATATAATTGAAATAGCAAAACACAAATTACACAAATTAGGTACGCTCTTTTGGTTTATTATTCTCTGAATAATACACCTATGTAATCGCTCAGCAAAAAATTTTTATAACCCCACCCTCAAACTTTTTTCTTTTCCGTTTCAAGGTGCGTAGATTCAAAACATTCAATGTCCGTCCGCCGTCCGCCGTATCACGTGTACAGGCTTCATTTTCGGTCTAAAAAAGTCGTTCTTTCGCACACATGCTCTATTTGGGCCCTAGTTGTGTCCCGAAACTTTTCAGCCCGATCGGAATATACCCAGGGGTGTTGTGAGTGAAAATGTGTGTAAAAATAGGTACTTTTTGCGTTTTAGCAACATGTTGGTAACATGAGCTTTTGAGGTATCGTTTTCCATGTTTTTGGGGACGAGAAGATCGAATATGAGGTCGATTTTGGCCAAGGAGTGGAAAATTGAGGTTGTACCAGATGTTCAGCTCCCAAAATTGATTTTTTATGAGGCAAAAACCTGCGAAATCGCCTGAAATCACCATCAATTTGTAGAATAGCACTAGGAAAAGTTTCAACACGTAGATCAAGACGATTAAGTGGCACTACCAATGATCATGGATAATTTGAAAAAAAAAAAAGATCGTACCTACCTAATTTGTGTTTTGGGGGCCAAAATTGGTGGAAACCATCAGAAATAGCTATTTCAATTATTTCACATGAAACAAACAATAAATGTAGGTACAGCCAACATTTCTGTAGAACAATAAACCCCATGTGACAAGGACTTTGCAGCGTTTTTTCCCATATTATCTTTGATCATTGGTAGTGCTATTTAAATGTCTTGATTCACCTGTTGGCACTTTTTCTAGTGTTATTACATAAACTGATGGTGATTTCAGACAATTATGGTAATTTTCCCATGTTTTTGACTCATACAAAATCAATTTTGGGAGCAGAACCTTTGGTAGGACCTCAATTTTCCACTTTTTGGTCAAAATCGACTTAATATTCGGTCTTCTGGTCCCAAAAAACATGGAAACCGATACCTCAAAAGCTCGTGTTACTAAAACACAAAAAAATACCTATTTTTATACCAATTTTCACTCATGAAAACCCCCAAACGGAGCCTGTATGAGAAAGAACGAATTTTTTAGACAAAAAATGAAGCCTGTACACGTGATACGGTGGACAACGTACGGCGTTTTTATCCTGTAGTTTTTGTTTTTGTTATGTTTTTTGTTTTAAACCAAAAGTTAATAATATATATAACTTAGGTACCTGAAAGGGGCCTCGCTAAGGGTGGAGCCGTTGCTTCTGTAGATAAAAATAAGGAACGACGAGGGACACCTGCCAACAACAAAATGAGTTAGTAAAAAAAGTAAAAGTAAAGTAAACAGCCATTCCAGGCTGGGGCTTTTCGAAAAACTACTGTGGCAATAATAGTATATCTACATACAAGGATGATCATGGTACCAAGTACTCACCTTGTGTTGAAATATTTGCTTTAGAAGTTGATGGAGTCACTAGCATTCCTTGGCTGGAGCTTCCCTCGTCCTCCCCTGTAGATTGCAATGAAAACTCAGTAATAAAAACGCTGCAAAGTCCTTGTCACATGGATTTATTATTCTATTGGACACACCTACAGAAATGCTGGCTGTTCATTTATTGTTTCTTTCAAGTGATATAATTGAAATAGCTATTTCTGATGATTTCCACCGATTTTGGCCCTATGTATTTGCTGAGCGAATACATAGGTGTATTATTCACAGAATAATAAGCCAAAATAGGAAAAGATGAATTTATCAAGATTAATAAACCAACTATCGGACTAGGAAAACCTCACCAATAATAAATTGAGAAACAAACACTACTAAATAACGTTACGTTTGTGAAAATACGAAAATGACAAAAATACCTCTGAAAATCACAACAAGCGACTTCTTCAAGGAGTTGTAGGTAACTCTCATCAACACATATCAATATAAAAGGTTGATCACACCCACGAAGTAGATACTCACTTTGTGATGAGAAATTTGCTTCAGCAGTAGACGGAGTCACTAGCATTCCTAGGCTGGAACCATGTTTTCCCTCATCTTCCGCTGTAGATACGAATGAAGAATCTGTAATGTTAACGTAAGCAATGCACGTATGGGATGCAATTTAACGTACAAAGGTTTGAAAAATAATCGAAAAACAACTATCTACTACTACTTATTGTAGGAGTGTGGTTGGTGAGCACATTCCCAGGATCGTGTTCTTGAAAAACAAACAGAATAGGTAAGTACCTAAGCGCACATAGCCCACTACCATAGTATCCTACGTTCATTTTAAAAGCGATTGAACTTCACAGTTCAGTCCTACAAAGTAACTTACCTCTCGTGTCACCGGAGCTTTTGTCTGTCTTAACAAGTTTCTTCCGTGTATATTGCCGTAAAACGGGAGCTCGAACATGAGGAGATCGAGGAGAAAGGCTGGACAATGGAGACGGCTTGGATAAAGGGGAAGTTGTGGTTGGAGTTGGATGGGAACGGAGGAAATCGAGTTGAGGATCGAAAGGAGGTTCATTGGCCAAACGTCTAACAGAAGGATATGCAAAGGGTTGGAGAATAGAGAAGGAAGAAGAAAAAGTGCGGAAATCAAGCCGGTGAAAATGAATCGAGCAGACTCTCACGGTGTTTCTTATGAAAGACGGGCTCTTGTCACAAAGTTCGGGGCGATTGATAAATTCTAGCCACAAGCTCTGCCTAAAATCAAAGAAAAGGGATAAATAAATTATAGATTACTCGAGTAGTAACTACAGTAGGTAGGCAGGCACCTTAGGTCTCCCGTTTCCCAACAAGTTTTTCTCAACAGGTAAGTATGTAGGTAACCTACTTAAACCTACCAATCAAGAAAACTATTGAAAGAAGATAAAACAATTAGGTAGGACAATACGTGTAGAAGTGCGTACGTACTAGCTAGGTGTAGTGCATACGCATTATTAATTTAAAAGCATCTTACTTTTCAGCATCGGATGGCGGAACATGCAGAGAAATCTGCTGTTCTGAGGATACGGACCGGCCGCACCATAAAATCGAACACTTTCTGGGCGTTTTGCCTGCCTCGAGGGCAAGCCTTCCTAACACTATATAACAACAACAATTAGAAACTAATAACAATAATAACAAAACAGAAAAATGGAAAAACGAAAGCACGGAATAGAAAAAAATACGGAGAACTTGGTTGCACGACAGAGGACAGAGCGAGATTAAAAAAATGGCGGTGGAACGCACCGGACAACACGTGGAAAAACCCATGAGTGAGAACATGCCCACGCATCCTAGCGAGCTAGTGGACAACTATTGCAGCCTAGTTTTTAGTGCTACCAGCAGGTAACGCCACTTCCGAAGTAAGCACCCTTTCCCCTACCTAGTGGGAGTTCCTTTTCCCTTCTTCCATGGTGTACACTATTGTGTACATAGTGACTCGAGGTGAGTAAAAGGTTTTGAGCCATCAAACCAATATTTCCAAACATTTTCATTGAACAATATGATACAATTACTTTATAAAAATATATATTATATATAAAGATATATAAACTAGTCATCAAAAATGACTCACTAGAAATATCACATGCTAACATTTCTGTAAGATATGAAAGAGCAGAGTATCCCATCATATATGAAAGAAATAACATCAAAATAACAAGTAAAATCACGTCAAATGGTAAAAATAGAAATTATCAAATAGCTAGGTAACTCTAATGTACTAAATGAATACATAAGACAGCTTTGTTAGAGAAACTCGCACAGTGGCTCGTTATCTGGAATAAGTAATAGTAAAGAAAATTATAACATGAAATCATCTTCTGAAAAATCACGTTAGTTCGTAAAAATGGTAGGAAACTAACTGTAATAGTACCTAGTACCTATAATAGTAACTGTATAGTACCTAAGTTCTAACGACTTATTTATGTTTACATTTTTTATGGGATCAAAAATAGCTAAAATCTAGATACTCGGCTGAAAACTTTAACTATCTACTCCTCGCAAAACACAAAAACCCAACCATTTGATGACCTTGTCACTTTTTGTGGTAAGTCTTGAAACAGTTGTTTTTCTGAGACAGACATAGGTGCACTTCACACTTGTTGCAGGTCCAGTTTGTTCTAGTTTTGCAGTTTTTGTTTTTGCATCTAGAAGCAAAACTTCGTCAAAGGTTGGTTCATGGAAGTATCCATCGAACCGAACGTCGTCGATCGGACGTTTTTCAGATGGAGAGTTGTGACTGGGAGTTGAACTAGGCGATGAATTAGCTGAAGAAGGCCTGCCACGTTTCCTTGGTGGATTTTCTGATTTTATCAGAGATTGAGCCACGTAAAAGCGGAAATGCAGAAGATCCAATCTTTATTTCTTCGGAACTCCCTTTGCTTGAACGTCCCGGGTATACTCCAACCATGAATTGCAGAGAGCTATGTCTACTACGTGATTGAACATCCTCAATGGCCATTTCTTCGTCCTTATAAATGTACGGTAGAGCGCTAGGAGGAAGTCGTGCAATTTCTGGGTAGTGACCGGTAAGGGGGAGAGGTCATTTAGGTCCTTCCCCCTCTTATCCCGTTTGGGGACTGGGCGCCAGAGTCCTATACCTGACCCAGGTGCCCAGGTTGGTTTAGAGTTCTGATATCTGGTCTCTTAGGTGGAACTTGCCCATATTTAGCTGCCCCAATGCGATTTGGACAAACTGAAACATGGTGACCATCGGAACACATTTTGCAAGTGACACTCCCCCTGCCACTTGGGGGGGGGGGGGGGGGGGACCATACATGTGGTTTCCCAGTTTGTAGGGACACTGACGAGCAGGGTGGCCATCCTCTTCACAAATAGAGCAGTTTTTCCAGCTCACTCTTCTGGGCTGTGCCCCACCCGACTTGGGGGAGTGGCTTTCCTGTAGTGAATGGGTTTTCTGTTGCCGGTCCGCAGCTGGTTCACTTCTCTTTTGCAAAGCTGCTGTAGTTGTCATAGATATCTTTGACCTGATGGACTCTAACATACTCAGTGCTGATTGAGCTGTCTTCATGGTGTCTTGGGGTTTGTTGTTGCTGTGTCCGTGGCAATTTCAGGTGTCAGCCCCTTTAGGAAAGCTTGTAGGGCTACCACGTCATCATTTAGATCTTTCCCTGGATGCACCTTTGCAGCAAGCTGTTTTATGCGCTCACCATATTGGGCGACGGTCTCATTCGTTTTCATAGCTGATCGTTGCAGTTCTTGGAGGTAGGAAAGTTCTGTGCGAATCCCCTCAAACCTGTCCTTTAGAGCTGCTTCTAGTTGGTCCAGAGCATGTAGCTTGCCGTATTGGGTCCTCAGGAACACCGCTGCATCGCCATTAGCCTTACCGATAGCACTCTGTACCCACAATCCTTCAGGGATGCAGTCCCCTATCATGGTTCTGCCATCGCGAATGTTGCGGGCTTGTGTTACCCATGCCTCTGCTGTGCCTGACATCCCATTGCCTGTATATGTGGGTAGTTTGTCCAGGGCTTTGTAAACCCGGTCCAAGTCCTGAGCTGACGCTGAAGTCACTCTTTGCCTGGGCTGGTGACCCTGTTCATTTAATATGTGGGGGAAGTAGTCGTTAGAGACAGGGTTCAGTGTGGCTTGGTCGTCACCCCCCATTATTGGTGATGGAGCTGGGGGCCATTGGAATTCAGCTCCTGCTGACCCCGGTCCACCCGGGCGAACAGAAGCAAGTGGTGGTGGGTGCTGTGTTGAGCAAGAGGTCATGTTATTCCCTGGATAGTGGGTAGGCTCGTTGTTGTTCCTGAAAGGGTTCATCGAGTGCTGAGGCTCTGGATGGTTTGTTGCTGGTCTTGGGGTTCTCTGCTCCCGGGGTGCAGACGTTGCAGTCAGCTGATCCCCTAAGCCTCTCACTGCAGCCAAGCTGATTCCCTAAGCCTCTCACTGCAGCCAATAAGGCTACCTGGCGTTCGCTTTGGGTTTGTAAATGGTTTTCCACGACATAGATGGAACTGGCTAGCGCAGTCAATTGCCCGTCCTGCTGCACGCCTGAGGCCTGTAAGATGTTGTAGAATTCCGTCATCCTTGTCAGCCTTGCATTGATAGTGGCCACCTCCCCAAGGAGATCATTGATGTCTGCTATCAGCATCGACATATCTTCCCCAAGTGAATGTAGGGGGGCTAGTTGAGTGACAAGATGGGCAGTCTACGCTTGGACGATTCTCCTGACTGCCTCTGTAATATCGTTGTTTTGGTCTACCGTGAGGAATATTCCGTGAAGCATCGTTTGACGGAGGTCGCAATTGAGATTCCTCAGGAACTTGTCTGTGGCCTGAAAACGGTTCCGCTAAGGCCCATGACCCGACTGTGAGATCCTTCGCGGCTTCTGCCTGTCCCAAGCAGACGGTAGGGAATGTTGGTGTACGGTCCATACTGTAGAAAGACCTGCGGTCAACTGCTGGATGTAGGGGGAAGGTCGGAGGTGGGGTTGTAGGATCATCCTTCTGGCTCCTTTCCCTGTCGGCTGACCTGTAAACCCTGGTTGCTAGGAGAGTTAGGGTTTCCCTGTAGGTGTCCTGCCGTTCCTTCAGCTTTGGGCCACAGGAGAGCATAGACACCCTCCTGAATAGATGCCAGAGAGTTGTCTGAACAGCCAGCTCTGAGGATGGAATGCTGGTCATCTGTTTCGTCCATGAGTTCCACAGTGGCCTGGAGAGCGTGGACTTTCGGGCTGCATAGCTCTAGTCCTTGCTCAGCGTTTAGGAAGGTGGTGATCCCATCCAGCGGCAAAAGGTTTTGTTTTAGTGCTTTGCAGAGAGCCACCCTCATCTGATCAACTGTTCCCCGCCACAGGTTGGTCCCGAATGAGCTCGAATTCAAGCTCATCCTGTTCAACCCTACGTCGGGCGCACCCCTGAGCAGAACGAAATCAGGCGCACCCGGCCTGAGAGGCCACTTTTTTTGTTAGCTCCTCCCACCCATATTAATTTTATTTCATAATAGCAGGCTAGTGTCCACTAGGGCCAAGCAGAAAACCATACTAAGATAAACTTGAAATAAAGTGTTAATTAAAATATAGTGGACAAAATGAAAATTTTCTGCTTGCACAAAGTTCATCACAGTTTCATACATAGTTTTTTGGCACAAGGACTAGTGATTATAAACTTATTGTAGGTAGACAAAGTACAAATTTTATTGCTGTAAAAACGAGCCATGAAAGCCTGAACTAAATTCCGTGAAAAAGAATCAGTTCCCAGAAACTTCTGCTCGGATCAGTTCCCAGAAACTTCTGCTGGTGCTTCAAAATTAGCAGCTGAAAAGCAGGTTTGGCAGACCGCCTTGATGTGGGTTATGCAGAGTAGATTATGACAAACAGCACATTCATAGTTGGTCATTCTCCTGAATCCTGCTTCAGCCATGCACGTCTCACACTTACGCCTTTTAGGTGGAGGTGCAAGTGGTGGCGAGGAGGTTTCACGTTCCTGTTGGGGTTGAAATCATTTCAACTTTATTTGCAGATGAAGAGGCATACCACTTGTGCAGAGACTTCGCCAGGCTAGTTCTCCAACTGATGAGACAGTGCTTTCAGGAACAATCTCCTTCTAACAGGTTCAAGCTTGTTCCCAATTGAAATCACTTGGGCATTGAACCCGGCCACATTCAAGCAAGCAAAAAATATCACCATAGGCCTTGTGTTCCGGCTGACACTGAAATTGGCACACATTCGGTCAGCTGTGTCCACTCCGGCTTTGGTGTTATTATAAAAGGTGATAACTTCTGGCTTCTTTTGCGTACCTGTGCTGTCATCAATTGCATCGTCATCGTGGAGAGAGGAAACAAGGAGTTTTCCCTTTTTGAGTTACATAGGAAACCAGTGTCGTGCCACTGTTGAAGCCAAACAGGCTGCTGTGCACAGCCCTTCCTTTGGAATTTGTGAAGGAGGGTGGTAGTTGTTGTTTGTTTTTTACCAGATCAACTTCTGTAAACCAATTGTCGGTTGTGATGTTGCGTCCTGTACCAAAAACAGGCTCGGCCATTCTTTTCACCACTTCACTGGGCTTGTTGCTGACTGAAAATGGCCCGTCAGGACTTTTACCCGCGTCAATCTCCAAATTATAGGTGTAAATCATTCGGGCGTCCACTAGGGCAAATGACTTCATCCCGTATTTGTTTGGTTGGAGGGTATGTACTGCCTAAATGCACACCTTCCTCGGAATCCAGGCAGCCTATTGTCGGTGAAACTGCAGCATGGCATAGCTGAGAAACCCCCACTCTACAGGAGAGCCAAAAAACCTTCTCTTTTCGAAATTTTTAGACATTTGCTACCAAATCCTTCATTACCGATTTTAAAAAATCATCTGGGGTAGGAAATTAACCCTCCTCGTTTGAAAAAATATGTCATCTAAAAGTTGCGCTAGTTGTGTCATGCTGCTAGACACTTTCAGTCAGTTGTGTCAAGCTGCCAGACACTTTGTCAGTTGTGTCTTGCTACTCCATGCATTTTAGTATTAGGAATAGGTATAAAAAGGACCAAAAACCAACTTAACAATTTTTATTTTTGAACTAGAAAAGTAGTAAGTAAAAATCACAGTGTTGTATAGCTAGGTTGGTATAAAATGGTATTACCTAACTAGAACTGGGGTAAACAAATATTAGTTTGGGTTTCTGTGGATAAAACATTTTTCATAATTAACAAACATAGCTTCTAAATGCAAACGTCTGAATGGTAGAACATAATCCCTTTTTTTAGCCTTGGACAAAAAATAGTCTCTGGTTACGACAATTAAAAATCACAGTAGGTCTTGGCTAAAATCAGTCTTAATTATTTCAATAATATTATCGTGTGCAGAATCTCTGTTATCACCAAAGAGAGCCACAACACTCTGAAACGAAAGAATCACGAAACGTAAGGTAGTTATTAAGAAATAATGAGATCACTCTAGAGACGCAACACTAAATCAAAAGCTTAAAATAAGTATCTAACTAAAATGTCGAATCAAATTCGAAATGGTACATCACTTGGAAGACTTTTTCTTGGTCAAGGAAACGCTTTTTCCAGCTTTTTCTTTCTTCTTCCTCCTTGCTTAAGCATTCCTCTACTTTCTCTTGCTCTTTGCATGCGCTTCCTTCTGCTTTCGGTTTTTTCTTACTCTTGCTCTCTTCTGCTTTCGCTAGTTGCTTGCTTTTTCTTACACTCTGATCATAATGGATCAAGCTCTCATAAAAATACTGAAATTCTTTTGGCATAAATTCTCTCAATGACAGGAGATCATCGTACTTGTCTTTTGGAATCGGTAACACGTTGTTGTTCAGTCCAGGAAAATCATTTGGGGATACAACAGTATTAAGAGGTCTTCTTGGGAGTGAAGTTCTCATAATTGAAATTGAGTTTGCAGGCAATGTTTCCATCACTAGTGTACTTAAGCCATCGCAGGTCAGTGACCACAGGTTCATTGGGCTTATTTCCCGGTCGAATGGAACTGTATCTCATGGTTTCTGGACGAGAATAGTCCTTAAAATCGTCATAGTTCATTACTTTAGCCCTATAAGGAAAGGGATCCATCCGAGCTTCTTTGGTCCACTGAGCCAGCTCATGAGGCAGAAATATTTCCTTTTTTCAAGTACATTTTCCACAGCACTGTGAACAGAATCCCCTTCCATCATAGTATGACCTTTTTCCAATATCTTCTGGTGAATCGTGACATTTCTTTGCACGCTTAAAGAAAGCAGAGCATTCGACATCACTGCATTTCGGTTCTGGTTGGTACACCCATCTGTGTAGATGATAACTTCCCTCAAATCTTGATCTAGAAGGCGTTCAATTTCTTCCACTAGGCATGTTGCAAACGTAGAAGCAACCAGACTACTACCACTTTCGGTAAACCAGAAACACATCTTATCGTGGTTAGCTAAATTGTACACGGTATAATTGTGGATGGCAAGTTTCATTTTGTAGTACGCCAAACTGGCTTCGATAGATGGTAGTAACCTAACGGCCATCACATCTGCGCAAGGAACGTGATACTCCCCTTTCTCTCCCAATATCTTGTCCTTTCTTTTCTCTTCTTGAGCTTGGTTCTTGATTTCAATATGTTTGTCGTAGATTTCTTTTGACAAATTTTGCATCCTGCATTTGAAGCAGGTATCACACAAGTCCTTCCTCGGGTGAAAGATGCTTATGCGCTTCACTTTACACTGCCTGTTGAAAGTAGTTTTGCTGAGGGGGGCAGTGAAGTCCTTTCCACATCTCTCAACGTAAAGGTTGTAGAATTGAGCCATTTACTCAATACCTGCTTGTAGGTAAAGCCTGTTAGTCGACTGACGACAATAATGTGACGGCATTAGTGGTATTTTGAGAAATATTCACCAAGGTGTTGGTTACACCTTTTTAGCATACCTGTAGAAAGAGGGGAGACAGTTTTGGGTGAAGCAATTTCTTGTGCCGTAGGCTCATTTTCCTCAGTCTCTATTAAAGATTCATCAATTTCAACGCCTGGATCCTTGTCAATGGGACTCACAACTCCTACAGCACAGTATTTTGTCATCCAATGTCGAACCATTGAATTCTTCAGCCCAAATGTGTTCAAAAATGTAGTTTAACAAACAGGCAAACGTTTCTCACCAACTTTCAAGTGGTAACTGTAAGGTAGGCACAATATCATGTGGCTCTCGAAGATCAGGGAGACCCACTGCAACAGATTCAGTGTGCATATTCGTATTCTGCAACTGGACCTGTATAGCCTGTTTTCTCTTTTTATAGCGTGGTAGGTCAGCTGGGTCAAACATGTCCTCGGGCTTTTTTTTTGGATCCAGGGGGAATAGTCCTGTTTCAGTGAAACCGCTAATGATGTTTTTGCTCTTCATTCCTAGTTGCCAATTTTTCCTGAGCAGTGAAGGGAATTGCGATCTAGAAAATCGAGCAGCACCTTTGCCTATTTGGGTCTTCCCATGGTCGCTTGGGAGCTTTATCAGTTCGATGTTTTTAGCGATGGCTGCCTCAGTTATTCGAACACTGACATGACTAGTATGCCAGTCAAAAAATAAAATAGCAGCTTGTTCCGGACATGAATGGTCTTCACGTAGTTTGGTAACATGAGGGATGAATATGGTTGAAAACCATTGAAAGAAACAGGGTTCTTCCATCCAACCGTTTCCAGCTGTTGCATATCCATCAGTCTCCATGTCGAGCCCCATTCCTACGCCTTTCGGCTTTTATGGGGTAGCAGGTGCTGCTCGTTGCTGAATGCTGACGGTCTTCGCCTGTCTCCCACTGCGCTATTAGTCACCCCCTTCTGGAGGGGGTGTCCAGGATGGGCCACGTGGAGGCTGCGCAGGCGGGAACTGGGAGAGCGGCGGACGCATGGCTTCTTCTTTGGTGGCGAATTTCACCAATGCCCTTTTTCGTGTGCTTCAGGAGAAAAGTGCTTCTTTATTTCACAGCTCAGCCTCGGTACTCCCCGCCTCTTCTATAGTTTGCGGTTCTTCCTTCATTGGCAGGCTTACATGTTGTGATATCCTTATGTTGCATATTCTTCAGCTCGGCCTCGGTACTCCCCGCCTCTTCTATAGCTCGCTGTTCTTCCCTCATAGGCAGGCTTACATGTCGTTGATATCACAGCTCTGGTTGCAAAGTATCACAGTCTCACTTCATACATTACATTGCACGCATTCAAAATAACTTAACCATTCATTCTCTAAATTACTTGCACACCATGAATTACATAAAGGCTCATACATACCCACATGCATTCTAGGCCGATAGGGTGGGGAGAACCTACCGGCCCCGAGCCCACCCTACCTAATATGGCCTCCTGGCACCGGTCTGTTAAGGTTTTCTTAGGCCAGGAAGCCGACAGCTCTAAGAAAATAACTAAAACAAAATCAATAAACCGCCAGAAATGAAAAAACCAACAAAATGGTATAAAGGTTGCCTGCTGCCTCCCCGAGGTCAGCAGGCCCCCCAACCACCCCATCGGTCCCCTCATTCACATGCACATGCTCACAAACTAACACAACACAGAACAACACACTCATATTCCTAACCTAATATCACAGAGCTTGCTAGAGGGGTACTTTTATAAATATTCCCCCCTAGCGTAAAATTGAATACTATTAACTAATATCGCAGGTGGGTGCTGGTGAGTACTTTTATAATTCCTCCCAGTGACTAGATGTAGGTCCTTATGCTATGGCGGCTCTCTCTCAGTTGCATCAGTCGGGCGAGATGAGGGCAGGGTGTCGCCTCGTGGTGTGGGCCAGCCTTTGTCCCTCATGACAGAGTGCACCATCTTCTTGGTGGCATTGTATGCTTAGCGGTCCTTCATGCACGCCTTCCAGGGGTCGTTGTGGGGATCCTCACACTCTATCGCTACCAACCATCGCCTACGGTGGCTGGAGAATTTGGCACACTCCAACATGACATGCTCCACGGTCTCTGGGCTGCCACAGGTGCACAAGGGGGAGGGCCTCAAGTTGAAGGAGGCCAGCTTCGCCGCGAAGTCTCCATGACCGGTGAGAGCCTGCACCATGTACTGCTTGACCTCCACAAATCTGCTGCCCATTCGTGTTGTAACGGACGGCCAGATCCTGTACGTGTGCCGTCCTTTGTTGGAGCTTTCCCACCTAATCTGCCACTCATGCATCACCCATGCGTCGATGTCCTCTGGTGAGGAACACTGAGGCAGCCGGCATGGTCGCCCGTGGGCACCTCCCACGCGGCCGCCATACCCCTGATGCGGAGGTCTATGGGGATCTGGGCCGCAAGCACCTGGAGCGCATCGGACGATGTGGTCCGGTATGCCTGTGTGACCATGAGGAGAGCGCTTCGCTGTGCTTTTGTCAAGGAAGCCCAGTTAGCACTATTGGCCTTAAAGGTCCAAGCTGGGCAGGCATACAGCATGACGGATTCAAACAATGCTTTATATAGGGTGCTTCTGCTCCTGTATCCGACTCCCCAGGTCACGCTAGATAGGGCCTTTGTCCTGCCAAACTTTGCCAGGGCCCTGCCTGATGCATCCTCTATTATGCTTTGTGGGGTTGAAGTCCTTGCCCAGCACCACGCCGAGATATTTGGGGTTAGGGTCGTGCCTAATACATTCGCCATGGAGGCGGATGACTGGGGGGCTCCTCATGTTTAGGCTACCCTTAAGCTGGCACATAACTGTTATGCTTGCCGCTACTTGCAATTTTACTTCAGCGCACCATTCAGTGATTAGGCCGACAGCCACTGCGCCCCCCCTCTCGATTTCAGCCTTTGTCCGGCCGGTGAGGAGCACTCCCAGGTCATCGACAAAGGCGAATGGGGTTAATTCATTGGCTGTCAGGCGCTCGAGGAGGCCATCAAAGAGAGTGGTCCACGGATATGGTCCAGACACAGATCCCTGCGGACAGCCCATTTCCACTCGCCTCACGCATCCCGCGCCGTAAGCCGCCAAGGTCGCCTCACGGTCGTTCAGGAAGCTTCCGAACAGTCCCAGCATACCGGGTGGGAGTCCGGCCTCCTGCAGTGCAGAGACTACGGCGGGCCACCACATGCGGTCGAAGGCTTTGGCTATGTCGAATAGCAAGACAAAAGCGTACTTATCCCTTGTGCCCTGCACGGCGTCCCTTAGGGTGACCAAGGCGTCAGTGGTTGACCTATTCCTGATGCCTCCGAACTGGTGCGCATGGGGCCTATACGCCTCGCTGGCCTGGATCCTAGCAAGGCACATCTTCTCCAGTACCTTGCCCAAGATAGGGAGGAGGGATATCAGCCTATATGAGGCTGGATCCTCTGCCGGGCGGCCGGGCTTCAGGAAGAGGCAGATTGCCGCCCTCTTCCAAGCCCTCGGGAAGTAGCCTACGCTGAGGCAATCAGCCATGAGTTGCAGCAGGTAACCTTCTGATGCCTCCAAGGACCTCTTGAGCGTTCCGACCTCAACACCGTCTGGCCCTGGTGCGCCGGAGGTGCGCAGGGCCTTGGCCGCAGCCCTCAGCTCGCTGACCGCCCACGGCTCAACGCTTTCTCGGCCCCCGATTCGAGCAGCATCCTCTTTCATCCTGGAGTGTGCCACAGTTTCCCCTACGTGCGTGTCCTCAGGAAAGGCGGTACTAAGGAGGGTGGAACCCACCCGCAGGAAGTCCTCCTCACCATCCACAAAGGGCAAAATTGCTGGCCGGGGGGTAATCTTTCCCCTGACGATTTTTGTGTGGAGGCCCCATTGGTCCACCTCATCAGCTGATTCCACGAACTGGCGCCAGGTCTCCCTCCTGCTCTTCCTCAGGGCCCTCTGGAAGGACCGCTTGGCAGTGAGGTATACTGCTTGGCGGGTTGCCCTTACGGTGGGGTCCCGTGCGCGTTGGAAATGTCTCCTCTTGGCGTTCGCCTCCCTCTTCATGGCCTCCAGCTCATCTGTCCACCAGGGGAATTTGTGGTCTTTTGGGGTGCTCTTCACGAGTTTAGCTACGCTGCCCCTAAGGATTGAGGCTATTATTGCAACCTTCCCATCAATCTCTTCGGGGTTTTGGGCTGGCCAGAGCAACTGATCCGCGCAACCCGCCATTTCACTCGACACAAACGTGTTCAACAGCGCGGTGGCGATATCATCAGTGCAGATCCTCCCTCTAGATTGTGCGTCCCGCTCGCACTGGCAGCCGATGCAGATGGTGAGGAGGGCGTGGTCGCTCTGAGTGGCGCCCAAGTCCACCGGCCACCGCTGGCAGCTAGCCATGAGCGATGGTGACAGTACTACGATGTCGATCGCTGACGAACCCTGGGGGCCGACGTATGTGTGGGGCGAGTCCTCGGCGTTCAGCAGCATGAGGTCGGCGCCGACCAGGAACTCCAATACTCTCTGGCCGCGGTAGTCGAGGTTGCTGTCCCCCCATGCCAGGTTGTGGGCTTTCACATCTCCGCCCAGGATGATTTTGGAGCCCGCGTATTAGGCAGGATAGGCGCAAGGCGGTTCATGTAGTCATCAATGTCATGGCCTCTGCGGAAGTATACGGATATTACGATGATCTCGTCGACTCCCGCACGGATTTTGGCGCATGCGATGTCTTCCGTTGTCTCGGGGAGCGTCATTACCTGTATCGAGCCATTCATTACATAGATGACGGCCATCGGGCTATGACCGCTATAGACGGCTCGCGTAGTCTGCCCCATGCTTCCGCCGACGCCCCGTCGCCACGGTTCCCGGGCCAGCAGGACATCGCAGCGCTTCTCGGCCATGACGACACGCAGCTCGTCCTGGACCGCCTTTGACCCATGCATATTAAGCTGCATGATTTTAAGGCTTGGGCCATAATCAATGCTGCTTTTTAACCTAACGTATGCACGATGGTGCGCAGTACAGCCCGGTGCGCCGGCAGCATGCTCAGCCTTTACTCCAATCTTGGTGCAATTGATGCACTTCACAGCTTCTTCCGTGCAGCTCCTTGTGTCGTGGCTCCCGGCGCACTTGCCACATATCTGTGAGCTGTCGCACGTTTTGGTTGTGTGGCCATAAGACTGTCACTTGAAGCATCGTGTCACTTCGAGGAAGTCCTTTACCGTACACGACTGGTAGTCAAGTATGACCTTCCCCGCCTCAAGTGCTTTGTGCCAGAACCGTACCTCTAGCTCAACCACCCACGACACAAACTGGTGGGTGGGGGGGGGGGGGGGTTCCGTACCGAACGGTGTACAGGGGCGTTAGGGCCTCCTTGGTCCATTGACGACCCCCGGCTGTTCCTGGCGAGGAGCTGCTCGGACAGGTCCGCGCCCGAGGTCTCCGATGGGACTCTCAAGACCATGAGATGTGGGCCTCCTCTTTGGGGTGCCCCTAAGCGCTATGCCCCCAATCGCCTCTCTTGGCAACTTGATGATGGCTTCCCTGTCGACATTGGATGATAATGCCGTTGCGCCTCGGATCCAGCCACTTCTTAATTTTCTCCAGGAAGGTCTTGGGCTCCTCGCTCAGCTTGCTATCCTCATCTTTCCCTCTCTTGACCTCCTCCTCGGTTTCCTGCCTGGACTGTGGGGGCCCTCCGTCCCTATCCCGCTCCTGACGTCCTGCGCGTCCCCTCTTCTTCTGCTGCCACGCCTTACGAGGCTCCTGCACGGTCCATGGGGTGCCCGTAGGCGTATCCATCCGCCGCTTGGATTCCTGTACCTCCTGGGAGTCCTCTAGGTCTGTGATGTGGGCTGTAGGGTCTGCCTGCAACGCTTCAGAGTAGCTTCTCTGGGAGCAGGGCGTGGCCTGGGGCTGGGTGAGCGGGCGGTTGCGCTGCAGTGACCGGCGGGAGGACTGGACTGGCTTCGTGGCATTTGCATAGCTTGGCCTCTGAAGTGCCACAAGTTCCTGGTGACTTGTCCACTCTAGAGCCAATTTCAGAAACTCCGGCAAGTATTTCTTTGTTGGAGGCGGCCTGTGCTTGTTCCTGGTTCTTAAGGCTTAGTACTTCTTCTTGTACTTGGTGGACTGCGCGCATGAGGGGTGAGTTACTTGGGACAATGCTCCTGATTTCAGATGCTATTGTGTCTGGAAACTTGCTTCCTCCCATTGCTGATCCTTCTACCAAGGCATTGCATCTGCCAGCCAAGTAGGAGTTTTGCACAACCAATTCCTGAGCGGCTCTGATAGTAGCGTCCAGATGGTGCTGGATGTGGGCGGCTTGGACCTTGTTCAACTTGCTCTCAGGAGAGTGGACGTAGCTGCTGACGTGTTCTATGGCACTCGTGAGTCTGCCCATTGGCTTCATTATGTTCTGAGGCTTGAGTTGTTGCGGGGCCTTCTTCTTAGGTCTTGTCCTACTCGAGCCACTGCTGGATGAAGTATCAGACTGAGATGGTTCTCTCTGGCGCTTGGCCCATATCTGTGGCTCTGAGTGTTTGGGAGCTAATGGGCCTGTGGGTGTGCTTGCCCTGCTACATGCTGAGGATGGCGGTGATCTTGGCAGTGGTCTTCCTCCAAAGGCAGGGCTTGGTGCTCCAGTTGGGAGTGTGGAGGCAGAGAGCCTTCATTCGTCCCCCTGGGGGGTCGAAAAGTCGGCTTTCTTCAGGACTTGTGTTGACCCTCCTGGATCACTCTGATGGGACTCCAGCCGCGCTAGCAGTTCAGCTGCAGTCCCTACCTTCCTCTTCTGGGAAACCGAACCTTCCGGTTTTCTCGGTGATGGTGCTTTTTTTGGTGGTGGTGTCATTTTGGATGGTGATTGATCCCTGCTCACCTCTCAAGGGGTTTCCTTGAGAGGCTATGCCCCCTCGACTTACAGAGGAAGATACTCAACTCATGGGAGGGGACTCAAGGCCCCTACTTGCAAATGCGTTCGGGGCTCCCAGGGCTCCGACCCCCTGGGCACCGGGCAGGGTGCTTGCCAGGCCGGGGCCCCTCAGGACGGTTGGCGATGGCCACGGAAGGGTGGCCCCCGTTGCCTGCCTGGGTGGCAGCTCGAGACGACTTTTATTGATCCGGGTCCTGGGATGTCCATGGATGCCGGGTCTAGGCAGCAGGGCCCTCCCAACCCTACTGCCGGTTGCTCATGTAACCCTGGGGCCTTACAAGGTACTGCCACTTGGCCAGGTGGTCCTTGGTTTTTTAACGAGGTTGTTACTCCTCCTGCTCACTCTTAGTTGCCGTCGCCGATGATCCCGTGGCCTTACGGCGACCGGAACCACAGCTCAGGCTTAAGCCCCCCCACCAGGACAAGGTGATGATCAATTGGCGGGGGGGGGGGGGGGGGGGGCTGTTGCATATCCGGTCCCAGGGTAAGCAAGCATTCTCTGATGTCCATCGTGGTTGAATCGCTGCTCCTTTAAATATTATCAGAGGAGGAAGGAATCCCCCATTCGCAGAAACGCAAGCAAGCACAGTGGTACAATCGCGACCTGAAACTCCGGAAACCCGATTCAGGGCTACCCCCGTTTCCCCTATCCCCTCAAACGGGAAGGGTCATTCCCATATCCTGTCTCATCTGCATTGAAGACGAAGCGTTGACTCATCATTAATATTCTTTTCTTCATATATATATATTTAACTTTATAAAAAAATCATAAATCACAAACGGATTTCTAGCACCCTTTCTCGATTTTTGGAGATGCTCAGGTTTTTTTTAAGTTTCAAACAAGGTCTTTTCATAAATCCTTGGTACCGGTCATCCCCTGGTAACCCATTCTTGAACCTACTTTCAATTTCATTTGTAAGAATATACTCCTGAACAAGTTGTTCAAGTTCCTCTTTATCATATGGGTAGCCCATTCCAGCTCTAGCTGTTGTGAGACATTTTACCGAACAGCTTTCCACTTCAAATGACAGCTGAGTTGGCCTACCAGCACCAAATTTATCTAGACTTACTTTTCGCCATTTTAGTCTTGGGCATATCACCGAAATAAATTGTTATAGGTACCTTACTGTTCCTCTGCTTGTCTATACGTCATGTTGCCATTGCTCACGTCAAAAATAGCAATGGTCAGTGCATCAATGCTGTAGCTAGCAGCCCCTTTCTTTTTCACGTAGTTTCGAACCATCTTCAACCTGGAAAACGAAATTGCAGAGTTTTGAAACACAATATTGAACAAAATGAACTTCTACAAGGGTACTATTACTGATAGAATGGACCAATAATGTTTGTTCACAATTGCCCCATGACTGCACATTCTGAGGCAATTGTGAACAAGCTAATGTGGTTCCACAGAAAATTATACAAGCAAAAAAATAAGTGTTTCTGGCAGCTAAGACGACAAACTAATAATATAGACATGAAAAAAAAAAAACACTTACCTTTCACCAGGACGAGTAGGATGGGCAGAAACAGCAGACTATGAAATACTGGAACTCACAGTTTTTGATAGACTTTTTCCATTATCAGCTTTGATAACAAAGTGGAGGGAAAAAATGGCGGGAAAGGTTTTAGACACTTGGAAGGTTATCTCCTCTTGGCTGTGTATTCTTTGCAGTTCTTAGCCCTTATCTCGGCAAGAAAAGTCAAGGTCGTCGAATTTCTCCAAATATATATATTTTTTTTTCAGTTCTGAATCTCCCCAGAAATGTGTTAAAAATAAAATAAAAAAATCCCTAAGGCCATGGTCATTCACAGCAGCCCATTTCATGGATTGGCCTTTTGCCCACTGCCGAGTTACCGTTGCTCGTATGGCATGTAATCAGAGCCTCCGTCAACCCCGATTCCTGATTTGAAACCCCAAAAATGAGTCAATATAACAATGAAAAACGCACGTAAAAAGAAACATTTATTGAAAACATGGGAAACCACATACCTAATAGTTATAAAATTTTTAATGAAAAGCACGTTAGTAACCTCAGAACAACAAACAAGTGAAAACTACAAACTAGAAACGTTCTGTAAACATTGTAAAACTTTGTATAAACTTTCTAAAATTTGAAAACTAGGAAAGACACATTTACTTACTTTATAAATATCTTGAAATCCCTGTAGCATCAACAGACTAGTCATCACATCATTATCATTAAAGCACATCCTAGTAAATGACTTAGAAAATGACTGAACGTCAGACGTGCGTTCAGTCCAGGTTTGAAAAACAAATTTTTGAAATAAAACATTTGAAAAGAAAAAAATTTGAATCTTACAAACTTGGTAACTTATCAGTCTCATTAATTCAATAAAATCAGTCTTTTTTGGTGTGGAATTGAAGGAAGCAATTCCTATCTCTTACCTAGCACAGGGCTTTTTGACATTTTATGCACTGGAAAACGGTGTGCATTGAACACTTACTACATCTCCGTCTGGAACCAACTGCAGGGAAATGACCACGTTCGTCATATCTGGTGGTGGACGTTGGCTTGAAGGATTGGAGTGATTGTTTGTTCTTCATAGCTACACCTTCTTTGCTAGGCCTACCAGGTGGCACCGTTCTTTCAATAAATAGAAGGCTGTCAGCTATGTCAAGTCCGAACTCCTTCAGCCTCATTTGCTTCAGTGGTTTCAACTTTTTGTCGCTATCATCTATTTGTTTGTTCTCCACATCTCGTCTTTCATTTTCAAATTTGATATGTCTGCGATAGAGTATCCAACTATTGTTTACACACAAATCCAGCAAGTGAGAGAAAATGGACAGATAGTACTTGTGGCTTCGGTAGGCAGTCCTATACAGGGCGACAAGCATGTCTGCTAAATCAACGCCGCCCATAAATTTGTTGTACTCAATGATCACTCTGGGGACAGGCACAACAATTCGTTTTTTGTTTTTCCTACACCATCTCTTTATTGTTGATTCTTCAGAAGGACATAGGTCGTGGCATAGGGCGTGTGAGCTATGGCTCCTCTGCCTCTCTTGCTCAATTCCTTTTCAGATGGAAGCTGATCTGCCTTTGATCTGTTTTCCCTGATTGTTCCCAAAGAAAGGATTCCGAGATATTTTCTGAGATAAACCATCAGGGGTAGCGAGGTAAACCAATTGTCGAAATGCAGTGCATGTAAGTATTGTGGTTCTGGGATTGATTTACACAAGGCCACAACGACTTTGCCACCGAATCCCAGACCCTCCTCAATTTCATTGACCTCAACATCGTCAAACGTTTTGTCCCCATCATAAAACAGCATGTCATATATACGAATCCATCGTTCCCACATCGGGAAAATATCTTGAACCCCCATTTTGAAGGCTTTTTTGGGCAATACTGCTTGCGTGATCCCGCTTTGATGCCCTTGTAAGGGACCATCATTTCGTCAACAGATTGCCGTTGGGCGTTGGGAATTTTGGAGAAATTTTGACGAATTGGATCATCTGTACCTTTCCCCGATCTTACTGAATCCGAAACTTTCTTGAATTCCTTCCTGAATGTTCCACGAAGGCTTTGTACTTTTTTGTACACGAAATCCCGATTCGCACTGGGAAAGATTGGCTTACAAAATTCAACAAGCTTGTTGTAGGCTTCGTTTTTTAAATTCTTGTTGAGGTATTCCTTGGATTTGATCTTCCACAGACATGGCAATTCTCTATAAAGCTCAATGAAGTTTGTTAGAACTTCCCTACTCCAGCATCTGCTGTCTGCCATGTCTGGACGACCTGAAGCACAAGCACTAGAACACAGTTTTTATTGCAAATTGCAACAACCACTTGAACGGGAGAAAAAGAACGTAGAAAACGGGAGAAAAACTGAAACTGAAAAACTTGAAAAAGAACGCAGTGTAAGATCCCAATTTGGCACTAGGATTCTTACACTGATTACCAAAGGAAACGTGTAAAAATCAAGAGGAAGAAGCTACGGAAAAATCGTATAAAACCCGATAGAACAATACGATCGGGGTCAGTCGTCGAAATTCCGCGGAGCTGTGCTGTTGGAAGCGAAAGGCCAGGCCCACCGTTGCCGCCTTTCCTCACGCTGTCCCGTCCTGGGGCTAGCCAGCCGAGATGTACTTCCCGGAGAGGACAACTACCAGGGAGTCTCTACGGAAAAGGTCAGATCTACCCTTAATTTAACCCGCCGTATACAATCGGTCGCGAGCGCGAATTTCGGGCACCGAAGAAAATTAATTTCTAGAAGTGTTAAGGCTGGAGAGTACTATAGGATAATAACAAAATTTTATCAATAAAAAGCCTCCGTGAGATCTATCCTTTTAATTTATTCCAAGAGACACCCAAGTAGAAACCTCAAGCATTATAACTAATGCTTACTGTAGTAATCGAGGAGATAGACGAGTCAATTGAAGCTTGATTTTAGAATGGTTCTTTATTCATAGAATACAGCGCCTTTTATACCCCCTTACAATGACCAGAGGGGGGTCGGGGGGTCCCCACTCTGGTTGGCCGATCTGACTACCTGTATGTGCATACACAGGAAGTTTGTGGAGCAGCCGATCACAACACTGCTCCCCCCAGAATTTAAGTATTTGACTTAAATTATGTTTTTCAGCCGGTGTGGAGGCGGTCGATAGGTGTGGGAGGCTGCGTGTGTTGGTGGTGAGGTGCGTGTGTGGTCGCTGGGCTGGCCGTGTGGATGCGTAGGTCGTGGTCGGGGGGGTGTCGTCGGTTGGCCGTTAGCAGCGGTTGTGGCGTGGTAGTTTCGATCGGGCGCAGCGGCGGTTGGTCGGCGCTGGGCGCGGGCGGCGCGGTGGCGTGCGCTGGTGTGACGACAGGGCTCGGGGGGCCGGTGCGGCGATGGCGAAGCTCGCCGTGTAGTGTAGTGGTGGTGCGGGCGACGGTTGCGGTTGTCACTGCGTTGCGGGTCGCTGTTTGCGTCTATTCTCGATTACTTGTACCTCTTCGTTGACGGTAGCCGCACGAGGAGGTGGGATGAAAGGTAGAAGGCGATCGGCGGTCGCAGCGTGCTTGGGTGTGTCCGGTCCGTCGCGGGCCGCAACGTGAAGGTGGAGGCTCTCGGGTAGTGCTCGGAGGAAGAGCTGTCGGAGGAGAGTCGGTGGTGTGTCGGCCGGGAGGGCTCGGTGAATTCGCCGGGCGAGGACGGACGGAAGTTCATCGTCGGTGGGTGGTTGAAGGTGCGCGGCGAGCCGTGAGCCGTCTGAGGGCACGTGTGCGGCTGGAAGCCGTTCTGTGAGCGTCCGGTAACTGGCGGCGTTCGAGGCGTTGATGTCGGCGCAGAGGTCTGCTTGGCGAGGGTCGAGCGCGAGGAAGGCGCGGGCGAATTGGGCTTGAGGGGTCGTGAGGCCTGCGTGGGCGAGAACCAGCTCCAATTGGGCGAACCAGACGTGCGGGAAGACGGGATCGAACGGTCGTAGCTTGAGAGAAGGCGGCGGCGGAGTCGCATCTGCGGGTTTCGGCGGTTTCGTTTCCATTTTCTTCTTAGGCGCCAGTCCTGGAGAGCTGTAGGCGAGAAGTGATCGTTTCGCTGGTGGTCGCTCGTGTTTTACGTAGGACGCTTGGTGGGGCGAGGAAGTGGAGGTCCGTCGTTGTCGCCGTAGACGTGCCTGGCGTAGTGGGGGCGCGTGAGTCGACGTGGTGGTGGGGCGTCGCTGCAGAGTCTCTCCGCTGTCGCAGACGGCGGGCGGAGGCCGGGCGGTGCGTGTCACCAGTCGGGGTCACCAGTGTAGTAATCGAGGAGATAGACGAGTCGATTGAAGCTTGATTTGAGAATGGTTCTTTATTCAACACTTACAATTGGTGGAGGCGCCGGGTATAATTTATGATTTTCTTCCACTAGTAATATTTGCTTTGGCAAATTATAATTGGCTTTGATATTTTGATTATGATTCCAACCCAAATTATAAATATAACTTTTTGCTATCCTGTTTGTTTGGATATCAGGGATACTGATCATGAAATCAAAATCTCCATTGATTATATCTTTTTTTATCAAAACACTTCTTGCTAGCTTATGGAATAAGAAAGGTGTGATTTTGTATATAGTTTTCTCAAACTTTTTATGATTTTCTATAATATTTTTAATAATTTTATAAGGTATGAAATTTTGATCTACATGACCTAGTGCTGCATTGATGATATAATCCATTTTTTCTCTAATACGTTGCTCATATAATATACATAATCTCTTTCTAAATCATCTAATCTTTGTGCACAAGTATAATGCCTAGTGTCATCTTTGATCTCTTTTAATTCTTTTTGAACAAAATTGTATAATCTATGATCATTTGATATGAGTATCTTCATATTATGATCTATGTGATGTAATTTATCATTTACTATTTTCTTATGATGATCAAAGTCTTCTTTAATAAGATCTATATTCATTTTGTTGTATACATTCATAAACCCACTCACTATAATTCCTACTCCTAACATAGCAGGTAGTATAAATCTTTTATTCCTTTTTATCTCTGCCTCTGAGCGATAATTTTTTATTTGACATACTTGATTTTCATCACACAGTAATCTTTCTATGTGTTGATCTTGGGGTAATAGATCTGTTAGAGTGTTGTATGAGTTGTTGATTAGATGGAAGGTTTCATTAATTCTGATTTCATGTTTTGAATTTTCATCATTGCATAGTTGACTTTTTGTTATAATATCCTTCTCTAATGTGTACCTATATCTAAAAAACAGTTGACGATCATATGATAAAGTAATATGATTGAAGTCAAATAAGACACCTATCTTGCTATAAAATTTGGATCTCAAATCATATGAGCTCATCTCTGTGCTAACTCTAAAAATAATGAATAAAATGATTATTATAGATAAGAAAGAAGTCATTTTATTTGTGATGTAAACTTATGAGACTGACAGAACTTCTTGTTGTAATCTAATATTTTAGTGTCACAGATCTCTAAATTCTCTATTAAGACACAATCACCGGGGTGGAGTTCAAAAGGGTATAATTTCGATCCACGAAACACCCGTGATTTTCGCAGTTTCGTCTCGTAAATTGCCCATCGGTTTAAGGAGCTGCCCGGTTTCTTTTAGGTCTTTCGAATACTCGTGAGTGTTGAACACGATTTCTCGGGCTTGACGACGAAGAGCCTTCTTTTTTAACGTTCCCGATGATTGGGGAGTTTCCATGTTTGCAACACAAACGACCGACACAAACGGAACGATCGTACCGAAATGCAGAAAAAGCGGTGAGGAGAACAACGATTTGGAACGAATCCACGTTCCTAACCCCACTCCAACCCTCACGCATAACTGTGATTCACACTGACACTCTTGACCTTGGGCAGGAGTGCGTTCAAAACCTTCGACGCCCCTTCACGTCATACGTACTCTGTGATGTACGGATACTATTACGTTTACGAGGCCATCTGCTGGTGGCACGAGAAGCTCCAAGTTTTTCCCCAGACCACGAGAGTACGCTGACATCGCAAGATCATCAGTTCACCACAAAAATGATAGATAGCGCTGATCACAGTAGCAAGGAAAATCCCGCCTATATTCATACTGATACCACAAATCGCAAATGTCCCCATTTTTTTCCAATAGGTTACAAAAACTTAGCAGGCGACTTGATCATTTGCAACAATAATATTTTTAGTTTTGAGTCACATTTTCAACGTTATGTACATAGTTGCTTCGTTACATAGATTCGCGATTAATATTTAAGAAAGAATGGTGAGGAAAACAATAAAATATGGTTTGATAAAGTATTAATAATATTACAGTACAGAAGTAATGAAGTAAAAGTATAATAATTATAAAGAAGTATAATAAAAATTGAGTAATAATTATAGCAGAATACAGATAGGTACCTTTCTATTAATAATAGAATACATAATAATATAGGTACCTAAATATTATGATACGTACCCACAAATTATTATTTACATAGACAGGACACAAACATTTACATTTGTATTTACATATTTACATACTTATACATATATATTTACAAATTTATACATATTTACAAACTTACAAGCAAATGTTTACATACCTACCTACTTGAAACAGATATTTACACTTTATAGACAATATACACACATATTAAATAAAATTTATATAATTTTTTTAATGTTAAACTTCTTTCTGAAATTTGGTCGTTCAACTTGCGGTTAAGCGACCTCACTTCCCAGAATTTTCTCGTAGAAATGAACGTTTTCTTCAACATACTTTCTGCTTCTCTACTGCATAGGTTCAGTTGAATATTGGTAGATATATTGTAAATATATGCAATAATTCGGGCTACCCCGGTCCTAAGGGCAATGACGTGGAACCAGCTGAAGAAAATGCCTTGCATTTTTTGATAAACGTCAAATGCTTGTTCAGCCAGGATGCACAAATTACCAATTTCTGTACCTAACGTTTGTCTTATTCGTGGGCCGGTTTGCTTCATGAATCAGCTCCGCTAACTGCTTCAAGGAAAATTGACATTCATCACTGTTCTCATCGATATAGTTGTATAATATAACCTCCATCGCTTCATCAACACTTGAAGAGCAAGGTCTTCCCACTTTCCGCGTCTCCCTGTGGGGTAAGTGAAAACGACGAAGACATTCATAGTGGTATTCAGCATTGACGGCTACTAAATCTGTGTTCATGTGGAAGAGTTGGCTAATACGGTGATGTATTTTCTGTCCCCATTCATCTCTTCGCTGTTCAGCGGCAGCCAAAACTGAGTTCGCCAACCCAGGAAGAGTAACTTTGACAGCAGCATTACGATACTCAAGTGGGAGCTTCTCCTGCTGTTTTCTGTAATCTTCGGTGATATGCAAATCGCACAAAAAACATCGATGATTGAAATCAAAAGGTTCTGCTTGTGCTTGTGGTCGAGCTCGTGTCTGAGTGGTTGGTGTAGGAGTCCCATGTCCACGACGAACGTAGGCTTCAATTAATTTTTCGTTTGTATACCTTTTTTGGCATGCACTATGTACTCGAACTTCCTGTAACCCTCGTAGGAATCGTTCATCATCACGAATTTTCCTCTTGATACTGGACTCAAAAAGTTTTGCAACACCTTTTGCCTTTACTGTACTCACGGCTCCTTCTGTCAACAGTGATCTGCATATAAAACATTCGTCTCTCGCAGCTGATGACGAAGTTGACGCCGAGGTTGATGCCATCTTTTCACTGCTGCATTTCACACACGAACGTCTAGTGTGGCTAACCCCACGAAAACACTACACGAAACCACGGACGAAAAAAACACCAAAGTACGCACGTTAGGAGACGACAACTTTAGCTCTGGGCTTCTACTACACAACTGATGAAATATTTCCTTCGGAAGGTTCGACTGCGCTAAGGACGTTCCGATACTACCACTATGAGTAGGTATCGATTCTTTTGTTTCAATACTGTATTGATATCGATACCATTGATTCGTCGATACCAAATATCGTATCGAAAGCGGTATCGGAACGTCCCTACGTATTTTACTGGACCTTTTCAAACTCGATGCCCGTGCCCAACTACTACTCGTTCTAAACAAATCAGAATTTAATGAAGAATGTAAAGAGACAGACGGATGGTCAACCCTAATCAGGGAAGGTTTGTTTGATGTTAGAATCTACCTACATAAAAGGTGTATGTATGCCTATAAGGATATAAGATCCTTACAGAAGTTTATGTGTACATATTATGTACCTACATATACATATATATAGATACCTATTCACATATTTACTTATGTAGTAGACAATAAAATAATGGTATAATCTGAGCTGCTATTGTGCACTCATGTTAGAGTCGGATTCTGAACTTGATGAAATGGATCTTCGTGCCTTGGTTCTTTTGAGGGGAGGCTTGTTTTTCGAAGGAAAATTTAATTTCTTTTTGCATCTCTCCAGAGCCCTCTTTTTCTTCTCTTCAAGCTTACTCTTCTCTAGCGACATCTGCTAGAGTTGTTTCTGGTAAGGAGTGGCAGTAAGAAGAACTGATTTTAACCTCTTCCTGCGTTTCCTTCGAATCTGAAGAGACTTTGGGGAGAGGCATTATGTCTTCAGGAGACACAAGAGCAGATCTGCAGGTGGGTGTAGAAGAAGGTCCTGGGGCAGGTTCATTGGCCTCACCATCTTCCCGATCCTCTAGCTGGTCATCGTCGTTTGGATTCTCTTGCTCCTCGTTGTCTCCTGCCTTGTCTTGCACTACACCTTCGTCACCAAATACAATATACTGACGTTGTTCCAGGTCGATATCATCCTCTTGCAGATAATTATTAATTAAATAAAGATTAGTTAATTAAATAATAATTATTATTTTAATTATTAGCGTCTCTAGGTCGTGAATAATTGATATATTGGTTTGTGAAAGATACAATAATTTCCAACATGCTGTTGTCAAATAAGCAAGCCCATGATTCGAAAAAAAGTTTCTGTGCCCTTTCCTTGGCCGATTGGGCCAGGGAGTCTTTTCAGTAAGTTGTGGGTCCCTCTCTTCTTACTGGGGTAGGGAGTTTTTTTCCCATGTAATTGAATCAATTACCTTTTTTCCCTTCTTATGGTGACAAACAAAAACGGGCTCATCGTCATCACAGACAGTCGATGCTTCCGAATCACTTTGACTTGTATCTGAGTTCTCTTCCCGTTCTTCAATCTCTTCTTCTGTATCAGTGTCAAATTCCTCTTCAGGAACTTCAGCAACAAGGTTTGAGGGCCCTGAAGCTGGAGATCCAGGATCATCTTCTTGAAAGTGTTCATCATCACTCAGGTTGCAGCCATCAAGAAGAAGTTGATGAATTTGTAAGATGTCATCCGGGTTATTCACATCAAAGTGTTTTTTCGTCGCCATATTGAATCTATGAAAAAGAAAACACAGTTTCTGTCAACAAACATACCAAAAACAAAATAAAATAGTCCAGAACATTGATCTGAACAAAAATGGTTGAAGAAAAAAAATAATCTCATTTGAATAGCATGAATACACGCGTGTCATCTGTGAGATGACCATGCGCCTATCAGGTAGAAAATACACATTTCTAAAAAATATTGTTATCATTATCACAAGGTATCAAAAAATTGTAACAAAAAAAGTGAAAGGTAGAAATCCGAAATCGGGCATTATGAAAAACTTACATTTTTAGACGCGTGTCATCTGTGAGATTCCCTCGGCCAAAACATTCGCAAACTGCTCTGGATGCACCCATACCTGCAACTGAACTGTTGAGCTAGGCGAGCTTGAGGAATGGAAACATGACTTGCACTCACTGCATATCAATGCACAGGTACAATTTGGGTCAGTCATGGTCACACTATATGGCGCACCAACTCCAGAGGAGGGGAACACAGTCCATTCATTTGGTTCCGCAGTTTGACAGACACTTTCAAGAGACAAGGACTTGGACGCGAGGTGTCGCTCCCGAAGCTCTTTTACTTTATATGTCAGCTTGTCATTTTCCAATACAAGACGTCTGTCATAAATCTTCCAATCAATTAGTTTCATCAGGGCGTGGATGGTTTTGTCCAACCGCTTCGTGTTTTTCCCGTCCAAGAAGGTATGCTTCAAGGTTTTGTGGAGTCTCTCCAAATGCATATTTGTATTAATGCCTGCATCTCTTCTGTAACAATATGCCCAGAATTCCGGACACGTAGAATACTCTTTTTTGAAGTAGGTACCGAATTGGGAGGTATCCTCGTCTGAACAAAGGCTAGTCAAAATTGTTGGTAGCATTTCGCTGAAGGCTTTTTCGTCCGTCTCAGTTAACAACGCATATACTTTTGCGTAGGTGACTTCTCTCTTAGAATTTTTCACAAGCTCGTGTATTTTTTGCTGCCAAGCACGGATAACATGCCAAGTGCAGAATAGATGGAACTCACAGGCTTCCATCACTTGACTCCAGCAGTTGTAAAACACTCGGGCCATGTCCGACATGAACGTGGTTGCCTTCACTAGACCAACTCTACTTCTGATTCTTCCCAAGAACGTTGAAATTCCCAAAAAATCTTGGCGATTCGAGATAAAAAACGCTGCAGGAAACCCCTGTTTCATGTCGCCCAGCACCATCACAGTTGTTAACTCGTAGCCATAATTATCGTCCCATGGGTCGAATCCATGCTAATGACACCATTTCGTCCATGAGTTTGAGGACTTCCTCCTGACCCTTTGTCATAATACCTAAGAGGAAATCAGATTTTCTTAGTCCGTTCTTCATACCCCCTTCAGCCTCGTCTTCGTGTTGTAAATGAACGAACTCTTCTGGCATAGTTCCTTTAGGTTTGAACAATATGACGCAGGAGTTGTTGTCTAGAGATTGTTCCTTTCTGACCCAGGTTTCAACCCTTGCGGCGTCGTCTGGATGCAGTACCCATTCATTTTCAAGAGAAAAGGATTTCTTGATATTTTTTACATCTTGGGTAGTAATGAGTTGTTCTCTTCTCAACTCATTATTTGGATTTATCCCACTCTGTCTCACTTGTTCCACAACTTCTAATGAGGGAATTTTAGAAGCAATTTTAGCGGCGACTTCCTTCTTTATTGGTGACGGGATGGGAAGATGCTTAAGCTCAACGGTATGCCCCAAATGGGTTCGGCAGAAGTCGATCGCCACAGTTCCGTTGACGAAGAAATAGGCTGTTATGCGTGACAGGCATTGTCGTCCAATCTTCCTTGAATCTTTCAGCTTTGAATGTCTCTTTCTTGAATTACCTTACCTGACCGATTGCAAGCATAATATGCAACCGTCTTTTCAGAGTTGGTATAAGAAGAATATCGTACGTACTTGGCCTTCTGCTCCGCCTCTATGTTTCGCTTCCATTCGTTGAAGGAATCAGCGTTTCTAAACGATAATTTATCGAGTTTCACAGAGACATCATGCTCTATGCTCACGTGAGACTCGAGTTCAACATTATTCAACACACGTTCATCACAAAGACTACACACAATTTTAGGAACCGACACAGACGCCTTGTGAAAACGGCGGTTGTGTCTATTTAGGCTCTGCTCGTTTGCTAATTCTGTACTGCACTCATCGCACTTCATTTTGAGGAAAACACATTCGGGAGAACAGGAGATAAAATAAAAAATTATTGAATTTGGACGAAACGACTAGAACAAAAATAATGGAGAAAATGAGATAATCGACTGTCACTGATAAGGGCTAGACTGCTACAATCTCTGCTACAATCTATCGGACGTATGGGAAACTATTTTCACCATCAGCGCTCCAAGCGGAGGTTGTGGCCTCTTTGACGGATACTGTCTAGTCGTTTGTACAGGGCTGCGGCGTGAGGGTTGGGTACTTAAGACGTCGAGCCCCTTGGGGTTTCCCCGAGCTCCCGGCCCATGGCCCCTACCGTGTCTTCTAGTACCCGTGATTACTAGATCAGTTGTACCTACTCAAAATTTTCAAAGTTTGTGGTATTTCTTCATTACTTCTATGTAAGAAGTGTCTATGTACCTACTTACGCCAGACGGCCACAAATATCATACATGATAAATAATAATAATACCAGGGAAAGTGTAGAAAAGGGGCTGACATGGAAAAGACAGTAAGTCGCAAAAAATTAAATTTTACAGGGGAAGCGAAAAACGGTTTTTATGACACAAAAAACGGGATTTTATTGACATCAACTCATCAAAAAAAAGATAACATGAAATAACTTTGTGAGTCACAAATTTAACTTTTTCAAAGGAATAATAGGCACAGACCATGTCACATGCACATGTAGCTACTACCGGTATCTCCAACATGAATACAAAGGTTGTAGTTTGAGAGCTGACGGCTGTAAAACATATTGGAATGTGTGAGGGTGGGCGTGAATATTACTTGTTGCATATCCATGCATACAGTAGTGGTCGTGCTAGAAGGCATTCGAGAGCTAGCATTATCGTTGTCAAGATTTTTTGTAGCCTTCTCAGCTTTCCTGAGATGTACTTGTTTTTGTGCGATAAGTTTGAATTTTTCATAAGTGTTAGAAGCATTTATTTTATTCTTAAGGAGATCACTCGTTGCGCAAGTGTCTGTGCGTGGATGGTGAAATGACAGTTTTGGGAATGATTGTTTGAAAACTCTGCGGTAAAACCGCTGATCAACCTTGAAGTTAGGGTTCTCCTTCTTGAAAGCAAGAAACAATCTGTGAATGTTTAGATCGGGACTCAGGTGCAGCTTAGATGAATGACGCCGAGAATAGTGACTTTCTTCGGTGAGGAAGGAGTTGACGTTGACGTGAGCTTTGATGAGTTCTTTATCCTGGCGACTGTATAATGTACTTGTGGGCGTGAGATTTCGGATTTTTCCCTCTGTCATTTCTGAAAACAACATCCCCACGCTTCTTCTTTTCTATAAGCACACGTTGACTACTAATGCCCAACATGCCGATGAATGACTTGCTGCACACTTGAACGTGCCCATTTTTGGAACGTACCTATCACATACGTAGCAGTAATATGTCTCCTGCTAGACGCGGAATCATCATCACACGGACGCTTCCGTTGACAGGAACGATATTAATCAAGCCAAAAAGGAAGTTACCTTGATGGTCAAGAGTTTGGGACCAAAAATCTGAGTGCAGTTTACTTACTTCGGCTTCAGACAGTATCCGGCAGTTATACCGGCATTTACAGGTAGCCTGGAAACAAGAAAAAGCGAACACAGTGATAGGTTACTTCGTCGAGCAGGTACATAATCTAGGCTTATGTTCTGATTAAAAAAATATTTAGTGGAGACTTACCATCTTGTACGGAACCTGAGGCATTTTCGTGAATAAACAGTACAGAACTTCACTAGACAATACAGAACAACAATAACACCTGGCTATAGTAACCTTCCCCATCCCCACATCGCAGCAGGCGTGCGCGACTTAAGGTTCGTTCGGAGAAACCTGCCCTGGACTATCCCGAGCAGCCCAGAGCTCTAACAATCCTGAACTCGTGACGTCACCAGAGTAATTCCGGATCGTCCCGATTTCGTGCCTTGTCCGAACGCTTTTTCTTTGTCCAGGACTGGAAGCCGTATTAGAACCTCCCACCATTTTGTTTACAAGCTGTCGTGCGTTCTCATCGATTTAAACTAAAACTACATTTACTACTACATCATTTAAACTAAAACGTTTTCAACTTTTTCAACAATGGAGAAAAAAAAAAGTCACTCCTTTGTCCTAAAGTCACTTTGTCCTTCCAATTAGCGCCTCTAAGTGTCGCATAGGTTTTTTTCTTGAGACTGATGTTTACCTGTCTCAACCTGATGACCTTTATAAAGTCATTCTCAGTTATGTGGTTAGTAATAAAATAAAAGGCTGTCATTGTTATAAGAACTTTATTTATTCAGAAGGCACCTAGAATCCAAATCACCACCACTCAGACAACATCACTTGACACAAATCAGACACCACTTGCTCAATATAATTTTGATTTTTTGGTCTCAAATTCGGGAAAAAAACCTCCCTTAATATCATTTCTTCTTCATCGCCGTCCGAAAAATTGATGTCACCCTCATTATCATCGTCGGAATAATCCGTATCAGACAGCATAATTATTATCTAACTTAATCCGTAACTGGAAATTATTACACAACAAAAAACTGTAACGCTTACACTGTAAACAACTGTAAAGCATACGTAAAAAAAAATACGGGTTTGGCGTGTGTTGGTTTGAGTTGTGCTTCGCGGGAAAGGAAAACATCGAAGTGAGCAAGTTAGAGGGGAGGGGTAAAAATATACCGATGCGCATGCTCCGGACTTTCTACTCCACGCCAGAGCTGGAGAAGCCCCGGACGATCCCGGGCTGCCCGAATTCACAATCCCCGCTCTCTCCGAACAGCGGGCAACTTGTCCGGGATCGTCCCTTGTCTTCTCCGAACGGCCAAAAGTGGGGAGGGGGCAATCCTGGGCAGTCCCGGACTGTTCTACGAACAGACCCTTACTTTCTTCTCCTGGCCAATGATCGTGGACTCAATGGAGGTGCCATCTTCCGTCGCTCGTAGGAACTAAACTATTCCTTCAATTGACTTACTGTTCATTCCATGCCATTGGCCTGAGCACAAACGGTTTTTTTCGTGAAAAAAAAAGAAAAACGAAAAACTCGAAATTTGCGACTTACTATCTTTTCCATGTCAGCCCTATTTCCTATTTCCTGTCTTCATTATGAAGACAGGAAATAGGTACAAACGATCGAAAAATAATTTATTAGTACAGATATTACAACAGTTACCTCAATAGTACGTATAAAAATAAAAAAACGTTTTCATTCCCCGTCGGAAAAATCACACTCCGAACTTTCTTCCGACGAACTAGTCGGACCTAACCTTATCACGAACTCATCGACTCTTTCGTCTACGATGTGGTCACTTTTCATATCTTTTATTTCAGTTTCTTTCACCTTCCCTCACACCTTTTCCCATTTTTCGACGGAATATTCCGCGAATAAAGTAGGCAAGTAGGTACCTCTCTTTTTCTCCAAGAGGCGTTCCTACGGGACCCGAGCGCGAGCTTCCCTTTCAAATCTCCCCATACCATCTCAATAGGATTGAAGCTGGGTTCACATCCGTTCGTACGTTCAAGGTCATGCGTTGGGAGCAGTGGAGGGGGGGTCCGTCAACGCGTCAGGGCGTTCACAACCATCCGTTGGGTTGTGTTCTGTTCTTTTAGTTTGTAGTCTCGGCAATTCTGCTTTTACTTCTTTGCTTTGTAGTCTCGGCAATTCTGCCATGCCGGACACTTGGTTTCTCTATGGAAATATTATTTTCAATAATAATATTTCCATATAGAAATATTATTATTTACTATGGATCGAGCACGAATGTCTAGCTATATCATTCCCATTTGATTCTCAAAACCTGTTTTGTGAAAGCATTTTGCCAATCTCTCAAAAGCCGCTATTGGAACAGTTTCAATCTTTCTTTTCCGTTTTTCGTGGTGTTTTAACTTTACAACCGTGTCAGAATTGAAGCCGAGGCCATCCAACGATACACCTAACTAATTAACTAATTTAATGTGAAACAACATAAAATCAATAATTAAGGTACCTACATACCATCAATCTCCAACAAGTGGGCAATTTCCACCCAATTCTTCTGTGTTGTTTCTGTATTCCGGTACGTCTTATCAGTCTTCTGCCACAGCTGCGATTTCGCTCGAACGAGCTCTATTAGCAGTTCATTGAGCTCATGATCTTCCATGACTTGCTAACACGAAAAATGCGACAGGAAAATCAGTTGATACTTCACAATTGGGTCGCTATTCAATCACAATCATTGATTCATGTAAGTTGATACGGTAGTTTGATTTAGAAATGTGGCGATGAAAAAAACGAATGGACTGCGTTTCCAGCCTTCGCGAACAGAAGTGGTAATTGATGAGCAACGAAATTCAAAACCACGAATACAGAAGGAGTACAGTGTAAGGAAACTTAATCACAGAGGAAACTTGAAAAGAACGCGAACCAAACTTGGTAATAATCACAGAGGAAACAGAAAAGAACGCGAACCGAACTTGGTAATATTTATAACGTTATAATGGATCTGCTTTCTGAAATACCAAAGACAACAAACGACAGACCACAACACACTTGCGCAGAGGTCTCCTGCGCCGTCCGTTCATCTGTTCATCCGTTGAAGTATCTAATTTTTCTAATGCGGACATGATGTGGCTGATACGTACTTTGTTGCTACTTCGTCGTTTGCGGCGGTGCAGTAGCAATGCATCAGCTATGTCCAACTTGAAATCCATCAGTGGAATCTTGCTATCAGGGTTATCGAATTTGTAGAGCAACCATGCATTGTTTATGGAAATGTCAATTAAATGAGCAAATATTGTCGTATACCATTTGAATCTTTGCAATTAGTGTGTTTTGTATAATGCAATTAGCTTGTCGGATTTGCCTACTCCTCCCATAAATACATTGTATTCTTCTATTATTTGGGGGCAGGGAACTGGCTCTGTCTTTTTAGATTCAGACGACCACCTACTGATAGTACCAACTGGTTGAGCTCCAACATATGACGATCCTGTTGTTATCGTTTTTGTGTCTACCCACTTGACTATTGCAATTTTTTTGAATTGTCGACCATTTCATCAAAAGCCCCTCTACCCTTCTTACCCAATTCCTTATCATTTTTTAGGGTCGAATGAGCACCATCCAACCTGTTAGATCTTAGAGTGCCAATAGAGAGTATGCCATAGTTATCTCGAAGAAGATGCATCAGTCGAGGAGAGCTAAAATAGTTGTCAAAAAAAAACGGCAGTAAGTGCAGGGTTTTCTATCGTCTTGCAGAGAGCCAAAACACATTTGCACGAAAAATTTTCAAGACCTTCGTTTTTTGTAAATGTTATCCCATCAAAGGACTGGTCCCCAGCATAGAGAAAGAAATAATAAACAATCCCACTTACACCACACGTAGAAAACACCTTGAATCCCCATTTCGTGGGTTTCTTCGGCATGTACTGCCTACGGCTGCCAGCTTTCTTCCCTTTGTAGGCTATCCTCATCTCATCCACAGAATACTTGGTGTCTACTCCTGAAATGCTGATAAATCTATCTCCGAGGTATGACAGCAGCGGTCGAACTTTGAAAAATGTATCCTCCGATTCATCGTCGTTGTTAGTGAAGTGTAGCACATTCCTGATTTTAGCATATTTATTTCGTGACATTATGTTTGCTATACGTTCACTGTGGGTTCTTGCTACCCAGTAGGTACATGCGGTAATTTTTCATTTTAGATGTCACTTTAGATGCCTGAGTTGCTAAATTGTCAACCAGGTCATCAGCTACAACTCCTTAATCACTTGCTAATGGAATAGAAAGTGATTGGACTAGCAATAGCTTCTTCAACGTCAGCATCTTCGCCATCACTGGAAGGCTGCCACTCTTTGCTTTCAGATGACGATGACACTTCTTTCTTCCTGCCTCTTCTTGTGGGCATTCTGAGTTTGGCCTTTGGCTTCTCCTGCATTTTGTTCTGCTCTTTTTTTTAGCTGTTTTTTCCTTTTCAGTTCTTCTTTTTCAATCTTTTTTCTCTCCCTTTCTTCTGCCCTTTGTTTGGCCAATTCCATGTCTGATTTACTTCTTGCCTTTTTCTCGTAGTACTCACGCCATGATTGGGATGTGACAACACTTGGGAAAAGTTATCTTTTCCTTTTCTTATTACCACTTAAAGCCTTTCCCTCATTGGGGAATATGAAAGCCCATTTGAAGGGGCTGGGGATTTGTTGGTAACTTCTTGAGGGTAGGCTTGTTAATTGCCTAGCTGAACTTGTGGATTGTGTGGGATCGTGTGGAGTACTGCTTGCAGGATTGTCGTTTTCATCTCGACCAACGCTGATTTCCCTGACACTTTTAATTGCCTCGCTGAACTTGTGGATTGCGTGGACTGCTGCTTGCAGGATTGTTGTTTTGATCTTGACCAACATTGATTTCCCTGACACTAACGTTCTGGACAATAGGTGAGGGTGCAGCGTGATTTTTTTCCCCTTACTGTAATCAAAGGGGGATGTTCCACTACGTCCCCGGCTGAGACAATGATAGGGTCGCAGATCACCACGCCTATCCTTGGAAGTAGGTACCCAGAGTTGCCTTCAAGGTAAAGTATAAATGGGTGCCAGGCAGTTTAAGGGCGAACCGCCAACCAAGGTGGGTCTCCAATAACAATGGATAGAAAAAATCAACTTCATGCCATATCAATTTATTCCTGAATCTCAAATTCCATTCTATCTCTGACCTACTCCCGTTTATGACTATATACAAAATTGATTGAACAATTGACTCACCAATTCGAGTGCTGTAGAAGAATAAATAGTTCATTATATTGTATCAGCGATCTTATTGCACTTCTGTCCCACAATCACACATCACGACCAGCTCATTAATCTTAACTAGTTAAGTGGTACCACTGCAAATTACAACACAAAATATAAATATTAATATCACAGCCTCAGTTGCACAGGAATCAATTGACTAGGCTGGTACTTAACAATGTAGATGGGATTTAGAAATTAATATCAGGCAGAAGGCACAAAAAATTAAATGCTGTAACAATTTACCGTTCGCCAGTAATATGGATGGGCACTGCAGGCGTCACGGTCAGCACAGGGAGAGAAGGTACGTATATGTATATCGAGAGGTAATCGGCAAATCAGCCTTTTCCAAGTTAGGTCCAGACAAGGAGAGATCCAGGTGTGGTGGCTGAATTTTGTTGGTCCTTGTGGCGATTTACAGCCCAGCAACAGGAAAAAATGATCAACAGACAGAACTCCAAATTTCTCCTCAAAACAAAACTTGAAGTAGACCTCCAGATTTTCTGCTACCCCACTCCAAGAATCCCTTATCCATCGCTTGTGCTGGTTTGCATCACGTGGCATATCCAATGTCGGACACAATCCCTATCTATGTTGCTTCTGCGAACGTTGGTCACAGGGTTCGTCAGGAATGGAAATGTTTTGAAGGCGTGAGATGATCACGCTACAAGGGAGCGTTGACATTCGAATATGATGTGTTTTGTGAATCATGCTGGTCATGGTGAACAAACTGTTTCATCTTGTTCCATAAGTTGAAAAGTGATTCATCACCTAGGAGCTCAGGAATGTTCTTTGAAGAACTGAATGCTGCTACTTTCTCTGACCCCATAAACATTTCCATGACTCTAATGGCATCTACGACGTCACTCGTAGGAGGACATGTCAACAGAGATTCATTCTGGTCAACCACAAAACCAGACTCAAGAGTTCTTTCCTTAGCCACTTGAGATGACAGTGTTTCGGGATTCCAAGGTATGATGCCACATTTTCTGAAGCCATTTTGCACAATGACTGGGTCTATTTGGCTTAGGACCTCTTTTAAAAGGTTTGCGAAATGTTTCTTCTTCAGAATCGGATTGGCTATGTTCTCCAACCTTCAAGTGTTCTCTTGACTCTTTCCCGCCACTTTCCCTTGAGAGATCTGAATACAGAAACGTCCAAGGGCTGTGAGAGGTGTGTTGAATTAGGAAATAAGGCCACCAAGATTCTAATGGTTTCATGACAGAATTGGCTAGTTTGAAGTGTGAGATGAGAAACATGACCGTCTAAGAAGAGGATGATTGGGAGCTGTATTTCCTTCTCCACCAACCAAGGATGAAATATGTTAGAGATGAATTCATAGAAATGTTCTCCAGTCATCCACCCATTCTCGGATTTTCCTACACCCCAGTCAGATGGAACATTTGGCAATTTCTTCAGGGATATTGAAAACTACAAGCGGAGGAGCTAACTGCCCTCCAGCATTAGCAGCCACCAACACAGTTACACACTCCTTCTCATCCGAATTCACTTGTTGATACACCGCTTTGTCTACCTTTGGAGCCAAGAGTACTTTTGGGTTAAGGAAAAAAGGGTTTTCGTCAGAATTGAAGACTCGTGATGGGTCCAGTAAAATACTGTCTTGGTTCGACTGTTCTAAGTTTTTGTAAACTCCTGAGGCTCAGATCATCAGAGGTCACCGAATTTCTCGGGACTGTTAAATTTTGGGCAATCCTAGTGGAAACTTCTGGATTTCAATTCCTGAAGGACTCGTACCACGAACGACCTGGTCATTATTAGTAAAATTATTTTTCCTCTTGGAGTCATGAAGTCTTTGGACACTGTCCAATAGGTCAGTTTTGGCCACAGGGAAACCAGCCCGCGAAGAGGATATTATCCAATTCACTATCATCTTTTCATCGTCTGTCTTCAAAACAGAGTCTGGGCCCATTTTCCGTTCAATCGGACGCAGTCCTTTTGGCTTTATAATGCAGAGTAATCCGAGGGACCCCAAATTCTCTTGCTACTTGAGCAGTTGGTCTCCCCCCCTTGAACTTCCTGCACTGCTTTAAACATATATATCCTCTTCACTCTAATTTAATATATTTCCTCTCTTTTTTAAAGTATTCTTTTTTACCCTAGGAGATTTCTTCTTTTTCTGCCTAAAACAACAAACGACAAGAACTAACAACAAACCAAACCAGGAAGGTCAGAAAAAATTGATAAAATACAGGTGAACTAGAGGAGGACACTATTAGGCTACAGTAAAGGACAGGTATACGAGAAGCCTGTCCTCCTTTGGTTCCACGTTTCATATATGTTTGTACTAAAGGCGGACAGTGTGTCCTGCACTAGTGCAGGTAGTATTTTTCGTGTACCAGTGGAGGACATGCACAATTTGAGGTTAAATCACATTTATCCAGGTGAATTACTTGAAATATACTCAAGTTAAATGGTATGGAGCTGTATCAATCATAAAAATAGTTACAGTTGTGTTGGAAACATAAAATTAGCTTAATACTCACTGTCTTTTTCTTGCCATTCTTCACAAGGGACTAGCACCAAATTGAGCAAAACGTGGACTGACCGGCTTTTTGTTACCACTACAACGCCTTTTTGGCGCCAACTTCTTCCTATTCACTTCCATATGTTCGGTAAACCTAACTGCTTCCATAATAAGAAGAATATATGGCTAAACTCAACTCAAATCCTTATTATATACGATTATTTTTCAAGTGTCCGCGGCTGGTGCAGTGTCCACCACTAGGGCTTTTACCCTAACTCTTTATAACAACAACGAACAACTCTTCATTTTCCATTTTGTAATATAGGTAACTGACTAAGCACAAAGGAACTTCGATTTTCTTTTTTTTAACCAAGGTGGTATTATTGGGTCACCCGTCCAGTGAATGACTGCTTAGTAGATCAGCCTCCAATTTTCATTCTTTGATATTTGTTTTCATGCAACCAGTCGGCCCTATTTTCAAATGAAATGCATTTTTTGGAAAGGTATCAAATCGCTGAATACAATAAAAATGCATTCAAGTCGTACAAATGTATAGTTTAAACGCTAAATCATCTTTTATGAAAAACTAGCCATCTAGCTAGTAATTGAACAAAATATTTTTGTGAATTACCAGGTACCACCCAGTGAATGACCACTGTACTTCACAATTTCAAATAGGTATAGGATCGTGTTATTTATCATGATTTACCTGATAGTAACGTTATTTTACTCATTTGTTAGTATATCAATACACCACAAATAAATACACAACAAAATAAGTTCTTAAATGCGAAATCTGCTGTTATTAAATAAATAAGTTGCAGTATTTGCAAGAATTCCTCATCTTGTCCTTTGGAAGTTTATGTCAACCTACCTACCTACCGAGCTAAACCAATAGCAAATTATTTTGATAGATATCAAGACGTTTTTTGGAAAATAACTTACACCGGGTTAGAAACATGAAATTTTAATTTATCAGAAAACTTGAAAGAACATCAACGGAACACACAGCCTTCCTTTATAGGTAACACAGTTTTCAACATAGGTACCTAGTAGGTACATAGAACCTACCTAGTACTGAGATCACAGAAGGGAAGAACCTATATTATAGGTCTTGATAAAAAAAAAAGGTGTGAACAGGTACGTATAAATGACAAATAATCACACATTTTTACTAATGGTACCAAACCTTAAGTGGTACATTAGTTTTAAAAATAGGAACTTACGTAGGTATAGGTAAATCCTTAAAGGTTAAATACTTTACAAAGGTAGTGATGAATCACATTTCACTGCAGTCTTAAGAATGAGTAAGTTAGGTATCGAAATGCCACCTAACAAGCAGCTGTAAATTAATGGGAAATTGTGGCCTCTACTACGTATTCTTCATTTTTTTCTTCTCATTCTTTTTTTCTTCCGCCATTCTCTCTTTCTCTCTCTTCTTCTCTTCTCTCCTCTTCTCTCTTCTTCTCTTCTCTCAGCTTTGCCCTCTCCAACTTTGCTTTCTCCTGCTCTTCTTTTTCCATTAGTTTTTGTTGTTGTATTCCCCTCCACTCAGTAGATGTGATGCAGAATGGGACATTTGGTTTTTTTTCTTTCCTGAGGTTTCCTTGGGTTTTTGGGGAAGTTTCAAACAGTTGCTCCATGAAGAATTCAGTCTTGAGTCACTTTCAGGACACTCTCTGCTTTTGTCACAGGGGGTTCATTATCGGAAGTTGCATGCAGTCTTTTACTCCCTCATTGGCACTAGCAAGATCGATTACAGGAACTGTAGTAGCTGAGTCATCTTTTGTACTATTTTTAGTACTCTCGAAACCATCGATTTCTTCTGCATTGTCACATGTGCTCGTTGCTGCTGCTATCCAAGTATCATTGTCATTTACGTCCATGTTCATCACTGAATCAAGGGAATGTGAGGGCTGTGGCAGTAAAAACGAATCGCTCAAGACCTCATTGCTGACATCTTTTGCCTCAGGGCCTTTACTCAGTGGGGTGGATGACGCAAACGATGAAACTGTGGCAACGACAGGATCATTCAACGGTATGCAGTTCAAGTCTTCATCGAATACATACTGAATGTTTTCCAGATCGAATTGGTCATCTAAATTCATTGAGCTGGGGCAATCACCAGATTCAGTATTGCAGAAACTGTTTGGCGTGAGTCCAGATGTTTTGTCATGGCAAATTTTCCACAACATGAAAAGAGATTCATCCTCACCGACGTCATTAATTTTCCCTTCCAAGTGAGCACTAAATTTCTCAATAATTTCTTTAGGAAAAATGTGTTCTATGACTTTTTTGGTTGTGGAATAATGTGACAGACTCAGATGGTCTTTGACGTCCTCTTTTATTAGTTCCGAACTCTGACCATCTATTTCTGCTTGCCTCACTGACAAGCACTTGTTGAAGTCGATGGCCTTTTCATTAATTGGGTACAACCCACAGGTAGTAAAAGCGGTTTTGATGGAGTCAAATGCTTGTTTGAAAAAACCGGCAAAATTTGTTCTGTTAATCGAAATGCGATTCTGCTTTGTCTTTCGCACAATAGCCCTCCAGGCTACTTTCAGTGGTCGGAATATAGCTACATCGCAGGGTTGTATTATATGGGTAGCGTTAGGTGGAAGGCAATAAATAATGATCTGATTCTCTGCGCAGTAGTTAGCCAATTCCATACTCAAATGGCTTTTATGGCCGTCTAAGAAAAGAATGACAGGGAGCGGTACTGCCTGGGCCTCCAACCACGGCTTCAATACTTTGGTCACGTACCCTAGGAACGTTTCAGACACCATCCAGCCTGAATCGGATCTTCCAAAACCCCATCCTTCTGGCAATTGTCGTAGAATCGCAGCAGGAACTCGCTTATAGGGGTAAACTACCATTGGAGGCAAACTGGAGCCATCAGCGCTGAAACAACATAACACCGTAATTGACTCCTTTTCGCTGCCTTGTTTCACCTCTTACAAATTTTTAAAATTTTTTGGCCCTAGTACTTTTCCTGTATCAGGACAAGTTAGGCAACCTGTTTCGTCGCAGTTCAACACTCGACGCCCGTCATCGAAAATATCTGAACAGTCATTATTTGCTAGGAACTCTCGCAATTCATTGAACCAATTTATGATATTTTCCTTGGTAACTAAGGCCCTTGCTTTTGAGATGGCGTCAGAGTTTCTTTTTGAAATCTCAGGATGCCTCTTCAAAAAATTAGTCAACCACGTTAGGGTGGAGCAAAAAAAATTTTCTCTGGAAAAGTCGTGCTCCCCAGGGCTTATATCGTGACATTTGCCACCAAATGGAAGACCTCAAAGTTTCAAGTGTGTAGGTGGTCGGGAAAGTTTGCCAGTCGGGGCTTAAAGTTTTTAAAATTTCCCATTTTTTGAATATTTTCCCCAATATTTTAAAACTAGTTTTTTCAACTCTGAATCGTTGTATCATACTCATAAACCACACTAGAGGGATTAGGAGTTTAAGAAATGATCAAATTAAATAATTAATCAAAATCAGAACATAGCTTCAAGAGAGGGAAAATTTAGGTTATCAATAAGAACCAACAATTTTACAACGAACCGTTTATTTGAAACTTGAATGATTTATATTACAAAATAAATACATGAGAATATATAGGTATCGTGATATTTATTGCACTGCTCACTGACCGATCACAATGAATCTTCGAGAGTACGTTTCTTGAAATTTGGGATTTTTTTCCTGTTTTCTTCTACAGACAAGAGTAAATTTTGCCGTTGGTCTTCTTTAGTGGTGACAATTTGGGAAAAATCTTGCATCAACTTTACCCCACGTTCGGCCACATCATTCACAACTTTCAAATTTGTGACAAAGTTCTTCATTTTATTGTAGTTTTCGTCTTCTTCCCAAGCTGAGGGTGGGTTCTTCAACCAGGAATGGTCTTGTTCGAACATGTCGAAAAGAAGTCGGGAGTTCGGCCCAACTAGATGTTCTAGTTTGGTACTTTGATTCAAAGTGGGGAACACCGGGACGCCTTCCGATAGCTTTAGCCGAGAGAATAAGCATTTTCGAACGCAGGAAGCAATTTTTCTCCTCTCAGGATCTGGTAGATGGGTCGAAAACAAGGAAAATGGTGCTACCTCCTCAGTCAGGTACCAAAAATGACGGATGAATGTCGTAAGGGCTGCTTGAGCAACAGTTTCGTCAATTCGGCGATACTCATTAAAGGTGTGCCAAAGTTCCAGGTCGTTCTTAGGACTATCCGCTGCTTTTGGGGCATTCAGCCAGCTCTTGATAAATATCAGAGCGTTAAATAAACAAACTCGTCTCAGATTTTCCACTTTCTGGGAATCGTAGTTCATCTTGTCACTGAAAGCGAACATTTTCGCTGCATATATTATCGTTGACATCCACCTGGCTTTGTGGAACGCTCCAGGCTTTTGCCAACGAATCCCTCTTGGCGGAGTTTCACCTAATATTATGAGAAGGACTTCGGCACATTCTCGATAATCTCCACGAAGAAGAAAATCTTGTTCTCGGCTAAGAACATGATTCAAAAACAAAATAGCTTCTTCTTTCAAAGTCTTCAGCCTTCTATCTTTGATTTCGAGTATGTTGAACTGTTCCAAGTTGGTGGAAATAGCTTTCCAGTTTCCTTGGAATTCCTTAAACTCCAAATTATCGGGGCTCATTGATTGGCCGAAAATGGATTTCCACGCACTGCCCTCAATCAGCTCAAAAATATGGTGTCTACATGCCAAGAAAAATAACTTCCGATCGATTAACTTTTCAAGTCGCACACATGCGCCGTTGGCCCATCCGCTATTGGAAGCAGTAGTATCAAAGCAGAGAGCAACGATATTATCAACAACACCCCAGTCTTTAGTGAGTTGCATTACGCGAGTTGCCTGAGACTCACCCGTGGAATCCGGTAGACTCGGGACGCCAAGAAGTTTTCCTTCTTTGTAATTGGGCATTCCGGATATCAAAATGGCCAGTCTTTCTTCAACTTCGTTGTTCTCATTGTTCATTTTCATTAGCTTGCCATCCCAATGCAACACGCAATACTCAGGTGGAATGAAATCCATCTTGGAAGAATTGGCGATTTCAGTACGCTTTGCGTCACAAGTACGTCTCACCGTGTCCCGACTGAGACTGAAATCTTCCAGACATCCTCCTCCCTCCATAATAACTGAAGCAACTAATCCAGTTCGTTGATTCAGTGAAAGTCCCAACCGATCAGATATCTGAGATATTTTGCGAGATTTGAAAGGATTCTTGGGGAGGCATATAGGAAGTGATTGTGGCTTACTGGAAGAAGTTAAGGGCGTTGGATGAAATTCGGGATCATCAGCGCACGTTTCAGCACAATCTCTCTCATCTTCAGGGTTGAAAGTAGTTTGAACATTGGTGTCAACATTTTTTAATACGGTTTCCTCTTTATATTTCAGTATTCTCTTCAATTCCTGTTCAGTTCGTAGGGTTTTTTTAACGACTTTTTTGTATACTTTTTATCTTCTGCTGCAATCTTAACATCTTTTCCCTCTATGATTGCGTTCAGGAATTCAATGTCTTCTTCTTTCTGCTTAGCATCTCTCAACTGATCAGTCTGTATAAGTTGCATGGCATTATCAGAGTGAATGAGAAAATGATGGTTCAATGACTGGAGGAAAATATCTTCCTTCGTCTTATTAAAAGGCTGACCTTTACCTTTTTGGAGAGATCTATATTCATCATAAAGCTTATTCAACTTACTTTTAATCTTGTCGTTCCTTGCTGTTGGGATGCCAGCTTTTCGCCACCGCTGAACAGTTTCATTGACGACTTCATCAGCAATATTTCCACATCCATACGCGTGCTTCACAGTTTTCCACGGACACTCTTGCTTTAAAAAAACAAAATATCTCAAAACATCGCCCCTGGTGGGGATGCGTGAAATTGGTAACTGATCACTTAACTTTCCCAAGAGCCAAACCACTGAATCCGAACGCAACTTCGGTTTTTCGCTCAAACTGGAGTTCATAGTTAACTATTAAAAGAAACGATGAAAAGAGATGCACGCACTCGCCAAAAGACAATGAAGGACTGAATATTTCTAACTCAGTGCTTCGGGAAAATCTTGTCGAAACATGTTCAATGTTCATACCGACATGATTAAACAAAACACGTTCGTCCTTCGACCACCTATCGACATTCTGGCTTTTAGGCTCGTTTTCTTATCTAGTACCATAATTTCATTCTAAACTCAAGATGCACATAAGTGGAAACCTACACTTTTATGCGTTTGTAAATGGTATTTACTAAAGGTATGACCTTTTGGAAGTTACACAATTCGTTTGAAAAATATTGGGAAAAATAATCAAAAAATGGGTTATTTCCTCTAAATCTCGAAACTTTAAGCCCCTACTGGCAAACTTTCCTGACCACTTACAGCCTTGAAAATTTGAGGCCTTCTGTTTGGGGGTAAATGTCACAATTTAACCCCTGGGGAGGACGACTTTTCAAGAAAAACTTTTTTTTGCGCCACCCTAAACCACGTATCCCCCGGTCGGTCGTCTTTAAATGGATTGCTGCGAGGACACTCCTTAAGAACTTTTTGGATTGTATCTTTGACATCTTCGCCATGCATAGGGAACCCCAGTTTGGCCATGTTGAGGATCCACTTCTTCACATTATCTTCCTCTGTCTGCGAAAGGACTGTCGCAGGACCCATCTTTCTTTGTAGAGGTACCTTACCAGTCACTTTGTTGAACATAGTCCCCTTCGGGATGCCATGGATCTTGGCTGCCCTGTTGATGGAGAGGGTTCCTTCCTTCACTGCCCTAATGGCCACAGCCAAGTCCTCTTCAGTGTAGGCGAATCGCTTGTAGGGCCTCTTCACCTCCTGGTCATCTCCATTTTCTGATGGTGACTCCTCTTCTATAGCCTCCTCAGTCGCAACCTACAGAAAAATACCTTTTGTGTCATTCAGGTAAAATAAGGCTCAACTAGATGGAGACTGAAGAAAAAAAAATCATGAAACCATAAGATTTTAGATAGGTAGTTAACCTAATTAGGTATTTGTTCCAATCAAATCCACCCTCGAATATTCTTAAAAAATTAGCTGCTAGGTAGGTATGATAAAATCACAGTTGAATTAGATTTGTAAAAGTCAGAAAAATATCAGTTTTATTCAATGTGAAACTTTCTGAGGGGAAAACTAGTCACTGGTCATTCACTGACAAGCCATTATATCAAGCAGCTCACAACAGTTTAGTGAATGACCACCTTACTTTTGGGCGGTCATTCACTGAAAGTAATTATACGAGAGCAGTGTTGCACGTTCCAACAGTTTGAATAATTCAAAACGTTATTGAACAACCCTTAAAACACATAAAGTCGGGGTACCCATTTCTTTCAGTAAATGACTGGCCGGTCATTCACTAAAATATGGCCTTTTTACCAACTCAGTAAATGACCTTCCAAAAACAAACGATATTTCACTAACTTCTGCGCTTCAAAGTGCCTATTCTATTCAAAAAACATGTAATGAATAGAAAGGACAAAGAGAAGAATCATATTCACATATAATTTGTCAAAAAACTTGTCTGAGTGATGACAAAACTTGACTTACATGTTTCTTTCTGGTCTCCATGCTGGTAGGGTCTTGAAGAATGAGGTTTCATGTGAGCAGGTTGCCTGACATTCTAGAAGCAACTTTTGCGCGCTATCTATGAGATTCTGACGTAACTACTGATGTGCTGGAAAAGTCTGTAGGGTGCGTAAAAGTCTTATTATTAAGGTTTGTGAGCTGTAGTGGTCATTCACTGAGAGTGGTCATTCACTGGACAGGTGACCCTACTCGTTATTCACAGCTATACCGTTTTTAATACCCAAATATAGGAGATCAAGCTATAAAACGAATATAAACAGCCATGCATTACGACAGATGAGCGACTGCACGACTCAATTTCTAATATTTTCCAACAATCACAGTAGTTAGGTGTACCTGCTTACTAAGTAATCGAAAATCAAACATAAGAATTGAAATTACTGAAACCCAACAAATATAAGTTGAGTCACTTGCGGCGGAGTAGTGGAAATCCATATCAAAAAACTACAGGATAAAAATAGAAATAGTCTATTCCCACGTAAACTGACAAACTGTATTGGAGGACGGCATCAGTCTGTAATCAAGCCTCGTAGCATCCATCAGCATCTGTATATCTCGTCGGAACCACCGCCCCATTACTCAGACGTTAGAAACGCCGCGATGTATGGGACCACACATCTCGTACTTAATATCTCACTTCTGATGGGGATGGCGGTCCAGGAGATGTCGCACTTTTCGGCTTGAAATGTCGCGTTATTGTGGTTGTACTTGCTCACTGCAAATTCTACGTATATGTCCAGGGCCATGGCCACAATTTGACCGAACACGGGGGGATCGGGAAGAACCAGATCTATTCCGTTCCCAACCCATCCTTGAATAAATCGATAGAAGATGGGTCACGTTCGAAAGACGTTGTAGCCATGGACAGGGACGTACAGCAGACATGTACAACCGGGGTCACTTCTCTGGTGGAGGACGTGGTGCGCATTAGGTTCTTAGAAAGCGAAATGAGGCTGACAGCGTCACGGACGGACACCCCTTTAGTCATTGAACCAAGAGCGCCCTGGGAGGACGGTCCTGGAGTTTGGAGACGACGGTTGTGTAAAAGGGGCTGTACGGTCTCGATTGAGATAACTCCGTCATATCTGCCCATGTGGAGGAGCTTACGGAGTAAACTGGTAAATGCGGCGAGTACCACTGTATTTGCTCCGGTTGTCGTCGGCATTCACGTCCTGTTAAGTCTTCAGCCTCCCCCACCTCAGTTCGGGTGTGCACGCATTCATACCTGTTAATTTCTCCTTCTCGCTGAACATGGGGTTGGCTCGCATCCGGGGTGGGGGGCCTTGTCGTGTTACCGGTGGGTCGGCAATAGTGACGTTCACGTCAATGGGCTCATGTTTCTTTAGCCTCTCTCTTCTGCGTGGGACGGAAACGCCACTGCCACCAACGGCCTCATCTTCAAGGCCTTCTTCGTCATCATCGGGCCCCTCCTCGTCATGAACTGCCGGGTCCGGTCGAACGGCTGCCTGCTGTGGGAAGCTTATTTCTCTGCAATCCTGAAGAATCGCCTGGATTATAGCCGTCTCTTGGAGCTGCTTGCGTTTCACAGGTCCAGTGGCCCTGTAGAAGACAGAATCACCTTTTCTGTATCGCTTGCTCATCACGTTGTCCCACTCAGCCATGTCCTCATTGGTCGGAATTTCAGGAGGACAGATTTATGCACCCAAGACAACGCTTCTATGTCTTGGAGGATTGGGAGCAACTTGGACAGAACGAGCGCAAGACAAAACGTAAGATTGGGACGCTGTATTCCATGTCGTGTATGTCTGAGATTTCGCATTATTTTGTTGAGCGCTGTCTGTGCCGGATGGAGCTGACCGCAACGTCGCGGATGTAGATCCTACTTGAGGTATTGGTCTAGCAATCCATGTCTCTGTCCCCTGTATCGGCAGATCTGATGGGAGGATTTCTTTCGTCACAGCCTTCTCAAAGGAAGCTAATTGAGCCTGATCAATCATCGTGTCTGTGTGTTGTTGGAATATTCGTTCACTGTACTTGTGTGTCTTGTGTGCGTGATCTGCAAGTCCACACATCACAGGAGTAGGGTTGAGGTGGGTCAACAACATTCACTACACTACCACTGTTGGGGCGGAAATGACAACCTATCATTAATGAAGTAACTCAATTGGCTCGGACTTGTAGAAACTTTGAAATTCCTACCTTTTGGTCGATGGTGCCTCGAGCTGGGGGCCCCCGTAGTGGTAGCGTCCGATGTTCTTCTCAGCAAAAGGGCGATGATTCGGAGGAAAGAATCGCGGGAGGGAAAAGTCTGAGCCAATTATACGATCTGTGAGGAGTGTTACCAAAGAAAGTGGGGTACCGAATAGGTAATTAATTATGCGCAAACGACTGAAGAAAAGCGAACGGTTTTCGGGCGGCGAGCATGAGTTGACAACAGCGGTGATGGGCGAATACTAAACTCTACCTTCATCCCGAAAGGACGAAGGCTTCCAAGCTAAGCTGATAAGGCGATTAGTGCGAATGTGAACCATCACTCTATCTAGTGGCATTTTCCCGAATTTATCAGGCAGAAGGCGGAACCCAAACCCAATGTGCTTAGTTTACGTGGGAATAGACCACACAAATACAGTTTATACGTACAACCGGGGTCACTTCTCTGGCAGAGGACATGGTGCGCATTAGGTACTTAGACAGCAAAATGACGCTGACAGCGTCACGGACGGATACCCCTTTCGTCATTGAACCAAGAGCGCCCTGGGAGGACAGGTCCTGGAGTTTGGGGACGACGGTTGTGTAAAAGGGGCTGTACGGTCTCGATTGAGATAACTCCGTCATATCTGCCCAAGTGGAGGAGCTTATGGTGTAAACTAGTAAATGCAGCGAGTACCACTGTCCCTTTATCTTTATTATCCCTCCTCTTGAGAGGCTTTTTTTAACATTTTCAGACGGATGCCAGAAGTTCGGCATGCTCCTTCAGCAGGTTGAGTTGGTGCTCCTGAAGCTTAATTTTTTTCAACTCTACTTCCAACTTCCTTCTTCCGTTTTCGGCCTTGATAGTTTCCAAATTGAGCTTTTTAATTTGAAGCTCTCGGGTCAGCTGCCAACGTTTCCCAGCACTCCTGTTCCAATGATTTTTTCTTCTTCTTTTTAATGAAATTACCTGTAATGTCATTAAAAAAATTAAATTAAGTAATTAAAATAAAATTTAATGACACTATCTATCATTTAAGTCCTGACTGGCGTGTAAACAGTGTCATCCGACAGATTTGGTTTAGTCAGATGGGTCCTGATGGGTGGATCTACTGGATCACTCGACAAAGTTGGTTTCTCTGGGTTCGGTAGGGCTGATGAAGTAGACGGCTGGTTAGCATTACAGTCTGTAGTGTAGAGGGTAAAATTTCATCATCTAACAACAGCGACTCATCAGCCACGTCCACCACTGTAAGAGTGTATGCCTGAAATGCACAGACAATAAAAAATGTAACGAACCAACATAAAATATAACAAAGTTGGAAATTACCTACAGCATAAAACTAGAACGACACAAGTACAATTATACCGTTAAGTACAAATAATTCCGTTAATTAATCTGAAAACTTGGGTCTTCTGTGCGCTCAATGAGTAAGGGTTTTTCAGAATTAGTCATTAATAAATCTTCTTTGCCCCCGTGCTTCTGTGCCATGTCCTTGGCAGTGTATTTCTGTTTCAGACGATCCAGAAAACGACGGTTAATACAGGAATATTTTCACTATTACCGATTGTAGTAGGTAGTCGTGAGGTGGGATGAAAGCTGTGAGTGTGTATGGACTTGCTCTTGGTACTGTGTACTATGCTCTTATGTATGACTTTTATAATTATCCGAATAGTGTCCTTGCTAGCAGAGGCGTCGCGTGGACAATTATTTTGGGGGGGCACAACATGCCAGAGATCAAAAATCTGGAATAATCTGATTTGCTCTGTTTTTGTATCTATAAGCCTATCTTTCTCGTTATTGTTTCAATATAAAACAAAATTATTATAAACAATGCAAGCTTTAATGATAGAATTTTTATAAAAGAAATAATGTATACAGACAGTAATTGAAATATTACTAGGCCGATTATTTAATTTTTTTTTAGTCAGAGAAATTATGAAGGTGTATGTAGAGAAAAAGTAGTATTATGAATCCATCTCATTATAATAACCGTTAAGGTGCCTTACGATGACATATTAACTAATAAATTATAAACGTAAAATCGTTGTAAAAATAAATAGTTTTAGGTTTAAAAACTTAATAATTGATAAGGTTATAAAACAAATATGCATATGAGGACGAAATTGAAAACAACAGACTCTGACTCAAATATCCTTTAATTGACACAGTTTTAAATTGATACATATTTTGATGAAAACTATTGACTACTGGTAAAAGATTGTGTCAATTCCGTACATAAAGAACAAATGTTGAAATAATAACAAAAATAAAAGGATTAGTGTTATTGCTATGAAAAGATTTGTTACAGTTGATTACACCATATTTATATCGGCCACATTAGTGAAGCATAAGCCTTCGGTTCCGTTGAGAAAATTGTTCAACTAAGGCATTTAGTTTTTGATCTTCCATATACTTCATAGCCAATTCTTGTTCGATGGCCATCAGGGCTAGACCACTTAGACGCTCTTCCTTCATTGTACTTCTTAAGTACGTTTTAAGCCGTCGCAATGTAGAAAACGATCTTTCGGCGCTTGCTGTTGTAATCGGCCACGAGAGGGATATTGCCAACAGTTCCATGACGTCTGGTGAATTGTCTTCAAGGTGATTTTTAACAAAAAAATCAGCTAATTCCTGAAAAGATATCCCCACAGCTTTCATATCTTTTTTAGCAAAGTTATTTTTTGCAAAGCAATGGAAAAACTTGAGCTGGGAGAAGAAGCTCGGGGATAATTTGTAAAACTGTTGAATGGTTGAAACAATATTATTGTCGATGCAATTCCAATCAAAGAGACACTGAGCAATATTGTTAACTTTGCTGTAGTCATTCTTAGAAAATCGAAGCTGGAGATTTGTGATTATGATATCTAGGCCAGCAAAGAAAACTTCGATTTTAAATGATTCTTCAGGTGATTTGTAACAGAATGATGATTCTGATGCGTCTAAAGATTCAAGCCTTTTGGGTATCTTGCGTCTTCGAGGTAGTGACGGTTTTTCAACATACATCGAGGGTCCAACAGCAACACCACGGACTGCGTTTTTAGCTACTTTTCAGGACGGCCAGAAGAATGGTTTTCAATGATTTGTTTCGACAATAGCTTTTTCCTTTCTCCACGCGATAGTTCACTATGTTAAAAACGGCATTTCGAATGAAATAAAACAAGATTAAAACAAAATTTAAAGAAATTAAAGAAAATTATAATGGTAAGTGGTGTTGTATCGTCAACACTTGATGGTTCGCCGTGTTGTGTCTTCCTATTTTCCTGGCATCTCGCCATTCAATTCCGATGTATTCCTCATTTTTCAATGATTCCTTCTCAATTTTTTATTTTCTTTGGCCCCAGCTACTCCTAGGATTGATAACAAAGTAAGAAGGTTTATAAATATAACCAGTTCATGGTGGTAGGTATTGTACACAGAAATAAAGAACAAGATGGAATTTTTATTCAGAGACACTGCTTTTTAAAGCAAACTGGGTTTTCCTTGAAAAAAAAAGAAGGAAAATGAAACCGCAAACAAATTGGCAGTAAACTCTCATACTCATGTAAAACATTTGGCGTTTGCCCTTAGTTCTATTAAATCACAGAACATTACTTTTTCTTCTAACTAGGTTTTATTATCACAACGTTTTCTTAATCTGAGTTCGAAAGGAACTTTTGTATGAAAAACAGCGTACATCACATAGGTAGGTACCTAATTAAGTAAATCACAAAATTATCAGTTCAAAACTGTAGAAATCATAGGTGCATGAATAATTTCAAAATAAAAATCTGAAGAAATGCGTCAATGTAGCTAACGAAGTCCTACTTGAAAAAAGAATTACCTTCCAAAAGTACCAAGTAACTATAGTAGGTATGCCTACTGGAAAATCAGCTAACAACTAGAATAAAACCAGTAATATAGGGCGGTAACGTAAACAGTAAACAGGTAGGTCCTATCTAAAGGAAAAAATATTTGAAAAAAGACTCGCAATCAGTCTTGAGTTTTGATCAGTCTTGAGTTTTGATCAGTCTATGAAAAAGGGACTCAGTTGATTTTTTTTTTTTTATTCTTATTTTTGCTGCACCCACTAGTTGGGTTAGCTGCTCGTTTTTGAGGAATTTCAATGTTTTTAAAGGAACTAGCAGGTTTAGGCGTCTTGGACGTCGACGGAGTCTTGGAAGTTGTTGGGTTCTTCAGCCTTTTATCATCTTCTACTTCACCAGATGTGTCCGCAGCCGTTCCTTTTTTCTTTGGCCTTCTCCTGCTGACTCCATCATGAGGCAGAGCGTCGAAAAACCCATGGCAGTCTTTCGGTATCATGGGTTTTAATGTCTGCAGATCATGCCACTTGTCAAGAGGGATTTTCAAGGGTCCTTTGTGAGCGTTGGGAAAGGTTACTATTGGAGTTACTCTCAATGGTCGCACAGGCAACTCCTTCAATTCCTCATGGAAGTTGAGCTTGTACTTGATGACCCCGTTCGGATTGTACTGGAGCTCTCGAATATCTACAACCTGCGGGTCCCCACTCTTCTTTCCTGGCCTAATTGAAGGATAGAACATAGAGTGAGTTTGGCTGAAGTCTTTAAAAAATGTGTAGTCAACCAGCTTCGATCTGTAGGGAAATGGATTCTTCCTTGCCATTTTGGTGAACTGAACGAATTGGCTTGGCAGATGCACGTCTAGCTTGTCATAAGAACCCTCAATCTTCGCGTGGACCGAATCGCCCTCAGTGTAGGTATGGCCGACCTCAAGAAACTTCTGCGTTATGGTGACCCCTGATGTCATGCTTAGGTGGAGGAGTGCATTCGACAGAACACTGTTCCTATTTTGATAGGTACAGCCGTCCGAGAATATAATAATTGGCTTTCCACTTGGGATAATCTCACACACATAATCGATCAAGAAGCTAGCAAAGGTGGAGGCATTCATGTTAGAGCATGTCTCGTCAAACCAGTAGGCTTGCGAATCATGTTTGGCCAAATCATAAACAGTGAAACAGTGTACTGCCAGCTTCAGCTTGTAGTACGCTGCACTTGCTTGAATGAGAGGGATTGGTTGGACTTTCATGAGATCGCATGTTATTGTGTGGCACTCATTCCGGATAGCTGCATCCTTATCCTTTTCTTTTTCAGTTTGAGCTGCATGCTTTCGAGCAATGTGAGCGTCGTATTCGTCTTTTGTTATGTTTTTGGTCTCGAATGCGCAACACTTATCGCACTTATCTTTGCGAGGTGTGAACAAACCGATGTTGCTCTTTTTCAAGGTTCTATCAAATTCTGTGAGAGAGAAGTAACCTTTTCCCTCATCTTTAGCTTTCTCTACATAAATATTGTACAGCTGGGCCACAGACCTTATGTCGGTTTGTAGATAAAGTTTTTTAGTATCTTTGCGAGAGTAGTGGGAAGGCAATTTGGGAAGCAGTTCCAGAAACTCTTGCAAGTACTGCTTCTTGAGTACCCTTGCTCTTCGAGATTGACCATGGGTATGTCCATTCTCATGTTGTTTCCCAGAGGTACTCGGCTGAGGCTCATGAGCAGGCGAAGCTGTTTCGGGAAGGAGGGAGTTCTCGGGATCGTCTTCAAAATTAGCCTCTGGCTCAGCCACTTTGTCAATTGCAGGAAGCTCGCTATCTAACCAGTACCTTAATTCATTATCAGTTAACCCCAGTGTAGATAAAAACAGGGGCTTGCAGACAGCAAATTTTTCGTCTTTGATCTTTAATTTGTAGGAAAAAGAAAATTTTCTTCGAGATCGTTCAGCTTTACCAGAATAAAGACGTTTGGTTCTTTGGATATCCACAACTGCACGGACGTATGTTCTTTTACTCTCCCAAGTTAGATCCTTCCAGAACCAGTTGAAAAGTTCCTCTCTTTGTTCATTTGAGATTAGTGAACATTGCCTTTTATTTTTGTATTTTATGCAAATCATTGCTGTACAGCTTGGTCCCATTGTTCTTGCTCCTCGCAAGACGTCTTGTACAATCAGAGCAGAGCTGTCTTTATTTTTTCTCCGGAACCCTACATATTTTTCACCTTTCATCCTTTTCTGCTTTGCAATTTTTCGCTTATCCCCTGATCCTGAATGCCTCCTCTTCCTCTCCTCATCGTCAAGTGCCGTTGTTTGTTGTGCGTCCTCTAGTGTCGTTGTTTCTTGTGCGTCCTCTAGTGTCGTTTCTTGCGCGTCCTCTATCACGTTGGTCATGTCGTGGTCATTTCTCTCTGTGACAAACCGGTCTCTTGGCCTTCCCAATTCCAGTTGGACCTCGTTATTTGATCTCTGGGATTCATCTTCGATCGCCATTCCCTCTTGAATATTGTCTTGCTGGGTGATAGTCGCCTCTCGGGTGTCATGCACTGAGTCCAATAATTCGTACCTTTCTTCTAGACTCAATATTTCATTGCTTAACACAATTTCCTCAAAAATGACGTCAGCGTTATCGAGAACCAAGTCATCATTAGGTATGTACTCATCTGGCTCACAAGGTCCAGGAATTACCCGAGTTTCAGATGATACGATCAGGTCACTAGGAACAAGAACAGGAACAGGAAGTGCTGGTACCAGTGGGTGCCAGGATTGAGTGTTGATAGCCATGTCGCAATTATTTGAGAAGTTCTCTTCTCTCGTTTCTTGTGTAGGAGTCGCGATGGTGTCGTTCATGAAAATGATCTCTTCATTGATTAATCCAGTGTTGCCAATGAGTAACTCGCCGTCTAGTGCTAATTCACTAGGACTTACAAGAGGTATACCTGTGGCAGTGTCTAGAGCTTTGGAAGGGATCGGTGGTCTTTGATTTTGGGGATGATTCGCCGTTCCCAGAAATGCAATCAATTCATCGGCTTGAACAGGGCCATCGGAATCCGAGGTGATGTCGTCCGAGGACTTTTCCTCATCTGAGGGAAGGTATGACGCGTCGCTATCCATGAGAGGTCAAATGAGCGTAGCTGCCTATAAAACAACAATTACAAATAGATTTATTAAACGATTAAGTAGGCACTAATCTTCAAGCAGAGGTAGAAACGTAAGTAGGTATAGGTATCGAAAAAAAGTTAGGCAGGTATAGATATTTTAAGCTGCTAATAACAAAAACCTTTAGGTACCTGGCTAGGTAGGTAGGTACCTACTCAATAATTGAGCGTAATAATCATCTTACAATCCATTCGTTTTGATTACCAGTGATGTGTTGAATTATATTTGAAAGTAATAACGAAAAACTATCGGAAAACTCAATGTTTGGTGCTCGAATATAGAATGCAACTCCACTTACTAGACATGAAATGGGGATGCAACACCACGGAGTGTCTTGTCTGGACTTCACTCCTCCAACTTTGGTCTGGAAAATGGGCAACGTACTTAAAAAACATGTCACAGCAACATTCGAACTATACATCAAGAAATTACCATAAAAAATAGCGGATATTCATCAGTATAATACTTGAAACACTCAGTTTTAGCGGGATCCCGCGCCAGTCACGAGGAGACACATGCAAAACAAGTGGTAAACTGGGATGGTCAGTGGTGTTGTGACCTGTTCTGGGGGAAATGCTAGTCCGTGGTTTTGACGTTTTTGTGATTGTGGCGCTACCTATTGAGAAGTTGAACTAAGTAATATTTTTCCCTCATCCGCCGTGAGAATACGCGTCGATTGATATGCTCAACTCACTGTGACCAAAAATGACAGTCCGTGGTGTTGCTGTTGGACCCTCGACATGCCTTTTGAGGCATACTCCTTAGACATTGTGAACAGCTGACATTCGGAAGTTATTTTTCGTACGAAAAAATATAAACAACTGCCATATGGTTTCGGATGGTAAACCATTAATCGTCATATAAACAACTGCCATATGCCATTCATCGTAAAAAAAAAAAAAAACAGGTATTTAAGCAGAGGTGAAGGCCAGGGTGATTTCGTAGCCAATTCTCGATCTCTTGTGCGTAATATGTCTTCAGCGGAGACATGAAGCCAACGTCAAGAGGTTGCATCTTCTGAGATGAATGTGGAGGCAAGCAAACGATGGACACATGGTGCTGTCGAGCCATTTCAATCACATCAATATTTCTGGTGTGGCTGTAGTGTCCATCCAAGACGAGAACCACAGGGTCATCATTAGGTTTCGCTGTTTTTGAAATGAGCGAACCATTTTGTAAATCCATCAGTTTGAATCCAACCTGAGGGATGGCAATCCCATATTGACCCTACTGGGGCCCTGTCCATGAGGGACATATTCATTTTTTTTTCTTGGGAACACGAGCATGGGGGCACATACATTCCACAAGCGTTCATGCAAGTGACCATTGTTATAAGTTTCCCCCTTTCAGCAGAAGTAATCGTGCTGACCTGTTTTTCCCTTTCATTGAAAGGGAAGCACCTTGCTGTGCTTGTGCTGGACAGCAGTGAGACCAGTCTCATCCACATTGAAAACCCGTTGGGGATTGTTTTTTACTTTCTCCATTTCTTTTTCGTATGTATAAAAAAATGCTGAGACTGCTTGTGGATTGAAGCTCTTGGCTCGGTTCAAAGACAGCCCTTCTGGAGTCCTCATACTAAGCTCAGGATGTCTGACCAAAAATCCTTTCAGCCATTTTTTTCCAGCCGATTTTTTTTTCAATGTTGAACGAATGAGCTAAGGAATTTTTCAGTACGAGCTGGAAACAGAGATTCCTTATATCCACGTTCCTCAAGCCATAGTAGCGCTGATCTATTGCTATGCAGTACTGGACCAAAGAATTTTCGATTACTGCAGAAAGGATTGGTCTCCTACCGAGCTTTACTTGAATCAAGTCCTCCACCTGATGATTTTTATCATTTACATACCTTCGTAATGTCCTAATGGGGACGTTGAATAGCTTGGATGCCTTCAGATATCCCATTTCCTTGTTTCGTACTGCCAGGACTGCCTTCAACATTTCCCGTTTGTCCCATTGTTTCCTCTTCTTCGTCGTTTTTGGCTCTTTCCCCATCTGTTTATTGCAAAAGAAATGGATGAAAATTCGTTAGACCTGCTTGGTGAAAGAATAAACAACGAAAACCTAATACATAACCTCAATATGGCATATGCCATATCGTCCCCTTTATGCGAAAACCATGAATGTGCCAAAAATCGAATTTTGAGTTTGTCATCACCTAGGATAGGTACTGACCGCCTCTACATATTAAAAATCCCTTGAACTGGTTAGATGTTCATTTTAAGGCTTAATTGCGTTGAACTCGATCCATGAATGTGATTAATACGTTTCCTTGGTATGCCAAAACCATGAATGTGGTGCTACTTGCACATTCATCATTTTGGCATAATTTACTAGAGAACTATCCGTTCCCATAACAATGAATGTGTCACATTCATCATTTTAGCATGAAACCAATTTATCGAAACCGCTCTTTCTTTGCGTCAGTTTTTAATAGGTCACCGTGTTTTTGGCCTCTCCGCAACCCAGGCGTCTGTTTTTTCGGCCTCTCCAACCAAGTCATCTGTGTTTTTTTTTTGTTTTTTACCAGCTGCCCTTCGAAATGAGACACCCAACTTAGCGTACATTTCATTTTAACCTTTTTCTCCATTCTTACTCAGTTTGATTTTTGGTTTATTATTTTCAATAATGAACCTTTGGAATCGAGCATGAAAAACATTTTAACCCCCCCTCAAAATTTGATGGTTTCCGTTTCAAGGTATGTAGAATCCGAAAATGCAATAAAAAAGTCTGTCTGTCCGCCGTACGCCGTACTTCGCACTTTCCTTAGTTACCATGAACCAAAATTGATGAAATTTGGTTTGTAGTCTCATTTGGGGTCTAGCTGGTTCGCAAAGCTCGGCGTTACTGTCAGTCATCTAAGGGGTGAAAAAGTTGAGTGAGCCCTTAGGGTAATGTCTCTCCTCCTCATCCTAGGAAGCTGAAATTTGACAGGGAGCCTCCTTAGGACTGCTGGGTACTATTCACAAGATGAGGTCCCCCCCCCCCCCCCCCCGGACCAGCTGAGTGATGAGACCTGTGGCTAATTTCTCTCCTCCTCATCCTCTGAAGCTGAAATTTGACAGGGAGCCTCCTTAGGACTGCGGGGTACGAACGACAAGATGACTTTGGTCCCTTCACGATCAGCTGAGTGAGCCCTTGGGCTAATATCTCTCCTTCTCATCCTAGAAAGCTGAAATTTGACAGGGAGCCTCCACGATGGGGTGCCTCCCCGATCAGCTGAGTGAGTGAGCCCTTAGGCTAATATCTCTCCTCCTCATCCTAGGAAGCTGAAATTTGGCAGGGAGCCTCCTTAGGACTGTGGGGTACGATGAAAAGGTGGGGTCCCTCCCCCATCAGCTGGGTTAGCCCTTAGGCTAATTTCTCTCCTCCTCATCCTACGAAGCTGAAATTTGACATTGAGCCTCCTCAGGACTGTGGGGTTCGATACCCTTTCATTTTTTTTTTCATTTCTGGGAATTTCAGCGTTTGATGTACAGTTGTTCGATTCGAGTCGTACTGCCGCGACGCCCGACCGTAGGTATCTAACCCATTTCTGGCGCGAAAAACAAACCTGCTGTTTCTTGCATGCTTCAGCAAAGCTAATAACATGTCTCCTGCACAGACTCGTAGTGAGCATTTCATATGCTTCTACCGTACCGTGCTTGTTACCACTGCTACAAAACAAAAGAAGCAAGTACAGTGTTACCACTACTACACATCATTATAATCCATATAAGGACAATTATTTACGATCCATGTAAGGATCCATGGCGGTCTTATTTTGAATACTTATTTCCAACACTCCCTCCTATTCAAAAACATAAGACATGAGCGAGTATGACTACTATTCAAGACATACATGACTGTGGCTAGAGAAACCGAAATTCAAACAAGAAAGGTTGACACAAGATAACCTGCAACAGCAGCTTAAGAATCATGTACTGGTTACGTGTAGTGAGAAAATTAAATTGAGAGCAAGTTGCAAATTTGAATTTACAAATATCATACATTTCAATTTGAAGTAAAATTTGAGAGAAACCAAAATTACATCAAGAAAACGTGTAACTGACCGCAAGAGATTTTACATAAAACAAGAGAAGGTCAAAAATGGAGATCACGTGTTGTAGAACGAGGCAAGAAGTTTCACGGAGACAAGATGTTTTGCAGCGTCAAGATTATGCAGACGGATGGGTCAAGGGAAGAACGTCTTCAACAACGCTGGGAATTCGGACTTGGAAACGACTGCTTTGTTGTGAGTTTTCCACTCGTCGAGAACTTTCCTTTTTAATGGGGCGAAAAACGAGACATCCAGGGGTTGGCAGATGTGAGTGCTGTTTTTCGGCAGAAAAACAAATCTGATTTGATGTTGATGGCACAATTCGGTCACGTGGTGCGATAGGTGACTGCTTAAGTTGTCCCCTATTAAGAGTTTCGGGCCTTCCAAGCGCCGACAGTATGGTAGGATGATGGTTTTGAACCAGTCTTTGAAAGTAACTTGGTCGAACCATCCTGACTTTGTACGCTTATAAGCACAGCCTTTGGTAAACGACATATGGTGGAAGGGCCGTCCCGTCTGCAGTTCCCGCGAGCATGACGCTTGTACTCATCTTGGAGTGATCCCTGAGTCGTTCAATGCGGCGAACGCCTTTTTTGCAGACCACTTTCACCGCACCAGGATCGTCGGTGAAGTTAGTCTCGTCGTAGTTTATTATACATTGAGGACTAACACCGTGAACACTCTCAGTCAGATGGATGAAATAGTCTTTAACAGTTTCCTCACTCAGGGCGGCCCTGGCACTCTTCAAATTTTGAGCGATGCGGACTGCTAGTTGGTCGTTTCTGCGGAGGAAACAGAGGACCCACTCTTTGCCGGGAATGTTTGCTTTGAAACAGTTGACTGTTTTTCCGGCTCTATCAAGAAATCCCTTAACGACTAACCTGATGTCCATCATCTGTAAAGGGATCCGCCAGCTAGCGCAGGTCAAAATGCAGTGAACCAGTTTTTCTTCCTCTTCAGATGTTAGGGCAGTTTGTCCTCCGTATTTTCCTTGTCGAATGCCTTTGACTTTATTTCTGAGCGTAGAATTTGGAATGCCGAACTTTTCAGCTGCAGCTCTGATACTTAGGCCTCTTCTGACAGCCGCCTCTGCCCTGATCATCGCTGTAGATTCGTAATTCTGGCGCCTGCCAGGCCCAACCATCTTTTGGTATTTTCTCACCATCGCAGTAGTCTGAAATATAAAAAGAGACTCAACTAGAATTGAGTGAAACATCGTTTTTTGACTTTAGGCGGTGATTACTTTCGCCCCACCACCAGTGACCTTATCAACAACCAAGTGCTGGATCCTACACCTTAAATGGTAAGTGCCTGAAAATTTCAGAATCTCATGTCTACATTCACTAGAAGGTGGAGAAACAGTCGAAATTTGCTTGAACTTACCCACAGCTTGCCCCCACCAGAAGTTTTCGCGACGTAAAGCTGGCGGACGACAACGAGGAGTTTGTTTACTATTTTGTGCAACCTTCTCATAACCTTCTTTGGCGATCATGGCTGACGATCAACATTGAGAAGAGATTAAGCAATCACCTCAGTGTGGCAAAAGTTACAAAAACCTCACATAGAGAGCAGCGCAGTCGGTTATCGGTATATAAGCTGTAGTGATTACTTTCACCCCAGCTGATTACTTTCGCCCCAGTCGACGGTATGAAGATTCCGGTATTCAACTCCAAGACTCTTCATTTCCTGGGGAAAGTTACAGAAGAGTGTTAAAGTTTGTCAACAAGAGGTTCCGAAAATACACAAATTTATCATAAGGCAATGCCTTGGTGAAGGTATCCGCCATCTGCTCAGGTGGAGACCCAAAGTATAGAAACATTTCCATTTTTGAACATTTCATGTACGAAGTGCATAGACAATTTGACAATATGCTTCAAGGTGCGAGAATCGTTTGTCATTGCGACAGAAATTGTTGGGGTTCCTTACATGCTTCAGACATGGCAATGTATTAGGCTTCACAGACCGATAAACGCCACATGAGTTTGCTTTTTCGATTTCCAAGACACTTATTCCCCAACAGACTTAATTGAAAACCCAGTGGCTGATCGGCCATTAAGAGAACTGGTACCAAGAGACGAATCCGAGTAAGCTACCAAGTCTTCAGTTTCACCTGAAAACAAAATTCCGTAATCCAAGGTTCCCTTGAGATACCGCAGTATCCGCAGAACGCACTTCCAGTCAGAGAGTGTGTACCCAATTTGTTTCCTGCTCATGAAATTGACTGCAAACGAAATATCAGGTCTCGTACAATTTTGAATATACAAGAGAGAGCCAATTACTTCGCGATATGGGACATCCCGGTATGGTTCTAAATCCTCAGTCAATTTCAACTTTGCAGTTAACGTACACTCTGTTGCGGACATAGGAGTTGAACAAACCTTTTCCTCTGGGGAGAGAAATTTGTCCAGCAAATTTTCAATGGCGGACTTCTGATGAAGGAACATCAGCCTTTTGGACTTATTTCTCTTGATTTCAAACCCCAAGAATTTCTTTGGTGTGCCAAGATTTTTTGATTTTTACCTCAAGCTTCAGCTATTGGATAACTTCCAGGAAAGGTCATCGTTTGAAGCTAGGAGGCAGTCATCGACATAAATGATGATCAGCGCGTATTTTATACCATCTTGCCACTTGAAGATGCATGTTTGGAAGGGGTAAATTTCAAAACCCATGGTAAGAAGAATACTGCTGAACTTTTTGTACCACAAGTTCAGAGAAACCTTTAATCCGTACAAGGACCTTTTAAGACAACACACTTTTAAGACACTTTAAGACAAGACTCTTCTTGCTTATCCTCTTTTCCGTTCTCAGCTAGGCTTCCCCACGAGGACTCATCTTGCTCATCATCTCCGTTTTCAGACTCTTGCTCGCTGCTATCACCTCCAGTGTGGGCTAAGATTGAACCAGGATTGTCTGAATCATCTTCTTGGTCATCTGAGTCAAGCGCTGGAACGCTTGATGTGGGTACCATGTTGATTTTTGTACGCTTTTTCCTAGGTTTAGGTGTGGCACCATCTTGTCCCAGGAGCTCTTTCAGAATGCTGATAATTTCAGCATCCATTTCTTCTTTACGTGACTCTTGGCGTGACACATCTTCGGCCTCTCTAGGCAAACAGGCGAGAACCTCGTTTCGGTCCACAGGCACCAGTCCACATTTACGAAACCCGCTGCGAACGTTTTCTGGACCATTTGCTTCTAGTTGTCGCATCAAGATCTTCAATAAGCTAGGAAATTTGTCCTTGGGTATCGATAGCTCGTTTCTGCCGTCTTTTTCTTTCCAATCTGCTACGGCTTTTCTCCAAATTTTCTTCAGGGGGGCAAAGAAGGACACGTCGATTGGCTGCGTTAGATGGGTCGAATTGGCAGGCAGAAAAACGAAGGAGGTATTGTGATCTTGGCAGAGTTTGATGGACTCAGGAGAGAGGTGACTAGAAAGGTTGTCTCCCACCAGCAATTTCTTTCCTGGGAGTTTGTCACAATAAGGGATGGCTATGGTTTTGACCCAATCGTCAAAATTGTGGCTGTCGAACCAGCCTGATTTTGACACGTTATACCTGCTCCCTTTTGGGCCCCCCATCCGCCAGCTTTCATACATATTTAGCGCCTTGTATACCGTGAATGGGGGGAGAATGGTGCCATCTCCAGCAGCTGCCATCATTATACTTGTAGATGTTTTGCTTGAGTTCCTCACTCGTTCAGGGTATTTACACCCTCGTTTCACGATTCCTGGTTTTTTCCCCGGCTCATCTGTGAGATTCGTCTCGTCGTAATTAATAATGTTGGACGCTGGAATGCCACGAAGGGTTTCTTCGACTTCGTCAAAGTAGGCGTTGATGGTTTCACGAGACACCTTGGCCCTGGCTCTCTTAATGTTCTGGCACATTCTTTACGAAATAATTGCCCTGTGCCTCTTCAAAAAACCTGCCACAAATTGCTTCCCGGGCATGTTATTCCGAAATTGCCGTATAGTCTTACCTCTTCTGTCCAGATAAGACTTGACGAGCAGGCGGAGGTCCAACGCTGTCATCGGGTATCCCCATTCTCCGCACATGACGATCCGTTCAACCAGCAACTTCTGGTTGAATAATTTAAAGTTTCTTACGGATTCTTGAAGATCAGGAACGAGTAGACGCCGATCTCATCGGGCGATTCCGCGGAGACGTGATAACGAGCTGTGATAAGGACGCAAAGTTGGAAGAGTTGGCGGGAAGAGAAAATCAGCTGTGCGAGTTTATTTTTTCCTGACCCAGTGTTGCCACTTTTCGTGAGTTAGGTAACAAGAGCGTATTCCTCTTATTCCAAAGTTCATGGATCCATTTCTTATATTTTTCTATCCCTATTATTAGTTAGGTTATGGGCAAAAATGTTACGTTTTGGAAAATCGCCTCTATTCACCCTACTGCTTCTATTCACCCTGTTTTACGGTACCTTTTCAAATGGACTAATAAACATATTAGAAGATCGAGGCATTTTGTTATAAACGATGTAATTTAAGGCGTGCCCCCAGAAAGAGTAAGGCATTTTAGCCGACAGCAAGTTTACTCTGATTTTATGTTTCAACTCTTGATTTACTCTCTCGGCACAGCCATTTTGTTGAGGGACGTGAGGCTGACCAAGATCCCAAAGAATGCCCTCTCGGTCCATCAACTCCTTCATCTCCTGTGTTTGAAACTCGAGGCCACGATCCGACCGGAGCTTGAACACGCTCTTGGATTGGGACGTGATGGACGCGATCTCAATCAGACACTTTTTGAGCGCCAAGTGTACCCCCTTCTTATTTTTGAGAGTGTGAGCAAAAACGTAACGGGAAAAATCACATAAGAAGATCACAACATAACAATCGCCAGTTCGAAAATTTGAGGGGCTAATAGGACCCATGAGATCTGTGTGAAGCAAGGCAAAAGGTCTATCAGCTCTGTGCCTCACCTGAGTGTGCGATTTTCGAATCGTATTTGCCTGATGACTGTCCTCACAATTCAAGATCTGATCCGTGAATGTGACAAATTTGAGTTCTGGTAGGAACTTCTTGGCGGCCTGCAAGTATTGCCTTGAGGTGTGATTAAGACGCAAATGCCACAAGAAATCTACCCCAGGGGAAGCAGGCGCATCTAAATTTTGCCTATCAAAATCGGAAAGTTTTTGTTGTATAGGATCAGGAGTAACGACCTCAGGCACCCTAGGACAACCACCAACCTCAGGAACCCTCCCTCCCAGGATGGCAGAGACTTCAGACGACGAATGACCAGACCTCCCTCCCAAACTTGAGAGTCAGTTCCACTACAAGGCGTCATAGTTGAAGGGCTACCAGACTGTACAAGAGAGGTAGTGAAGATTGTATCAAGTCTGCGCCGCTTGAGATCAGAAGTGGTCTCAGGGATCCCAGAAACAAATTGAGCAGGAGCGATCGGCAGTTCAATCCACCATAACCCGTCTTGGAAATAACCCAACTTAATTATTTGACCAGTGGAGGCCTGAATGAAGTCAACCTTATCCTGTGTAAAGAAGGCATTAATTCCAGCCTGAGCAATTTTCCTGACAGAAAACAAATTAGTGGACAAACCTGGTGTGTACAGAACATCTTTCAAGGTGGAGATTTGACCATTGTTCACAAAATTCAAGTCCCCACAGAAATTCACATTCAAGTCTGCAGATTCATCCCGATTAGCGCATTTAAAGACACGTCCTTTAGGAAGGCGTTTAAAATTAACCTAGTATTCTCCGGAGGAAGTGAGATGTTCGGTACAACCTGTCGTGGGATTCACTATCTTAGTAAGCTCCTCCATTCTTTATAATGGGGTCGCTAGGAAACGAGATGGCTTACAAAGGTCGTTTTGAATAAAGTTCATTCCGTGATTTGTTCTTGCAATTGAATCTCTTTTTTACCATAGTTTAGCGAATACAACATGGTGTCAGAAGTGGGATGTGTGCTAGAGATCTAGCTGCCGCCCTGACCCATTTCTCTGCAAATTCATCTTTCCCTTGATGACGGGATAAACAGATCAGTTGAGTTAGGGGGCCTACACCCCCTAACTCAACAATAGCAACAGTATCAACAATAGCAAGAAAACAATTTTTACTTTCTGAAATGGTAAAGGCTTTTCCAGAGCCTTGGCGTTCCCGCATATAGTTCAGTGTGGCAATGTGTTGCTCCTCTTCGCCACCCATAGACACCCAAACCTCATCAGTAGGGCTCGGCAGGATATGACCAATAAAATCTGGAAATATGACCAACATGCCCCAAATATGACCGTAATATGACCGAAAACCCCCGAAATATGACGCTAAAATATGCCCGGAAAAGTAAAAGAATGATAGAATTATTGTTTCCTGCACAGGTATGTACCTACGTAAAAAAAGAAAGAAATGGATGTAAATAAATGAAATCATTCAAAATTACTGCAAAAACTTTTATTTACTCAAATTCCATATTTACAACTCACCTTTTTTTTTCAATCATCAAACCCGTTAGCTTGTACAATTAAATGTTTCTCCAAGTTTTCGGTTTTAAAGGAATGCCTGAGGTCTGTTAACAATTGCTTCATTCGAGAAAATGAACGCTCTACGTCTACCGACACCAGAGGTAAATACTTGAAATTTTACAGCTCGTTCGCAGTGTAGGAGAGTGAAGTTTCCGGTGTCTCGCCTTTCAAGCTCTTGCTGATGTCGATGATGGTTTTCCAAGCAGGGTTTCGGTTTAATACATATTCCAGTTTCTTTCTCACTGATGTACCAATGCTGCCAGGCCAGGATGTTGCTGTATCTTGAAATTTCTTCATTTCGTCCACAACTTGAATCAGCTCCTTCTCCGAATACTCGAGTTTTGAAATCAACTGAGGGATGGAATCCATGTACGCCTTGATGAAGGTCAGCTGCGCTTTTGTTTCTGTACTGGTCAAGCTTTCTTTCGCTTTAGCTATGTACTGGCTGTCGCTTTCAACAAACATATTGACCACTTCTTCAAATGCCTCCAGATTGTCGGCGTAATACAAGGCGGCTAACACCCAGGTTCCCCACCTCGTCAAAATCGGTTCGGGGGGCAGAGCGAGCTCTGGATGTTTCTCTCTGAATGCTCGGATTCGGCTGGGGGCCTTGACGAAGATTTTTTTGCCTGATGAAATGAGTTTGTTGACTCTCGGGCACTGCTCTCTCAGTGCTTCAGCCACTCTATGGACAGCATGAGCCAAACAGGTCACATGTATCATTTTTGGGTACAGCTCTTTCAAAGTTTTCCCTGCCTTCACCATGTAAGGCGCTGCATCTGTAACAAGAGCCAAAACCTTGTTTTCGTCGATTTCTTCTGCATTCGGCCACAGCAAGTACAGTGCTCTTTGAACGGTGCGCACAACTGTGCTGTGGTTGGTTTCCTCCAACTCCTTACAGACGATCAAGCGGCCCCTACCAGGCTCGCTGGAGCTTAACTTTCCGACGATGACCTTCGCTATATACCGACCACAGCTGTCTGTTGTTTCGTCTACAGATATCCATATGGGGTTGTTACCGATTTCACATCTAATGCGCTGAATAACCTTCTCATATTCTGCCATAACAAATTTCTTCCGTAACGTCCATTCGTGGGGTAAATCTTTACCACAATAATCGTGGAAAAGCTTCCTTATCGATTCATGTTCCAATTTGTACAGTGGTATGTTGGCTTTCAGGAATGCCTGGCATACACGACTGTGGAATTCGTCCTGCTCGTTAGATTTGGACACCACGGGCACAATCAAGGCTTGTTTCTTATCGTTTTCTACTAGTTTCTTTTTCTCGTTGTTCTTCTCCATGTTTTTCCTATGCATGGCGGTTGCTTTGTGTTGTTCACACTGGAACATCTTCTTTACTGGTATCTGAAACAAGATGGGAATATTCGTCAGTTAGGAAACTCTTAATGTTGAAGGAAATCACCTAAATCCATAAGTACCAAGCTAAAATTTAGTGAGGTAAGTACATGGATGTGAACGATTTTCACGAATAAACTGGTCCGATAGTTTCAGAGAAATATTGAGTTGTTGACAGGTCAAAATATATATCTTTCTTTTAGCGAAATTCCGAAGGTGAAACCACTCGTTGTCTACGCATGGAAATTTCTATGGGTCAAGCATTTCTACAAAGTGGGGGTTTTTCGAGTTTTTTCAAATTTTGAAAGAGTGGCGTGTGCGGTATTGTTTTCCAAGTAATTTTTTACGCTGAATCAATTGGAACGGGTGTCCCACGTTCGGCAGATAGCATAATAGAATAATAGTAAAGAAGAAGCCGTCCAAAATTTCATTTTTTTCCTCGTGGTTCTTAGATATTAAGGAATGTATACACGTCGGATTTACGCGTCTCCACTCAGGGCGGTAAGGCAATGAGGAGCCATGAGTGAAATGGTGAGACCGAATTCAGCCCTGGAGGACAGCTGATCACGTCCGCGACGACTAAACGCAGTCGGAAGAAAATTCAGGCTGAAATGCCTGCTTACATTGCTTTGCTGTACTTTTACACGTGGGATTTCAACGCACCCCGACTATGATTTTCAACCAGATAAATACTACGAGTATTATCCAGGTAAATATAAACTCGACTTTGCCGCGTTTTTTCCTTGACTGTACTTATTTCACAACCAAAATAAAGGCCTGGAGCCCGAAAGTATCAAACTCGAAATCTACTGATTGACTCAATGTAGGTAGGTATGATAAACGCCTCATTGATGTTCTAAAACATGTGGGCAAAAATGAATGGAGAAGTTTGAACACTCACCTGTTTTTCACATAACTTGCAGAAGAGGATTTTCCCGTCAGTGGAAAAAGCTTTAGGATCGGTCGCAACACATCTCCTGAGAACGGCACCGTGACAGTCCTTCACTTTGGGCATTTTCCGTCCGTCTTCAAACTCGCACTTTTATGTTTTCACACTGTTAACGTCACAATGCCAAAAATCGGTATGAAGAAGGTCACTGGAGCTGTAGGCAGTCAACCATCCCCACCCTCCAAATTCCCACCTTCATCTCTTCACCTTCACCTTAGTCCAGGTAAGTTGATGCCCACTAATAAGGCGTCACTTATCGACCGTGAGGCCAACGAACTGCTATCGAATGACTACCTGAGGGATTAGAAAGGAGGATGTTCCCTTCCAGACTTCTTGGGAATCAGCCCTGGGGACAAGACCACCCTCAGCTTATTGAAGGGAGCTGAATAAAAATAGTTGCAATAATCATCGACCGTTCACAAACAGGTTGAAATTCAGAATCACCACAAAATATTGGAAATTTCGAACTTCGACCAAAAATATGACCGTATTTCAAAAACTGGCAAAATATGCAAATATATGCCCGAAAAACTCGAGTTTGGATCATCAGATTCGCCCAATTCTGATTGGGCTTCTTACAACGTGGCCATATCGCAGACAAAATATGCCCATATGCCGTTTGCCGAGCCCTACTCATCAGTGTCGGAACCAGTTTGAGGCCCCAGTTGATACGGAATCCGGATATTTGTTAAATTCTTGAACCAGTAATTTTGCCTGACCCAAGGGCATTTTGACAACGGAGGGTTTGTCAGCAGCAAATGAGCCCGCTGGTTTAGACATTGGTTTCGGCTTTTGCTTTGGCTGCAGCCTATTTTGAGCCGACTGAGTGCCTCGCCGAACAAACATGGGAGAGGGATTTGGGCAATTTGAAGCAGAGTGAGATTTTGACACACCACATTTGAAACAAATCTTGTTTGCCCGGAAACAAATATCCCTAGTGTGACCGCGACGATGGCAGTAAATACAAAATTCTGTCCTCTTTATGGATTTCGAAGCGCCAGCGGATGAGGGTTGTTTAAATGGTTGGGACTTGCCAGGAGGGTCAGGTTTGCCTGCCAGGAATACCCCCTTTGACACGCGAAAAGCCACCACGGCCCCGAGTAGACGCAACTCTAGCCCAAAACAAGGACATGCTAGACCCCGATGCCTGGTTAGCACGCAGCTGTTCCTCAAGGAGCACCGTCAAACGGGGTGACTAAGTGCCACTTTTCGAGGTTTTTTTGAGAAATCTCCATGAAATAATGCATAGATTGGATTGCCGATTTAATGCAGGATAGATATATGGGGGGAGGGGGAATTTTTTTCCGTTGTCACTAAGTCACCCCGCAATGAGGGGTGACTAAGTGCCACCAACGTTTTTCCCTTTTAAATGCATTAGGAACGCGTCCTGGCCCCATTCCATTGAATTCAGCACACTTTTTACCTTAGGAAAAGCTGGATTTTTTTTTTTTTTTTTCAAAGGCTAAACGATGATTTTTTTTTTAAATTAAAACACTTCAGGAATTTTGAAATCTCAGACTTTTTTTCAAACTTTTTATTTCAAACAAATTAAAAAACGAATTTCACAGTATTTTTTTACCTAAATGACTCGGTAAATGACTAATAGAACTCAATAAACGAAATTGCTGCCATTTCTTTCAACGAATTAACATTTTTAAATCTTTAAATGTGAGAAAAGCTGTTAAAAAACATAACTTGCTTTCCAACAAAAATATCATAAATAAAATTTTATATCATTTTCAGCACAAAGCTTCAAGACCCGAGCACTGATGTGTGAACTCAAGTTGTCCCCAATCAGCACTTTACGGCCTGCTTTTTTTCTCAAAATGGGAAGCATTAGGAATTCAAACCAGTCCTCAAATATTCTGGAATCGAACCAGCCACTTTTGGAATTAATGAATCGTGTTCCAGGGGTCCTCCCTCTACCCAAGTGTGATACATGTTCAAAGCCTTATAGGTAACGTAGACAGGAGCCAAAACACCCCCACCACTCCCACACATCATGATGGAAATAGATGCTTTCGTGGCATTTTAAATTATTTCCTGGTGTTTGGCAACTCTTTTAACCATCACTTTGCTTGCTTTTGGGTTGTCAGTAAGGTTTGACTCATCGTAATTCCAGATATTGGCTGGGGGAATATCTTTTCATTCCTCTTTCAAATTGTCAAAATATTGAAGGATCACCTCCCCGTTTAATCCGGCTCTCGCTCTCGAAATGCTTTGAGACATTCGTGAGCTCAGTTGATTTTTATGCCTATTTAAAAAGGACTGCGCCCAATCCCTTCCAGGCAAATTGTCGACGAAATAGGGAACTCTGCGATCTATCTTATTCAGGTAGTTTTGCACGAAAAATCGTAATTCTCGTTTGTTTATGGGGAACCCAAATGATGCCAGTGCTATTATATGAGAAACTATCATCTCCTCTTCTTCCGTGGATAATGCTGTCTGGCCCCTATGTTTACGCATTTCTTGGGTACTAACAGAAGATGACGACGTGGAAGGACGATCATCGGGGACGTTTTCAGGGACTGCCCTCGGTGTGGTAGACTGCGCGCTTGACTGTAGTTTTAGTTTTCTTTGCAGTACGTTTCGGTGAATTCCGAAAACATCCATGGCTTCGCGAAGGGACATTTGTTTATTCCGAACGCAGCTGAGAGCTTTTTCGAGATATTCTTCGGAATAATTCTTGTAGGGTCGCCCCCCCAACCTTCTTCCGATATATTCGAGGCATCTACAATAAAAGAAAACAAATGAACACAGTCAAAATTGAGCTAAACTCGGAAGAAATCATGTGGCACCTAGTCGCCCCTCAAACATTTTGTGGCACCTAGTCACCCCTCAAAAGCCCATTTTTTCGTAATCACGCCATAGAAAATACAAAACCAACGAATCGAAACGCCCGTCGGTATTTCACATCTCAGATATATGTAGAAACCAAAATAAAATGTACCTTTTGTCAAGTTCGTCGTTATCCCGGTTTCCGAGACCACATTTCCCGGACTTGTCCGTACACCGACGATATCAACAAAACACTAAAAATGGAAGGCTGCAACTATGGTTACCTTGACGTCCACGAGAGTTTTCACATGTGTTTGTCAACTCATCCGCCACCTACAGGACGTGCGGGGAATCTCAAAAGTACCACAGCAAGCCGTCAGGTCGCGCTTGCAGCCAAAAAACGTGAGTGGGACTTGCCAGGAGGGTCAGGGTTGCCTGCCAGGAATACCCCCCTTTGACACGCGAAAAGCCACCACGGCCCCGAGTAGACGCAACTCTAGCCCGAAACAAGGACATGCTAGACCCCGATGCCTGGTTAGCACGCAGGTGTTCCTCAAGGAGCATGTCACGCAAGACCGGAATGTCAAACTTGAAGCCGTGAAGCTCCACCTTCTGGTATGTGACAGACCCCTCGATCGCCAGCTCAAAGATGGTTTTTATATACTCCGGGGTCAGCATGTTGGGGACTATAGTTGTGAGTCTCTTCTGGAGATCGTCGAATCTCCCCAGAAACTCAACGGCTTTCTCCGCTGCTGAGTCAAAACGAATTGAGTTAAATTCGTGAACAAGACGTTTCAATTGAAACGTGGAGGAGGGGTCGCAAGTAGACTGGAGTTTTTCCATGATGGCTTTGGGGTCGCTCAAGTCATGAACCAAGTCTTGGTAATAAGTACCAAGCGATTCAAATATGAAATGCCTGACCTTCCGTTTGGCTACAAGGATTTCACTTTGGGAAAAGCAAGCTGGAGTGGGCTCAGACGGGTCAAGTAGGAAGAGACACTCCTATGTCTCTACCTGTCCAACAATACTCCTCTTCCAATACTTAAACTGATCCTCACTCTCCAACCGACCATCAAGAGGTCGAAATCGAACAGCGTCGATTTTTCTGACTCGGTAGGAGGGAGGAGCAGCCAAAGCATCCTCATGCGGAGACCCACCAGGAGGTACAAGGTTATCCACATCCATGGCTGAATCCTCAACCAAAGAGATCGGATCACGATTTACATAGGGAGCAGGAACCTTTGGAGGAGCTTGGATTGGCAGGACAGTTAAGCGATGGTCCAACTCTGAGCATCTTTGGTCCAGCTGGGAGTCGAGAGTTTATCTGTCCAAAGCTGTTTATCTGCTGCTTAATATTTTCCAGAAACCTGGAGAGGACATCCTTGGACGTCTTAGTGGCCTCCAATCGCAAGCGTTCAGGGCTGCCCTCACTTCCATCAGAGGATGCCTTCTGCGGGTGTGGGGGCGAATCAAGTAGCCCACCTTCCTCCAGATCCAAAATTGAGCCCATATCGCTCATCCTCTCAATTGGGGGGGGGGGGGGGGGGGGGGCAAGGATATCAGTCACAATCTGCAAAATTCAATTGGCATTACGAACTGAACAGACAAAATACAAAAATACAACAGCATGCGGCAAATAAAATCAAGAATCATCAAAATTCGAGTGGATTTACTAGATTTCGTTAAGTTACGTGTTGTAGATACATAAGAAATTAGTAAATTTTTTTTAAATTAAAATTGTGCAAAAAAATTGTTGATAGGTCTGGTGAGTAAAGAAGCTAGAAGTCAAGAAGGGTTAGTCAAATTTGTGCACATACTTGAAACCCAATTCAAATACCTCTTCTCGTAGTTCTACTTGACTGCATGAAAGAACGATCTCAGACACCCGTGGATGACAAGAACAAATTATGATTATAGGATCCAAGCCCCCCCCCCCCCCCCCCCCCCCCCCCCTCCGACCAAGTGCAAAGTAGATTTCAGACTGTTGGTCATCATCTACCTACCATGGACGAGGGTGATCCACGGGGCCCGCTCTTGAATCAAGAGTAACGCAAATTTTTTTTAAATTTTTTAATTTTTTTAAATCTTGAGCTTGGGATCGGGATTCCCTTCCAGTGACTCGTTTCTATACATGCAGCTTCCCGCGTCGCGTCTCGTTTAGTGTTGACTGAAACACACCATTCGTGAATTGAATAGAAATTCAATTAACTTGGAACTTTAACCTCAGAGGTCTTGCCCGAATCAAACACCTCTTTATTTGAGTACGGCCCTTTTATTGTTCGGATTGTGATCGAACTGGGAAATCCTATATGTCGCCAGACGGGAATCAAGTTCGTGCACACTGATTAGATGGATCAAGTTTGTGCACTCCATAATCAGTCTTTGTCTGACTCGGAAGGTCAAACATTCGATATTTAAAATATAGAACGTAACCTCGCGTACTCAGTCGCCTGAATGGATTGTGGGATAATCCGAACAGACATACGCACTTGCGCTGAGGACGGGTAAGCGATGCTTTCACATCTGTTTGTAGGTATGAGTGCAAATTACTTCGATGCGATCGAATCACATCGAAGTACAAGATGAGTGCGCTCGGCTGAAAGCACTCGCACTAGAGCCACCTTGGGAACCTAACAAGCAGGAATTGATTGATCGAAACAACCCAAAAGTCGGAAAAACTAATAAGACGATGACCTTCGATGAAGAGAAACCGTCATCTAGCCCAGGGGAATCAAAAAATGGAATTTGAAGACAGACGAAAATCGACAAACGCTGCCGGCGGCCATGTTCCAGGTTTCGACTACAAAGGGACAAGAAAGATGACGCAATAGTTTTGAAGGGTACTCCAATAGTTTTGAAGGGTACTCCGTCTCCCAAGCTCAGTCAATCAGACGATAATTCGCTTCAATGTTAATGGGCTTTTTAGCCAAGTTGCGAGTCATAAAGGTAAACAAACTTGAATTTCAAATCATTACAACCGTATTCAATCAAGCTTGAATAAAACGATATCGTATCCGAATAAGGTTTCAATGATATAGAAACTGGGAAGGTGACGCTAGAAAACCTTACGTACATTATGAGGGTTACTCACCGGTTCAAGCTGGTTTTTGGAAACAAAATACCTATATCGGTCAGAGACAAATATACACAACACTTTCAATATGAAGAATTTATATTAAACTGTAATAGCACTTCGGGTTTTGGTTTACAAGATAGCTGTTGTATCGAGAGAACGTAAGCAGTCGAGAGACCAAGACAAGATGGCGAGAGCCAAGAATTAATCGTCAGATGAAACAAGTACAAAACAAAAGAAGCAAGTACAGTGTTACCACTACTACACATAATTATAATCCATATAAGGACAATTATTTACGATCCATGTAAGGATCCATGGCGGTCTTATTTTGAATACTTATTTCCAACAACTTACCTTGAGGTTTGGAAATCAATCACAATACTGGAGCAAAATGTTTCACGACCACTCAAACACGTGTTACTGTTTCTGTAGACTTCACATAACCTGCTACCTGCTGAATGACCCACCCCTGACGGCTACCAGGTGAAACTCTACTCGATGATGGGTTTCCCGCTAGAGTGCAGAGCGGTAGTGTCCCCAAAACCTCACTATGCCATATTAGGGCACTTTACCCTACCTACCGGCTAAAGTTTAACTCAGTTTGTGAAAAGGTCTTGTGGGATGGAAAATGACAGTTGTACGTAAACATTTCCTGTGACATTTCGCGTCTCGATTTCGTGTGACAGAATTTTCAAATGACCCCCAGCAGTAAGACATATTCATGTCAAAATGGGAACAAAATAAGTACCTACCTTTGGCTCGGAAAGTATATGTTATTCCCAGACGTTCCATCAACAAGTACAGGTGGCATTTTTCAAACCTAAATATTGCAACCGCACTTCCTCTTTTGGCATGGCCTCGAGTGAGAATCGCCCATGCACCTCTGCTATCCGCCGAGGAATCGAGACTAGGGACTCGTTTTCCAAAAAACATTCACGACAGTGACAAATTCATCCGCAATGATATGCCCCGCGATGTACAACTCCATAAATGCTTCCACCATGAAGATTTACATACAGACTAATAGAAACGGGAAAGCAATAGTTTGACAAAAAAGGAGAACAGTGAAAACACGCACAGGGGAAAGGGATTGGTGAAGCTTTCCTTAGCGTGACTGATGACATGACCATGAAACGCGTCGTGATCCTTCATCGCCGATATGAAGCTAACGTTCATGACGAGTTAGCATTAGCATCAGTTTTCCTCTCGTCATTGGCTACCTTCCACTCTTCAACGGCTACCTTCCGCTCTTCAACGGCTACCTTCCGCTCTTCCAAGTCTAGCTGTCTTCTTTTGGCCAACTGATCCTGTGCCTGTTTCTGCTGCATGTATTTTTCTACGGAGGCATTCAATCCCCTCTTCCTCTTCAAATTCTGGGGGCCCCTATTAGTGGTCGGTGTATTGTCTGCTGTTACATAATAATAAAAATAATAATGAAACAACAAAGACTACAAACAAACAAAAACAATAACACAACATTATAAAGACTGCCTGTAGGAAAGGGCTCTGGGGATGGAATGATGGATCTGGAGGTTGAGGGCTGTGGTGGTGGAATGAGGGCATTGTTGAATGGCTGTAGAGGTGGTTCCTGAGCCGGTGGAGATGTGCCAGAAACTTCGTCGGGGAGAATTTGGTCTGGCTCACCAACCACACAATCCATGACCTCACGATCTCCACATTCTGAAGAAGGGGAAAATAAATAAAAATAATTAGCTGCCTAGCACATGCTGCAGTTGAATAGATAAGTTGAATCCTAGTTGTTCCCAACTACTTGTTGCATTTTACATCAAACTGGTTTAATTTAATGGGTTTCAATCAGTAGGTAATAGAAACCCCAACCAGTAGGCTCATTATGGATGCATACAGCCATAATTCCATGTTTTCGCAAAAGAACTGATGTAGGTTGTTATTTTTATTTTGAAATGTAAAAGCCTGAATCACTAATCTATACTTGGTACTCCCCACTATTCTAAGCTTATTGCTTTCCCAACAACCCGAAGGGTAAAAATAAAGTTGTATGCAGCAGCCTGGATAAGGTTTTCTGGAACTCCCCCTATGTATGGGTCTTGATGCAACCAGAACAAAACTAAAGACTGTTGAACTCTCTACTTGTGGTCTTAGGGTTGATTTCAAAGGTAAGCATTGAGTAATATGAAAACTGAATATCACCACCGGGTGTTGCTCTTTATAGCACCCCACTTTCAAGCAACTGAACGATCCTTTCCTGTCTCTCCCAGAGTGCCCCAGCTAAACACTTGACCGAAGACCAGCTCCTCCCCTACCATAGGAAAAAAAAATCCTAGGACTTGGAAAATTGTTTAGAAGTGACAGGTTTTTGATGTTTTCCAACTATCTTCTGCAACCTGCTCTTAAGGTATTGAGAGAACTGGGGAAATGGGTTTTGGACAAGGGCAACGCTCGTTTACCTGGGTTGGTCACAGAAGGGGCTGGCTGCTCCTAGCCCTGTTTTCAGCTGGGACTTAGGATTCAGTTTAACTGTACTATTGAAATTTGTCCTCAACAGATAGTTAGGGGAACTGTGGGGAGACCCTGTATACCTGCAAATAAATACGTTCCTAAAGGTGAACCTACAGAACAAACATTGGAAGGCAATACGATGTTTTGAACAAAACTCATCAAGGATAATTTTGTTCTCATAAAAGCTCTTGGCCACTTCAGCTCGCAGCTGTTTCCCTGCTTGGGACTCCTTGGTTTTAGCAGAGGAGACCCTGGAGGGGCCCTGGAAGTCCCTCTTCAAGCACCTCACCTAAAATAAAAAACAGAGTTATTCCCACTAAACTATACAAAAAATACTGTTAAACCGGTTTCGGTGATCAAACCATCGTCAGAAACAAACAATAACCTCACCTCCAGAAGAGTAATTCTTTCATTAAGTGCCTTGTCTTTTCCGCTCACGGTCTTCCATTCTTGGAAGTGGTCTTCAAACTTGGAGAGCAGGTGGTCGACTCGCTCCCTCAAGTTTCTTGCCGAGAATGGTTTGGCGATCACCTGCTTCATCTTTTCAGGGATGGCCTTCCACTTTAAACCATCTTCGAACGGATTTTCCGCCGCTACTTCTTTTAACAGGAAGAGGTCGTTCTCAGATTCAAATTTGACCTTCCCCCTATGAGTGACGGTTTCCTCCTGTGTATGAAAGCCAAGAAAAACAATTTTAAAAAACCCGCTGCAAATTTCACAATGGCTTGATGTTTTAACACATTTGTCTGTTCTATTATAATCTTCAGGCAAACGTTCCCTGGAAATTTCTCCCTTTAGGCCTTCCTAAATTTTTAATTGTAATGTTGTTGTAATTTAATTTTAAAACAGTATTTTTGTACGAATTGTGTTTTAATTGACTTCAGTAATAGGTATTTCAGTTATTGCAGTTGCCAGAACATTGGTTTCAAACCGAATGATAAGTGAGGTTTAGGTCGGAGTTTCCCAACGAATATAACTGAATCAAATAGACTTACATATTTGGTGAAGTCAATAAAGACGAGTTTCACGAGTGCAGAAATATCCTTGTATTTATGACGGAAACAGAGACAGAGACGAATATCACTTGAAAAGTATAATATGAGAGTTTTATGAAAACACTGAACAGAGCTATGTCTTATTAGACGAGCGGAACGGAGAAGAGAGAGCAAAGATGGCGTTAGCCTCAATAGAACAAAGGGAGTTGGCAGATATGCCAACTTGATCACATACGAAGTCACTAGTTTCGGATATTCGGAAATTACAGATGAGTATAATTATTGTACTGAGTAATTATATGATTATCTGATTATAATTATACATCGGATTATTTTGATTAATATGTGTTGTTACTCTACAAAGAGTCTAGTTCACAGAGGGTTGAACAAAGAGCCTATTTCGTTGTGGAATGACACCTCTAGTAGTGTGTCAGGTATGCTATAGGAGCGCTACTGTACATAGGAGGTCTTGCCGAGAAGACCATATTTTTAATACTCCCTCCTCTTCGAGGAAAGACAGTCAAGATACCAAAAAGTAAAAAGCGAAACAACAATGTTCGCAGCAGACAATACGACAACATCAATTTGTATGAATTCGAATAGTGACCATTAAAATAACACAAATTTCCTAAGTTGAACAGTGAATTTAACTTGAACGGTATCTGACTTATTGTGGTGACATTATAGTTTAATCGCACAAAAGGAGAACCAAAGGTTAGATTACAGGTTTTAAATTCACTAGTCAAAAGCTGAATTTCCAAAGCTAGCAAGTGCAAATTGCTTAGGCATACACTGATTCATTTAGTATTTAACTAATTCAGGTGGCAACAATTCAGGTTTCAAATTTAAATAACTCAAGGTTCAAATTTTCATTTCATTTAAAATTTAGAATTTAAGAGAATCAAAACTGATTGCAAGTCCGAATAACGGAGATTTTACAGATATCAGATATCGGAGATGTCGAAGAAGTCGGAAGTATCGGAGATTTCGGAGAAGTCGGAAGTATCGGAGATTTCGGAGGAGTCGGAAATATCGGAGAGTCTCAGAGAAGTTGCGGAAGTCTGAGAGTCACGGAGGAGTCTGAGAGTTACGAAGCAGTCGGAGTGATGAGTCGATGGGGAAGTTACACCCATGGCTCCTTTGCTCCTGAAAATGCAGAGAAAGAATAACAATTTAATTACGAAAGGTCAGTTGTTCACGGAATCTGAGAAACTTTTCCAAAGGCAGAGCTTTGGTAAAGATGTCTGCCAACTGGTCCTCAGTCGGCACCCAGACAATTTGTAACTTATTATTTTTGTAATTTTCGTGCACATAGTGCATGCACAGCTTCACGATGTGCTTCAGAGTTTTGGAATCATTAGTCATGGCAACAGAAATTGCCGGAGCGCAGTCACATTTCAGCGTCGGAGTCAACATCGTTCCTGTCAAAAATTCACACAAACTTCGGATATTGGTTAGTTCTTTACAGGTATCAGACATAGCAATATATTCAGATTCACAGGTTGATAAAGCAACATGAGTTTGCTTTTTCGATCTCCAGGCAACCATGTCCCCGAAACATTTAATCAGGTAACCCGTGGTTGAGCGACCGTTTGCGGAACTGGTCCCGAGGGATGCGTCTGAATACGCAATGAGATCTTCGGATTTTCCTGAAATCAAAATACCATAGTCGGAAGTACCTTTCAGATATTGCAGAATTTTCATAACATGGTTCCAGTCAGTGAGAGTGTACCCCACCTGTTTCCTGCTCATGAAGTTGACAGAAAAGGAGATATCAGGCCTTGTACAGTTCTGTATATATAGAAGTGACCCTATTACTTCCCTATAAGGCAGATCCGCACACGCGCCCTGTCCCCAGCTGACTCCAATTGAGCACCCAGAGTACAAGTGGTTGGTGACATCGGAATTTCACTGATTTTTGATTTCGGATAAAGGTATTTATCAATCAGTGACTCAATTGCAGATTTTTGATGTATGAAAATCACTTGTTTGGTCGTATCTCTTATAATCTCAAAACCTAAGAATTTCTTTGGTGTTCCCAGATTTTTGATTTTAATTTCTTTCTGAAGATTTCGGATGACCTCAAGTGCTTTCTCATTATCGTTAGTGGCTAGCAGACAATCATCGACATAGATAAGCAACAAAACGAAAATCGAATCATGATGCCACTTGAACAAGCATGACTGAAACGGATATGCCTCAAACCCCAGGTTAAACAGAACTTCACTAAATTTCTTATACCAGAGGTTGGGCGATACTTTGAGACCATATAATGATCTTTTCAGACAACAGACAAATGGGTCAATTGGGTCTTGTTCCAGCTCAGTCAACTCAACAAGACCTTCCGGAATTTCCATGTATACTGGTTTTTCCAGAGTGCCATGCAGAAAAGCAGTAGTCACATCCAATTGGAGTAGATGCAATTTGTACCTATTGACTACAGACAAAAATAAGCGGACGTCACCTAGCCTGGCGACCGGAGCAAAAATTTCGGAAATCAAATACTTGTTGGTATCTGCGAACCCTTTTATCACTAATCTACTCTTGTATCGGATTGACCCATCAGATTCTCGCTTTTTCTTATGAACCCATCTAGACTTAATGGCTTTAGTCCTAGGGGGTAAGCTGGATTTTGGTACGAGTTCCCAAGTGTTCATGTCAATCAGGGATTCAAGTTCCTCCCGGATAGCTCCCTCCCAAAAGTCCTTATCGGGAGAGGCCATAGCTTCTTTGTATGTAGAGGGTTCAGAATCCCTGTCTTGACATTTCTGAAGAGCAACAATATTTTCGGAATTTTCGGATTCATTGTTTGATTCTGGGTCATCACCCATATCTAGAATATCGGCCAAAGGTTTAGGATAATCTCGGATGCGGTCACCGTACACAATGGTCTCTATGCATTTCACATCACATGAATTTACCAGAGTTTTGTGCTGTTCGGAAAATATAACGTAACCGGTGTCGGAAGATTCAAGCAGATATCCCTTTTTAGCATTCGGAGCAAACTTAGATTTACGTCCACATAGTGCACTAGACAGCCAAAACGTTTCATGAATTTAAGGGACGGAGGATATCCTTTCACCTTTTCAAACGGACTCTTAAACAGATTAGAGGAATGTGGCATGCGATTATACACAAACACAGAATAATTGAGCGCATGGCCCCAAAAGGATAATGGCATTCGTGCAGAGAGTAGGTTTACTCTTATCTTATGTTTGAGTTCCTGATTAACTCTCTCCGCACATCCATTTTGTTGCGGAGTATGAGGTTGGCTTGGCTTCCAGATAATGTTCTCATCGGACACTAGTTTCTTCATGTCTGAAGTCTGAAATTCTAGTCCTCTATCTGAACTTATGCAAAATACATTTTTGTCTTTGGATGTTATGGATGCTATTTCACGAAGACACTTTCTGAGAGCCAAGTGAACCTCCTTTTTATTTTTCAGAGTGTAAGCAAACACATACCGGGAAAAGCTACAGACAAAGATTACTATGTAGGTATCACCGGAGCGGAAATTTGCCGGGCTGACTGGCCCCATTAAATCTGAGAACAAAGTAGCAAACGGATTTTCGGCTCTCTGTCGGCTTTGTGTATGTGATTTGCGGACAGTATTTGCCTGATGACAGTCCTCGCACATTGTGACATTATCGGAGAATGTTATACCTTTCAGTTCTGGTAGGAACTTTTTGGCTGCATTTAAATATTGTTTTGAGGCGTGGTTCAGACGGAGATGCCACAAAATATCTGAACAATGCGGTGGACTGTACAATTTACTGATATTTTCATTGTCAAAATTTGAGAGTTTAGTGTCAATGGAATCTTGGCTTATCACGGGTGTGTCATCACAGGTCATAGGAGGACAGGATTCGGAATGCTCCCTAGATTCGGAATGCTCCCTCCCAGACGAACCTGGATGCGTTTCCACATCACTCCCTCCCAGCCGAGCACCGACCCGAGAGGGAGTGCACGGCTGTCCATGGGAAGCAGCCAGGGTAGCATCAAGTTTGGGCCGTTTGGCCCCGGATATATCAGATAGCGAAAAATTAGCGGATTCGGAGTAGCGGGCGATCGGAAAGTCAACCCACCAAAGACCCCCACGGAAATAGCCTGATTTGATGACAGCACCCGTGTCCGCCCGAATAAAATCGACTTTATCTTTTGAGAACAGAACGGTGATGCCAGCCCGTGCAATTTTCCGAACAGAAAATAAATTGTTAGACAAGTTGGGACAGTACAGAACACACTGCAGCTGAGAAGGCTGACCATTATTAATGAAATCAATGTCGCCACAGAAATCAACGGACAGATCCGCGTCATTGGACGCATTAGCGCACTTGAAAGTTCGCGTACTTTGCAAACGGCGGAAGTTACTCAAATGTGCCTTCGTGGCTGTCATGTGTTCAGTACACCCAGAGTCCACTATCGCCGTAAAGCAGTTAGAGGTTTCATCAAAAGATAACGCATTACCTGAAGGTCCGGAGTTTCATGGAGAACATTGAGAGAGCTCGCATGTTGAGCTTCCTCAGGGCCCATGGCCACCCACACATCAGAATCATCCTCAGAGACGGCTAGGGAGGGTTGGACCACGGAGAAGACAGCATCAGAATGCTGCCCGAAAACCCGCTCAAGAAGTTTAGCTTGCCCAGCGGGCATCTTATATAAACGGGGACCCGGACCAGAGTGACTGGTCCCAGCATATTTGGGACTTTGTTTAGGTTTCGGAAGTTGTGAGTACCTATTTTTCGGATTGGAACGGAAGGAAGTAGACGTCTGACCAGTTTTCGGAATGGCCCCAGAGGGAGGCTTACTTGTTGCGGAAGGGGGTTTTGTCAGCACACACGGATAAGGGCAATTTGATGCCCGGTGAGCGGAAGACTTGCCACAGTTAAAGCATAATTTCTTAGCCCTGAAGCAAGTCGATTTGTTATGGCCCTTCTTTTTACAGTAGGCGCACACAACCGAAGATTTAATAGTGTGTGACGGTGGAGAGGATTTGTGAAGAGTCAAATCCTTTCCCGGAATCCCCCGATTCGAATATTTGTTCGGACCACCTCCCCGCCCGGACTGCCCGCCCCTACCTCTAGTGGAGGCTACTTTTTGTCGGAAAACATGTGAACTGTCACCGGATGTTGGGGCTACTTGATCCCCTCGGAGCTCATCTTCGAGCAAGAGGTCTCTTAATTCTGAGATGGTAAATCGGAACCCCTGAAGCTCAGCTTTGGAATACGTCAAGGTCCCTTCAATTGCCATCTCGAAGATTTGTTTGACGTATTCCGGCGTGAGCATCCCTGGACTGATAGCAAACAATTTCTTTTGAAGGTCGTCGAAACGACCAAGAAACTCAACAGCTCTTTCTGCCGCCGGATCAAAACGAAGAGTATTGAAGGCAGTCACGAGGCGTTTTAATTGGAAGGTGGATGACGGATCACACACCCTCTGGAGTTTTTCTAATATCAGTTTCGGATCGGAAAGATCTTGCACAAGATCCTGGTAGTAGGTGTCTAGAGACTCCTGAATGAAGTACCTGACCTTTCTCCGAACAGTAACCAGCTCGTCCTCGGAAAAGGCGGACGGAGCCGGTTCCTGCGGATCCAGGACAAAGGAACACTCAGTCATCTCCAGCTGACCCACCACACTACGGCGCCAATATTTAAACTGGTCAGCGTCTTTTAACTTCGCCACAGGCGTCAAATGAACGGAATCAATTTTTCTGACCCTATAAGGGTTTCTCGCATTGCCGGACAACTGAACATTCAAACTTGGAGGTATAAAGGGAGTAGATGAAGCGTTTCCATCTACTTCCATCGGAATAGCGGAAACGGTTGGAGACGGATTAGTGGCATTTGCCACCGGATGCTCAACGGGAGCCACAGAGGTCGGAGGGTTCTGGACTTGGCCAGCTAAGTAATTTATCTTATTGTCCAGTTCAGATAATTTTTCAGTAAATTTTCCAAAGCTTACCTCCACGGAATGTTTAAATGTTTCGAGATACCTCGCCAGTATCTCGTCGGATGACCTGGCTGCCTGAAGCCTCAGCTGTTCTATGGACGGGTCAGAGACTGAGACGGACGGGTCGGAGGTCGGAATCGGAGCAGAGTCGCCAGGTTGTCCCAGAACTGCGTCTGGTATCGGATCAGCGAATCTCGCGCGGGCCATCTCTTCGAGATCGTCCGCGATGGAGAATTCGTCGTGGGATTGGTCACTCATGACGAGAATCGGATGTTCGGATGGGAGCAAAAAAAATCTGCAACCAGAAAGCAGTATCACATACGGGACATACACAATACACAGACATTGTTTGGACATTACATAAGTTCGACAAATTGATCAGTATTGACATAACAAAAACACCAGCGCTGGATTTTGTTACGGATTATTAAGACATGAGTCTTACGGACAGTTAAGACCTGAGTCTGACATTTAGTCAGGTCCTCAGTCTTACGGATGCTGAAAAACGGAGTCCAAACATTTAGTACATAGCTCAATAACGGAACAAGGATCAGAAATCTCCTCACTCATCACTACATGCAAATTGCGGATTAGTGCACCACATTCATCTTGGTAAAATTGTTCGAGCATTCGATATGCGTTTTCTTGTCTTGGTATTTTGCGGGCTTGGTCCTACGAAATGTGTCTTTATTCAAATATGCTTCAAATATTTCTATTTTCTTATGTCAGATTTACAGATTTAGTCTTGAATCTACGGACTTTTCTTACTTCAGATCAACGGTTGGTAGTCTTGAATCTACGGACTTTTTCATTTTGGATTTACGGATTTTTAGACCTGAGTCTACAGACTTTTTGGATTTACGGATTTGTAGTCCTGAATCTACGGATTTTTCTTATAAAGAATTTACAGATTTTTCTCTTCACAGATTGGCGGGCTTACGACGGAGATATGGCAACCTGTCAGTTCAATACGAAATCAGGGGTATGGTAATTTATAGGAATCACATGTTTCGGACGGATTTGACTCTTCTGATACTATTTACAGAAATTATATTTCGAAAATAGGTATCCAACTCTCATGATACATACGGACATCAAAAATTTTATAGCAGGTGAACTGACAGCGGAAAGACACATTTCGGGCCCTTGTACATATTTTTAGTCAACAATGATAAGGCTTTTTCGGATCGGAGAAACTCTCCCTGGTGACTGACGGAATACATGCGACCTTTCTGCGACGGTGACATAAATGTCAACGGACCGTTCTTTACCTCCAGGAAGTTATTGCCCAGTGATCTTCCCATTGAGTTGCGGCCCTTGGGCCTATTGATTTTATAGGCCCGCCATTAGATACGTGCATTATGATTAGACCCGGGCGCGAACGTACAACAACGTTCCACCATGGGAGCTACGTACCGGGTACCCTCGTCTGATTTGACTTTTACGCCAGGAGTAACAGAAGTATCGGATGTGCACTGAAATCGACCACTCACGAAGTATCCATATAGGTACTATAAAGAATGCATTCTTTTATCGTGTCTTATTTATCGTTAGGCGGAACGGAATCGGAAGCCTGTGCACTAAAGGCAGTGGCGATCTTTCCTGACTCGGGCTGGTGGCATAACCACCATCGCGCAAACTCGTGCGCACAGCCACCTTCAGGGCCAAGGATGCTGTACGACTTCGCCCGTATGCGGATGGCGCTAGGAGACAGAAAGCATAAATTTTATCCGAAGGAATCTAGGTATCCTTATTCCAAACGGATATCGGAAGGAACCGGAGTTCCATCGGACGGAATATAAACAAACAACGCACGGTTTACGCCCTCGATTATGAAATCGATCGGATTTTGTTCACAGGAGAGCTCTATCGGACGTTTCGGAACCTGTGAACAGAGCGTTTCAGTCACCCCCTACTCAACACCTTGGTGATGAAAACAGAAAGTCCCTCTGAACCTTTATTTGCCCTAAAAACTAGTCAGAAACGTTCGAGTAAATACGTGGTCAGTAATTTGTCAGTAAAACAGTCAGTTTTCGAAGTGACAACTAGCCCAGAGGGAGATACCAAAAAAAAAAAAAAAAAAAAAATTCAGTCTGAGATCAGACCGAAAAATGAACAAAGCGGATGTCCGCCATTTGTCGTAGCGCGTCATTGCAACCACGATGGCGTCCTTGACAAAAACGGAACTCGGGAGGGAGCCAGGACAAAACTCCGGGAGAGAAGCCAAATCATTGTTAACATATTCATCACTAAGACCAAGACTTACTTTTGGGCGCTTATACGCACATCGATTTTAATTTGCTATAGAAACTTAGTTCATAAGACGTCTAACGATATCGTGCCAGAACATTGGTTTCAAACCGAATGATAAGTGAGGTTTAGGTCGGAGTTTCCCAACGAATATAACTGAATCAAATAGACTTACATATTTGGTGAAGTCAATAAAGACGAGTTTCACGAGTGCAGAAATATCCTTGTATTTATGACGGAAACAGAGACAGAGACGAATATCACTTGAAAAGTATAATATGAGAGTTTTATGAAAACACGAGTGGAACGGAGAAGAGAGAGCAAAGATGGCATTAGCCTCAATAGAACAAAGGGAGTTGGCAGATATGCCAACTTGATCACATTCGAAGTCACTAGTTTTGGATATTCGGAAATTACAGATGAGTATAATTATTGTACTGAGTAATTATATGATTATCTGATTATAATTATTGTAATGGTACTCTATGAGAATGAAGACACGCTGCCACCAGATTTATCAAGGAAGATCAACCCTCAAATTTATTCTCGAACTGTTAATACTTTACTTTTGATGAGAATGATAGTACCATTTGGAGGACATGAATTCTATTGTAGACCTTCTTTTTGGGAACTTGGTGAATCTTTGAAAGAAGAATATTTCGAACAAAGAAGTGTTTTACTACTGAACAAAAAGGTAACGTATGGTTTATAATCTTGAACTGACGACAAAAGAAAAAGGATAATTTACAGTTGAGACCAACTAACATATTACGAGAATGCACAGGATGATATCGAACCTTGCTGATGCATATAGCCCGGAGGCACCTTCGACGCACCTCTGTACTGTGCGACGGTTGCTCCGTGTGTATCAGGCCTCCTCACGCTGTTTCTTGAATCAGCCACCAAGGTCTTCTCGAGCCGTAACGTCTAGGCCTCTGAAGTAGAACTAGGCGGAGTTCTCCGATTGTCCTCTGTGGGTTTACTGAATACTATAGTACACAACTGGGTTAGTTTTGTTCTGACGCGCAAACAACACAAACGATCGATCCACTGTTTCGACACAAATCTCTTCTTTATCGACACACAACAACGACACAATTGTACTGGTGATAACACTGCGCTCGGTTGCCTGCCCTCTGTCGCAACTAGATGGGAAGTGTCGATGGTGGGACCTGGAGGAAGGCTCAGGGCGTGTGCCCCAGGGTGGGGGCAGCATCCAGAGACGGGGCGGAACGACGTCTCCTCTCCTTTCTCTCCCTCTTCCTCTGTCTCCGCTCCTCCCTGCTCTCCTCACATTCTCCTCTTCCTCGGAGGCCGATGCCCTCATCGGTGATGTCGGGATGAAGGGGAAGAGGTAGTGGATTTCTGCAATTCGTCAAAAATGCCCTCTGGTACAGTCGACGACGGCAGGCGCGACACGCAATAGTCCCAACAGAAGGTGCAGGGTGCCGGCAAGTCGGCAGGAAAGAGAGGTCGGCCCCTGGGTCATGGCGAACCTTATCGAAATCTCGACACAGTCGACTCCAGAAGGAGTGACATGCAGAACAGGTCCATTTTCGTGCTGGGGCCCCTTGACCACAAATCTGGCAGGTCCTTTCAGGTGTTGGAGGTGGAAGCGGCTGTATCCGGATTGGGGCGGCAAAGACGGTAGATTGGTTAGGGGTGGTCGGTTGGTTATGGAACTGAGAAGAAAGCAGGTCATATCGTTGTTCCAGTTCATTGAATTTTGCTTGTAATGCCGCAGCATTCTGTTCCTGCTCAGTGAATCGTTGTTCAAAAGCTGCAATGATGGGGGCATTTCGTAGCCACCCACTCATGTTTTCGTTGATATGGGTTGTCAATTTTGAAAAGGGTTCTTCCTCGCCGGATGATGAGTCTGTAGTATCTGGTCTTTCAAAAATCGTCTCGCGCATGAATATTGTACCCAAGTGGTACAGCTGTCGGCGTAGCTGGCGTTGTAGTTTTTGGGTAGCTTTGGCAGATTGATCAGGGGCTAACCTGTCGACGGTCTTCAGAAGGCTCTTCAGTGATTGCTGTCCAGCTGCCTGTCTCCACCTCTCAACATCAACAGGCGCGTGTGGGGTAACCACCGCTGTCCGAGGGGCTTCACTGACCCTCGGTGGGTCGGAAGAGTTCGAAGAGGCTGAACTGGAGTCAGAATCGTCGGGCGACGAACTCCCAGGTGGAGGCGGAACTGACAACCCACTCACGTTTGCAACCCCAGGGGTAACTGGTAGGGCAACGACCGTCTCTCCCTGGTCTTCTTCGACAGCTGGTGGAGGCGGAGAGAAGCTATCCGTCATTTTCTGGAAACCAAAAACACACAAAACACAGGAATACCTCTCCAGCACCCCAGAACAACTATTGCATCAGTGTAATCTATTAATGGTTCGTTTTCATTTCTTTCCTAGAAAAGGGGATGGGTTGGGAAGTTGGCAAGAAATGGTTTGAAGCACCCTTAAGGTGTTGTCCTTACACTTTTTTGAACAGGTAGGTAGGACATAAGATGTGGATACTTTCAACAGACAAGTGGTGCCTTAGAGCACGCATGTACATTAGTGAGATTTTATATTCCTTTATAGTGGGTAGGTAGTGGATTTTTATCAAGGAAGGATTAATATGTGTTGTTACTCTACAAAGAGTCTAGTTCACAGAGGGTTGAACAAAGAGCCTATTTCGTTGTGGAATGACACCTCTAGTAGTGTGTCAGGTATGCTACAGGAGCGCTACTGTACATAGGAGGTCTTGCCGAGAAGACCATATTTTTAATAGCAGTACATACCTCTAGGTATCTACCAGCCTTAATTAAATTGCTGCAGGCTGTTGAATAAGATAGTTTTCCACACACAGGCAATGTGTGTAAGGATCTCACAATTATGTGTGTGTTGTAGCTACAGTTCATCCGAATACCTACCTACTCTGAAACGTATAAGGGACTAGGATATGGTCAGTTCATCCTAAATTCCCATCAACATTTGAGCGAAATTCGACGGAAATTGAGGATTATCCGTTTTGCAATTCCTTCACGTCAGCGCATTGCCTAACTTCAATCTGAATTATATGAAATTCATAGGGACCTCGATGTTGGGGCTACGCCGCCTGTTCCCTATAACACCTTGTAGGAACTTCCTTTTTATCCTCGGGACTGGACATTTCCGGAACTTGGATAAAAACCACTGCGGACTAGAGTGAACTAGTTTTAATTTTAAATAATCAAATTACAAAAACTCAATCGCTAAGGCGTGGAAGCTGGCACGAATGATGACAAGACGTTGGATTTCGGCCTGTTGAGCCCCCCCACTAGCGCTACCTCTTGGCCTGGAGGTCGACTTGTACCAACTCCTTTCTTTGCGGTTCGTTTCAAACCATGCAATTCACGTATCCTCTTACTGAGCGGAACTTCGTGAACCTCCTCGTAATGCTCCGTCATTTCATTACGTACCTCACACTTGAAAAGGCGACATAGGGGGCAAATGTGCAACTTCTTTTCAAGTAGTGGTTTGTGCGGTTTGCTGTGACGAACTATGTGACGTTGAAGAGCGTTTTTAAATTTGCTTTCGAACTTGCAATGGTAACACCGGAAGAGCTGGCTGCTCGGTAGGTGATTGCGACGTACATGCTGCAAAAGATTGCGCTGATTCGCGAACACTTTTGGACACTGTTCACAACCAAATTGACTGTCACTCATGCTCAATACTAATACTCTATACCTGTCTACTATTCAAATAAATAAATCTCTGTAACAGGACTCGGAAAATGACTAGGGGAAATGAGGAAAGCAAAACAGGAGATAGTAGAGATAACAGAGGTTGACGGCCAAGCCTCGAGGCAGCGCTAGTGGCGGGCTCAACAGGCCGAAATCCAACGTCTCCTCTAATAATGTCCCCCGTGGATGCTATATCACCTATCATCCATCGTTCTTCTTCTTCGCCCGCTGCAGTTGTTGTCAATTACTCAAGTTTGGTTGTTGGGTTGGAGATGGAGGGGTTTCTCTCATTCTCCGACACGGCCATCGCTGCACAGTCACCCGTCCCGGGTGTATGAGCTGTAAAACAAAAGGCAGCCACAGTACACTGCGTTTACTCGGCCTACCTGACCCTAAGGGTCACCTTTATTTGCTAATTCATCATTTTACTATAGTTATACTTCTCCTGAACCAAGGGACCTATGACTATTTGTGGTCTTAATAATGAGACTTCTACTAGAGCCTCAGACAGCTTCTGCTTGAGCTGATTCATTTCTTTAGCTAGGCTTACTCTTGAGCTTTTAATTTTATGGGACTTCTGCTTGAGCCCTCTGATCCATTACAATGAATTTTCAGAAGATCGGCTGATAGGATCTTCAATTTTAATAACGTTGAATGAGCTTCTGCTTGAGTCTCGATTTCATTACAATCTTTTATTCGAGTTTAGTAAATTCAAATTCAACTGGCTTCTGCTTGAGTCCCAATTTCAATAACATGGTCAACTTGCCGATTAGTTAATTATATAACTTCTACTTGAGTCTCTATTTTATTACAATCTTCTACTCGAGTTTTAGTAAATTCAAATTCAACTGGCTTCTGCTTGAGTCCCAACTTCACTAACATGGTCAACTTGCCGATTAGTTAATTATATAACTTCTACTTGAGTCTCTATTTTAATACAATCTTCTACTCGAGTTTTAGTAAATTTAAATTCAACGGGCTTCAGCTTGAGTCCTAATTTCAATAACATGGTCAACTATCCAATTAGTTTACAATAAAACTTCTACTACTAAGCCTTACATTGCCCCGACTTCCTTGCTATATTCCTTCTATATTTATTCCACTGCTACTATTATTGTTTTTCAACACCTGCCTGCTTCCGCTTGAGCAGTTTTTTTTTTTAAACAGAAATCAGGAAACAAGTCACTTTTTTTGAAATACCATTTTGTTAAAACCTGGGCCGTACTTATAAGGGATATGAATCCAGTAGATCTTTTAAATTGGAGCATCTGTTCTCTCTGCACTGCGACTAAAGCCAACTTTGGTGTCTCAGGTTTCTTCACATTTGGGTTTCTGAAATACAAAAATACATACATTTATTATCATTTTCTTGGACCCCCAATGTTTGATTTCTATTGGTTTCTAATTCTTCATGCATTGTATATTGATGTAACCAATACCAATGAGTTATGCCACCACCACCGTTAGTTTTTCTTCGGAGCATTCCATAAAATATATGATGAAAGACAGTACTGGGCCTCCAAACCCGACCAGTAAGCTTAAGATCGGTGGAGAGGGTTGACCTCGATGCCAATGAAAAAATATAAAAGCGCTCAATGCTATAACCAAGGCCTCAGTTATCCAAAGCATCACAAAAGAGTATTTATTGCAGTTTACAGTTGCATTATGAGGGTATGAGAAAGGGGTTAAACTTTCTATATATTTTGCATAGTTCCTGTCTACGTGTTCTTTTGCAGTGGGGGATAGACACACATTACAATGAACAACTTTTCCTTCAGCAAGACAAACCCATTGATCCAGGGGCCATTGAATTCTTTCAAGTTCAGCACACTTTATGTTAGAATCCTTTTCATTTATTGTTATGACATTTTGCCTTGCAATTAGTGTCATTGTGGGATTTTCTTTTTTGAAGCAATAGTCATCACCGAAGTTTATGCACTCAAACCCAATAGTTTTTTCCAAGCTTATTAAAAATATGATAACGAATATCTCACAAAATGTTTTATTTACTTCTACCATATTTGTCTTAAATTATATAGTAATTTGCTGATCAGGGGCAGATATAAAGTAAAGAAGTGCTTGTTTATACTACGTCCACCTTCCAAACGATATGTTCTTCAACTCCCTCTGGAGTGAATCCCTTGAGAGGACTTCAGTAGTAAATGCCATACGTTGGATTCTTGGGTCGAGTTGAGCCATGTTCGCAAGAACTGTGGAAACAGCTATTTCTTCCGTGGTAAGTTTCTGCCAACTTGCTAGGAGAGAGTTCAGAAAGCGGCCAGCAAAAGAGGAGTAACACTCACCATCCTTAGGCTTCTGACGCATGTGGTTCATCAAGGTTGCTGCCGGTGACTCAGAGCTATCAAAACGAGCAAGGAAAATATCCTTGAACTGCTCCCATGTCATGCCATGGAAAGAAATTTGAGAAAGCCAGCGGGAAGCCGAACCTTTAAGGGCCCGACTCAGTACTAGAACAAGGCTTCCTCCAACCAATGGCTTTTCTTGAATACAAAGCTCCACAGTTAAGCACCAAGCCAGTGGGTCACTGTCTGATTTTTTGGGGTTGAAATCAGGTAAATAAATTTGATGATCTTTAGATGTGGATGGATTCAAAACGGCGTGAAATAACTGAACGATTTGATCATTCTGGGTCTCCAGAAACTGCCACCACAATCCGCCGGGTAAGGTTACCTGGTCAGCGTCCTCCTTCTGTCGTGAGCCTGACCCACATCCCACTTCTGATGTAGGAACTTCCTTGTTATCCTCGGGACTGGACATTTCCGGAACTTGGATAAAAACCACTGCGGACTAAAGTGAACTAGTTTTTAATTTTAAATAATCAAATTACAATAACTCAATCACTAAGGCGTGGAAGCTGGCACTAATAATGTCCCCCGTGGATGCTATATCACCTATCATCCATCGTTCTTCTTCTTCGCCCGTTGCAATTGTTGTCAGTTACTCAAGGTTGGTTGTTGGGTTGGAGATGGAGGGGTTTCTCTCATTCTCCGACACTTAATTTTTTTTAAATATCAGTTGAAAACTCGAAAGGTTATGATGGAAAGGGGGGGGGGGGTTAGGTACCTACTTACCGAAAACTGATCTGTCCAAAATCCCAGGTATATACCTACCTACTCAAGGTTGGTTGTTGGGTTGGAGATGGAGGGGTTTCTCTCATTCTCCGACACTTAATTTTTTTTAAATATCAGTTGAAAACTCGAAAGGTTATGGCGGTAAGGGGGGGGGGGGGTTAGATACCTACTTACCGAAAACTGATCTGTCCAAAATCCCAGGTATATACCTTACCTAGTACTCTAAAACGCAAGTGGACACTTTTATTTTGTAGGACAAAACTGTTTCCCTCAAGGTTGACTAAAAAGCAAAAAACCTGGGTAGTTTTAGATTTCCAGTTGTACTCAACATTTGAGCCGCACATGACTGTAGCTTCGTTCGCAGAGCCATTTGTGAACCGTTCTAGAACTTGGAGGTTCTGAACTTACAGTTCTCGAACTTGAGGTTCTGGAAATCCCTCTACGAACGCTTTCAGAACCTGAACGCGAACCTGAAGAAACCTTCTCGCCCTCATAACGCATAACCATATAATACTTTAAGGTGGGCAAAGAATTTTTGGCATTCACATTTAGAAATCGTCTCTTTTGTTAGACGATGTGGATTGGAATTTTATTCCAAGCACACCACTTGGATGTCTAAAATCAAAATGTTGTGCCTGCATTAAAATTATATTTTATTAAAGTTCGAATGTGGTATTATAATAACATACAAACAGTCAGGTAGTTAGTGCGTAGTAAATTTTTGTTGCAAGCCCCTTCTCGTTGTCAAAGTAGGTACTGAGATTTATCTTTACAAGAGAGAACCAAGTTCCAAGCAATTAGTGCTAGTTGAATGCGCTGTTTTGATGAATACACGTATTTTTTATTACCAAATAAAAGATGAATAGTTATTACTTATTTTTTATTACCAAAGTTGTAATATGAGTACTTACCTTAATATCTTTCTGGGATTTCGTCAACTTATACGGTAGCAGCCTCTTAAATGAGAGCAACTCGTAAACCAGCAATTTCTAGATGCATTCTTGTGGCTATGAACTTTTTTTGTGTACAATGGGAAAGAATAAAGGTTTTAGATGAATAATTAGGTATAATGAAAAAGATTAGTGTTTAAAGGAATGTAGAAGAAAAATAATGCAAAATAATAAGATAGATTAGATATTATATAAACAAGGATGAGCATCGAAAAAGAGAGTCAATGTGCAGCTATGGACAGACGAATCCTGTCGCGTACAGCCTGTCCGTCCCCGTGGTCCTGGGGTTCATCATCTGCACCATCGTCGGGAGCAGATAAATGGCTGGGGTCCTCAAGGGGTTGTTGAAGGTCTTCCGGAAAACTGTTGTCTAGTGCCAAGTTGTGCAGCACACAGCATGCTCTAATAAAATGGACAATGTTGTCAATTTTTCGGAGCTTAATGTGATACAGTTGTTGAAACTTCTGTTTCAGCAAGCCAAAGCAATGTTCTACAGCAATCCTGTTTGCCGAGTGGATTTTATTAAAATTTCGTTGGCTCATCGTCAAATTTCCTCTATCTTTGTACGGAGTTATCAAATTCGGCAGACATGGATAGGCACTGTCAGCCAAGATGACAAGCTCTCCACACTTTTCTGGTAGAGTGTCGGCCCGTGGAGAAACCCGAAAAACTCTGGCATCATGGACGGATCCTGGATGCCCAACGAAAATGTCAATAATTTTCTTCCTGTTGTCACACACTACCTGCAACTGAAGAAAAAACCTCAATATTATTATTTAAAAACAAAAGAGTGTAGCATGGCTATAACAATTTAGCCAATAAAACGTTTTCCGAAATTTTATTTGAAAGATGTAGAGGAACGGTAAATGAAGGCAGTGCAAGGAAACAGCTACCGATTTTATAAACTACTGAAACATATCTTTCGTAAAAGAGCGAAAGTACATAAAACTATAGTTGTGTCAGTTTCAACTGACTTACCTGAATCGAATAATACTGTTTCCTATTGAAGTAGGATTCAGGATCGCTGCTCGGCTTATCAATCTTGATGTGACTGCACCTATCGTGCCAGGAAAACCTTTCCTCCTAAACGCCTGCTCGGAGATCCTCATTTCATCCGCTGTGGGCCATTTAAAATTTCGGGAGCCAAGCCGCTAACAAATCTGATCAAAATTTCCAATATTTTGAAGAGTGTACTCTTCGAAATGTCGAATCTGTCAGCGACATCACTGAAAGAGGAAGTCTGGTGCCCAGAAAACCACAGGAATATCAGGATTTGTTCCCTCACTTCAATCTTTCCGTAAGGTCCAAACTGGAAATGATAAAGTGTGGAAGACTTGTAGCGCTCGGCCAACATTTCCACAATGTCTCTACTTACGCGGAAATGATTAAAAAATTCATTGTCATTGAATTGTGGGACGACTCCATCTACAAAGTTGGAATTTCTGGGATGTAGTCTGGTCCCGACGAACAGCTCCAAGTCGTCAGAGTCCGTATCCACTTCGGAAACGGCACCTTCAATGAAATCACTCTCACTACTGCTGGACATAATCTATATTATATTATAAGCAATCAATCAAGAAATATCAACTATAGGAAAGAATTTTTTTTAAACAGTTAACCCAACAAGCCAACAACAACAAGCAAAAGCACTCGAAGCAAAATAATACGACGCGATGGTTGTGAAAGACGAACGGATATGTGTTACTTTTAGTTTTAGCACTTTTAGCGTTACGTCTAAGTTCTGAGTTCTGAAAAAATTCGCGAACCAAAACGAATGGTTCTGAACGGTTCGGAACTTGGTTCTAAATGCAGTACGAACGCAGAACTAGAACTTAGAACTCAGAACTTATGCACTACGAACGACAGAACTGCTCTGCGCATGTGCAGTATAGTTCTGAACGGTTCTGAAAGGCACTGCGAACGAACCTTGTGATCGTCAGAATTAGAGGGACCTAGGTTTTTCGTTTACTTACTAGGTAGTTGGTACTGCATACCAACTGACCTAAATGAAAGAAATAATACGATTTATTTCTAATGATTCTCCTGAATAATAGGAGCAGGATAGTGTTCCTAATAAGAAAAGTACACTGCTACAGCCTTTTAGGGTTACATCATTTTAGGGTTTGATAGAAAGTGTACTTCCCTGTTGGCTTTCCATTTTTCAAAAAGTGAAAGACAAAACAGGAAGAAAATCAACACAAAAGGAGAACGAAAAACACGGCTAACAGGATAGGTGGTGGTGGTGGTGGTGGTGTCTCCAATTTTGTTGCCTTGGTAGTCCGTGAGGCTAGCAGGAGAATTGGCGGATATAATGTTGGTTATAACTTGGGAAGGTTATGGATCTGCCGGGGCCGCTGAGTTTGCAATGTCGCCCGCTGAATGTGCGAGTTTAACATCGCCCATTTCCCAAAGACCACGGGGACTATAGTATCCATGACGTCGCCTCAACGGGGCCCGTTGGTGGCTTGCTAAAACTCTCTAATTATTTCGCCCTAGACGGATGCGTAACGTCGATGCCTGTAACGTTAGCAAGAATCGTGTTAGGAACTCTCTGTTGTTTGAACATGAACGTACAGGTGGGTGGCATTGAACCGTTAGATTAGTACAGGGGCTACTATTCAGTTTATTGTCTTTTAGGCCAATTTTTGCTTTTAACAATATCAAATTATCCATGTGGTAGCACCTGTATCTGTTAGAATTGTCAGATTTAGTTTTGGCAAAATTAGATATGGCAGACAGGTGTTCGAATTTTCCAAATGTTAGGTTGAATTTTGGTAGTTGGTGGGAAGTTCTAAAAAAGAATTCTCTGAATTTTGAACTGTTGGTTCCTAGCATTCTGCTTGATCATTTTCATGATTATCGGTTTCAAATTGTTCAGGAGTTGGTTCTTGGATCTGGTAATTAGTCTGATCCTCTTCTATATTATGCAGTGTCGTTTGCCGTGGCATCGGTGTTCCATATTGTATCGGCTGTTTTGGTGGAAAGTTTGAATTTTGTGGTTTAAACCCATATTGATTGTTCGATTTTTACGGTTGGTGATTCGGGGGGGTGGGGGGGGGGAAAGGTTTCTGCGGATAATTCTGAGGAGAATTTTGTTTAAAATTATGCTGCGGCTTTTTATTGAGATTTTGTTGAGGTTTTACATGTAAGTATGTTGTGGTGTCGGCCTGAATTGACTGTTATTGCAGAGTAACTGGTAATCATTTGTAATCCACGATAGAGCAGTTTTGAGGTCTTGTGGCTGACGTTTCAATTCAGTTCTTTATTCAATAACATATTTAGTACACAATGAAGAATATAAGTACAGAAACGTGTGAAAACCAAGTTCATGAATGGGCCCCTAAGGTCTTGACGACCCCGTCCAGGGGCTGGTTGTCACTGAACTAGCTTATTAGTTTGGATTGAGTGAGTCCTTTTAGCTGGAAACAATGCATTTAGAGACAGTATTTAACTTGAATATATATTTATGTGGCCGCCACGGGGAAAGGGGTTAACGAGTTGAGCTAACAAGGGCGAAAGTTACAATTATTTTATTGGAGGAAAACAATAATCGACCACGTAACCGGATCCGAGCCCCAACAACAAATCCCAAGTTCAAAACGCAGTAATAATAATAAACAAATCAATTAACAAGATAATGCCTTAATTACCAAAAAATAAACAAATGAACTAACACGATTATATAATATGCTAAAACGAAAAGGCAACAATACTAGATGAGGGCTCCCCCCAACACCAAACCCACTATTACTACTAACTACTTTATTACGGGACCGCCACCTACCGGGATCCAGCTTCCCAACCACAAACCAGAACGCAATAATAATAATAGAAAAAAAATCAATAATAAAATGATGACACAAAATGTAATACAATAATTACAAGATAATCCGAAGATCGAATATGATAATCAAAAGGCAACCAAAATAACCAAATGCTCCCTAACTGTAAATCCCACTATTAACCCTATTTGATTGAATCTGCCACGTATTCGGACCCAGCACCCCCAGTATCGCACGCCCCGTCAGGAGATTAAAAAAAAGAAGAAATTCGCTAGATATTACACCCAAAAAAAAATACCCTTTATCTGTGTAGCGTGTTGAATTCCTACTTTTCCTACTATCCTATGGATGGCAAAGCTAGTGGGCGAGAAGATGAAGGCGGAATTCTTACACGTACACTTGTTACCTGGTTTGTAGGAGGCAGTTGGCCTCGAGACAGCTTTGCACAGTACCGGCTCGAGTTCAGGAGACACGTTGCTGAAAGAGTACCTAATTTAAGAACTATGCTTCCAGCAAGGCAAGCAAGTGACTGATGGTCCTGGGAGAGTGATGCAACTGACTAAAGAACGAGAGAATTTATTGAACGGAAACAAGTTACAATACTGAAGGGGGTTCCACGGGGTGCGGCAATTTAGAGACAGAGTATCGAATGAATGAGATTCCCGAAGTATCGGGACTCGAGATAATGCAACGGGGCTGAAGTTGAATAATTACTATACGGAATGAATTGTGTTGAGCAAATGTTGTAGTGTGTATGGTGGCACCAGAGTCGGGTGCAATGCTCCTGAAGGGTGAAATTGCGGGGTGCTGTGGGTACGACTGCATGTGGTACAGGGGTGCAACGTTGGGCTCAGGCTCGGGGTAGCAAGATCCACCTGAAGGGGTTCTGCAACAGAACGGAAGAATCCCTCTGTTACTTCTGGCAAAATGCTGTGAAATATTGGACACCTGAAGGGCACTGCTACGTGATAGTCGCAAAATGGATAATAAGGTTTAAGGGTGCAAGTCCTACCTCCTCCTGGAAACTGGCAGGAACTCGTCTGGGCAACCTCCTGGCTGCTGGCTTCTGGCTCGTGGGGTCCACTGCTTAGGCGTCCACCCAAAGGCGAACTGGTCTCGCCTGAAACAGGATATTTCCGCGGCAGTACAATGTGCTTCCTGGCTGGTTCTCTCCAACTCCTCTCTTTCTCGCGGTCGTCGTACAAAATACTTTTCCAGAAGGGAAGCAAAGTGAAAGGTCCGAGGTTATCAACAATATTCGCAAACGGTCTCAAAATACTCGCTGAAGGCTCTAACACACAACTCTACTACTCAAGGCTCTAACACAAGTCTCTTCTAAACAAAATGATCGCAGGTCTGGTCTCTGGGAAGTCTCAGTCTCAAGTGAGTGTCATGGCGGCTGCAACTGGGTATATGCTTTACCCCTCTCCTCGCGAATCCGCCCCTTCGTGGCGTGGGGAAGTGGCGCAGATGGCTTCCGCGCCGATGGTTCTGACCGCCGATATCGATCGCGTATCGATCGTGCACTGCCCGAATCAAAAATGGAAGATGTCGTATTTTAAACATCTTACACCGCCACGGGGAAAGGGGTTAACGAGTTGAGCTAACAAGGGCGAAAGTTACAAATTATTTTATTGGAGGAAAACAATAATCGACCACGTAACCGGATCCGAGCCCCAACAACAAATCCCAAGTTCAAAACGCAGTAATAATAATAAACAAATCAATTAACAAGATAATGCCTTAATTACCAAAAAATAAACAAATGAACTAACACGATTATATAATATGCTAAAACGAAAAGGCAACAATACTAGATGAGGGCTCCCCCCAACACCAAACCCACTATTACTACTAACTACTTTATTACGGGACCGCCACCTACCGGGATCCAGCTTCCCAACCACAAACCAGAACGCAATAATAATAATAGAAAAAAAAATCAATAATAAAATGATGACACAAAATATAATACAATAATTACAAGATAATCCGAAGATCGAATATGATAATCAAAAGGCAACTGTAGAGCTGCTTGCTCTACCAACGGGAAGATCAGGAATGGACTGATGAGACAGTAATTTTAACGTGGGTAGCTGGTGTGTATTTGTCTTCAGATGATCGAGAACGTTGATATTTACAGCTTAATGAACATAGGAACGATTGTTGACTATTCAAAATCTATGTACAAGACAAGTCTATGAATGGAGTAAGAGTACACTTGATCACATGAGATTTTTTTACACTCGAGATCCAAATCACTAGAAACAGAATAGGTCGGGTACGAACAGTTCTTAGTTTCGATCGACATTGATGGAGTGAAATGCGTTGGTTGACTGGTGCTTTTGGCAGTGCTCTCCGGGGTTTTGTATATCCTAGGTAGAGGGGAGCAGACGTTTTTGAAAATCTCTTCAAACAGGATAAACTGCGAGGGGGTAGCTAGTTGATGGAAAAAAAGGGTGCTATAGTCCGGCAGATATTTCTGTGTGCACGGGTGAAAGTGGGCTGAGGTCGGTGAGCGCCCCCTCCCCTCTAATACATACCTGCAGGGACTAAGGGTTGCCAAGTGTAGGGAAAATCTCCCATTGAGTTATCGCAAGAAAGGGAGAAATACAAAGATTCCAATTTGAGTAAGATAAGCCGGGTGTTTTTCAGCGGTTTGGCTTTCTCTTTTGAACGGTGTTGAGAGGGATTAAGGTGTGGTCGAGAAAATGGAATGGAGAAAATGGGCTACGTCCCAACAATCTCTAAAAAATATACGTGATTCATCAATCGCTTTCGGTGACTTTTCTCCGAAACTGCTGAACTAAATTTAAAGAAAGCGGCCTCACAAATCCCAGGTTCGCCTGCAAGGGGTAAATAAACGATAAAAACTGATGTAAAAATAGAAAAAAGAACGTTCATGTTTCGACAAAGGATGATAATTAATCGGGAACAAAGAGTGGACCTAGAGTAAGAATTTGCAGTGTTTTCGTTCAAAAATAGCTAAAAATTTGAAATAGTGCAGTAAATTATCTGATTTGGTTCATCATCCATTAATTCCACAAATAATAACAATAAATTAATGAATATTAAGGTAGCAAAATCAATTTTAAAAAACAAGTCATTTTTTGTGTACAATATTTATTATGAATACAACATTCATAATTAGTGAATATTGTATAGTAATAATAACAATGACAATCATAATAATAGTAATGATAATGTAAAATAAAATTAACAGAAAGCATGATTGCACGCGCACGTCAGTCTTCCTCCGACAATGAGTATACTCCATCAAGCATGCCAGCGGTGTTGCCTGCATCAGAAAAACTCATCTCATCTTCGGATTCAGAGTTAAAATCGCTTTCCTCCAGGCGAATAATAAGTTGCTCCACATCGTGTTCTACGCGTACCTCAACCTCCCAAGCTTCGTCAATGATCTTTTTAGCGTGATTTACAGCATTAAACCAATTTGCAGGCGTTACCGCCTCCACAGCTTCTCTCGTCAGAACCTCCACCTCACTTAGGGTGAACGCTGTATTTTTTCTCGCTACCTCGTTTTTAATTTGCGCCCAAATAAGTTCTATAGGGTTGAACTCACAATGATAAGGGGGCAGTCGAATGACTGTGTGGCCACGACCTTCTGCTACCTCATCCAACTCGTACTTCTTAAACATAGGCTTGTGGAGTTTAGCGATAGCCACCAACTCACCTTTGAGTGCTGCTGCGGGGTACGAAATGCCCTTTGAGTCCAACCATAGCTGTATATCACATTTTCTCCAAGATGCAGTAGGTGTTTTTTCCTTCAGTACACTGTGGTACGATGCATTGTCCATCACTATCACAGAATTGGGGGGGATATTATCTAAAAGGGTGAGAAACCATGTTTTGAATACATCTGCATTCATATCCTGATGGTAGTCTCCCGTTTTTTTTTTGACCGAAACATAGAAAAACTATTGGGAATGAACCCTTGTGAGTTACCTGCATGAGTAATTATCAGTCGTCCACCTTTACCAACTGGCTCTTTACGTGCTGAATTTACTGTTCCATCAGACCATGAATTTGATACTGCGTGACCTGCGTTAACCCAAGTTTCGTCCAAAAAAATAGCTTTGTCAAAGTCCACTCTCCTCATTTTCCTTAAAAACTCACACCTCAACGCCACAATATCATTTCGCTCTTTAAGGAGTAATCTGTTGTTAATTTTCTTCCATTTGAACCCCAACTTGTCCAGAATTTTAGCCAACGAAAATTTTGATCCCTCAAACAGTCCTGCATCGTTCAACGAAACCAGCATTTTTTTAATAGTTGGGAGTTCCTTCCGACGATAATAACCATAAATATGGTTGCGAATCGCCGCTTCTGTGAAAGAATCTACATCCGTTTTGGGGCAAACTTTGGTTCTCTTCTTCCCCGGAGTTCTTAAACAGTCCTCACCCATCTTTCCTTCGTTAATAATTTTAGAAACTGTATTTCTGTGGACACCAACCGCATCGCACACTCTTTCTACGACTTTGTTCACGTTCTTCAATGGACCCTGATTTTCTTTCTCTTGCTGGAAGTACTCCCAAACACAATGAATGATACACCGACTTTGCGATTTCAGGGTTTTGCCTTTTAAACAATTTCCTTGTACACCACCAGCCCTTGGAGTTTCCATGATAATTTCGTCACACTTATTTGAACCGAAAACGATGTAGTCCGTGAACAAGCCAAGATCATCACCAAAATAACTGAAATCGCGTTTATAACAAACGGTTAAAATAGAGTCAGTAAATAAGCCAATGCCGAAACACACGTCACCAAACTCAAAGCTCGAATGAGACACTGGGAATGGAAAGGGCCACGGAGGGAAAGTCAGGACTGTTAGGTTGGGTTCACTGACCCAACCCCGCCCATTAGAAGGGTGTCGAGGAGAGGGTAGTCCCATGCACACAGAAATATCTGCCTGACTATAGGAGGTACACAAAGAGCAAGAGGTCGTCGAACAAAGGTACACATTGATAAAGGTACTTGCAATCTCTGCGTCATTTGCCACCTCGTGAATAGTCCATCCATCAGTAATAATTCCAGCGATAATTTGATAAATAATATAGGATTTGGTAATGTGATTGCTTCTTCTTCGCCGTGTGCTGTGATTTAAGTATCTATTTTTGAAGAGTTTTCTTAGTATGATGGTATATATTGAGTCAAAGAAAGTCAACATTTTCAAAGAGAGCAATAACTTAGTAAAGAGTATTGGATTTTTTTAAATGTGATTACTTCGTCAGGCCATATGCTGTGATTTTAAATATTAAATTTTTTTTTTTTAAATATTATTTCTGAAGAGTTTTCTTCAAAAACTGAAGGCCAGTACCAACCTATCCAAGTATAATGGTCCTTATATTGAGTCAAAGAAATTCAACATTTTCCTAGAGAGCAATAATTTGATAACTAATATAGGATTTGTTATTAATGTGATTCTCAATATCTAGTAGTGAAGAGTTTTCTTCAGAAACTCAAGTCAGAATAATAAACGTTTCCTTACTTATGCTGTGATTCTAATATTTATGAACATCACTTTACCGTGGTTAATTGTTTCTTTGTATGTTTTTCATTAAAAAGTTGTCAAGATTCATCCCATGTTTTTTTTTCCAAACTACTACCTTTAAAAGTGTCTTTCGGGATTTACTTTCAACAAGTGGCTAGAATAATACCTGAGCTATGTGAAGAACGGAGACAAGAAAAAATTATAAGCGTCATAGCAAAAATATTTTATCATACGAGTAAAATGACATTTTGCGCATACACGTCATTTCTAGTACAAATGGAAGAGCGTGTTAAACAGATAATCACGGTAGGCTACACCTTCACCCCTCTCTGGTTCTTCATCCAACTCAACGATGTCCTCATCACCTTCCATGGGGTTGACGGGGATTTCTTGTAGCAAATCCATCTCTGGAAAAGTGTCGCCCACGGCCAAGTTGTGGAGAACGCAGCATGCTTTTACAAAAAGTGGGATGAACTTCGTACGACGAAACTTGATGTGGTACAGCTGGCGGAATTTGTTTTTCAACAGCCCAATGCTGTGCTCCACGATCACTCGGGTGTGCGATAGTTTGGCGTTGAACCGATGGTGCCTCCTAGTTAGTCGGCCCGTATCTTTGAAGGGAGTCATCAGGTTCCTCGAGCTGGGGTATGCTGAGTCGCCCAACAGGATGTAGTCTCCACATGTTTCCCTGAGCTGGTGGCTGAGAGGTGACCTTCTGAACACTCTACTAGCATCGTGCACAGAGCCCGGGAACCCACAATAAATTGAAGTGAACCTCTTCTGGTGGTCACAAGTCACTTGCAGCTAAAACAAAACAAAACAAAAAATATATATAGAACCATTATCCTAGGTACGGCAGGGATAAGGTTGTTAGACCTACTACCTTCCAAAGGATGCTAACCTGAATGCTGAAATACTTTTTGCGGTTGTAATAGGCATCGCAGTCGACTTTTGGACGGTCGATTCGAATATGGGTGCTGTCGATCGCACCAATTACGTTGTCGAATCCCAAGTTTGCAAAGCCCGTTGCGATGTCTCTTTTCTCTGCGTCGTTGGGCCACCTAATCACATCATGGGATATGGAGTTGAGGAAGTCAGTGACTCGCTCAACCACACGGAACGTAGTGCTCACCGTGACGTTAAAGCGGTCGGCTACGTCGGCAAATCCAGCTTCCTCATGGCCTGCGAACCACAGGAATATGCAAACCTGCACAGAACAACGATAGTGGATTAATTGTAGTTCATTATTTCTTCGAATCAGAGGAACTATCCATTGAACTAGTTGAAAGTAAGCTGACTACGATAATCACTACACATACTCGTAGGTACCTACTCACTGGAACAGAAGATTGAAACTTTTGTGACGTAGTTGCTATGAACAAGTATCATTGAATAGGTACGTACTTGTTTCAGGGGCGCTACGTTGCCGTTCTTCACTCGAGTACTGTCATAAAAAGTACTTCTGGCGTACCGCTCACTAAGCTCGCAAGCTATTCGCCGGGAGACCCTAAAGAGGAAAAGCCATACTAATTATTACAACAATCCGTCTTACATTACTGAGGAAGTGATAAACAATAAATTGGGGCTGCCACTCTCCTCAGAAAGGAGAATTAGATTTCAGGTACTTATTCCAACTGAGATGGCTCTAAAATTAGCGACGGTTGGTGCTGTCTGCAGGGCTGGGACTCCTTTAAATCAATCCACTATATTATGGAGGTAAATAAATAAACAATACATGGCAATTGACACCGAACACGACCGTAAACCAGAAAGTTCCAGTCATGCAGAGGAAAAAAAACCTTTGTAAAACATCGTTGTTCAAAAAACATAGATGTTTCGCCTCCGATGTTCTTTTTCCTCGGAAAAAAACCATCAAAAATTCGCTGGAAAAAGTTCCACTTTTTTGGCAACAGAAGGGATGGTAGGGGTAAAAGACGTTCAAATGCTTCAAACATTTGCACTGGTAGGACTCAGAAGGCTTCGAAAATTGGGACAGGACGGATGGCAGCCCCCAATTAATGCGTAGCTTTCATTCTAACATCACAACAATTTCGTTATGATTAAATCAAATAAATTTGATGTTGTTTTATCTTACCTGAAATGGCCGAAAAAATCGTTGGCTTCGTACTGCTCGACGGTTCTTTCGAAATATTCCCTATTCCTAAGGACTTCTCGATCAACTAGCTCCTCAGCTAAAATATCTTCCATCTCCGAGTCCGACGAAAAACTTTGCTCGAGGATGAGGATGAAATATCACCAACCATGAATTCCAAGAACTCCATCGTACTGGAAAATGCCACGAACCAACCGCACCAAACAACAAAAATGAAATGAGGAAGGTTAGACTTTAGAGGAGGTTACCCCCAGGTTTCCTGCTCGGTACAAGTTGCTCTGGCCTCAGCCCGGGGCAGTCCCGAGCAAGTTCTCTGGCCGGTTGGAATACAGTGCAAGATGCTCCGAACTTGCACTGGTGGCGGTTGGAATACGCGTCGTCCTGCTTCCTCGTTAGTGCGCCTGCGCGCTTGCACTGGTGTAGCTCGGAGCAAGCGGATGGAAAATCCCTAGTGTATTTTTACATAATGAAATTTCAAAAAGTTCTCTATTCCTTTACTCAAGAATTCGGGTCCATTGTCACATTGAATTTGGTTTGGTATAGGAAAAGTGACAAAATAATTTCGTAAACATTTAATAATAGATTGACCGGTAGGTAGTATTTGGAATAACATACGCAGTTAGTCTTTTAGAAAAACAATCTATGAAGGTTAAAATTTTCCAATTCTCATAATAAAGAATATCAATTTGAAGAGTTTCAAACGGTCTATTTGGAGTGGGGGTTCGCTGAAATTCTGGCTTAGGTGGGTGTCTATCATATTTAATTCTTTTACAAACATCACAATTATTTATGTATTCGGTTATGTTAGCATACGTGGCCAATAATAATTTTTCCTGAGGTTAAAATATAATACATCATTGATTCCTCTATGACATGTCTTTCTAATTCCCTTTGTCCATCAGCCTCTTCTATATCCTCTACTATTTTATAATATCGTTTGATTTTAATAGTTGGGAAATGCTGTTCTATTATATTTTGGAATTTCAAAAATATTTGATCGAGTATTTGATTTTTTAGATCAACAGTTTTATCTGAAAAATAGACTCCATAAGTGGTATTTGGCTTTAAATATTCTATACATAAATCTTTTAAATTTGAACATCTGGGGTAGTTAGTAAACCAACAATATCTTTTCTTTGAAGAATGGATGATTTTAATTAGATTATCAAAGGGGTTACCTCTGTCTATTATAATCTGAAACGGTTCCACGTTTAAGATTTTATTTGGATCTGTTATTAAACAATTTGATCATGAGAACTTTGTTGGGAATGTAATGTTATAAGACTGATATTATCGTCTTGATTGTCTTCTTGATTTTCTTGAGTTGCCTCAATGCCAGAATCGGGAAGAAGAATTTGAGAAGGGTCAAAATCAATATTCCGAATATTTGGGTCTCCCATCAAAGTTTCTAATTCATTTTCAAGATTATTTTCATTGACGTGTAATTCATTTTCAATTATTGGTAGATTCCGTGACAATGCGTCAGCTACTAAATTCGTTTTTCCATCTATGTGTTTTATATTAAAATCATAATCCGCCAGTTGACATTTCCATCTTATAATTTTGGCTGATGGGTCCTTCATGTTGTGTAGATATTGCAAAGGTTTATGGTCCGAGTTTATAGTAAATTTTCTACCATAAAGATACGGTCTGAAATGTTTACATGCCCATACAATGGCATAAAGTTCCTTTATGCAAAAAAATTTGGTGAATTTTGATCGAGATCTACTACCAAAAGTGCCCCGGACGGCGTACGGCGGACATACGGATGAAATTTTATTCGATATTCTTAATCTACGTCCTTTGAAACGTAAACCATCAAATTTTGAGGGGGGGTTAACTTTTTTTTCGTGCTCGATTCCATAGGTTCATTATTGAAAATAATAAACCAAAAAAAAAAAAATCATGTAAAAATCTTCAATTGTCTCAATAAATTTTGCATTTTTTTGTGTACATATTCTGCACTAAAACTTTCATTTTTTTCCCATTCCTTTTCTTGCAAAATTGGGCAAGCAGCTTTCAGTGCCTCACATTCGTGTCTTTTGGGCGGCTTCTTATTCTTTATGTGAGATCTGGAAAGGTAAAGGAAAGACACATTATGAAACCTTGAAAGCACAACTATCATTTAATATACTTATTTTTACGTTAATTTGTTTACCTGAAATATTTGGCCACTTCTCGTTTTTGTTCAATTGTCCATGGTTGTACATTTCGTTGTTTTCTTCTTACGAAAGGCTTTTGTTGACTGACCGACTCAACGATTGGGGCCTCTTCATCTGGTTGCTGTGGAATCATAATTTCATCTTCATCAGAATTCGTGCCTCCGTCTTCTGTTAGGAGATCTCCTTCCATATTTACTTCTATTTCTTCCAAGGTTTTACCTTTGAATTCGGCTGCACCTCCTTTTTCCATAACAAGAAGTAATTTTGACATCTTAGCAGTTTGATAAACATCATCCGGCAGCCTGTAAGATTTTTGATGGACCCCCAACGTATGTCCCATGAACGTTGCGAGTTGTTCCAGATCGTTGGACGTCATGTTGAATAATTGTGTCATTGTCGCGAGATGTTTGCGGAGGCGTGTTGAAGTCAGGGCTTTTGGGTTTTTCGCGTTACATCTGTTGGCATGTTTTTCCATCACTTTATACCCAACGATGGGAGTTTTTGAAATGGGGTTAGCAAATAAGAGATCATTTGTCTCCTTGAAGAAATGCTGCCGAGAATTAAGCATCAGTTGCATGTGTTTTTGAACGTCTTCACTGAACAAAACGGGGACTCCTCTGTCTCTCTTCCCCCTGATTACCACCCGCTTAAATTTAGTCAAAAGTATTTTTTCTGTTGGAGAAACAACGTCAGAGAACTCCTCATACTTTTCATTTTCCATGTTCATTACGTATAGGTGCAGGGGTAATCTTTGCAACTCTCCAGGTCGCCTTCGGTTTATAGTAGGATTTTACAGTAACAGATCTCTAGAAGTTCAGTATACGCAGCTGCATCTTCTGGATTGTTTTTAAGGGCTTCTGCAGCGGTTAAAGCTTTGTTCTGTAAGTAACCAGAGAAGAGTTTGAGGTCACTTGCAAGAGGAACAATGGTGATCTTGTTCCACTTTTTGGTGTTTAAATCGTGGGATGCTGTTGTCGATATTTCGAATTTCCATTGAGAAGAGAGAAGATGATTCATTGTTTTTATGTTTGTCGTCGCTTCTGCTATCTCAAATGCTCCAAGACTTGTGTCACAAGATCAGTTCACCCAAGTTTCAAACCTCTCTCTACCTAGCAGTATGTTAGTCTGATATTCAGTGAGGAATATGGGTGAAAATTACTTCAGAACTCACTAACCCCCCGAAGATGATGGAATAAACCATCGAAACGTTGGGATAAATCTCGTTTTAATGACCGAACCTCGATAACCACCTGCAACATTGCATACCACGCATATCTAAATCAACGGTCGATACACCACGGAATTTTATTTATATATATATATATAGTTCAGGATTGAGGAATGACCAGTCTAGTCTTGTTTTTGATGGTTGTTTTAATTCCCACCAAAAACAAGACTAGACTGGTCATTCCTCAATCCTGAACTGTGTTCATCAACCTAGTCATCTGAATCAACTTGTTATATATATATATATATATATATATATATATATATATATATATATATATATATATATATATATATATATATATATATAATCTGTTGTGAGGTTCGATAATCACGTGAGAAAAGATGAGTTCGAAGGACAACCCTTTTTGAGCTCAAAAAAGTGCTCAAATTTCAGAAAATATGCTTTGAAAAATCAGTATAAACCGTTGCTCACTACAAAAATTTGCTCACAAGGTCATGCTGCACGACTGGGACTTTTTAATTTTTTTAATGGGACGTATCATACAGGAAAACTGAATTTAGTATAGATTAAATTGGTTCATTATTTTATTTATTTACAGGAACCATATACTTACGTATTAAAAACCGAAACATTATGGTACAGATTAATGGTATTTATTATTTTACTTATTTATAGGAAGCATTTATTTATTAAAAACTGGAAATTTACAGCACATACTAATTGCATTTATTTACAGGAAACATTATTTATTAAAAACAGGATAATACGAAGTTTCACTCATATACGTCGAGGGTCGAGGTCCTCGTCACCGGTCCACTCTTCCTCTGTGTCGTCCTCTGAGCTTTCCCCTAAGTGAACTATGAAGTTGTCTATCGCTTGGTCAATTAAGCCGTCCATTCTTTCGTACTCCTTTTCTTGTTCTATGACGTGTTCGCAACATTTTTTCCATTTTGCGGGGGTGTATTCCTGAAAACACTGTTCGAGGAAGCTCGTTTTTTCTGAAAGGTTCGTGCTGAGACAGTCTCGGGCTACTTTTCCTTTAACATCTCCCCAGACGAGTTCAATGGGGTTCAACTGGGGGTGGTATGGCGGTAAATGTAGTACATCATGCCCTGCTTGTTGTAAAAGTCGGTCGATTTTGAATTTTTTTTCCAATGGAACACTGTTCACTTCCATCAACAATTCTGCTTTTTTCATTTCCGGCGAATACTCTATGTTATTCTTTGTTAACCACTCCTGTATCGTCTTCTTTAATGATCCTGAGTTTGGACGTTTATTCTCTTGTACGCAGTGATAAGGAGCATTGTCTAGTACAATCACAGAATTTTTATTCAAGTTGGGAAGAAGTTGAGTGTTCACCCACTTTTCGAAGTTAACAGCATTCATTCATGTCTCCATGATAATCTCCAGACTTTGTTTGGGATTTAAATATTAAAAGAGCATTAGGAACGAAACCTGATTTTCCCCCAGCATGCACGATAATGATGCGGTTTCCTTTAGATAGTGCTTGAGTTGCTCCTATCTCACCAGGTGACTGCCAGCAAGTGCTTGGACCGTGTGTTGAGTGGAGATAAGTTTCGACCAAGTAGATTATTTCCCTGTCAGCAGCTCGGAATTGTTTCATTTTATAAAAAAAATCAATCGCCATGACACAATCCTGGGGTTTTCAACGAGAATCGATCGATTGGTTTGGGATTTTTTCCATTTAAATCCCATCTTCTTTAGCTTGAGGCGTATGAATTCCCGACTGCAATTGACAATGTTGTCTTCACGAAGCTCCGCACACAGCTTGCTGAGAGTTGGGCACTCCTTTCTCACGACGTATAACATATGTATTTTCCTCCGCAGTACATCCTCGTCAAATGCATCAAACTCAATCTTTTTCTTTCTTGGAAGGCGCCTTTTCTTGTTGGGAGTGAGAAAAGTCGGATTTCCAGTTTCCTGTTCGGAAGCCCGCCCCTCACCAACGATTCTTTTGACAGAAGCTAAGGAAACGCCGGTCGCCTGTGATGTAAGAGTCACAATGTTATCAAAATTGTACTTAGCCTTGTTCGTGGAAAAAAAATTGAACACTTTATAAACCAGTTCACGGCCCTGGCTATGAACCGTTTTTCGAGAGACAGAAGGTGTAGACTTGAGTTCACCATCACAAGGAGGTTCATCCATAATGAATTAGGGCTACGACCGTAGTATACGAGTATTTATGATCCAAATGAATAGTAGAACCGAGTTTCTAAAAGAAAAATCCCGTTTTAATTTACTGAATCACAGTTCAAGAAAATGCGTTCGACTGACTGCAGGAAAAACTCGAAGAGGGAAAGTGAGAGAACAGCGTGGAGGAGAAGGTGGTGGGGCGCCAGAAAACGGTAACCGGTGTGGTGTGGTCATTCACCGTTAGAGCTCCGCCCAGAAGGCTCATGAGTAACTTGTTGACCTGTACACCACATTTTAGCCGTCAGGCTTTAAGCGGAAGTCATCCGGGGGTGCAGGGGGCGAAGCCCCCGCCGAGGCGCGCAGCGCCGAGTTTTTTAATATTGATTGGAGCACCACGTCTTCATCACTGCTTCCTTCCTCTGATAGAGTACTTTCTCCTTCACCCTAACTTGGTGGCACTCTTTCAAAGAGGGAAGAGTTCCATTTTTCAAATGGTGGGAAAAATATTTCCTCATTCATCTCTTCTCAGGTGTAGTCCACCTTGTTCGTCTTAGGGGGGCTTTGGTGGGTGTTTTAAAAGGTGATGAAACTTGACGGAAGAAAGTGCTCTTTGTTGGGGTTACGAATGTGGATGTAAAGGGTTCGACTATGGATGGTGGAGGGTGTGATGCGGTTGGGATGTTATATGGTGGTGATCGAGGAATTTGAGGTAATATCTTTGTTGGGGTTATCAACGTAGATTTGGAAGGATCGAATATGGATGGTGGAAGGGGTGAGGTTGGTTCATTGGGTACTGTCTCCTGATCAGAAGACGACGAAGAAGATATCCGCCGTCGCTTCTGACCAATTTTAGACCTTTTCTCTTTTGTTTCCTTTGACCTTTGAACTTCATCAACTGTATCGCTCCCCTGATCGTAAATTTCGATATTCTCATCAATGTCCTCTAAAGTTTTGTTTTTGAATGTGGCAACGTTGCCTTCATCAAAGGCTGTGAGCAATCTTGATAGTCTTGCCGCATTCACAGCATCGCTGGGCATTCTGTAATGCTCCATGTGAGTTTGTTTGGTATGCCCCAGGTCACTCATGTTTAATGCTTGAGTTACTGATGCGATATGTTTTCGCAATGCAGAACTCGTTATATCTGTTGGGGAGTCAGCCCCGCAAGCAAAAGCTGCCTCCCGAAATGCAACGTTTAGGTCAAATACACCCTCCCCCTTCGCAAAAAGGGATGTGTTACCAGGGGACACACCTCCTTCTTTCCGATATTTTAAAATTATATCTATGGCTTCTGCAATTTCATCACTAATTAAAAGAGGAACGGGTCGCGCCAGTTTCCCCCTAATAATTAGGTGGTAGAACCTGGACGCCCCCACCTTTTCTGATGGGGTTAAGGTGTTGTAGACGTCTGTGCCTTCCCTTATTTTCGATTTCCTTTCGTAGTCATCAGTTGAGATTGTCATCAGTTCTCCGACCCTTTTTCTATTGAAAATTAATAGAAGGATCATCGCGGCTTTGTTCAGACGTACCCATGCATCTCCACTGAAATGTCTGGAATCTTTAAGGATTTTCTGACATTCGTCAATTTCCTTCTTCAGGTATAGGTCAAGTTTCAAAACATCCTCTGCTAGAGGTATTAATTTTTGGCATCGCCATTTCTTTTTGGCAGCAAGTTTCTCCGCATACCATCCAATTGTCGAGCGATATTTCCTCTCGTAGAGTTCAATCCAATTGGATATGGACTCCTTCAGTTGCCTGCCTGCCTCGGTTGGCAAGCAACTTGCCCTCTCATCCCTTGCAAGATTACTGAATAACAAGCCAACCCTCGGACGTTGTTGGGAGATTGTTCATTAATACTCTCTTTATGCAACTTGCTGAAACGGGAAACTGCCTCAATGAAACAATCAAATTTTTCTGGGTCGAACATGCTCATCACATTCGAAATAGAGTCGTCAATTTTCGTAGCTTCCAACCTGACTGAAGCTGCCGTTCTCAGTTTTGATCTTATCATGTTACACTGTTTTTTCAACTCCCCCTGAAACCTTATACACTGGCTATTTCCATAATTTATGAGAACTTTATCCATAGTGATGGCTTTGAGAAGCTCATCTGTTACCTTCATTCCACATATTATACGTTCACGCAAATTAGCTGAAATTGCTGGTATGGCCAGTTCATCCAGGATGTGACTCATTTTAAGAGTAGGAACAAGCGTTTTCGGAGCTTTTTTGCCTGTACATTTCGCGAAATGTCTATAAAATGTAATGGAACTAAAACCCACTCCACAAGAAGTACATCTAACTGCTGGGTGTTTCCTCACAGTTCTGTCTTGTGCACTGCCTCCTGACCAGTACAAAGATATTTCACCAACCTTCTTCATAGGATGGCTAGGCGCCTCTGAGCCTTGAAGTAGGACTTCTGTAAAGGAAAAAAAGATGATGTTGTTACACAAAAATATTATCTGACAGCCTTGGTTTCTACTTCTCAAATCATCTAAAATTATAAGCAATGGAGTACTTGATTGAAGATTGTTATATCAACTAACCATCAGCAACTTGAACATTTTCTTGTAAATCCAATGATTCTGTAGGTGGATGATAGAGAACTGGGTCTTCTGTTCTGGTCTTCGGTTCTTCGTCTGTAAAAACGAAATACAGATGAATAAAATTCAGGAATGAAATTCAGTGATCCTCATGTCTTAAAATATTAAAAATTAGAATAAGCTGGTTGGCCCTCTGATGAGCTTCAAAGAAATCTGGTCAGAAATGAACAAGAATTAGAATAGAGCTAAGACAGTTGGTGGGGGGGGGGGGGGGGTTACCATCGAAAAACCGACCACAAAAACAATATCCGCCAAATCGCGGTTCGAATACACTGGCATGATACCGACAAAGACTGCCGTTTATGCATTCTGACGACCTCGAGATCTAACTCATCACGTCCCAATTAGGCTGTTCTTATATACGCCAGACAGCTTAAAAGAGACCTCTTAAATGGGACCTCGAAGGTCCAAATTGAGCCGGATTTTATACTGATTTGGAGCATTGGGGCGTCTATAAAACCAGCCTAATTGGGCCGTAATATACTTATCCGTCTTATTTCAGACTTCCATCAGAACATCTAATATATACAGCCTTAAATGGGACTCACGCTTAGTTTGTACCTCATAGCTGCTAACAAATTTTTTCCTATTTACTACCCCCACTCCTAGTCCAACAATAACATTTCCTGACTTTCATTTCCCCCTCCACCCAACTTCCGACTGGATAAAAATATGATGAGCAATTTAGTGTGAATTGTCCTAATGCATCACCGGTTTTCCCCAATTTCTACTCCCACAAATCTAGTCCTACAATAACATTTTTCCTAATTTTCATTTCTCCTCCAACTTCCTACTCAAGAAAAATATAATGAGAGATGTGGTACAAATTTTCCAAATGCATCGGGGTTTTTCCCCGATTTACTTTATAATTTAGTAGGTAGTGTTAGACCCAATAGTTTTTCGTCTCCACAGTTGGCAATCATACAGAAAATTTTAAGGAATAATTCTGAAAATACCTTCCATAAGGTAACATAATGATAATGAATGTACATACCACCGCTGAAAACTTCCACTGCATCGACTCTCTTACGGCTAGGAAGAGAAATTTGTGTAACAGGTCCACTTCTGTCCATCCTCCTCTTCAATGCCGCAACTGGAACGACTACGTATTGCCCATTGGACACAATTTTCATTACTTTGAATACGTCCATTTCGGACAAATCGCGGAAGAAAATAGGAAAATCGCGATGGGCACAATAATACCATCAACCACAAATGCTAGATCACAAGTGAAGATTAAACGTTCTAGCACCAACATAACCCTCCAGCGCCCTTGTGACGTATACTCTTGATCAAAGTCCACGCGGGAATTAGGTCTCCCTCTCCCTTCAGGTGGTCGGGCCCTTCAGTTTCAATCCCATTTCTTTCCATGATTTTGCACGTAAATACCGCAATAAAATACATTTTTTACAGTTTTGACAACGCAAACGCCTTAGTGACTATATAACACCCTTTTCTGGCGTCCGCTGGAGGTCGATATTTTTTAAAATATTTTTTGGGCATATTGGGAGTAAATTGAGTGTAAGCATTGCAAAAATAAACTAGATTTCAACGAAAGAATTTCCCGGGGCTGGAGGGTTAAGCAGCCGCGTCTCCCACTCCTTCTCATTGGGCGAGTGGGGGGGGGGTTACAGTACACCAGTTACATAAAACTGTTCCGTTTGGCATAATAACAAAACTGTTCCTTTTGGTTTATTATTCTGTGAATAATACACCTATGTAATCGTTCATCAACAATTTTTTGGAACACCCCCTCAAAATTTTTCCTTACACGTTTCAAGGTGTCTAGATTCAAAAAATGCAGTGTCCGTCCGCCGTCCCCCGTCCGCCATCCCCCGTCCTCCGTGTCACGCATAACTGCCTCAAAATTGGTCCAATTGAGTCGAAATTTGCACCAAATACTCATCTAGGGCCGACATGGTGCCCGCAAGCTTTTCACCTCGATCGGACCAACGGTTTGGATTTTATGGACAAAAAACTGGCAAAAATGAGGCGTTTTTTTAGGAGTTTTGAATTGAAAACCGTTGAACGGGTAGTAACTCCCATAAGTACCGTAAAAATGGTCGAATGTGATTCAAATTTGGAGGGTAGGTGCGGGTTGGTCCAGGTCTAATATCGAAATCATCTAAATCGTATCGTATTCCAGCACAATGGCAAGGTAGCCTAACCCACCTGGGAATCTTGCGAACGAAGTCAGAACACTCAGATAGGGGTTCAACAATAATTCAACAATAGTTGTTAGTATTACAACTCTCAGAATAGGCGATCTTCACTTGTTTTCTGTGGCTCCCTGTGGAGTGCGCCTACCACATACCTCTTGAACTTTTGGGTTCTGATCGAACTACATCTAATCCACTAAGCCTTCTTCGTAAAAACGTAAAACATCAAATTGTGAGGGGGTTTAATCGTTTAAGGTTATCAAATTACGATGTGAACAAACAACACTATTTATTTTGGCTTTAATTTGTTTTTTTATTCTGGTTGTGGATCCACGATTTCATGACATCCTCCTTTCGATTTCGAAGGGCTGGCTCCTTGGCACGCACAAGGGTACATTGTTTTAATGATGGAAGGTGTTCTCCAATAATTGCGCTTGGTTGCTACTCTCCTCGGTGTTTTAATGGGTGAATCGGGGATGCTCTTCTCGGGGGTTCCAGTATGTTCGTCGCTTTCGGAGGATGGTGGTATTCGACGACGAACGGGTAAAATGGATCGCTTCCCTTTTAAGCTGGTATTTTTTAATGGAGTCGAGGGTCCTGGCATGGCATCTGGGGGTGAGAACTGGCTGGGAGTGGGTGGCTCAACGGCATTAGGCAAATGATGATCAATTGTAGATATCTGTACATCTGCATCTATGTCATCAAATAACTTATTTTGAAAGGAGGTGATGGTGCCTTCATCCAAAGCCACCAACAATCTGGAAAGTCTTCCTGCATTGATTGCATCGCTCGGAAGTCGATTAGTTCTCGATGTGGGTTTGTTTGGTATGGCCCAAAAAGCTACAAACGGTTTTAATGCCACCTTCTCCCATGTTAACTGCTTGAGTTATGGAAGCGATGTGTTTGCGCAGGGCTGTGCTGGTAATTTCGCTAGGAGATTGGGCGCCACATGCAAATGCTGCCTCCCTTGTGGCAGCATTTGCATCAAAATGGCCATCTCCCTTTGCAAACAGAACTGGATTCCCTGGTGATACTCCAGCTTCATTTCTATATTTTAGGATGATATCAATAGTGCCAGCCAAGTTTTCGCTAATCAACAAAGGGACTGGTCTTGCCAGCTTGCCTCTGATGACTAAATGGTAAAATTGTTTTGCATTTATTTTTTCGGCTTCTGAGAGACTATTGTATATATCCGTTCCCTCCCTTATCTTGCTTTTGTTTGAATAATCTTCGGTGTTTATCGTCATCACCTCACCAACTCTTTTTCTGTTGAAAGTAATGAGCAACGTCATAGCGGCCTTGTTTAGTCGCTCCCATGCTTTGTAGTCAAATCGGATCTTCAATATTTCAACATTCTGCTTTATTTCATTTTTCAGATACCCATTGAATTTAATCATATCATCCGCCAATGGTACTAGTTTCCGATTGCTCCACTTTTTTTTTAGCAGCGACTTTTTCGGCGTACCACCCGAGGGTCGATCGGAATTTTCGCTTGAAAGTCTCGACCCAGCATGAAATCGTTTCCTTAAGCTTCCTTCCAGCCTCATCAGGAAGGCACGATGCCTTTTCATCTTTGGCAATGTTGCTAAACAATAAGCTTTCTCTCAGTACAGACTTTTCTTTAATGGATTCCGCCTCCATTTTTGCAAATTTCGCAACTGCTTCAACAAATATATCAAACTTTGATGGGTGGAACAAATCCATTACGTTTTTTATCGAATCATCTAAGGTCGTTGTTAGAATCCTTACTAAGGCAACTGCCCTCAGCCGGGATCTAATCAAATTCCTCTGTTTGCCGATTTCTCCTCGTTATCTTACACACTGGTTGTTCCCGTATCTTACAACTGTTTCATCTTTTGTAATAGCTTCCATCATATCTGGTGTTAACTGCATTCCTGCAATTATATCATCCTTTAATGTTTGAGACATGTTAGTTTTCTGCTTTGCCAATTGCTGTCTCGTTAGTAAGGCAGAAATCACATTCTTAGGGGGTTTCTTGCCACTGCATTTTTGGTAGTGACGGTGAAGGTTAATTTACTGAAGGATACTCCGCATGACTGGCATGGGACAACATTGTAGTTTGTAGTTGACCTCTCACGTACTTCACCCTTAGTTAATTCAACATATCCTTCTCTTCAAAATTTGTCTAGTATTCGCCTTTTTTCTGATGGACAACTTTTCAATGCCTTTGCTACCCTCTCGTCATTTAAAGTAAGTACCTAGATTAAAGTAAGCAGCAAAAAGGAAAAACACATGAGTGATAAAAAAAAAGTGACAACACTGATAACTACATATATTCTCCTTCTTCTTCTTCTTCTGCGTCTGCAATATGGTAAGTTCACTGTCCCAACCACATCCATGAAGGCGAGCGTTTCTGTGGTGAGCATTTAGGAGACATTGACACTCCTTCTTCAATGACGTCAAGATTGTAGCAGCAAAAAGTGTAAAAAGAAAAACATGATGGAGATAGGACACTATTGAGGTACAAGGGATTTCTAGGGCAACGAGTGATACTAGACTAGAATGTTCCTATCTCCCTCATTAATGCTCACTTATGGCGATGTAATCTAGGTTGAGTTACAAACGCGTGCAGCCAGCACTAGGGTAGAGTACCCTATCTCCCGATTTTATGGCACTTAGGATTTTTTAGCTTAGGACCACCCACTTAGGATGTTTTAACTTGGGAAGGGGGCCCAGATCATCAAAATGGAGATAGGATAAAGTCTTTTTTCGAACCTTTCCAATGGAGATAGGAAATTCTACCTTGGCAGAAAAGACGCGCCACGTCGAGATCTACGCAGCCATGTGCCCAACTCCAAAAACACCAAAATGGTCAATAGGAGACTTTATCTTAGCACGGCAGAATAATCATGCAAAGCATTCAGTAAGGTAATTTATAAAAAGAAAACGCAGAAAACACAATAAAACGCAGAACACAATAAAATGCAGAACATGGATGCCATCAACTACGAGTACAAGAATGAATGGCTATGAATCAGTCGAAAATTCAGTCAGATGGACTTGTTCATGGACGCTGGTGGTAGGAAACGAAACAATTGTGCGATTTAGTCAAACATAAATGCACGTTGCATATTTCGCAAATCACGTACGATTTGTTGTGTGGCGGGCAACTGGTGTTCCTGCATCTGTTTCGAGTTTCTGTGAACTGCGGGAAGTGATTGAAACCATCGAACCGCACATCTTTCTGAGGTTGTGGAACAGAATTTTTTCTAATTCTTTTTTTTAGAGGAGAGTCTTCGTCGGGAGATGAGGACGGCCTTCCTCTCTTACGACGCTCATTTTTGCCAATCCGGCAAAGAGTCTCAGCCAAGCTTATGCGGAAATCCTTCTGGGTGATCTTCTTTGGCATGACTAAGTTATAAGCCAACCACGCATTTATGGTCGCCAAGTCGACGAAGTGATAGAAAAGTCGGAAATACCATTTCCGGGATCTTAGTCGAATATGGTGTCGACCGATGTGGCTGTCCATCAGATCGACACCCCCCATATGAGCGTTGTACGTTTTTATCACATTAGGGCAGGGCACTTCCATGTATGCCTTCTTTTTCCGGTCGAATCGTTGGCACGTCGTTGTAGGTTCGATACCAGCAATTATAGAACAAAGATGAACCGCTCCACTGTCCTGCCAAAGCGTGATGGAAATTGGGCAGCCGTTGAAATTTGTCATGAATTCCATCATCGAGCCTCTTGGCTTTTTGATAATCTCAGCTAACGGAAAAGGATAGTTTGGGAGTCTGTCTTTTCTTATGGTCCCCAGAGCGAAAATTCCTCTCTTGTAAAGATGTTCCAGTAGCGGCAAGGAAGTATAATAATTGTCAAAATAAACTGTGAAGTTCCGGTCAACTGGTACCTCGCGAGTCAGTCTCACTACAACGTTCGCACTAGCTCCAAGATCAGGTTCTCCAGGTAGCTGTTGGTTTTCTTGGCCAGAGTAAGTGCACTTCGAATTTGTAGGCAAATCCATACTTGTCGCACAGAACAAACAATTTCAACCCCCACTTATGCGGTTTCATGGGATTATATTGCTTGATGGAGTGCTTTAGTTTCGTGGCGCACATTTGATCGTCCACCGAAAGGCACCCATCCATCGGCATAGTCAAGAACTTTGCGTTTAGGTATTCCATTATTGGTCGGATTTTATGGAGCTTGTCTCGGTTGGGGTCGGAGTACGGAAGGTACAACGAATTGTCGTTGAAATGTAGGGTGGCTCGAACCTTTTCAAAATCATGAATGCTCATTGTCTCCTTCACGAGCTCACTACCAATGACGGGATGCCACATGTCTCTGATGTTGCTCACTGGGACAACAGACGTCAAAATACAAATTCCCACGTACTTCATAATTTGGTTTTTCTTCACGAGATATAATTCTTCTGTGGGAGCATCGGGGTGTTTTTCTTGAAAATACTTCCTTGACTCCAGTTTTATTTTTTGAAAAAGCTCTTCGCCGAAAAAATATGAAAAGAATTGGTAGGGAGTCTGACAAAGTGAAAGTTCAGATGGGACTGCCTCTCGCTCAGCAAATAAATTAGCTACGTCATTTTTCATGAATTTGGATTCCCATTCTATTCGTTTGGTTGTTCTATGAGATCAGGATAATAATTATCATCCTGGTCGTCTATATATGTCAGTTCGTATGGTGAATGGTAATTCCTGTTATTAAATTGTGGTCTAGCCGTTCTCATGGAAACAGTGTTTTGCGAATGATAGTTCGGTTTGTTCTGCTGGAAAGGGGGCTTTTGAAAATGTTGTGGACGTTGATAGAAATTGTTAAATTGGGGTTTTGGAGCGGACTGGGAATTGGTGGGAATATTATTTGATCTAGGGGGATAGGATTGATTGTTAGGATTAGAAGTGTTTCTTGTAGGAAACTGACCAGAAATTTTCATGGACTCCTTATTTCTATGCAGTGTGTTCAGTATGAACCCACAGTTATTATGTACAATCGATCTTAGAGTATCAAGATCACGGGGGGCGGAGGTTATGATATGATTGGCCAGTGCTGTTGGCACGTTGTGGTAGAAATGATAGATGGCTTCTCCATCCACTCTTGACATAAATAATTCAAGATCCTTCTCCGATTGATCTGGATAGTCTAATTTCGTTCTTATATATATTAGGTTTCTGATCTCTTGAATCCGATTTATGAAAGAAATAGGGCCTTCTTTAGGGTGCATTCTAAGCGAACGCAGTTCTTCTTTGAGACATTCATAGGTTCTGCGATCCGCAAAATTTTCTTTTAACGTGTTCAAAAGATCGGGTATTGTACCTACTCTTCTCGTGATTATTAGGTTTTCGGCAGGGCCGGTCAATGAACCAAATATTTTATGAAGCAGAATGGAATGATTATAAATAATGTCATTTCTATCTATGGTATCAGCACATACTCGCGCATAGACTGCTTGGACTAGATTACTACTAAAAATCTACTTTTATTGGATTACCATCATAATGAGGGAGGTGATCATAATCGTCCTTTTTTATTTGGTATCTATTACTATGAGCCATTGTTTTAAGCTTTGTTATTTGAAATTTGCTGGGTCTTAAACTAAATTTGGTACCTTGTTTGGTTTTACCACTGCCGGTGCCAGAGCTCGTGGGATTCTTCTTGTCCAGATTGAGTAGCTGTGTTGAGTCTTCGTGTTTTCTTCAAGTCCAGTCGTCTTCAGGTTGCCTTCTCTCGGGGTCCACGTATCCGATGAAAAGTGCGGTTGGATGACTTGTAGGACTTGGTGGAGTCGTCTCGAAGTTCCAGTGGGTACTGCGAGTTAAGAGTTGAAACTCACGCCTATGGTGAAGAAATCAGCAAGACGCACGCAGTCCCTGTTCAGGCGCCAATTATGAAACGACTCACGGAGGTAGCCTTTTTAAAAAAGGGTTTTATTGAAGAAATATACAGAAAGACATATAACAACAGCGTACAACTTGACTGGAGACAATAGAATGAATTGTTATCGGATGTCGCTAGCTTATATACTATCTGGTGAAAGGGTGATTCTGTTTACCAGGAGTCGACGTTCTATTTGCATAGGGCAGCAATAGCGTCAGTCGCATAACTAGGGCAGCAATAGCGGTGACTCAGTCGCATAACTCTAATATTATTTTCATCAAAAGGAAACTTACCACTCACTGGGCGAGCAGGGGAAGAGAAAACTTGGGAGGGATTTTCCCACTTTTTAGAAACAGCTTTATCAACAATGAGCACTGATAACAAAGCAGGAGGGCGGGATGGCGGGAGCAGGTCTACCAACTCACGCTGTAGTGTCCTCTTGATTGTCCATGCCATGCAGTTCCAAATTGACTTCACAGAGAGCGCTGACATCACTTGTTCACAATTACCCCTTTTCACAATTACCCCGCCTGACCCTACCTGAGATATTCTACCAACCTTGGTTTTTGGAAGTCTGCTCATAGTTCGTCGCATCCATTCCAATCGGTAGTGCAGTACAAGCATGAGACACGCTGCTTACTTTGTCATCCAAAGGAGTTACTTCCTCTGAAAAGTAAACGATAAGTACATTAAATCACTGAATACTCACAGTACCCTAGCCTTCTCATTCACCCCATTTGAATTGCTTGACCAACCTTCACTATACACATCTAGGTCAGACTCATGTATTGGTCGCAAAGGGATGCACATCTCCCTGCTCTCACTTCCTCGGGGGTCAGCTGCGAGAACCTCTGGAAATTTAAAAGAAGAAAAATATCCTCTCAGCAATATTGAAACGAGTTTAACCTCATCCTACTCATCATCATAATAATATGAACATTTTACCAACCGTCACTATATGAAATTTGTTGAGGAGTTTCGTAGTTTCCAATTGGTGGTAAAATGGGCGCGGGTGACACTACGCGCACATCCACTTGCAAAGGACTGATAACCTCTGAAAAATCGACAATAACGGATCAACAGCAATAATTGTTGTGTACAACAGTGGTTCCCAACCTTTTATGTTTGGCGACCCACCTTCGGATATTTATCTATTTCCGCGACCCATCCCCCACCAGTGGGTATATACATATATTTTAATTACATTTATATTAAATATATATGATTTATTTATATTTATATACGTGTGGTCAATCATATGAAATAAAAACGCAGCATATAGAAAAAAAGGAAAATATAAATGTAAATAAATATGTACACAGCTTAGTGATAAACAAATATAGAGTTTATTGATTATGATTATTCAATATTACAAATCATTTGTCTCTACTCTTAGTGTGACTTTTGGCATTGTTTTGACTGAACTAGTGATTCAATGTCAGGATTAAAATTAGAAATTTTGAGGCGCAAGTCACTTTCAACATCCAGTCTGTTCCTATACTTATTCTTGATGTGCACCAAGGTTGAAAAGGCACGCTCACAAAGATATGTTGTTGAAAAAACCATTAAGAATCTTATTGCCATTTCATATAAAACTGGATAGCTTGGCTTAACATTCAGCCAAAATGAGGTCAAGCTTTTCTCCTTGAACATAGTTTTCATGGTGGAGTCACAGGACAATTCAATTAAAGCGTCCTCCTGAGAAAAGAAAAAAAAGCACGTTAAGAACAAAAATTTAACAATAATTTTAAATATCATTCATAGAACCTGAAAAAATTAAAACAAAAAAGTTAATACCTGGGCTGCTGCTAAGTTGACGTCCTTTAAATTTTCCTCGTCAAATGGATTTTGTATCCACTTATTAGTGGCTGCTATTGGTGGAAAGTATCGCCTCAGTTCGGATGACAAGCCTTGTAAGTGTTCAAATATCATTTGTGAAATTACTGGATCGACTGTCAGCTCATGGAAATCCAAAAATTCATTCATTAATGGGAATGCATCGAATTTTTTTGCTTTAACCTTTTGATTCCATCTATCAACTTTTTTAATAGTGGAATTAACATTATCTTGAACGAAGAATCGATGTCCATCTTCTCCTTGTAACGTCAAATTGAGGATGTTCAGAGAGCTAAAAATGTCAGCTAGGTATGCCAGTTTTATCAGCCAAGTCTCATCATTGAGGCAATCGCGGAGAAAATGTTTGGCCTTTTCTTTGCCATCGTCCTCTAATTGCAACAACAACAATCTGACTTCGTCTCGAAAATAATCTGGAAAGCACCTTTCCCCGTGACAACCAACGCACTTCACAATGTAGCAGCAACTGCTTATGGTCGCTTCACATTTCATCACACAATACAGCGAACAACCTTGAGTTTTTAGATTGTGCTTTAATAAAGTTCACAATCTTTACGGCTTCATCAAGAAAGTGTGCTTTTGAGGTCTGGGTTCATTCCCTTAACCGCCAATGCCTCTCTATGAATTCTACAGTGGGTCCATTCAACTAACGGAGCTACTTTCTTGACTTTAGCTACTAGTCCCGTATATTTTCCCGACATAGCACGAGCTCCATCGGTCGTAAGCCCGACACATTTGGACCAATTAATTCCATTTTCGGGAATAAAACAATCCAAGGAATCGAAAATGTGTTGGCCAATTGTACTGGTCTTTAGTGGCTGGCAAAACAACATTTCTTCTTCAACTGACCCATTGAAATTAAACCTCACAATACATAACAAATTAGCGTTGTCAGCAATATCTGTACTTTCATCCAATTGTAAAGAATAAAAGTCACTTTCTTTCATAGCAGATATCAAACTCTCCTTTACGTTAACAGACATTTCGTCGATTCTACGTTTCACTGTAGTGTTGGACAGGGATATTTGACCTATATGTTGACCTGCTTTTTCTTCAAACAGAAGTGACGAAATTATTTTTGCCCCAGGCAAAATAAGGTTCTCACCTGCTGTGTGCGGAGCACCATTTTTTGCTATTAGCAAAGACAGCTGGTATGAGGCCATGGTAATTTGTTTATTACCTTTCCCCGATGACACATTCTCCATATTCGACCGAGTTGAAAACCGTTCTTTTTTCTTACTTTGAAAAAATATCAAAGGTTTATTCAAGCATTCAGGATGTTTTGTTGAAATGTGCCTCTGAAGTTTTGAAGGCTTCATACTTTCGTTAGCCAAGGTTTCAAAACAAAGTAGGTACGCATTGGGGTGTTAGGTTCTTCATCGGTACCTATAAACGTAAATCCGTATTGGAGGTATTTGGGACAATATTTTCGAAACATTTTTTTCCCTTTCTTAACATTTGACGATACTCGAGGCACTTTAACGTCATTGCTAGTAGAAGGACGACTAAGCTCAACGTCATTGTTAGTAGAAGGACGACTAAGCTCACCTTCGTCAGTGGATTCCTGTTTTCTCTTAACAGACCCAGTTTTCAGCCAATTCGACATCGTTGTAAATAGTCATAACACTACTTCACTACTTTTAAACCAAAACAATGCTAGAAAAAGTGTCAAGCCACTTTCGTCCGTTCTTACGCGGGCAAATGCAGTTGCCAGACTGAAGCTGAGTTCACATGGTGGCGTAAACGCTCAAAAGCTCAAAAGCGTAATCGACGTAGGCGGCAAGGGTGGGAGGCGCGTAAAAGCTGAAAACGCGAGTGTTGGTTCACATGGAGGCGTAACGCCAATGCGCCTCGGGAGAACTGTCCAGCTGTTGTTTTTCCGCGGTGTTGATGTGGGAGATCAGCTGTGACGGATCCGCCATTTTGGATGGGCCCTGCGCGGGGGGGTCTACTGCGCACGCTTTACGGCGCGTAAACGCTCAAAATATCTACATTTCCAATACGCTACAGTCACCTCCAAAAGTGAACTCGGCGTTGACGCTTCCCCCCCATCAACTAGGCGGTAGCCAATCAGGAGGCTTTACGCTTTACGCTTTTGAGCGTTTACGCGACCATGTGAACCCAGCTTGAGAATAAGAGCCGAGTCTGGGACTGTGTGCGAGTGAAGCTGGGTTCACATGGTCGCGTAAACGCTCAAAAGCTCAAAAGCGTAATCGACGTAGGCGGCGAGGGTGAGAGGCGCGTAAAAGCTGAAAACGCGAGTGTTGGTTCACATGGAGGCGTAATGCTAACGTGCGCAAGAGGCCAATGCGCAATGCGCCTCGGGAGAACTGTCCAGCTGTTGTTTTCCCGCGTTGTTTTGTCTTTCGAGTTTTCCCGCGTTGTTTTGTTCTACCCATTTCATCTCAATTCTACTAATTCTACTATTTCTACTAATTCTACCATTTCTACTACTTCTACTAAATTTCATCTCATCATTTTTCGAGACTGGTAAGTGTGTACATAACATTATTATAAATTAATATTGGTTATTTTCTTGTCACCCACAAGTACTTTATGAGCCACAGATTAACCTACCTACCATGGACGCCGACTTGTCCAAAACTTTGGTGTGGCTCGACAAGGTTGGGGGTATGGAATTTGACGAATTTCACGCTAAAGAGCAGTCTTTAGCTATCGACAGGAAAAATAGCTCGTCGGACGTGTATTCCCTTTGAGGGGAAGAGGAGAGAAACCGTTTCTTCAGAGCAACTTCCAGAGGGTCTTTCTCCTCATTCCTTCCTGCAACACATTAAAATAATGATTACCTACTTCGAGAACAATTCATCACATAAAGTTATTAGTAACGAAGATCACGAACTGTTAGAGATTCGCGCTGATTTGCTGCGGCTGCTGTGAGGCACCTGTGAGGCCTGTGTGCTTGTGGCCTGGGGCGAGTCAACGGCGACTGGAGTCTCTGAAAAAAAATAAAATAAAAATCATGAAATATATTGTCCAGTCGGTGGAGCAATCGAAAAGGACGTACCTTACAAAAGGTGGAGTAAAAGATTTTATTGCTTTAATCGGTCTATTCGGGACCCAACAACATGAATTCAGAGTTTGCACACAAAATTTCGAACGGCAAAACTTTCGGTAGCCGAAAAACCTCGAAATGTTTGGACTTTTTTCGTTTTTTCTCTTATATGTCCAAAACTATTGATCTTACGCCAAAAATCACTATGTACCAAACTAAAGTTGATTAAATTCCGCGTCGATTAAAAAAAAAAACAAATCCAAAATCGGTCGGATAGAAAATAATTTATGATCGATCAAAAAATTACGATTTTTTCCAGTTTTCGCAAAAACTGACACTACTCGATATTCAAAGTGCTGTACTGCTACAACATCAAACCCAATCGCTAACCCCTCATCCTACAATTTGTAGAACATCAATTTGAGAATTCAAGAACATCCAACATTTTAAAATTGGTCAAAGTTTTGACGTTTCAGGTAGTATTTCAGTTCTCTTCCAGCTCTCGTCGGAGAAACAACGCGAGTTCGAAACAGTGTTCGGAAAAAAAAGTGCAATTCCGCCTTTCGCAATAGCGGCTACGGTGGGAGTTTTCGCGACGAGGTCGGTCGAAAATGGAGGAATCAGCAATTCGTGAGGTGGATACAAGTGAATTCGCCTGCTTGATCGTCGACGAGGTAAACCGCAATGAAGGAGAACTTATTAAATTCTGTCTCAACAAGGACAATAAAATCGGGAAAAGCGAGACTACCACAATAACAGCATATGTGAAGCGGATAGTGAAGAGAGTTCATGACCTGGCATTGGAATTAACTAAAACTCATGGCTCTTATGTAGAGGCGAAAAGAGTGAGAAAGGAATTATGTGAGTCTCTGGAAGCAAACACTCTCTCGATACTTGAGATAATTTCTAAAAATGAGACCGCAGACCAAGGCAACGGACCAACCTCATATGCGCAAATCCTCAAATCTAAAGCAATGAAAAAACCCCTGCAAACGGACAACAGCGTGGTAATTTACCCAACGGACAAAGCGTCTAAAAAAAATCCGGAAGAAATTAAACAAGATCTGAAGGCAGTTTTCAGTCCGGTTGATGAGGGTGTTAAAATTAGTGCAGTGCGAAATTTGGGAAAAAAAGGGCTACTAATTCGAGCTGCAGGAAAAGAAGATCTTAATGCAATTATGGCAAATAATACTCTCAAAGAAATCGGACTGACGATCTCACGCCCAATGAAAAGGTTACCACGACTGGCACTTTTTGGAGTTCCCTCGGAAATGACAGAAGAGGAAATAAGAGAAAGCCTCATTAAACTGAACAATATGGAGGAAGGTGAAATAAAGGATCAAATGAAATTTGGTTTCAAATTTGGGAGAAAAGGCGGCCTAACCATGAATCAAACTATAGAAGTATCTCCAGAGCTTCGTAAGAAGCTTCTCAAGTTGCAAAAAGTCTATTTAGGCTGGAGTAGTTGCAGAATAGAGGACTTTATTCGAATTTCGCGCTGCTATCGATGCAACGGTTTAAACCATGTTCAGAAAACATGTAAGGCGCAAACACCAGCATGCGCCCATTGTTCAGGAGCCCACGACACTTCTACCTGTGAAAAGAAAGACCAACCGACCTGCGTTAACTGCAAAAAGTTCAATATAGCGCACGATCACGCTGCTAATGATGTAAACTGCCCAAGCTACATAAATGCACTTCAGGGTCTCGTAAATCGCACTGATTATGGAAATTGAAACCACGGATCATGAAGAGCACTTTCTCTCGCCAGGAAATAGTCCTGTGCAATGTAGTGATATGGCTTCCGTCAGTCAGTTTTTTAGTAAAGATAGTTTCTCTATATGGACCCTAAATATCCGAAGCATGAAAGCAAACATGGATCAATTTTTTTGTTACCTTGAACAAATTGAGAACAAACCAAAGCTGATCGTCCTGACAGAAATATGGTTCGACCAACATTTCGATTACGCAGCGGTCTTCGCGATCCCGGAATACGACCTTCTCATCAGCACATCGACCTTGAACAAGGCCTGCGGAGTTGCCGTCTACGTTGCGAAAACAATCCACATTGAAAGCCACAAAGAACTAAGGATCAGAGGGTGTTCAACGATAAGTATTAAATTCAAAATCAACTCACAGGACTATTATATTATTGCTCTATATCGCTCACATATCGGTGAAATTGCAGAATTTGTAGAAGACGTTAAGGAAAATGTTAAACCATTAGCGGGAGAAGGAATAACCATTTTTACTGGCGATATAAATCTGAATATTATTGATAATAACCCAGGTCATGAAATCACAGATTACTATGACTTTATGCATAAATCCGGATTTATTAGTTGGATTGATGTACCAACAAGGGATAACAGCTGTCTTGATCACATAATGGTGAAAGCGCCTAGAGGTGAGTTTGCACGTTCGGAATCAGCTATCATGAACAATATAAGTATGACAGATCATTTTCCCGTAGCTTTCAAAATAAATCAAACACTTAGAAACACTGAATCTGCGCCAAAACCCAACTACGAGTATATTAAGAGAATCAATTATGATTCATTGCACGAATTAATGATGCATGTAGACTGGAGTCCTGTGTACTCACTATACTCGTACAATGTAAACCTAGCATATGAACTATTTATCACAATCGTGAAAAACTGCATAGAGCTGAGCTCCACATATGTTGGACCGAAAAACCATAAACAGCGCAAACTAAAACCATGGATTACCACTGCCCTAGTGAACTCAATAAACAAAAGGGATAAAATGGGTAAAAAACTGAAACGGAACCCTAATGATCAAAATCTAAGAATATATATACACCAACTATCGTAACAAACTTAAATCTCTTCTCTGTCACGCAAAAAATTATTACTTCAGATCACAACTTGTCGCATCTAACAACCCTTCTAAAGTTTGGAAAACAATTAACACGGCACTAGGCAAAAATCTCAAAGACCCGATTGTGATCAAGAAATTAATTTGTGATAGTGAGGAAATTCAGGACCCCCAGAAATAGTCAATAGGTTGAATGATTTCTTTACATCAGTAGGAGAACAATTAAACTCAGAATTTCTAAACTATCAGCCAACCAGAGATCTTCCAAACATGGCTTCATCTAAAATGAGTTTTAGGACCACTACAACAGAAGAAGTGTTCAAAGCTATTAAATCAATCAGGGGTGGGACAGGTCCAGGCTGGGACGGAATATCATCCAACGTGATTAAAATCATGGCACTATTTTTAACGTCCCCTCTTACTCACTTGATTAACCTGAGCTTATTACAGGGTGAATTTCCAAATTGCCTCAAAATAGCTATAGTGCGGCCTCTGTATAAAAAAGGACCAAGAACACTAGAAAGTAATTACCGCCCTATTTCGCTGCTATCAAACTTTGCGAAAATATTTGAAAAAATAGCCAAGTCGCAACTAATAGAATATCTCGAATCCAATAATCTCTTATCCCCTGTCCAGTTTGGATTTCGACAGCACATGGGAACAGAGGATGCGCTAGTTAATCTAGTAACGGAAATAACAAAGGGGCTCCACGAAGGAGGCAAAATAATATCAATATTCATTGACCTTACCAAAGCGTTTGACTCTATAGAAACATCGAGATTAGTCCTTAAGCTTGAAAGAATTGGGCTTGATAAATCTGCAGTTAGATGGTTCGAATCATACCTCACAGATAGACAGCAATATGTGCAAATTCAGGATATTGATAGCAATCTACATAAAATCTGCTTTGGGGTACCGCAAGGATCTGTCCTTGGCCCAATTTTGTTTCTGATACATATAAATGACCTTTTTAATATGAACTTGAGATGCAAATTTGTAGCTTTTGCTGATGATATAGCTATTGTGATAAATGAGAATACCTGGGAGCTAGCGCATTCTATCGCAGAAAGGACTGTCTATGAAGTAGCCAAATGGTTTAGCACAAATAGTCTCACCATGAACCTTTCGAAAACCAAGTACATTACATTCTCAATAAACAAAACAGGACTTCCAAATGACTCTAAAATCAAAGTGCACAAGGAAAACTGTGGCGTAGTAAGAAATTTGTGCAGCTGCATGGAAATAGAAAGGCTGAATACAATAAAATACCTAGGAGTGCACGTGGATCAGCATCTCAAGTGGAAGGATCATGTAGCTGAATTAGTGAATAAAATCAGGAAATCCATGCACTACTTTCTGATACTACGAAGATGGCTAACGAAAGAAAACCTTAAAATGGTGTATTATGCTCATGTATACAGCATTTTAACTTATGGTATCATTGTCTGGGGAGGTACTTATGCGTCAACCTTTAATAGTATAAACATAGCAATGAATACAGTTTTAAGAATTGCAACTATTTCCCATAAACGTACTTCAACTAGTTACCTATACAAATACTTCGGTGTTCTCACTCCCAGAATGGCTTGTATTCACAGAACTGTTTTATATGTGCATAAACACCTGCATTTATTTACTAAACAAGCGATGATTAGACCGACGCGAACAAATGTCAACTATGTCCTCCAGATACCACAGGCGCATAATGATTTCTACACTCGACAATTTCCATGGCTAGCTCCAGCACTATTTGAACAGTTACCGCTCCTAACCAAGACTTCAACATCGACAGGAAAATTTAAAAAACTAGTTCTAGAATATTTTGAGCTTGAAAATAACGAAAGTGTTGTTATAAATAAGTTTAAATTAGGATAAAAATACAAATCAGCCTTCGTAGAATTAATTGTATTTTACTAACTACTCTGTAAATACTGTTGGTTCTTGATCAATGTAACTCATTCTCCAAATACTTACGGTGTGTTTTTTCAAGGAAACTGCTGGTACATACATACGCAGTAATAGTGGTGGAAGAGACGAGCCTGGACGGGTCATTGACCTTAGGCTCAGAAACCAACATAAGTTTAGATCTTGTATTATGTATATAGACTCTCTAAAAATCATTATATTTGTTGTATAAAGTATTTGCTGAATAAAAAAATTGAATTGAATTGAAATTTATATTCTTATCGGCTTTGCTCGGAAATCACTCAATGATACCAGTGACTCAAAATCTTCCCTGTCACCATTCTTGGATAATTATTTATAGTATTACCAGGTCTCAAACCTCAGTGCATAGTAATAAGGACAAGATCAATAAATTTTTATTTTATTTTTTTAAAGATTTCATTGAAAGTACGTTTGCAGCTCCTATTATATAGGTAGGGGAAGGTCGGGTAAGATGACGACGTTAAGCTTTGACGATTTTTCTTGACCTTTTCTTGACGATTTTTCTTGACCTTTTCTTAATGTTCACTGAATCGAAGCTAGAGTTATTCACCACCTTCTTCAAACTCTCTAGTTTAATGCTATATTTAAATTTTTTTAAATTCTCAAGTTTGGTACTCAAAAAAAGCAATTTAGAAATAAGTCATATTCGTCATCTTACCCCCTTGTGCGGGTAAGATGACGAACAGGGTAGGGTAAGATGACGAATTGATACAATACTTTCAACAACGGATATATTTATTTTTCGCATTAAAACGCTACCTCAACACAAGAGAGTCTCGTATTATCACATTTGACTAGGTACATTTTATTATGTTGCCGAAGAAATCAGCCACGCCAAGTTTTGGTGACTTAGAAAAACATTTTTAGTTAAAATAAGATGACTTGGAATTATAACACAAAACGTAAAGCGATATAAAAATAGCTGAAAACTTACCTACTTCAAGGTAGTTCGGTAAGAGATTAGAGTGAATTACGCTAAATTAGGTAGGTACGATAAAATCGGTAAAAATCACATGGAAACATAGATAAAACAAACTAATACTAAAACGAACTTGTATGGTAACTTGAGGCACAAAAATCACATTTATATGGGCGGTGCCGGGCTTGAATTTCATCCCAGCCAGTGCAAGCCTCATGGGCCCATTGCTTGCAAATAAAACATTGGAACCATAACTCCGTTTTCCCTCGTTCTCCACATAAGATACAGGCCTTTTCGTCCTCTTGGTCCCCCCAATCCAAAACTTCCGGATCCATATCTTGATCCGTGTCGATGTATGGTACATCAATGGAATCATCTGATTCTGAAGAAGATGAATAAGTGAGGTGACGCTTTGAAGGTTTCTTTTTTGTAGCAGGAATCTTAAGTTTTTTCTTCGTGATTTCTTCTTTTTTTTTTCTTCTGCCGTTGACTACGCTTTTCTTCCTTCTCTGCTTGCTGCTTTCGTTTTTCAACAAGTGCTTCCTTCACTGGAGTGCTGGTGAGGTGGAGAGAGGGCAGTTTTTTCCTGGGTTTCCTAGGATTCTTCTTTCCCTGCAAAGTAGGAAGCTGTGGAAGCATACTACTAGAACCAATCTCACTGGTTCTAGTTGGAGGATCATTAGCACCAGAGGCTCCGTTCCCCACTGGTGGCTCCATTGCGTCAGGATTATTACATTCAACTTCTTCAAGAGGGATATCAGTGGTGAGGGAAGGGGCAAAATCTTCATCGGTAAATATAGTGCTATCAAAAGGTTGAATCCCAGTTGCAGAAAAGCCTTTGATAGCTGTTTTGGCGCTGGCAACCTTAAGATATGCTTTCCCACATATTCCAGCTATATTTCTCAGTGAAATTGGTTGGCCTGGATTGTTCACCATAAAGTCATTGCAACATACATTGTAAGCCGATTTCAACGGTCCATAGAAGGCCACATCCAGAGGCTGTAGCTTGTGACTGCAATGTGGAGGCAACCCAATCACAAAAACGAAGTTGGCACGACAAAATTCCACTGCTTCCAATGTAGTGTGTGATGCATGGTTGTCCATGATCAGAACAACAGGATGTTGTGCACTAGGGCGAGCGAAACGCACAAAGTGCTCCAAATATAACAGGAAAGTTGGTCCTGTCATCCATCCTGAATCGTGTGCGACTCCTTGAGATCCTGGAGGTGCTCCTGCCATAAACTCCGGTTTCATCCTGCACCGAGGAAAAATGAAAAAGGCACTCATAGCACAAACACACGTGATTGTGGTCCCTCGTTCAGCAGACGTCACTTTGATCACTCTCCGGTTTCCTTGCGGTGATAACACTTTGGGTTGTCTTGTTGGAACACTTGAAAACCCTGTCTCGTCAGCATTATAAATATCACCTTCAGCGAAATTATACTTGTCTCTCAGCTCCTTGAACGTGTCGAAGAACTTTCCAACATTAATTGGATTGAATGCTGCAAGTCGAGCCAGAGACGTTGCCTCAGGTTTTCTCAGGGTTAAGGAGCACTCCTGCATAAATGTTGTTATGAAGTCCTTTCCAGCAGTCATCTTATTCCTGTTAAATCTATGGTTGACACCCAAGCGTTCTGCAAAGTCGAAGCACAATCGTCCAAACTGCTCTCTCGTCAGCCCAAATGCTCTTTTATCGATGTCTGTGACGTATTTCTTCAACTCCGCAACTTGGTCGTCAGTGAAAGTTTTCTTCCATCTTCCAGCATTCTGAGGAAGGTCCTGAAATAAATATAATTTCTATGTAGTTTATTAGGGAAAGGAGTGATCGAACTAACAATTTTGAGGAACAAGTTAGGTAGGTATACAGCTCATCAGTCAGACTGGAAAATGAATATTCCAGTACAACAAGAGCACGACTTTCAACAAAAAAACACTACAGAAGAATGTGAAGCTATATTTACCGTCTCTTCCAATACTCTGCCATTTCCTTTTTTCACATATCTCCTCAGAGTTGGCTCTGCAATGCCATATTTCTTTGCTGTAGAAAGTACACTAGCTTTATTCTCTAAAACGTCAGCAATCGCAGACATTGCTTATTTTCTCCAAGACTGCCTATTCGTTTTTCTCTTGTATATCTTTCCCATCTTGATCTGAAATTGTGCTATTTTTTACAATCTCTTTTATAATCACTTTGTGATAAATTAGATTAATAAATTAGGTACGTAACTCATAGTTCTATAAATGGATTATGTGGATAGGATGTTACTTATAATTTAATCATTAAAAAAATTTAGAATCATAAACAATGTAATAATTATTCGATATTTCTACTTTAAAATTAATAATGAATATTGAAATAGTAATTAATATTAAGGTTCAAACATTAAATTTATTCAAGGCCGCATAGGTTATTATGTCCCACTGATCCTACGAAAAATAATAAAAATAGAGTTATAAAAAGTGATGGTCGGGTAAGATGACGAACTGATGGACGATCGTCATCTTACCCTCCATGGAATTCGTCATCTTAGCAGACATCGCCATTCTGAGTTCAGTGAAATATTTCCGAACTTCAGCTATCCAGAAAAAATCGAAAGTATACATCAATAGACGTGTTTTGAACAGTGCTTTAAGGATATCACAAGTAGAAAGTTAAAATACTTACTCAGCAAGTGCGATTCCTTACGAAACTCCTTCAAAAACTTGTAAAGACAGAGCAAGAAATCACGTTTTCCGTTTAGCCGGGCGGCTGGCTCTCTGAATGGGAATCTCGGGGTTGCCACAGGTGGCACCGCTCTAGCGGTCTCTAGTGGTGTAGGAACAGGCCCTCTATCTAGCGTCAATATCGTGAAATACCGAATTCGTCGTCTTACCCGCCTCGTCATCTTACCCGACCTTCCCCTACATGCGTTATTTATGGTATAGTAAAGTAATATTAAATTATGTGTATGGTTGAGTATTAATTAGTAGGTATATGAGTAATGAATTGTATGTTTTGGTAAAATCAGTATCTAGAGCGTATCTTTTTGCATTCCCCCCCCCCCCCCCCCACTGTCGACTGGACTATAGCCATACGGCTCGTTAAGAGAACACATTATCTCGAAACTCCTAACTTATCTTTCAGAGTTGGAATGATTGACGTGAAGGCAAGTAGGTATTTGAAAGTTTACCATGCTATAATTACCTTGACTGTCCACAGATATAGATTCCGTAGCATTGAGGGTCACTTCCGTCATAAAACCCGTTGTAATATCTTCCGTCATTACTGCAAGGAAAACAACTTCCAAATAAATAATTCCAAAATTAACCAATAAAATAAATTCCAAATAAATAGGTAGATACAGGAATTCCCAACTCCCAAAACAACAACCTAACAAAAATCGTTGAAAAATTTGACTTCTATTCCGTGTCAAATTTTTCAATAATTTTTGTTTTCAAATGGAAATTAATGATTTTATGATTTTTGTTTACAACCCGTCCGTCCTTTATGCACCTTGCAGGTTTCCCTCAGGACGTCGCCTACTTCAATTTTAGAAGGGTATCACTCGCTTTCATCATCTGCCATTCCTGCGAGGTCCAACAGGGTTGTTGAATCGTGGAAGTTGGACACAGTTCTGCAAATAATAAATCAATTCAGTAAGATCACTCAGCCACAATGGGAGATGCTTGAAGTTAGGACCAAAGCACACGATATTTACACAAAAGCATACGATATTGTCGGGGTACTCACCGTCTTGGGGCTACGGTTGGCCGCAAAAATGACAAAAGTGCCATCAAATTCCACTTTTTGACGTCCTCACCTGAGGCCCCAGTTGGCTTTTTGAGGCCCTTCTCCTCCCTGGTGAAGCGGTCACGCAACGTCTTCCAACGTTTCCTACATATTTCCGCTGGAAAATTAAAAAGATTTATATGTCGAGCTAGCAAGGTCAATCCATCAATAAGAGTAGTGTATTTGTTTTCAACAAACAAAATATTTGAAACATGCGTGCTGCAGTAACTGCATACCCATTTCAAACTATTAGCAAGGGCAGAACTGACGGCGATTTTATCAATGGCCATCACTACTAGTGAGTACATCATGTGAGTAGATAACTCACATGTTGACTTTTTGGTTCGCTTGCTCTTTCCTCTACATCATTGAAGTGAAATAGGAATGCACCGAGTTGCGGCCAATTCAATTAGGTTCGATCGTGTTCCGCCCCGCTAAATGTTGAAGGTTGTTGTGAAAAAATTGAAGTAGTAGAGTAGGTACATATGCATGTAGAGGAACCTAGAGAATAATTTCGAATTGCAATATACATAAAGGGAACTTACCATCGGAACATAGCTCATGAGCAATTTCCTCCCACTTCAACTTTCGGGCCTCCAGATTCCGATGATTCTTGTCCGCGGTGTCCCACAGTACGGGAGCCTCGCGGACAAGATCAATTAATGCTTGGTTAAATTTATCCATCAAATTCGAAACCATACACGAAAAACAAGATGAATGATGGCGAAAAAGACTTGGCAAACAAGATGAACGAAAAACACTTGAAATAATTCTCGGACTTTTGGGCGCGTAAAACAGTCACCGGAAGATGTGGGAGATCAGCTGTGACGGATCCGCCATTTTGGATGGGGCCCTGCGCGGGGGGTCTACTGCGCACGCTTTACGGCGCTCAAAATATCTAAATTTCCAATACGCTACAATCACCTCCTAAAGTGAACTCGGCGTTGACGCTCCACTCCACCCCCCCCCCCCCCCCTCCATCAACTAGGCGGTAGCCAATCAGGAGGCTTTACGCTTAGCCCTATTTCATAAAACTACAAGTTACAATTTACAGGCGAATTTTCACAATTTACAGGTGAAAAATAAATACAGGCGTTTCATAAAGCTACAACTGTAGACTTGTAAATCCCAGTGAATTTTACAGGTTTCCAGTCAACTTTTTACAATTGTACAGGTGTTTCTCAATGGTTTTCTACAAGTTACAAGTGTACAACTGTAAAACCTGACAAAATGTTTAACCTACCTCGGCTGCCCTGTAAAATAGTTCTCCTGAGCAACTGTGTATTCTGAGAGGTTTTTGGTGTTTCTTGGTGGTTTTGTTGGTGTCTTTCTTTGAGTAATCACTTGCAAGAGACTGGTGGCATGTGGGAATCTTCATCATCAGATGAAGAGGAAAGAGGTGATGTACGAGTATTTAGACGACGAAGAAGAACATTTAGGGTGCGAACGAATTATCATTTTGTGAGTACGTTTGAATTTAATGAGCGATTCCGCACAACATCAATCACGATTGAATATATGCTTGAAAGAATCGGGCATAGATTGATAAGTGCAACAGAGAGAAACCATGTACTTTCTCCTCATCAACAGCTGTGCCTTGCCCTCCACTGGCTAGGGACAGGTAGCCAATATCATGCTGTAGGAGATATGCATGGAGTTTCAAAAGCAACTGTTTGTAGAACTGTGCATAGAATTGTGAAGGCTGTAAAGTGCTCTTTCATGAAGCAGTAACCTGGCCAGAAAATATCAATAACGTGATCACGGAATTTCATAGTATGGCTCGTATGCAACAGAATAAACAAAATTAGTGAGGTTGTTCGTACTTACCATGGTGTTCTTTCGTATGTTTTGCCAGAACGTATCTCTCGTGTACAAAAAGTCCTTGGTGGCAGGCACCAATCCTAAGGCAGTCGCCTTCTCGTGCACTTGTTTCCATGCTGCGATTTTGTCCATTTTAGTCAACTTTTCCGAAAAAGCTCACATCAATACATCTTTTGTTTCTCGTATGAGCTTCAACACTTCCAACCGGCCTTCTTTTTTAGCAGTCATTATTATTTCGCGGAAGACAACAGAAACAAGACAAACAAAAACAACACAGGCGAGTTAATGATTTGCTGACAACAACATTACGGACAGGTTAAGATTGGTAACCAAAACGTTACCTCGCTTGTAAAATCTGCCTGTACAATTGTCATTTTTCCTACAAGTGTAGAATAGTTTTATGAAACACCTGTACTTTTACACTGTGCATTACAGGTACCTGTAGCCTGTAGACTTGTACACTTGTAACTGTAGTTTTATGAAATAGGGCCCTGGTGGGAGAAAACCGGTCGCAATGGTCGAGGGAGGGGGTGGAGGGAGGCCGCGTTGCCAAATCGTGCACGGCTACTGTACGCACGGTGTCCGAGCGCGAGGGTGTGATTCTACTGCGACCCACCTAAAATCAGTCCGCGACCCACCGGTTGGGAAACGCTGGTGTACAATATTGTACACTCTATTGAATAAGTACTCTACAGTCTATTGAAAAGGTAGGGCATGTATACCACTTGATCATTAAAAAAAGTTCAAATTTGAACAAAAAAATTTGAACACCATAGAAGACGATTTTTTAAAATTCGAAATCGAGTGTACAAATCTACGTTAGACAAAAATATTTCCAAAGCGCTTTACAGCCGTTCCTAAGAAAAATGGAAATTAATTTTTCCTACGACTGTGGTGCTATGTGGCGAAAAAAAATCTTACTAAAATCGGGGACCTTAATGGGGGGATCAGTCGGGGTGATGAATGGTTTTTCCAACTTTTCTCTCTTATATTTTGTTCGAATCGGGAAACTAGAAGTTGAGATTTCCTTTCGTCAACTTGAGCAGCCGGGATTAAATCGTATGTGACTTGCGCATACGCGCGAAAAGACGAGCTCTTTTGGCTATATGAGTTTCAATTTCTCTTTTCTTTTCTTTGCTCATTTTGAGGTATGGAAAGAAGAACGGGAATATGTTCGTCTGCTATAATAAATTAATGTAACGGAATGTAATTTCCGTTAAAACGCAATACAGAAATATAATAAATGAATGAATACGATTAACAAAAAAGTCAGAGATCGCCGAGTATCGAACTGAGGTTCTTGGAATCTGTCTACTGAGATTCAATCGGATTCGAATGTAATGAGCTACGGGGATCACGAAATCAGGTCCGCAAACACTACAAGACTAACTACCTTGGCTGCAGCACGATATATAAAAAGGTTCTATTTGATTAATTGAGTGATTTGAGGATATTATAATCAAATCTAACTTTAAATTCGGCTCGAAGAAACCAAAAATGTTGGGGCAGACACGAAGAGAATATGAAAGAAGAAATGGTACTGAAACCCAGATATAAAATATCAGGAAAGGAAATTTCTTACGTGTTCTGGAGAAATTGTTGTCACTACTAGCAGTATGATGTAGCGTTGGCTTGCCGGGGTCTTTCGAACTCGCAGAAACTGATATTTCAAACTACCAAAATTTTGAAATTTAGGTAAGTACAATTTTAATTTTATTTTTGGAATTTCCTGAGACAAGTTGGAAAAACTATCCAGTGCCAATATAGTTAAAGAAGGGGGAAGAGTGGGGACTTTTTTTTTTTTCACCTCATTGGTCCCAAGTAGTAGTTATAAGGTTACAGTACAGGTATTCTCATTAGTTACTATGGCTGTGAAATATGCATTTTTGTGATATCGAGGGGTTAGAGGTAAAAGTACCCAAGTCACAAAAGGCAAAATTGTGGGAAAATGAAATTCAAAGTTCAGATGCTTGCGCTAAATCACATGTATTTCAGAAAAAATTGGAAAAAATCAATGTTTGTAGGTTATAAACTGGGTTTGGAAGTGATGTGGTTTTCAATGCCAAAAGATGAACAATAATCTTCGGAATTTGATTTTATCAGGAAGCGTTAGAGGAATCTGGGACTTGGGTATGTTTACCACAAAATTTGGTTCAGTCAAGTAGGACTTGGACAGGTCATTACTATTGAAATATTGAAATAAATGGCAATAAATTCCGACAAGTTCATGATGAAATTATTTATGACAAAATATTGAACTCGAGACATGGAACTAGAAAATAATTGAAATTATTCATGTCAAAATTGAACTTGTGAACATAGATCAGAAAAAAGGTGAAAAAAAAGAAGAAGAAAATACGACCAAAAAAATGAGTTGGTTTCATTTCTCATTGAGTTCAGGCTTCCACTTCTTCCGAGAGATCAACATCTTCTTCGTCATTTGCTGGTTCTGGCATGCAATCTCTTATGTCGTTTGCGGATGGCAGAGTTTTGTACCATTGGTGGTACTCAGGTGGAATTACTTTATCACGGCAGAGCTTAAGCAAGTCTTTCTTCTTGGCAGCAGATATTGGTAGTTGATTTTGGTACAACTGCTTCAGGGTGGGCTTGGTCGGTCTTCCTCGGTTTTTGATATGAAGTTCACGATAATCGCTATGGTGATCGTAACTAAAAAATATCACGTTAGGATTGCCTTTCTCGTAACAAAATCTTTTTATTTTGAGCCACTGCACTTTATCTCCTTTCGCATCTCGTGTTCTATTGCTTATCAATTCTTGAGACAATGATTTCAAATCAATAAAATCATTGTATTTTAGCTCTTGAACTACACAGGGTGGATTTTTTTCTTATTTCTATTGGTTCTCGATAGCTGAAAGATATTCAACCAATCTCTCATTAAATACAGAGACACATTTTTTTGTGCTGACTCAATGGCACTGTGCATTGAGTCTACCTCCATATGACTGTGCCCTTTTTCCATGAATTTATGCTCTAGAATTTTGATATGGAAGTTCTCCACAATGTACATGAACAAAGCAGCAATGTGCTGATTGCGGTTTTGTCCACCGCAGGTATCAGAAAAAAGTGATACTCTTTCGACCGAAGTGGGCAATGTTTTGGACCATTCTAGTAGCGCTGTACCTATTTCACAACTCCCACGCCTCCCATTAACTTCCGTCCAAGCAAAACAGAATCCCTTATTTGGAGGTGCGGCCTCGTAAAGTGTTAGGTTATAGGCGCAGAGCTTACGGCTGTAGTATAATGGAGATTCTTCGGAAGAGGGAATTTGAAGAACTTTTTGCAGGTCGAAACTTCCAGTACCTAACGAATTTTTCATCAACAGCTGCCTCTTCTTTATCTCTCTGTTTGCTGGCGTTAGCGTCTTCCTTCCTCTTTATGTGCTCACCCTAGTCTTCTTCCAGGCGAAATTTGTCTTCCCCTTTTGCGGAATCGTAGTTGCTGCAAATTAGGCACTTATCTTTTCTTGGGTGAAAAAAATCCAAGTTGAAATGTGTAGCAAAAATTGACCTATAAATGTGTTCTTTTGGAAAGTCAGGTGCATTAACATCTTCTTTGTTCTTTTCTAAAAACAGTGAATACATTTTACTGATTGACAGTTGTGGATCCAAATATTTTTTCGTGGAAGATTTTCGACAATAGTGGCTCTCAACCGCGGGGAATGACTGAATGTGCGCCCTTATTTTTTCCACCCATTCTGGTTTGGTTTTGTTGCTAGGTGTTTTTCGCCCTCTTTTATCACTTCCTGAGAAACAGGTTCTTTCATCACCATATTGAGCAAAAGCGGTTTTAACTGGACCATTGCTAATCGAAAGGGTTCTTTAAAAAAAATGGTTTGCATACTCTTTGAAGGACGCCGTTTTTCATGAAGCGGTAACTATACGACGATTGTTTGTTAGTAGGGTAAGGTGGGGGAATGGGATACCTGTAACTTCGTCGTGCAATTGCGTCGTCCAGAAAAGTCGTACAGGCCTGAAATTAGTCTCATTTTAACACAAATTTAATGAATTTTTATGATAGGGTATTGCATTTACAGATTAGCAAACCTAGTGATTACTATACCTCTCTAAAGAAAAAAGTGCTTAGGATACCATTCCCCCACTATCGGGGTAATGGGATCCCCCGAGTGGGGTAATTGTATCCTCTGAACTGCATGTGCCAAAGTACTTGAAAAAAAAGCAAAACCTGGCCAGCTTATTATTATTATTTTTTAAGAGCACCAGGCAACACATTCATTTTATGCGTTTAACTAGTGCCTAGAAATAGTTAGAGGCTCAACTACAGAACGTAAAATAGTCAACTGAAGAATTCCTTATCTTTATAAATAGCTCAGTGAAGGCTTGACACAGTGAAGGCTTTTATATAATTATCTTCGTTATAAGAATATCTTTACAAACTTCGGTAAAATAGGAACGTAGGTAAAATGTGTAGAGAAACCTTGTAAAACTAATTCAACTCTATGAGGGCAGCAATTCACAAAGCTGGCAGAGGTCACTAGCTGGTCTCCCTGCAGAGCACAAATAGTGCGCCCACTGCAAACAACCTTTGCACTTCCATAATAATCCGTCTTCTGTGTCGTCTTCTCGGCAAATATAACAGAAGAGAGTTTCATCGTCAATAATGTCATCCAGCTCATCATCGCTGCATAAATCCTCATCATAATAACCGTGGTCAGTGTCACTGCTGTCATCAGAATCCACTATCTTCTTCTGTTTCTTCAAAGATTTTTTCACAACTGCTTTTGGTTTCATCACCTTTGTCTTCTTATTTGAGGGTCCTGCTTCAGAATCACTGTGGACGTCACAAGTTTTCAGCGCTATGTTCCGCTTCACGACCTCTATTTTTGGTTTTTTTATTTTCTTCTCTTTTTCTCGTTTTTTCTCCTGTTTTTTCAATAGTTCATCTTTTCTAGGTGTTGATGTTAAGATTTCTGAATGTTGTTTTGCTCTTCCTCCTTTCTTTGCAGGAACTGTTTTAACTGGAAGGGGCATAAACGATTCAATTGGCCTTGAATCGTCTCCAGATCCTTGAGGCGTGGACGGTGTAGATGATGAGTTTAGGGTACAAACAGGTAGCTCCGGACTTGGGGTGAGAATATCAGCAGCCAGATAATCCTTGTCAGTAAAAGCACCAGAATTCAATGGGTAGATTCCAGTACTTTGAAATCCAGAAACAGCAGTCCCTACTGTTGCTACTTTCGAGTAGGCAAAATTGAAGGGTTCAGCAAGATCATAAGGGGTTATTTTCTTGAGAGCCTCAGTCCTCATGAATCGGTCACACTCTGACCGAAATGCAGCCTTCAATGGCGCAAAAAATGAAACATCTAAGGGCTGTGTTCTGTGGGATTTATGGGGGGGGAAGGGAAACCATTGTGATACCATTTTCTCGGCACTTATCATACGCTTCAAGTGTTGTATGATTGAAATGGTTATCCAGGACCAGAAGAACAGGGTTATCCTTGCTTGCCTTCGTGTGGTGTATGAAGTGATCAAGGTACAAGGTGAAGAGCTCTTGTGAAATCCATCCGTTGTCAGAGCACTCGCCTTTTGCGGATCAAAGGGGAAAATGCCTGTCGCTCTGAATCCAGAGATCAAATTGTCACATTTGTTGACCAGGTTGTCAAGGCACTTTTTGAGAACTGCAGGAAAATCAGTTTTTGGCAGCACGCCCTTATGGTTGACTTTCCACTCATCCAGTTGCTTTCTCCACTCTCTCTTGAAGGGTGCAAAAAATGCGACGTCTAGTGGCTGGAGCGAACCAGTAGAGTTGGGTGGCAAGAATACGAATTCTATCTGGTGTGTTTCACATTCCTTTATCACATCGAGGGAGAGGTGACTGCTGAGGTTGTCCCCAATCATCACCTTCCTCCCTTCAAGCCTGCGGAAGTAGGGTAAACAAATCTTTTGAAACCAATCCTGAAAGATAGCGCCATCAAACCATCCGGAACTGTTCCTGTTATAACCCCATCCTTCCCCTCCTTTTTCAATCCAGTCAGGGTATAAATGGACGGCCTTATAAACGATATACGGTGGTAGGAGGAAGCCTGCAGCAGTCCCAGCCATCATTATCGAGGTGCTGCATTTGGATGAGTCAACGACTCTCTCAGGACGCTTGGACTTTCTTTTAAAAACACATTTTTTCCTCCCCGGATCATCCGTCAGATTTGTTTCGTCGTAGTTCACAATATGGCTTGGGGGAACGTCCTTTACAGTGTTTTTTAGGTTTTCGTAAAACTCTCTGACAGAGTGTTTGGTAATCCCGGCACGGTTGCGCTTAATGTTTTGAGCAAGCCTAACTGCCAGTTCGTTAGAATTACGGGAAAGCAACTTGACCACCCACCAGTAGCCAGGCTTGTTATCATTAAACGTCACTTCTCGTTTACCAGCGGTGTCAAGGTACAGTTTCACAAGATTTCGGATGTCGTTGAGGGTTAGAGGGAACCCCCAGTTGGCACACTTTTGGATGCCGTTCACCAAAAATTGTTCGTCGCCGGCCGAGAGAACAAGGGGGCGCCCTACCTTGCCTTGATGATGGCCTTTCAGCTTATCATGGAGTGTAGAACGAGGCACTCCATGTTTTTCAGCAGCCTTTCTGACGGTCAGTCGTCTTCGTCGGACATCATTCAACGCCGCTTCGATTTTCCGGGGGTCGTACCGTTGATAGTTTCGGCCAAAACGCTTCCTGCGGTAGACGGACGGCATGTCCGAAGTTACTCCTACAAAGTAAGATTTTCGATATAATCGCGAATATTGCGGGAATGAACAGCAATAAAAGAGCACAAATCGTAGTGTCAACTAGCAACCTTTTTCGCTATCAATTGGCGTTGGAACCATCCCGCTAGCTCAATTGGTCTTCTCTACTCAATAGTTACTAATTAAAGTTTCAAAAACTGCCTTAAAATTGATAATTTTTCGGAAATTACCTTGGCAACCTCGACGGTCTCGTAAGCGCGAAAACACAACATAAACAAAGCAGGGGATGATAGGTTTCGATTGAGCAGGCTGAAGTCAATTTTTGGCTTCACCGCTAGGGCGCAGTAGGGTATAAGCCCGCTCAAATAGAAACGTCCGAAGTTACTTCACCTGTCCGAAGTTACTCCATCTGACGGTACGTATGACCCTGAAGCACTCATTGCGCATACAACTGTCACGTTTTTCCCCCTCTCCCAACTTGTGACAGCACCGACTCTCCTTTTCCCTTTCTCACTCAAAATGTTCCGTGGAACTTGAACAGTAGAAATACCTGTCTCATCCACATTATAGATATTAGAAGGTTGAAAAATGAATCTGTTCATGACACATTCCAGATTTGAGTAGAATAGTCCGACTTCTTCTCGACTGAACGCTGAAATCCTGTTAATAGAGGTGGCCTCAGGAGAACGGATTTTAATGGATTCGTGTCTTTTCAAAAACCCCTTCAACCAATCATATCCAGCTTTGCCGTTATTACCATTAAATCGGTGAGGAATATTGTTTTCTTTGGCAAACTGAAAAACAACTGTGCGAAGCTCAACTGGTGTAATACCATAAAATAAGTTAGACAGTAACAGAATCCTGTCCCTCAAACGTATTTCTTGCGATTCACTGAAGGTGGGCTTAGTACCTAATTTTGGTCCGTTCATATTACCTGTTCTCCTTCTTTTTTTCAAGGTTGGAAGAGGAATGTTGTACACCTCACTGGCCTGGGAGATTTTCATTTCGCCAGAGTTAATGGCTTCAAGTGCCATTTTTAGCTGCTCCGCGGTCCATCCAGCCTTCAATGTTGTCCTCGTATATTTTCTTGGCATCTGAAAAGTTTTAATGCAACCTTTACGTTCATAATTATTCAAATTTTCGGAGTAAAAGGTTGTGGGGTAATGGGGTCCGGATTATGGGGTAATGGGATCCACTCAAGAAAGTGGATCCCATTCCCCCGTAACCGAGGATCCCATTACCCCACTTGTTTACTTTTTGGTAGAACGCTCGCTGACATCTTATTTCTGAACGGATTTTGAAAAACAAAAAATGATTCGAAAGATGAAGAGTAGTTCTAACGATTGTGAAAAGAAAAATTACTAAAATACGAAAAAATAAGTGACTTACCTCGTTTTCAAGACGTAGCTGAAATGAGAAGAAAACACCTCCAAAACGTTGACACGGGAAATGAGCGGCATTTGTTTAAACAGCTGTAAAACTGTTGATAATATATATAAGGTCCTCAGTTTCGCGAAAGAGGTTAGAGCCAGCCGGATTACTGGAGAAGCTGTTAGATTTGCTTGAACTTCGAGGGATACCATTACCCCATGGATCTCATTACCCCACTTTACCCTACTCCTTCCTGAGCTCGAGCGTACTCTCCTTCTCTCTGGTTCCTTGCGCACGATTAATTTCAATAACATGTCCTTCTGTCTAGCGTACTCTAGTGAAGTATACTCCTCACACAATCTCCTTCTTTCGTCATTTTCAAAATGTAAGGTACCTACACTTGAATGGGTCACACCAAAAACGTTCTAAGCGCCCAAAATCAAATTTTACAGGACAGTAAAAAAAACGGAAAAGTAGGGGAGACCGGGGCCAGTTGGCATAGTTTTGGGTTTTCGATTTTTCTAATTTTTTGTATTGATTCTATTTCAAAAACTGAAATTGCCTGTATTACTGCAACTCTTGAGCTACAAAATCCCCACAAGAATGGTTCTTTAGAACACCTGTAGGAAGCCCTACATCAAACCCAAGGCAACAAGAAAACTGTGCCGACCTACCCCGTGACCGGGGTAAGTTGGCATATCCATTGGGGTAGGTTGGCATATGTCCTGTAGCGACAGTACGGGGATTTGGGGATGGTTGGCACACCAATTGTGTTGGTACCTACCTAACTTATAACTTAGGTTTCTACTAAAACTCAGGTTCCGAAATTGATAAACGATAGTCAATCAAATGAATAAAGTCTTTATTGATGCAAAATGCAAAGATTGGAATGCAGAATCATGTAAAATTAACAACATAATCAGTAGCTGACACCTTGATTGGTTTGTCAATTCGTTTGCAAACATCTCCTGGCTTATACCAAATTTCATCTTTCTTGCTTGGCCAATTCCAAAACTTTCCTTTTTTTCCCATTGTGCTTACAAGGAAATCCTCCTTATCAACAGCTGTGATTACGCCAGGGTATTTTTTTGAAGAATAAGTCACTAGAACAAAGTCTCCAACTTCGAGGTCACTGGGACAGTCAGGTGCCATTTTGTCCCCACCCTGTTCATCATGCTCCCTTTGACTAGGAGGCGCAGGGTATGGACGAGTTGGTTGGAAAGAAGTTCCAGGACGAGGATTGTCCAAGAGGGCAGGGGCCACGTCATCCTCGTCTTCGTCTTCGTCCACATCAAATGTCAAACTATCTTCACTTTCAGCATAGGACACCTCATCAGAATCTTCGTCGTTTGAGCTGGTAAAATCGGGTTTCCGTGGTTTTTTCTTTTTTTGTTTGAGGCATTTAGGTTTGCAGATTTTGTTTGCCTTCTTCATCTCCTGATTTTGTTTTTCGTTTCCAACTTTTGTTTTGTTTCGCTTTTCTTTCTCCTCTGACAACAACCTTTTCACTGGCGAATCTGTTAAAATTTCAGTAGACCTTCTCTTACGGCCTCGGTTTGATTGTTGTCGTGGAGCTGCCTTGGTAAAAGGCCTTATGGCTTCAGGTGTGACCCATGAGGGTGTTGCCATTGGTGCTTCTGGATGATCTGCGTTGTCATCTACAGCATTACAGTGTGAGTCTGCCACTGAATCACCCGATGGTACATTGCTCAAGGTGGGATCAGGACGGTCAGTGGCAAACCCTGGCATAAATTCAGAGTCTGTGAAGATATCTGGATTGAATGGAACTATTCCAGATACTTTAAATCCACTCGTGATGTTAGCCGGTGTTGCAGCTAATGGCAAAGCTACTTTTATAATTGCCGGAATGTCATAGATGGTCATGGGTTGGCCAGGGTGACTGGTAACCCAAGCGTCACAAGCAGTGTTGACGAACTTCTTGAGGGGTCCATAAACTGAGCGATCGAGGGGTTGCAGTTTGTGACTGCAGTGTGGGGGAAATGACAGCACAGTTACCCCATTTTCTTTTAAATAATCCAGAGCCTCGACTGAGAGATGTGAGTCATGGTTGTCTAGCAGAAGGAGGAGTGGGCGGTCAACCGAGCTCCTCGAAAAACGGACAAAATGATGAGCGAACTTCAAGAAGCATTTTTCAACCATCCATCCAGACGAGTTAGCATCCCCCTCACAGTTGTCCGGCCCACTTGCCACAAAATGTGGTTTGTAGTTGACTCTGGGGAAAATCAAGAATGGCGGGATTGAGTTTCCTCCAGCAGAAACTGCCAACGCTAGAGTAACCAACGACCCCCGTTCCGCAGATGTCATGCGACCAATCTGTTTGAAACCTCTCCTTGCAACAATTCGATCAGGTTTTTGGACAGTCGTTATTCCAGTTTCGTCCATATTCCAAATGTCATGGGCGGTAACTTTCAGTCTGTCCAAAACAGTTTTTAAATTCTTAAAGAAAGCTCCAACATTATACGGATTGAAACTTGATGCTCTGGCCAAACTGGTGGCTTCAGGAGTTCGGAGAGAGAGATGAGGATGCCTCTTCAAAAAATAAGAGAACCAGTCAGGTCCTGCCATCTCATTCTGGGGCCAGGATGGCGGCATCGTCAAGTTGTTCTTGGCTGCATATTGATAGGCAAACTTACGGACCTCCTTCGGGCTCAAACCAAAGTATATGTCAGAAGCTTTTGTCACATATTCTGCCAGCATGTATTCTTGTTCTGATGTGAACACCTGTAGAATAGAGCAATTCATTAAATGGATGAATCTTGATTCTTCCCAACAATGCCAAGAATTCAACTAAGTAGGTTGATAAGTAGGTAAGCAATATTATTTACCTGCTTCGAGGCAACGTAGCCATATGATTGTTCTTCTGAGGTTGAAGCCTCTTTTCTTTTCTTCGCGCAGTAGCGTGCAAGCGTTCTTACAGGGATTCCATAGTCCTCTGATACGGAAGCAAGACTCTGCCGCTCTTCCAAGTGAGCATTGACCGCAGCTACCATTACTTCAGGAGCAACTGAACCCCTATTTGTTTTTCTTTTCCGATTTCTCATGACTGTTAAACACAATAAAGTTCCAGTTAGATACACATTTCCATCATTAAAAGATAGGTTTTCTGGTTTACATACACAGCAAGTTAATTTGGTAGCAGATTATAGGTCTGGTATTTCCGCACAAATCACACTGGGGTGCGTTGGCATAAACCCACGAAAAATTACTTATGCCAACGAGCCCCAAAATAAATGTGCCAACCAGCCCCAAGGTAACATGGCCGCTATTGGTTTGAGAAACAAGATTTTGGAATGTTTCGCCGGTGGAATCCGTTCATCAGATCAAGGAGAATCCCCAAAAATTTTAACACTTAACAATTTTGCAATACACAGTGCATCAGAAAACATATTGTAGAGAGGAAAATATTCACTTACCAGGGCAAAAAGTTCGTTTTTTGAGTTGAGATGCACTGTGTAGATCTGACTGGCACAACACTTTGCTTGCGACTGAGGGACAGTGGGAAGGTCACATGACCAAGATGGCAGCCCACTCCAGCTTCCCGCTGATTTTTAAAAGGCACTGTGCCAACCTGCCCCTTATGCCAACTGGCCCCGGTCTCCCCTACACTAATTTCAAGTTTAATCAACTCTCCTCATTGCCATCGTTTACATGCTACAACAATAAGCTTCCATTGTGATTTTCATAAAAATCAGCTGTTCTGGTACAAGAGTTGCACCTAAAATAAGTTTTATCCAGAGCAAAAACGTTCTAAGCGACTGGCCTCCGCTGGCTGCTAGAACGTTTTTGCACGTGTACATAAGTTTTACGAATTCGTGTCCCAAAATTTTCAAAACAGAAATGGTAGGAACAGCCACTAGTAGACTCTTGTTATCATGAAAACACCTCAGGCAACTAAAAAGACGATTTTGAAAAAATGTTATGCTAATTTTTTTTCTTTGCTCTGGAGAAGTAGGTAGTAATGAAACAAAATAAGTCTGGACCTTTTTGAACTCAGTAAAATTTATTTTAGAAAACCCTGTGTAACAAGTAGGCATAGGTACACATATTTTATGTAAGAAGTATATTATTACTATTTTGAGAAAGGAAGTTTCCATAAAACCATTAAAAAAAAGATTGAAAAAAAATAAAAAAAGGTAGGCACATAGTTTCATTTCGCTCTCAAGTTAGTGTAGAAAGGCACATAGCGGCGAGGAATATATCTGCACATGTCCTCCAAGTCTTTTTTTTGGCAGCTTTGACTGGAAGATTTCCATCGTACACAGAAGGAAACTCTTCCACTCGAACAGGAGGTAAAAGCCTGTTACCACGTCCTCTGGCTCTTCTTGCGAGAGAATGAGAAATCCATGGTTGTAGCACGTTGTGTGACTTCCTGGCACGTAGCGTAGATGGGTCGTCGTTCACAATTTGATACCAAACGTGTTCTGTTATTTTAAAGGATCCTTTGTTGAAAGAGTTTTCCACGACACTCATATTCTTGAAATCACTGAATGACATCATACAGACTTCAAATTTTTGGCTGGTGCTTGAATTCACAATAACTTTAACCCAGTCCTTAGGTATATATACCTTTGACGTCTTTTTCCGTTTCTCAATCATGGCAAAATCACGATCACAGGGTAAGAAACTGTGTCCAGTCGTTAGAAATTTCTGTTGAACACATGAGAAGTATCCTTGAACTACTAAACTTTGGAGTAGTGCAATCATCCTCCAGTTATTATTCTGTCCTATACACCGATCGGACCAGGTAACTAGAGTACGACTTTTTCCGGGTTGCAAGGGGGCAAAGTGAAGCTGAACATACAGGGTGTTTCCGAGATCTATTTACACTTTCATCGCTTCATAAAAAATGCACAGAAAAATATTTTTCAAAACTTTATTAATGAAATATGTTCACAATAAGTTGCCATTAGATAATCAAAAATCAAAATCTAGGTTTTAAAAATTACGTCCTCCAAATGATGCCCATTTTGGCGCACGCACTCATGGAGCCTATCCTGAAAGTTCGACATCACCTGCTGAACCATTTGTCGAGGGACAGCTTCAACCTCTCGCCGATTCGCCTCCTTCAGTTCTGGTACAGTCCTCGGCTTGTTGATGTACACTTTTGATTTTATGTGAATGTGGGGGTGAAAGTGGGCTTCGTCACTGGTCAGGATAACGATGTCTTCTGCCATCATTTCCAGCATGGTTTGGGCGAATCCCATTCTGATGATGTAATCACGGGGCATCAACTGTTGTGTGATCGCGATTTTGTAAGGGTGGAAAGTCAATGTCTTCAAAATCCTGCGAACGGACGAATAGGACATCCTCAGTGCAGCTGCTTGCCTCCGTAGTGAACGCCCTGGGCTGGCCTCCACTGACAGGCGTACACGTTCCACATTTTCTGGTGTACGTACAGAACGTTGAACCCCTACTGGTTTTTTCATTTGAGGTCCGCTTGTCCTGAAGATAGCGACCCATTTCAATATGGTAGGCCTCGAAGGAACACTGCCGTGACGCCCGACATTGAAGCGTGTACGGAATCGTCTTTGAGCTACCGTCGCAGAATCGCCGTTTTTCAGGAACATCTCCACTGCAAAAGCACGTTGCTCATCACTCCACCGATCCATGTTGTCAACTAAATGGCAGGGTCAGAGGAACACAACGAGACCATCCCCACCCTTCTAGGACTTTCCCTCTCAAAACGGTGCCCTTCTCAAACTGTAAATAGATCTCGGAAACATCCTGTACTTCAGTATGCGTGACGAAATTTTAACGGATCCTCGCTTTCCATTACTCTCATCCCAGAAGAACATCATCGCTTTATCATTCTGCTGGTTGTGAACACACAGATTATAGCAAGACAGCTGTCTTTGATAAAAAACATTATTGTGAGTGAGCATGGGACAAAATAAAACCTGTTGTAGGTCAACACATAGAACAATAGTGTTGGGATTCAATTTACTGAACTTCGCGTCATCTGAAAGTGATCTGTATGCCAGTTCTGCTCTCATATGGTGTATTGTACTTTCTTGAGTTAATCTGTTTAACTCTGCTTCATCATCCTTATTGGTTATCTGCACGTAGAGGCGATCACAATACACACATGTATCGGACCGTGGTACACCAAACCTCAAATTGAACTTGGAATTGAAAAAATCCCTGTAAAAACTCAATGTACACTTACGTGGGTACTTGGCACAGAACAGCTCCCACATTTTTTTCACCGAAAGATCGGGTGGAAGGCACTGTTTAGCACTTTCCCCCCTGCTGTAGTGGTTTTCCTGCAGGGGGAAAGACATTATGTGATCTTTTATCAACTGTCTGACATCATCACTGACACAGTTAGGTCTGTTTGCATGTGAACCTCTCCCATCTAATAAACTTTTATTGAATTTCAATTTCTCCACGACGATTTGAACTCGACGAGGTGTGATTTGAAATACATTGCACAAGGTCATCCTGCACACTTGATACGAGCGCCCAACCGATTTACATACTAGGGTGAAGTACCTCACAGAACAGGTTTTACGAGAAAGTTCTTCACTCACCCTTCGTCGCTGAATATTACCTACTTTGACACAGTTTTCAGCCAAAAAAAGCGTCTGTCCATTGTAGTCTGGCTGATGAAAACTGCGGAACAGCTCAATTTTATCTTCACCCTCGATGGAGCCACAGTCGTACACACACGAACAAATCCGATTCTGTAACAATAATGTACAAACATATCATATATAAACCACTCATGTGTTCTCTGAAGCATATGAATCTATACAGAACTTATTTTACAAAATGAATATAGAAGCACAACAAGAAAATAAGAGGTGTGAGCGAGATGTAAACAAAGACGGTATAACGTTTTTGCACTTACCTCTGATGGAAGCATCTTTCCGGGTTTGTAGACCCCATTATGTCCTTTGTATGGCTCCCCCTTGGCCCGACAAGCTTTTTTCTTGAATCTATCCCATTCCGCAAGGTTAGCACCTCTTCTCTTCCCTTTATTCAACCGGGAAACATCAGCTGGGGTGAGGACGATTCTATGCACAGGCGCCATGACTAGCCGGTGTAACGTTTTTGCGTCCGAGCCCTCTGTGAAGGCGGCCTCGGGCGGCCTCTGCAGGGCTTCCAACTGAACGGATAGGGAAACCGAAATATCCCCCATGTAGAGGAGAAAGGGGTGAACGTTATTGCGTCAAAAAAGGGGTTTCCGAAAAAGTGTCGCTTAGAACGTTTTTGGTGGGACCCATTCCCACAGCTGTAAAACTGTTGATAATATAAGGTCCTCAGTTTCGCGAAAGAGGTTAGAGCCAGCCGGATTACTGGAGAAGCTGTTAGATTTGCTTGAACTTCGAGGGATACCATTACCCCATGGATCTCATTACCCCACTTTACCCTACTCCTTCCTGAGCTCGAGCGTACTCTCCTTCTCTCTGGTTCCTTGCGCACGATTAATATTTCAATAACATGTCCTTCTGTCTAGCGTACTCTAGTGAAGTATACTCCGCACACAATCTCCTTCTTTCGTCATTATCAAAATGTAAGGTACACTTGTAAAAACATTTTGTGCAATCAATAGTTTTAGGAGTCTTGGCGGGCATGTCCTTCCCCTTCCTGGTCTTGTAAGAGAGTCCAGCTTTTCGTCTTCTTTTGTTTACATTTATGACCCAATTTTCGGGGTTTGGCTTTCCCCACCTTGTTCTTTTGGATGGAGGCACGTCAACATCATCAGGAAGCAGAATTTCCTGTACATCAGGTGCATTCGTTGAACTATTAGGCTCATCAGAAAGCGGAATTTCCGGTAGATCAGCTACATCATCAGATGCTCGGGAATTCCGAACAGATTCTGTTCCAATGTCATGCACATTGACTGCGGGTATTGTTTTCTGAACTGCAATCGATATCATATTCATCAGAAGCATCTGTTGAATCGCTTGGCTCATAATCTGGATCTATATCAGAATCATCACAATTATCCACTGACAAAATCTGATTTTGTTCACAATTACCTTCTTCCCGCACTGCTGAAGTTATACTTGCATCCACAGCGACACTCTCGATCGACGATTCACCTATGAAGGGTCCTGTTGATAGAAGTTCCAAGTTTCTTCTCTTGGGATCACTCATCTTTGCCACTACATTCGCTTTGGCTAGCCCTAGCCCTAACATCAATTCACTCCTATTATTCATCTTCACATGCACAGCTATTAATTAATTTATTGTACTTGTGTTGTTGATACCGGCAAGATTACTGCTTACGATTACTGTTATCAGAAGGCTGGTGGGTCCGTTTTGTTGTCCTGGCCCAAGGCATGCTGGACACAATGGCTAACCTAGCTAACCTAAGATCACGGAGGTAGCAAATCAAGAGTGGTAAAATTACCCAACTGCACTTGGGCAGTTCTGCCTCTAAAGAAAAGTAACTGCAATTTTCCATCTTTAGAAGTAAATCTACCCAACCATTCTCTTCAACACCGCCTCCCGATCCAGAGGGAATATCCCACAGGCCTTGAATCCAGCAATCAGGTTGTTCTTGGCCGCGTTGTTCACTAAATATTTGTTTAGCAATTTCTTCAGCAGGGATGGAAACGTGTCTTTGGGCACTACTCCTGGATGTTTTTTCTTATAATCATCCAAAATTGCACGATAGTGGGCCTTTAGTGGCTTGAAGAATGCCACGTCTAGAGGTTGACAGAGGTGTGTGCTATTTGGGGGGAGTAAAACAAAGCGAATATTCATTTCCTGGCATTTTGAGAGGACACTGACTGAAATATGACTCGCCAAATTGTCACCCATCAGCACTTTTGGTTGTTCTATTGGGAATTTTGAAAAATGTGCCACTGCTATGTTATCGAACCAATCCTCAAATATAGCTTCGTTGAACCACCCACTTTTAGAACGGTTGTATCGGCATCCTGGAGGACCTCCAACAACCCACGAGTCGTACAAATGCTCCGCCCTATAACAGACCATTGGTGGAAGTAGTGTGCCAGCTCCAGTGCCACTGAACATGATCGACGTACTTGATTTCGAGGAATCCATAATTCTCTCGGCGTGCTTTACACCCCTCCTCACCAGCACCAGCTTCTTCCCAGGGTCATCAGACATGTTCGTTTCGTCATAATTTATACAGGCGTCTGGGTCAACATCTCTCATCGACTCTTGAAGGTTGTCAAAATATTGATTGATTGTATCAGGTGTCACTGCTGCCCTGGACCTCTTGATATTTTCGGCAAACCTCTGGGTAAGTTCTCTATTGCGAGACAGGAAACCCTTCAGCCAATCCTTTCCCGGAAGATTGTTCACAAACCTGGTAGTGACGCCACGGCGGTCATAGTAGACTTTGATGAGCTGTCGCAGGTCCCAACCAGTCAAGGGAAATCCCTACGCAGCAGCTACAACGAGCAGCCTTGTGATGATTGATTCTGCAACTCTTGCAAGTGCAGGGGGCCGGCCAACCTTTTTGGAGTGAAGTCCCCGAAATTTTCGAGATATTGTGGAACAGTCTATCCCATATTTTCGGGAGGCCTCCCTCATGGACATCCCAATGCAAACTTCATTGAGCGCTTTGTTGAGAGTTTCATCACTGAAATTTCTGTAAGTTCGCGCTCCTATTCTTCTAGGGGTTTTCCGAGCCATCCTCTGCAAAAAATACAACTCGTTGTACTGTTGCAAGTTACCCGCCAAACCCACATTTTCCGCTAAAAACGCTGTAATTAAAAAAATATGCGCGATTTCGGCATTCCAGTGACGGTAACAAGAACCCAGATTGTTGCTTGACTGACCACAGAAGTTTGAGAAATTCAATCATTGTGAGAGTGGCCCAACCATCAAGAGTTTTAAAACCCAAATTTTAGCCCGAAAAAGAAGGCAGTTTTTGAAAAAATTAAAAATGTACTTACGATGGATATTTCGACGGTTCCACAGCCGGCTTCCGTTCATCTCGATGTAAACAAACTGATAAGTGATAAGCGGGATGCAACAGTTACCATCCATGAGGGCTACCTAGCGATATGTTGAAGAACCCCAGTTTGTTGCAAGTTTCCCGCCTGTTTCAAGTTACCCCATTCTACGGTACTTTTTTGAAAAGGTACAATGAGGTAAATAAGGAAAATTTTTTGAAGGTAGGTAGGTAGGTATAAAAGGAAAGACTGGAAACAAATGTTATTTTATTATTTATTTATTTAGTACATATTATTCATTTATTTAGTACTTACGTATCAGAAAAATCCGAATCCTCATCGGAACTGCTATCAGTATCAGAAGCCCCCCCAACATTAATGATGAAACTATCGATCTCCAATTCGACTAAGTGATCTTTTTGACGGTATTCATCCTCAATTTTTTCGGTTGGACTGACATTTCTTCCACCTGAAACCGCTACTAACCAATCGTTTCCGAAGGTAACTTCTACCACACTCGAGAACTCCGTCACTCACCAATTCCGCACGGTGTTTTCAATGAAGGGCACTCTTTCCAAACAATGTACAATTCACGTATCTTGTTTCGTACAGCAGCATCGGTGGATTCATCAGCATCGATGACCTTCTTGTGCGGTGTGGACTTGGTTGGCGTAACAAACAAAGGTCTCGCCCAATCTGATGTTTTTTGGTTTCCAGCTTCCTTCATAATGTTGCCGACTGTTCTCGCCGACACGCCCGTCGCTGCACTAGTCACATCGCGAACGTTGTATTTCGCGTCATCCTCTTTCTTCTTCCTCGTAAAATACTGGCACACATTGTACACAATTTCTCATGCCTGACTCCTTAGAGCCCTGCCTCTTGCGATAGCAGGTTTCCGGTTTCTTGCTGACGATGAAGGTTGATCTTCCATCGCGAGATTTGTGTAGCGACACACGGAAACTGATGGGTACGGGGGATTGTGATGATACTCAGTTCAAAAATAGGATGAAGGGGATTGTGATGATACTCACAGTTGAAATAAGAAGGGTTAATACGACGATATAGGTAGGATCTTGAAACGAAAAGCAAGATGCAAACGAGGAAAACACGATACGGGAGTGGAATGAGCTGGCTTGGAATGGCAGCATGGCTGCCAACATAACAGAGTAAAAGTCCCCAACATTGCATCCCACTCAGGCTGCCGAGCCCTCAGCTTCTCCCATCCTCCTATAGAGTGCAGGGTCAGAGGGCAATATTCTCGCGCGCGGCCTATAGAAGTTAACTAACCTCGCATGTTGCTCGGAGGACAGTGCGGTGGGGTAGTCAATTTTTAATCTTGTGTACACGAAGCAACGAGCGATAAACAAATACCAGTCTTGTTGGGAGAATATCAAATTTTTTTTTAAAGGTAATTGATTCGTGTTGTGGAATTCGACCAAGTGATGATCCGAAGGAGGGAGTTGCACAAAACATTGAGCGAGTGGAAAGTTTGGGCATTTGGTTCGCCCCAAAATTCTATACCATATATCTGGATAAGTTTCTTCCATATATAGCTTTAAGTTGCTTAGGGTCTCTATGTTGCTTCCTCCAATTTAGGTGCTGGTCTAGTTGGAGTCCTAGATATTTAATGCTATTGACTTGCTCAAGCTTAGTGCAATTACATGTTTCATAATTAAAAAGTGATGCTACGTGGATTTTTAAATTGGTGGAATTTGCTTGACCTGCGGAGGTTATAGAGAAGGTGATGTAGTTGTGTAATGCTCCGCGTGTTGATTTGAGGTTGAGAAGGATGGTACTCATAAATCCGGTACATAGAACATAACAATATTAATTTTTGTTACCTAGTTATTGAATGAATAATACAATGGTGCAACGGGAGAATTGAGTCGCGTACAAGGTGCTACTGCAGACCTCGTGCATAGGGTTCACCAATATTACCAGAAAAAGAAGTAATTTTTCTTTGTTTTGACTGACTTGGCCCAGGTTGGTTTTCAGAGGATGTTTCATTCCCAGGAGATTTTGATGCCAGGTAAATGTCTTTATGCTTTCGCATCAAGTGGTCACGGAGGTTGCTCGTGTTCGATTTGTTGTGCAGGACTTTGCTACACAATTTACACTCAGATGTGGCGTGGTCTTTACGGATGAAAAACTCCCACACGTCAGATTTTTTTGATACTCATGATGCACGCAATACACACCTAGAGAAGGTTGAACGAAAACTATAAAGATTTCTTTTTTCTGATTCGAGAAGTGGTTGCCGGTCGGTAGATGGGCGTGGAAGCAGAGTTCACAGTACAGGCATTTTCGCGGAACACGGGAAAAGGGGAAGTCTCTGGTTGGTTGTGGTAATGTATTCCCAGCATTTTTGCAGGTGTAGCCTCTGTTTACCAGTGAATCCCAGCAGTGAATTTTCTAGAAATATTGTTCAGCTGGTATTCGTAAAAATAGATGAGCATCTGGGTAAATATTAAAAATTCCAAGAGCAATTGAGGACGTAGCTGCAATAACGAGGTATAATCCATAATCGTGTTTTGAGATATTGAGCTTCAAACTTTTCACAGTTCGGCACACACTTACTGAGGCCATCAAATACGTCATGAACCTTGAAAATGATTGGTACTACTATTCACGACGAAGATAAAATGGGTTTTATGTCGATAAACATAATAGTTTAGTTCAAAATTCAGGTATTTTCCGAGCGCACTGTACCTCGTTATTCCGGAGAACTTTTTTTTCACACTAATGAAATGAACTATTTATTATTTATTTGGTTCATATATCTTCTACAATTCGTTTTTAAAGTATATGTACCAGTAGTAAACAAATGAACTTGAAATTGGAAAACCTTCTTTATTAATAAAAACTCTCAGCAAGGAAACAAAAAATGTAAGACATTGTATAAACGTTGTACTACTAACTCAAAGGAACTGTTTTTTTAGGAATCGTCTTCATAAAATATTATTTCACACGCAAATCATCTGTTAGGAAACTAGGAACATTTCAAGAAAATTTGACTACTCATAATAGCTTCACGTCGACTAGACGACTCAAAATCACTTCACGTCTCAAAATCTTCAGTCTTCAAAATGAAAAATCTGCGAAATTTCGTCAGTCTTCTTCAGTCTCTTCACTAGTGTTTACACCATTTTTGGAATCATCCTCTTCAGGAACAGTTTTGCCAAGTCTGATGCGTTCAGATTGCTGAAACAAGTCTTCGTAAAACTCCTGGTTCTTTTTCTTGATGTACTTCAGAAGAGATTTTACATCATCGATTTTATTTCCCTTCAAAGGAACTGGTGGAGACCTATTTAGACACAAGCTGGCAGAAAATTTGTTGATGTACTTGAAGGGAACCATATCTTGCCCATAGGTTTTGGAGGCAAGGAGTTCTCCTGTGGGCTTATACTTTAATATCACATACTGCTGTATCTTGAATACGTTGTTTTTTGTTGTTGGTTTCTTCTGGAAGAAAGGCTCCAAACCTTGTTCCCAGTCATTCATGATAGTAGGGTCATGGAGTAGATGAAAGGGGGAAGGGATAGTCCTGCATTTAACAATGTTCCTCAGATAAGTTTTCATGGTTTCAATGACATCCTTTCTTTTGATTTTACTTTTCATTAACCCAAAGTTCCTGTCACACTGCCCGAAAGAATGGCCTCTAACAGGAAATAACTGTGTTGTTAGAACTTGCAATGACTTCGCAAGCCAAGAACAGAACTTCATAATAGTGGAGTTATTATTTTGTCCACCAGCTGCATCAGATAGTAAAACGATTTCTTTGCATTTTGGGTATTTTCTGATTACTTTCGAAATGCAGTCCATCAAGAACGAAGCGACGGAGTTGGCCCCTTTTTTTCCTTCTGACTCCATGAATGTATAAAAATATGAAGAGTTATCATTATGAATATGCACATTGAATACATATAACCATAGAAGTCGCTTATAAAATTGCTTGCATATATTGAGTTTTGGTAACGGCAAGTTCTGGGCATAGTCAAACTCAAGAACAAGTAAATCATCTCGAGATTTGCTCTCTAAGATAACTTCATCTTTCAAGGTTTTATACTGCTGAACATTCTGTTTGTGTAAAATGTAAGCTGAACGACAGTCATCTGACGGGTTGGTTGCAAGTTTCATCTCACATTCGCAGCAGAAGTCACATTTGTCAGTTTTTGGGACAGAAAAAGTAAAGTTAGTTTCCCTGAAAAACTTGAAATATGTTTTGTAAGCCATCCGAAGTTTTTCTCCAGTCTGTTCTTTGTAATATAACCCAAACTCGTTGAAAAGCAGTTTGACATTGAGGTCTGGGTTTTCAAAATACAATCGCTTGGATCTTGACTGGTAATGTGATTTTTTGTGGGGAATACTCTCTAAGTGCTTTAAAGCAAGTACCCATATATTTTCTGTGAGCGAATTAGGACGATTTGTATGAAACCCCCTTCTTTCTTCAAACGAATCTCCTTTGATGACTTTATTCTGGATGATTTCCAATCTTTTTTTGGAAATTTTTATGACATTTCTGAAGAATACTTGGCAAACCATGACCTCAATCCCATTATTCTTGTAGGTGTATTTCCAAGAAGTCTGCCTATTTCTTATTTTTGGCTCAACAGTGACTCTTCTGCGTTTTTGGTCTTTGTAAACAAACATGTTCGAGGCAATAAGAGAATCTTGGGATTCTTTTGAGGGCTTTGTCCAGTATGTATTAAATACATTTTTTTGCTCTTGGATTTTAAATTTTTCACAGCATTTCTGCTTACAACACTCACGAATGTATGTAAACACCTTCTGGGGTACAACTTTACCTGCTGCTGAAGTATAGGATTCTCCTGCAGTCTCTTCTTCTTGCATTCATTTCTCTTCCATGACTCTTCTCTAATTAGTTTCCTCTTGGGTGCAACTACACTTTCTAAAACATAACTACGCTCACTAAACATTTCTCGAAATAAACATCAAATCGTGAGAATGACACTGCTTTTATAAAATAACACGTGGAACGACCGTTCTATAGAAGAAGGGGATAGTGAGCAGGTTATAAGAACAGTCATACCAACAAGAAAAAGCAAGATTTCTCGCTGAAAATTTGAGAGATTGTAGATAAGATGGCGGGAAGTCCAAAACCGTGTTCTCCACAAAAAGGGGGTATCGCACCATACCTCCTTATTGCAGCTACGTTCCCATTATTCCTTTGTGGCAACAACTATCGATTGTTGGAAAAAACAATCGATTGTATTTCGATTTGGAGTAACAATCGATCGATCGATTGTCGCAATGGACCCCCACCCGTACTATTTCCTCATTCCTCGTCCATTGATGCAGAGCAGATCTTTTTGTTCGAAAATTCAAACTGGTCTTTCGTACAGGGTGACCCACGGGAACCTGACGTTTTTTTAATAAACGGTACTCAGTAATTATTCATCGAAAAATGGATTCAATTACACATAAATGTTCGTATATACATACCATACATATATATCCAGTTGGTATATACATGCCATTTGAGATCATCTATGTTAATGATGAAAAATAATGTCGGGTAGGTGACGGCCATCCTCTTGAATGCATTTTTCCACTCGTACCACAAAATCATCCATAACTCGACCCAAAGTTTCTCTGTCGATTGAGGCAACTTCCTCTCTAATTGCAGCTTTCAGATCTGGTATTGAGCGAGGTTTGTGTGAATAAACAAGGCTCTTAAGGTAACCCCACAAAAAGAAATCGCAAGGCGACAGGTCTGGCGATCTTGGGGGCCATGGGATATCACCAAAACGGGAAATAAGGCGTCCTGGAAACACGTTTCTTAAGACGTTCATTGAGTTACGAGCAGTGTGTGGTGTAGCTCCGTCCTGCTGAAAGAAAATGTTCTCAATGTTTAATCCTTGTTGTTGAAGGTGTGGTAAGAAAAAATCATTCAACATTTGAACATACCGTTCTGAGTTGACGGTTACAGCAGCTCCTCCGTCTTCAAAAAAATACGGCCCAATAACTCCCAATCGGGAGACAGCACACCAAACTGTCACACGTGCAGGGTGAAGAGGCCGTTCATGAATGTTCCGTAGGTTTTCAGGAGCCCAATAGCGGAAGTTTTGTTTGTTAACTTCCCCACTCAAATGAAAGTGAGCCTCATCACTCGTAATGAGGATAGCGTTTTCATTCTCCTCCAAGAGAACCTGCATCTGCATCTGTCTCCAGGCTGTAGTTGTTGGACGATACACATAAGGGTGGAATTTCAAGTCAATCTGCAATATCCTACGCACTGATTCGCGACTCAGTCTCAGTTCTCGAGCATGCCGTCGTGCTGAACGCCCAGGGCTCCTGATTAAGGCTTGCCTCACTCTGGCAATGTTCCTCGGTGTCCTTGCTTTGGGAGCGGGTCCTGGTGATTTTTTTTTCATGACGTTACCGGTCTCTCTGAGGTGGTCAACCCATTTAATGATTGAATTGCGGCTTGGAACGGCCCCATGCCTTCCAACATTAAACTCTCGTCGAAAAAGTCTCTGCACTGCTGTAGTCGAGCCGTTATTGCGAACATGCGATGTTGAACGGTCCACTGCTCCATTGTAACTAAAATGGCATTCCACCCCGAGGACAACGACCCCTGTTTCCGCCCTCTCTGTCCACCAAGCTCCCTGTACTACCCATTTCAAAAACGTCAGGTTCCCGTGGGCCACCCTGTATTATGAATCAGTCAACAGTCACAAGCGACGGGTAGGTTGTCCTGATGATAAAAGATTTGGATTTTGTATGGGCTCCAACTGTTGTAAGTCGTATGACACTTGAAAAGAAATAGGGCGATCCCCAACCAGAGCAATCGGAATTTTCGGTTGTTTCTGGAGAGAATATGTACCTTTTCCATCTAATCGACCCCTCACACCATTCTCTCCTGGTATCACCCAGGGGAAAAGTCCTCAGCAGTACACAACGACTTTTACAAGTAATTTATGTTAATCGATTAATGGCGATATGAAATGAATGTACGGTAATAATAATAACATTTTCTTTATTTTGAATAAAACTGAATGAGTTTAGAATGGTTTCTGTTTGATGATTAAAAGAAATGGCAGTACCTATCAAGTATTTCGGTATTTCCGTAATTTACAACAGCGACTTCCAATGACTAACAGTAGCGGTGTTCTCAATATCACTTCAACTTACGCCTTCTGAGCAGTGCGTTCTGAATTTAGTGAAGATATCCATGTCGTCTATTTCTTTTTCTGTTGCCTGCATTTAGGAAGTTACAATTGATTGTAATAACTTCCGAGGATGAAATCTATCGTTGTGAATCATACGTATATTAAATTTGCTCAACTCATGAACGTTTCTATTTGTGATTGTCGGTAGGCATTTGTTCCTTCTGTGCTATTAGGAGATACGTCATAATTTTATATAAAAATTGACAGCCGTAGTATTAATATGTGTTATAGAATTATTTAATTCAAATGTTACTGATGTGTTAGTAGATGTTTGAATATACTGAAGATTTGTGTGCTATTTCTAGAAGACTGTCTCTGGTTGGTGTAGAATAACAACTGTTGAGCTCCAATTGGTGATTACAGTTAGAACATGGAAATCCTGTGGAAATTTGTCTTTGAAAAAAAAAACCGTGATCGATGGAGGCATTTATGATCCTGAAAATTATTATGGATACACAGTATAACTTAATGTATTATCCATGCAGACTCAAGAGTCCACTCAGTGCCTTTTAGATACTTACACCTCAAGGCAAATCCAGCATTTCTTCCTGGTAAAATATTGGTCTGCGTTCAAATATAGGGACAAGGCACACCAATCAAAATGAAAACTATATACTTGTTAACTATATAAATTTCTAGAAAGTGCGTAACTACCAACCAGACTCAAAATTTTACTGGAATCGCCAATTGGTTATGCATTTTTAGTGAGTAATTCAAAAGAATGTGTTCCTGTCATATTATCGTATTAGATTGTGCATTAACTTACTCAGATCTGTACCTAACTTTATTATTTTTTAATTTTTTATTTTAATAAATCGAGTGTACATATACAAGACTGATGTACCTACATGACGATTCTGTTTGATGCTTTCAATAGTTAATTGTGTTCCGCTGCTTTGTGAAGTGTTTCAATAATGAATAATTCGTCAACCTTGTTCGAGACCGATGGCATTAAAAATAAGTACCTATGCACTTCTGAATTTCTCGATAATTGACTACTCGTATTGTGGTGACATCGTTCTAGGTGAACTTCTGATGGTGTTCAATCAATGGTCCTCGGGTGGCCAGCAGATGTATTTCGCTACACTGGTTTACAAGATCTAGTTCGTGTTAAATTTTAATGTTCTTTCTTTTCTCTCTCATGTAAGTACACTGGGTAGTTATACTTTTTTCAGCAGTGTTGGAAATGAAAGTTGTTTTATGTCTTTCTGCCATCTGATCGTGTAGATTTTATGTATTATTTAATTTTGCAACGACCTGAATGTTCAAGTAATTTATTACAGTAGAATTCAAATTTTTGATTCAAGGAATCTGGTACGTACCTAACTAAAATGGTTGTTAATATTGACAAAAACCATCAGAAAACAGAATTTTGTTTATGTTTACAAACAGTATCCTCACTGTTTAAGTTTCCCTGAGTTAGGTGCTCGCATGTAAGGTCTGTGCTAGTTACTGTTATTTATTGTTGTAGAAAAAATTTAACTAGGTAGTCCCAATCTAGCAACTCATCAGTATTGTATTATTATTTTTTTTCATTAATCGGTAGGTCCTACCTCCATTTTATCAATCAGCATTTATCATGTTTGGATTTCACTACTGACGGACGTATACAGTATTATTAATAGGCAGGTAATTGTAATCTCTCACGTGCAAATTATTACTGCAAAGATTGTGAGCAGTTTGCACTGATGTTAGTCAATTCTGTGATTTTACAATTTATACTTCTATATTTGCATATCGACGTTTTATTACGGTGCCCTCCCCCCTTCCCCTATTAAGACTAAAATACAGTTTTAGAGAAGCTTGAGATTTGTACTTAGTTCCCTGTTTGAGCAGCCTGTTTACCTACATTTATTGCAGTGTTTGACGTGATTACGGGGAAGGGCTTCAAGTTCAAGCTCTGGAGGTCGTCGGGTGATAGCAAATTTTCCATTTCCATGTTCCATTTTTGTGTGATTTTTGTGTGTTTGAAAATATATTTCCCGGGAAATCTTGAAATAAATGTCATCTGATGAAACCATGTATTTGCTTCAGCACTATGGATCCTGACACGCTGTTAGGTGTATTGTCTATTTGGTAGATGTGGTAGGTAATTCCTTTTTTCGCCGATTTGTGGCTGTTCAGTTGACAATGAGCATTTACTGTACAAGTGAGAGAAATATTGAGTGCTGTTTCATTAAGTGACGAGGGGCAGGAAATTAATTTATCGAGTTCATGGTTGAAGAAAAGACGATCTCAACTTCGTCAACTCGCAATGAATAGGTTAGGCACTTAACTGGTTGTTTAGGTTGGTAGGCACTCAACTGGTTGTTTAGGTTGTTAGGCAGTTAACTGGGTTTTTTTTAGGTTGTTAGGCAGTTAACTGATTTTTTTTTAGGTTGGTAGGCACTTAACTGGTTGTTTGGGTTGGTAGGCACTTAACTGGTTGTTTAGTTTGGTAGGCAGTTAACTGGTTTTTTAGGTTGGTAGGCACTTAACTGGTTGTTTAGGTTGGTAGGCAGTTAACTGGTTGGTTAGGTTGGTAGGCAGTTAACTGGGTTTTTTTTAGGTTGGTAGGCACTTAACCGGTTGGTTGGTAGGCACTTAACTGGTTGTTTGGGTTGGTAGGCACTTAACTGGTTGTTTGGGTTGGTAGGCACTTAACTGGTTGTTTAGGTTGGTAGGCACTTAACTGGTTGTTTAGTTTGGTAGGCAGTTAACTGGTTTTTTAGGTTGGTAGGCACTTAACTGGTTGTTTAGGTTGGTAGGCAGTTAACTGGTTGGTTAGGTTGGTAGGCACTTAACTGGTTGTTTAGGTTGGTAGGCAGTTAAGTGGTTTTTTAGGTTGGTAGGCAGTTAAGTGGTTTTTTAGGTTGGTAGGCACTCAACTGGTTGTTTAGGTTGTTAGGCAGTTAACTGGGTTTTTTTTAGGTTGGTAGGCACTTAACTGGTTGGTTGGTAGGCACTTAACTGGTTGTTTGGGTTGGTAGGCAGTTAACTGGTTGGTTAGGTTGGTAGGCACTTAATTGGTTGTTTAGGTTGGTAGGCAGTTACCTGGTTTTTTAGGTTGGTAGGCAGTTAACTGGTTGTTTAGGTTGGTAGGCAGTTAACTGGTTTTTTTAGGTTGGTAGGCACTTAACTAGTTGTTTAGGTTGTTAGGCAGTTAACTGGGTTTTTTTTAGGTTGGTAGGCACTTGACTGGTTGGTTGGTAGGCACTTAACTGGTTGTTTGGGTTGGTAGGCACTTAACTGGTTGTTTGGGTTGGTAGGCACTTAACTGGTTGTTTAGGTTGGTAGGCACTTGACTGTTTTTTTAGGTTGGTAGGCATTTAACTGGTTTTTTAGGTTGGTAGGCAGTTAAGTGGTTTTTTAGGTTGGTAGGCACTTAACTGGTTGTTTAGGTTGTTAGGCAGTTAACTGGGTTTTTTTTAGGTTGGTAGGCACTTAACTGGTTGGTTGGTAGGCACTTAACTGGTTGTTTGGGTTGGTAGGCACTTAACTGGTTGTTTGGGTTGGTAGGCACTTAACTGGTTGTTTAGGTTGGTAGGCACTTAACTGGTTGTTTAGTTTGGTAGGCAGTTAACTGGTTTTTTAGGTTGGTAGGCACTTAACTGGTTGTTTAGGTTGGTAGGCAGTTAACTGGTTGGTTAGGTTGGTAGGCACTTAACTGGTTGTTTAGGTTGGTAGGCAGTTAACTGGTTTTTTAGGTTGGTAGGCAGTTAACTGGTTGTTTAGGTTGGTAGGCAGTTAACTGGTTGTTTAGGTTGGTAGGCAGTTTTTGGAGGTTTTCACACTTCCTTCATCACTGGGATGTAGTAGACCCCACTGGGCTGGCTCATACACAATGGCAAACACCTACCTGCAATTGTATACTCGTAGCTGATCCGTCTGGCGTCACAGGTATCTACCTACTGCTTAGGTAGGTAGCTCGCTCGTGAACAATATCATTCGCAGTTTCACTATTCGACAGGGATGCAGTCATCCCCGAGAAGTAAACTTTACAAATTTAGTGTTGAGACCTAGAATTTTCACACCCATCTCCTGAAAGGAAAACTATGTTGGATCCGTTCGAATACAAAGGTGTACTGGAATTTAAATCTCTATCCCAAGCTGAACTAGTGCCCAAATTTGAAGTTGGTATAACTCAATGGCCAAGAGGTCTGGGGGATTTACGAAATTGCCAGTTTTTGTAGAAATTCGCTAAGTAGTCTTGTGTGGAACAAAGATGATGTATCTACAGAATCAAATCAGGAGATTCAGAGAATGGTAGGCACCTAAAAAATCCCTGATGAATCACAAGTATCCACACAAAATATACAAATATAATAGTACTTAGTCAACTACTACGAACTAGTACTTAGTAGGGTAAAAGTTTGGACTCACACCAACGCATTCTGCTCCATGCAGCCACACCATAGCTTGCTACAGGTTGACAGGTACCAGGAGAGTAGTCTAAACCTCGCACATTGCGGACCTTCGCTAGCGCCTTCTACCAGCCCTTAAGACTAACTGTGCGCCATCTTATCGCGTTATCTCCATGTTGTCCCCTGATCTTTGTTATGGTTTAGTCTTTGATACCGCATTTTTGTAAGTGACTTGTAACGTTTTTTATCGAACTGTAGGTGATCTTAAAGCGAACATAGAATATGAACCCTTTTTGCCCATTAAAATTGATATTGTTAAAATTTAGTTCATTTGTTCTTATTAATATCATCTAAAACTTCAACAGTTTTCGCTAATTCCTGTTAAATTTTCATATCATTTTTGGTTTATTATTCTGTGAATAATTCACCTATACGTATTCGCTCAGCAAAAAAATTTTATAACACCCCCCTAAAAATTTGTTATTTTACGTTTCAAGGCTCGTAGATTCCAAAAATGCAATGTCCGTCCACCGTACGCTGTATCATGCTTATCTCCTCCAATTTCGGCGTAAAAAATTAGTTCTTTCGCACACAGGCTCCATTTGGGCCCTAGTTGTGTCCTGAAACTTTGCAGCCCAATCGGAATATACCCAAGGGTGTTATGGGTGAAAAATGATTATAAAAATAGGAATTTTTGTTTTTTAGTAACATGAGCTTTTGAGGTATCTTTTTCCATGTTTTTTAGGTGCATGAAGTTGATTTTGACCAAAGAGTGAAGAATTGAGGTTGTAACGAAGGTTAAGCTCCTGAAATTCATTTTTTATGAGTCAAAAACCTGGGAAATTGTCTGAAATCACCATAAATTTGTATAATATCGCTCGAAATAGTATTAGCAGGTGAATCAAGACAATTGAATGGAACTATCAATAATCAAAGATAATATGTTAAAAATAAAAATTTAAGATGGGGGTTTATTTTTATCCAATAAGGTATGGGTCGACAGGGGGAAGGGTAATCACTGACACTGTCGTGGTACTAGGTTTGTTTGAAGAGACCCAGTTTGCAGTGTTTTCGTCCAGTCATGTTAGTAATAATTTCTGATCGTCATTCACGTACACAGGACGAGGAACTGACGATGCACTGCTTTCTCGATCCCCAACCATTATCAAATTCAAACCCTTCTCAAGAAAGATCATGGATGGTTTCTTACGGTTTTTTAGGAGTCTGCTAACAGTCAGAAAAAGCTAGCGTGAACAAACCTAGTTACTCGTGGTGATCAGGAGAAATAACTGACCCCACCTCGTCAAGTTGGGCGTTGTAGCCACTAGAATGTGCCAGTAGCCGTCCGCAGTGGGTGAGCTCAAGACACTCCTGTTGATACCTGCATAATAATCTTTGAGGTCTCAGAGTAAACTACATTCAAGTTATTTCTGTTGTAGATCAGTGCATGTTGGCACTTCCTTCGTAAATATTGGACCGCCCTGCTTCAACCGATGAAGCTAATCAAAAGCTCACCGTCAGTAATTGTACAAGAAGATGCGTAATTTTTGCACACAAGCGGATATTTGGGTGACCCGTTTTGGAAGGTTGTGGAACCAAAAATAATCGTTAACCCGAATAAATTTTTGTTTGCATTTGTTTGGTGTATAAATGAATTGTTAACATGCTTGCCAGTTACATTTATTGTGTAATGGACCGTGAGTAGTTGGTTGGCTTCCTTTGACTGGAAGAAATGCCCCAAATGGTAGTTAACTGGGGTACCTACAAGAGGGTGGTATTTACTTGTATAGTGCGTTTACTTAATATTAATTTCTTTATTGTGAGTCGAAGAAGAATATTATTCGAACATTCCTCCATTCTTCCAAATTGTATCTGACAAAATTGATCCTTCCGAAAATTCGTTTTCATAGAAAATACCTCAAAACAGTAGGAGGAGGTGCCAACTTCACGTTGTAAATATTCATACATGTGTTTGTCTCTTGAATGGCCAGGACGTTTTTTGGATACCCATAGGTACGGTATCTGATATACCTAACTCTCATTTGTTAACATGGTTAACAAAAGCTATTTCATTTTAATACCTATGTAGGTAGGTACCTAGAGCACAATATTGGTTGGTACATGAATACCTATTGCTCCAATTCAGGGTGGTACCTCATATTCTGGTTAGATTTAGTGTTAGTTATATTGAGAATTGCAAGGTAGTAGGTGCTTTTGTTAGTACCATTTGCTTGCACCTGCGTCAGCCTATAAGCAATGATGCAACAACTGGTTAAGCTAGGTTCACATGGATACGCAATTCCGGATGGAATCCAGTACGGCAAGTCGTACTGCAATGTTACTGGCCAACGCAATGTCATGAATACTTTATCAGAATCTCCAGATATTTTCCGCTGTCGGATTCGTTGCCGTATCTGCACACACATCTCCTGTTTGGCTGTTCAGCCATATTGGAATTCTACGTTCCTGGTTGATTTTGCCGGCTAGATTTCCGGTAATGATTCCGCTGCGATGTGAACGCCTCTGTGGCAAAAATTATGGTGAATGTGTTGCCGTACCAGATTTTTGTCCGGAATTGTATCTCCATGTGAACCTAGCTTTACTGTTACCTCCACGTAAGAACACACAGTGTGGAGTCACTGAGCCTGGTTTATTTTACCCAGTGGAAAAATTGAATGGCAAGAGAGACCAACAGGTTGGTAGGTGCTTACCTTACGTATTTGTTGTGGAACATTGAATTTAGTGTTGGTAGACATTTAAAGAGCCAAATGATGTCGTCTAACTTCAAGACATCCTGTTACTAGCCTCCTACTGTGACGTATCTATGTTCAAAAATGTACAGCTTCCAGGAGTACGAAGATTCTCTTCTAAAAATGGTGTTTTGATGGTAGCCATTACTTTTTCACCAGTATGGGAGTTCATGTACATATCAATAAAGAGTTCTTGAAGGTTGTGGAATGATCAGTAAACCAAAGGAGGATGCAGGGAAAATACCCAACATACTGGGACTGGAATGTTAACTGAGGCACAACAATGAATCTGAAGATTATGTGAATATCATATTGTTATATCCTATTTTAGTAAGTGTTTCGGTAGATCTTCGGATAGTACTTATCTACATTGATTTTTCAAAAACTGCGACCAGTAAGTATGTATTATAATTTTCATTACAAAGAAATTAATTATCACATCAAGAACTGGCTTCCTTCCAGATCTAGAAAAGCGCATTGAATTTTACAGAAGGCAGGCAGTTGTTGTTGTGGTGTTCTGTACATCTTTAGTGGAGGGTACATGGATACTAACTAGAAGTAAGCGGGCATTTTCAGCAGTTTTTTGAAAACCCACGGTATTCTGTCGTGGCACCCTCACTTTATTGGTTTGTTTTTGGGTTAAAAGAGTTTGCCTGGTACCTAACTCAGCTCTTGTAGATGGTGACCCAAGCATCACATGCAATAAGGGAAGACCAACTTATCAAGCAAGATGGTGTTGAGGAACAAGAGGTTCGAGCACCCCCCACTCCGTCTACCATCAGAATTCTCCTCAAGAATGGATGATCGATCTCTGGAGTTCGTAAACAATACAATGGCGAAACACCGGGCACTAACTTTATCACGGTAAAGGCCGGGACACACATATCCGCACCAAGCCCTCTCCGCATCATGGGCGAGTGTCGGTGACGGAGGTGAGAGGCCGCACATTTCCGAGTGTTGGCTGTGCATATGGTTCCGGCTCATATTCATTTGCCCTCCAAGACGCAGATATGTTCAGGAATTTGGGTATTTTGGCACTCGCATATAGGAAGAAGACGAGGGTTGGAGGCCAACTCGTCCCCAAAGAAGAACGTGGGTTCACAGTGCTTGGAAGAAAAGATGGGTTGAAGGGGAATTTGTCTCACTGCTGCCTCACCTGATGCGCAAATCAGCGAAGCTTTACGAATATTTTAGAATGTCGATGTACACATTCAACCAGCTGGAACTGAAATTACTGGAGAAAATGAGGAAAGGAAATCCTGATCCGCACCGTGTCCGCAGAAAACTAAACTGAACTAGTCGGATGCGGTGCAGGCACGGAAAGGAGGTGTCGGCACGGAAAGGTGGGGACTTCCCGGTAAACTTCCTTCTTGTAACTTTTCATCCGTGTGTTGTTGTCCAACACACGGACGTGATGCAGGTGGGGATATGTGTGTCCCGGCCTTAATGGTAACAAACTGTTGCATAAGAAACACATTAGGAACACAAAATCAAAACAAATAACCTGATGGATGAAACGAGAATGGAGTGGAAGCGATGGATGGCGAGGAAGCAAATGGGGAAAAGACGGTAGCATGGGAGGTGCTCCTGTTGGATCTCGTTTGGTGACCTTCTTTTATGATAACGAAAATCTCTGCAACGGCGACACATGTACTGCATTGATCAGCTCATCAATCCAATGTATCAACAACAGATGTAGCCAACTGCCAGCGTCTCTGGTGGAGAACTAGGCAACTGTTGAAGGTTAGGATTTAAGCCGATGACACGGGTTCCCTTAGTTCTTGTGCTGTTTCCATGGTATTTGACTCCGCCAACAAGCATGATGTTTATATTCAACCTCAGTTCTTTCAAGAAAACAGAAGTTTCCCTGACATGTCAGAAGAATGCCGAACAAAATACGCCCATTTTAAAAAGGAAGTTTGCCGTTGAACTTTAATAGAAACCTCTGGCTGTTTCGTCTAACCAATTAATCAAGTTTCCATAGATTTTACATTACCATCTCTTATTGTGGCTTACTTGTGTGCAGGTAGGTACCCATATTATTGTCACTGTGGTAGGCTGTGTAAGGGCATCTACATATCGAAAGTTAAGAAACGATGGACCCAATTAACTAAAGGTGCCTTCATTATTTGATGAAATCTTTCCCTTCCTCGCTTTAATTTGGGCAGGTGTATGGTATGTATTGTGGGGGTGACTGTTGAGGTGCCTACCTGTCAGAGCTTCACGCTGATTATTACCTATGCCAGTTGTTCTTTTTTTTTAAAGAATCATTGTCAGTCAGTAAATATGTTAAATTGGCAGACGCCTCTTCCCAAGTGGATTCAGAAGTCGTTCAGTTGTCTCTTGGTTTGCAGAAGATTCTTGATGGGAGGAGGAGCAGATCGACAACCAGCAGCGCTGGAGATGTCCCTAAGGTGAGACCCCGCACAGGGAAACCGCTCGGAGGCACATCGAGCCTTATGACACTCAGAGAGAGGCGCCGCAGCACGATTTCCCACGCCGTGGAAGTCGTGGCGAGCAAGAACCGCGGCAAGCGTCCAGAGTCGCCCTGGGTGGTCAGTACCCGGCTGGAAAAGAAGGAAATGCGCGAGGCCCGTCGCCTCCAACCTGAACAAAGGAGGAAAAAACTGAGGCCGAAGTGAGTTTTGCTAAAGAGCGAATACAGAGTGTAACCGCCATTGCATTAATTATAATGCAGTATGCAAGTAGTGTAACGTGGCCAGTTCCTACCACCACCATGCTTTCATGATGAGTTTATGCTATGGCAAGTCTTTGGCGATATGTAAACTCCACGTCAGGCAAGGCGACACGATATTAGTATTGTCAACTTAGATGTTCTGTCTGAATGTTATAGAGTTATTATATGATTTGAAATCAAGTAACTTGTTGCTATAATTGTTTTTTTTAAAAATATATATATACGAGTATACAGGGTGTCTAGGGTTTCGATGGGACAAACTCAGGGAATCGATTCTGCAGCTAATTTGCAACAAAAAGTGCCTCTTAGAGTTTTTTTTTTTAGAGGCTTCATTTTGGAGTTATTTACGATTTAAGATTTTTTTCGTGTTTTCGACCCTAACTCAGTTAAACGGCCATAACTCCCTTAAATAACTATGTAAAGTAAAAGTTGAGGATACCGTTGGAAAGAGCATTAAATTTCCTATCTCCCTAATTATAAAATCAAATTGTTTTAATTAGTCCTCATTGGTGAAAAAAATGGCCAAAGTCCAAAGTGTGAGCATTTTTTAAGAATCACCGTTTTTCTTTCTTTTTTTGCGCTATTAGTACGAAAGTGTTTCGGCGGGCACTCCTCGGGAAAAACTTGCCCAAAACCTCAGCTTTCGAATGGTATAAGAAAAAAATTTCACAGTGAAATTTGACGGAGAAAATGACGTTTGAGTCCTGAAAAACGTGGGTTTTTAGGTGTTAATCAACGTTTCTCACCAAAAGCCGACGTGCATCATGAAAACGAGTTCGATATCGCTATTTATGCATTTTTTGACGCTGAATCGAATGGTGACACTCTTTGCCTCCCCAATTAAGAAGAAACTCTTTTTTCTTCATCTTAATTTAATTTAGTAATTACAGTAGGTTCTCAGTAGGTTCCTTGCTGAACACAAAGGCGGCATCTCCGACGCACGCTCCTCGAGACATTCCGTAACTGGTGCGCATTTCGCATTAACCCGACACATTCCTGCACTCTGGAAGAAACAGATAGTATTAGTTTGAGTAATCACTTAGGTTGAAGCAGAGTTAGGTTATTGTATCCACAAAAATTTTGGTAGGTTTTTTGATGTTTGAAAATAAGTCCACTCCTGTTTTCTGAGATATGATGGGACGGTGGTAACTGGTTTAAGAGTGTCACCATTCGATTCAGCGTCAAAAAGTGCATAAATAGCGATATCGAACTCGTTTTCATGATGTATGTCGGCTTTTGGTGAGAAACGTTGATTATCACCTAAAAACCCACGTTTTTCAGGACTCAAACGTCATTTTCTCCGTCAAATTTCACTGTGAAATTTTTTTTCTTATACCATTCGAAAGCTGAGGTTTTGGGCAAGTTTTTCCCGAGGAGTGCCCGCCGAAACACTTTCGTACTAATAGCGCAAAAAAAGAAAGAAAAACGGTGATTCTTAAAAAATGCTCACACTTTGGACTTTGGCCATTTTTTTCACCAATGAGGACTAATTAAAACAATTTGATTTTATAATTAGGGAGATAGGAAATTTAATGCTCTTTCCAACGGTATCCTCAACTTTTACTTTACATAGTTATTTAAGGGAGTTATGGCTGTTTAACTGAGTTAGGGTCGAAAACACGAAAAAAATCTTAAATCGTAAATAACTCCAAAATGAAGCCTCTAAAAAAAAACTCTAAGAGGCACTTTTTGTTGCAAATTAGCTGCAGAATCGATTCCCTGAGTTTGTCCCATCGAAACCCTAGACACCCTGTATAGGTTCTGGAAAAGGACTGAGTAGGAGAGCTTTGTAGGGGGCAACGAGGTTGAATCTGACTGATTCCTATGAAACCACTCACAAATCCCAGAGATCAAGAACTACACGGTTGATTCAGAACCCTCCCATCAGTAATTAATTTGTTATTCATAATTGAAATAATTTAGAAATGCTAAATAAATCTGATAACTAATAAATCTGTTGTAGAAGCCTAAGTTATTTCTTGAAGTTCCTCACTAACTATAAGGAATTTCGAGAGCTCAGGTCCATACAAAATAACTAGTTAATATGTTCCTAGTTGAATTAAGTGTTCCTCACTAATGGATGAAAACTGTTTCAAATCAACACAACTAACTGAAATTCCTACAACCTCAGTATAAAAAAAAGTCGAAATACGATCCCGATTTTTTTGCATGATTTCTAGTTATGAAAACTGACCCCTTGTGTAGTTTTCTAGATCATTCCATCCAAAATGAGGGAAAAATTGTTTATACAGAAAAATGATCAAGGGCCATGTGATAGTGATAGGCAACTATCGCTATTTTTAAACTATCGATGGTTTTTCAAACTGTCGAAAGCCTAAAAATTAATTTCTTCACAAAGAGCATGACCAAAAAAAATGTGTTGCCCTCACACGAGACGGTTTTGAAAAGAAAAATTGTACGAACTTCGAAAAAAGGCGTGCAGAACAGACAGTAAAAACATAGTACTCAATGATTTTTCAGTATAACTAAAAACTAAATCTAGGCAAAATAAATAATAATTCAAAAAATAAAGACTTCAACTGACCAAATAGGTTTAAATACAAGTTATTGCTTTGCTAATGAAGAATTGGTACTTGAGTATTAAACGGAGGCCACCATTACGAAACGCGCCGCGGCACTTACAGAAGTTTCGATTTCCTTTGTGCTTGTATTGAAGTTGTGTTTGTGCTTTTGTTGAGGTTGTCAAGCGATCTGGATGCTCGCTAACGCTCGCATCTCAAAACAGAAATCCCATATCCCGTGAATGAGCAGGTTGTTTGAGACTTCTGAATAGATTAGTGGAATGCATTGTCAAGCGATCTGGATGCTCGCTAGCGCTCGCATCTCAAAAAAGATAAACAATCCCAGAAACTATCCCGTGAATGAGCAGGTTGTTTGGGACTTCTGAATAGATTAGTGGAATTGGCGGTAATGGCGCGCGCTCCGGTCAACGACCCTGACCTTGGCCTACTTGGAGGGGATTCTGCGAGTTGACACATGACTCATCTGATAACGCTCGACTCACAACAATACTAGAATAGTTCTACTACAACATCTATAAAATTTAACCTTCTGTAAGTGCCGCGGCGCGTTTCGTAATGGTGGCCTCCGTTTAATACTCAAGTACCGAAGAATTTTTAGTAAAACAAAGAAAGTAAATTCTTGTTCACTAGAGGAACTTCTTGAAAACTGCATGGAAGTTATGAATCTACAGTTTGCTGTTCATCCTCAGGTACACTTATTTTCAAGCTCCAACAAAAAAAAAAGGTTTGGTTCGGGAAAATGAGCATGTCCACATGTTGTGGGTCAAGGCGAATTCGTCTCCTCCAAGGCGAAAATCGATAGTTTCACCTCCGATAGTATGTATCGAAACTATCGATAGTTTCCCATCACTGCCATGTGATACCTACATGGATACTAAACTCCACCAGACCACTTGGTAGTCCTTAGTAGGGGTGTATGATACTTCGAAATGTATCGATACATATCGTATCGATATTTCTAAAAAGTAACGAAAAGATCAGGCCGATACTTTCAAAAAGTATCGATACATTCAAGTATCGATACTTTTTACAAACTCAAAATTAGAAAAGTTCCGGCCTCATGGATTGTGTTGTTTTGCGCCTTCCCCTTCCAGTGTTCCAGTTCCACCATAGAATAATTCTATGCCTGACATAAGTGCACAGTATCAGTTGAGTTGTTTCACGTTTCCAGTCCTACTAGATGCCGGACAGTATCAGTTGAATGAGTGATCATCTCCATTTTTATGTCAAGGTTGTTGACAAATGGTGGGACTTCAGGCATGGTAGCGATCAGGCTTTGTACTCTTCTGTGAAACTTGGAAGTAAGAAAAGATCCTTGAAAAAAGTAACGGTGTCGATACCGCAAAAAAAGAAAAAGTATCCCGATACATTGCAAAAAAAAAGTATCAAAAAGTATCGATACTTTTTCTTAAAAGTATCGATATTTTGAAGTATCGATACTTTTTATACATCCCTAGTCCTTAGTTCACCCCATCAATAAACGGATAGCATCAACATAAAATATCTCCAAAATTCTAAAGATCGAAACAGTTGCCAACTGCCTAATTGTTTGCACTAAAACTACTGTAGTTTCATGGCCCATATTCTTCTTTATAATTCAATCTTTGTTGTAAGGTTTTTAACCTCAGTTAAATTGTAAGTTATTGTCTTTACTTATCGAATAATGTTGATAGCTGAGCAGCTATGGGTGAAAATAATTTGAACTTCCGCCTTCAGTTTAGTTCAGCTCCCTTAATTATTTATTAGTCCTACGTACTTCCATTGTTTTCGTTATAAAATTATGTTTAAGATAAAACTCGTTACATAGGTACGCATAATTATATCACTAGTTCTGAACCAGACATGAAATTTTCTCCATCACGTTGGTGGTTGATCAAGTGCAAGAAACTTTGTTTCTTTGATTCTCCTTTCTCTCCAATAAAGTAAAATCTAATGAACAGTTCCGATACTTTCTACCTAAAATTATCTATGGCTAAATGTGATAGATTTTTATTTGTTATTATTGTAATCATGTGAATGTATTTATTTATTTAGAACAATATATATTGATATTGGGTGTCAGCGTTCCAACAAGATTTTGGGAGCTTTCTTACTGTTGACCGTTTAAAATGTGATAATTTAGAGAACAAAAAGAATTAGATAATAAATTATTATTTGTAATCTGCATTATTGATAGATATTTATATTTTATTCGAACTATCCTTATTTTAGTTACCATTCAAAAATATATCTATCTTTCATTTATATAATTACTTTCGATTTAATTAATTTTCTTAAAAAAAAAAAAAAAAAAAAACAACACTGAAAACTCCGTTTTAGTATATGTACTGTTCTGCGGAAGAATTATTATTATTTGATACATAATTATAATAAAATATGAATAGTAACTATTCTACGCGGGTTGTTTACCTACGATTTATTTGGAGACTTACTCCAAAAGCAGAACAGTATTACGTAACTATCAAGCTTAACTATTATTCAAGTAAATCACTAGTAATTCATTGTCACTATTATATTAATCGATATAATGTTGTTTAAGGAGGAAACGAGAGTCTATCTACTGAAAAAACCGCTTAGTTCACTTACAAGTACAACTAATACCTAACTTCAACGTGCTTTTATTGTACTGTTTTCAAATAAATGTCTTTCACGTTACCAACCAAAATGCGTGTTTTTACCTACACATCATTCCCCATTCCAGCACTCCAGCTTCTAGAAGGCGGAGCTATTAGGTTTGTGGATTCGGAAATCAGCTGACAAAGACAAAGAACACCTTTTTATTCCAAGAAGGTACATATAAAAAATACAGGAAAATCGTTATAGTACAAAAATTGTGTTGAAAATACTCGAACAATACACAAGAAAGGTTTACCCGTACGTAGACAACATGTTCATTAATAGCGTCAGATGAAGAACAAATGCGTCTGGAACATGCCCCAGAGTGCACACTGCGCCAGGTGGGATTTTCTGGACACAGTCCCAGTCCATTCCTCTTTTTGACTGAGCACAAAATTCCATTAACGCGATTTTCCAAGTGGGACACGGAACCCAACTGATTTTCGTTTCATCTGACGATGTTCACGGTTCCTACGAGGCCGTATGCTTTCAAAATAACTTGATCCCACAGAGCCATCGATCCATTTATCTCATACATGACATTTTTGGACGAAGCACCATTGTGCTTCAAGGTTACAGTTTATTGATGACTGTATACACCTACTAACTAAATTAAGGCTAAATATCCCAGGTTTAGTTCCAAAAGCTGCCACACGTGCTTCAAAATGAGCTAAAACTGTCATGAAAACTGTGACTAAACAGGTAGTCCGATTTTCCTTCTGAAAACCGCTTTGTAAACCATGAGTACGTCTACTTACTACGTAATAAATTATACTTACTTATGGTTTCCAAAAAAACGGAACCAGAACGAAAAACGGTTCAGCCGTCTGGGCACAAAATCGATTATAAATTTGCAGTGCTGCAATCTCTTGAAAAAATTTCTTAATAAAATCAGGGACCTTTAGCCTTAATTAAGGTGACGTCCTTAAGACTCTGATGAATTGTACTTATTTGAAATCATCCCTTGGAGGCAGAAAATTGAATGTAGCAAAAGATTGTGGAAAATCACAGTTTCCTTTGGCGAATTTGAGAGGTGTGCCACGCAGCTTAGAATATTTACTTTCAGGTTCATAGGATCTCTTCACATTTCCGCATAGTTCTACCACAAATACAATTCTAGTTATGCTTGAAAAACTTAGATATTTTGTGATTGCTGGTCCGGTTGCTACTAGAGGAGACAATCTATAATAAAAAAAACGTCAATTTGAAGGGTAAAAAATAGCATGGTTGCCAATCTGGGCCTGACAAGGGAAGAAATTTACAGTGATTCGATTCCTAATACATTCTGCTGACTGTTCCAGTACTGGTAATGTAATAGTTTCAACTGTAGGTGTCAAACACTGGTACAAAGCTGAAAGCATAGAAGAAGGGGAAAGATCGTTCAGTCCTGTGTTGAACACAGTGACTCTGCATACTATGGACCTTACTCACGAACTGCACTAAGGTCGCGCTTAGTTCTGCTAAAACCCAAACGAAAAATAACCATTTCACGAACAGAGCTTGGCATCTCCTGAGGACAAAGGAATAGGCAAACTTGGAGCTCGTCCTTAGGGAAGTTCACCTGCTCACAGATCCCTGTTTCAACCAATGACAGCGCGAGGTTTAGGCAGATTTTCACAATCAGCTTGAAGTAAATAATATTTATGTCAAACATCGGGAACAGGGTCAAAACTGAAAATGCACCTCTACAGCCACCGAGCTTTCGGAAAATATATTCCCATCACCAAGGCTTGGAAAGCACGCTTGGGCTCCATTTTCCGAAAGCTTGGTGCGAGAGGTGCATCTTTAGTTTTGACCCTGTTCCCGATACCTATATATTATGGCATATTACTAGCATAGTGGGTCGATCAGTGCAAATTTAAGTAGAGAATGTCACTAAGGCGAACTTGGGTAAAAGCCACACTTGATGCTGTTCGTGTATACAGTCCTATATATGTTTTGCAGAGGCACTACCTTTCCAAGGCCCCCTGAACTACTCTTTAAATCAAGGGAAAACTGTGTAAGACGGGGGTAAATATTATCATTCAGTCGACAGGAATCTAACCTAGGTTATCCTCAGGCTGAATCAATCTGGTGCTACACCAGGCTTATGGGAAGAAATTAAAGTAGGTCGGTAGGCAATCGATGTGCAGTTAGGGTGAAGGTGCTGATGTGAAGTTGGGTTGCTCCTAACGTTATAATAACCCAACAGAGAACAAAACGTCCAGTGCGAGGCACCACACAACTTTCCTTACCCGGGCGGAGTGATGGCTAAGTACTGTCAGCAGTGTCATAGCAAATTACAGATGTGTCTGTTGAATTCTGTGGTTTTTTCCACCGTGATCGCATTACTTTCCTTGAGGTTGGGTAAGGAAAGTAAAAATGAAAAAAAATACCCAAGTGCACTAAAATAAAACAACAACAAAAGCGTTGACTAGACTTTAAGGCAGGTTTTTGGTGCAAAGATAATTTTAAGCTAAGTCTCGATGTGCCATATCACACGGTATCAGTCGGTTGGAGGGCCCTAATTGTGGCCCAGGTCGCCATCTCGTCCATTCCATAATCTTCAAATCGTCAAGCAGCCAATATTTTGAAGAAATACTCGACCTGGAATATGCAAGAGAAACCCTGCATCAAAATTAATGTCCTGATACCTGTTGCTAAATAATCAACAGAGTCATTCATTTTCTACTGAAGTGTGGGCCTTTAGTCAAATGTTCTACGAGTCCAACTGCATACGCTAACTTCTTCGACAAAGTCTACCACATACCTCCAACGGAGCATCCTCAGCGAGGTCAGTGACGTGAATGGCATTTTGAACCTTGTTTTTTCCGAAGCGAGCCCTCAAAGTGTTAGGTCTCAATTGTCTGGCCATATCCTGGAGATATGAAAAAAATGAAGATTTTTATAAAAGTGAGGACTGATGAGCAATGGGGTAATACATGGATAAACTCCATGACCACGGAATGGATGAGAGATGTTGATGGATGTCTTTGGTTAGGGCCACAGTGAACGGTAAACACCAGCTTGAGAGGTCTAGTAGGCGCGATACATTGTATTAGCGGTCAAGGTGAAAAAAGCACTCAAACTGCATAGATGGGTAGCAATCTGGCTGTTCGTTTTGATCGCATTTCAAAGATAAGAAACCTGTACGTCCTGGAATGAATACGTACTGCTGAATATACACACTTCGGAACAGACGCCAAGAGATCGCAGAGATCTCCAGGAAAGCAGTAGAAAACCTGTAATCCTAGTGGTGCCCTAAAGCCCCATCCACACTAGGCCCCTCAGCCTCTCCCGGCAGAGGCCAATTGGCAAAGCAGCACAAGTGTGGACAGGCCGCCTGGGTTTGCTGAAAGCCGGAAGCCGGCCTGATCCTAACCCGTACAAAGGCGGTCCAATCAAAGGAAGCCAAGCCGGCCCGGGCCCACCTTTGTTGCGTGTACATGCCACCCAGCTTCAGTGCTTGTCTTCAGTCATCTTCGTACTGCTGTTGGGGTAGTTTGTTGCGTAAAAATACCAAGGTATTTCATAATTTTCTATTGCGTTTCCAATTTTCAGTAACCTAATTTATAATGACTTGGACTGAGGAGGACTGAAGAAAAATAAAGCTGCAGGATGGGATCAAATCCCAAATGAAGTTTGGAGCAGTTTACCTGAGGAGGGGTTGATTAAGTTGGTGACCATTTTTAATAACATCCTTACTCATGGCCGGGTTCCAAATGACTGGGGAAAGGTTTTACTCCGGATGATCCCTAAAACAGCCGACAAGACTGACGTTTATAAACACAGACCAATTGCATTGGTGAACACAATTGTAAAATGCTTCACACAATGCATAAGTATCCGACTAATGGACTGGGCGGAGGATGTCAACGTGATTCCGGAATGTCAAGCTGGTTTCAGGCGAGGAAGAGGGTGTAGGGACAATATTTTTGTACTTTACTCGTTGATTGGACTCAGTTTACAAAAATCCGGAGGTAAATTGTATTGTGGCTTTGTAGATTACCGTAATGCCTTCAGTTCTCTCCCACATGGGCTCCTGTGGGGGACACTCTCCGAGCTGGGCATACGAGGTGAGATTCTGAACGTAATCAGAGACCTTTACTCGAAAGCGGAAGTTGCCATTAAGGGGGCGCGGGACGGGAAGGCCAGTAGCACCCCCAACCACGAGAGTGCGCTGAACATCACTTCCACATCGCTTCCGCGGGAAGATTCCCAGCGAGATTTGGAGATTTGGCGCCCACCGGTAGGGGCGCCTGCCGAATTTCGATGGTTGTTGTAAGTGCGCAGTTAGTTTTTAGTTATCAATTCCATTGCCTTATGGACACTATAACATTCGTGATTAGGTACGTGAGCTTCTCCTCTCCCTCTGCAAGTTTTCCGCTCGACAGGTTATACTCTGTTGTTTTTAGTTCATTCCTTTGTTCTCCTTCTTCTCTCACGCCGTTCATTCACGTTAGTATCAGTATTATACTATTGTTCATTCGTAGTGAACAATATCCGTCGAGTGTATCAAAGTGTATGCCTCCACCGCCGAAGAAGTGGACCAGGAGAAACATCGGTAACAAAGGCGAAAAAAAGAGGCGCAGAACAGTAAGTTGATACCGCAGATTTACATAATTAGGTACCTAATTAATCCTTAGTGTTTTCTGTGTAGAGCAACAAATTGAAATAGTTTTCAGATGTAGTAGTAGTAGTATACAGATTTTGTGTTAGTCTAATGATTGTCACGTAATTAGTACCTACGTTCTCCGTAGTTTGGGAGTAAAACTCAACCCAGCATTCCACGAAAATCTTTAACCTTCGTTGGAAATTATTGTAAAATATCCTGCGGCTAAATCTCCGTAGTTATGATTCCGTTGGACATCTACAGAAATGTTGGCTGTTCCTTTACTGTTTCTTTCAATTCAATCAGTCAAAATATCAAGCAGATACAATCTGCGATGAGCAATGAATAAAAAAATCTTTAGGTAGCTACCTACCCTACTCTGAACGTCAAAATTGAATTGCAATAAGTTTAAAAAAAAAGAATGTTTCCATGGTTAATATAGATGGATGTGTTTCCAAGGTTTTTTGGTTTTGTAGATTAGGAAACCTCAATAAAAACCTAAGAAATACTGTAAATTCCCAACTCTTCACATCTACCTATCAGTCAAAACACCAAGCAGATACTCGATAGATTAAAATGTATTTCTAAGGTTTTCATTGATATTTCTAATTCATTGCAATCAGTATACCCAAATTTACTGATTTTATGTTATTTTCTGTTCTCAGTTCATGTCCAAACAACATCCGATCCAGAGTCTGGCAGACAGTGATGTCTCCCACCAAATGGTCTTTCTTTGAGTAAAAATCAGGTAATACTTCTTATTATTAGAAGCAGATCAAATATTTCGCTGTAATATCACATTCCCCAGATTCTTCATGCGCTTCTCTGAACCTGCAAAACTTTGACACGCTCTCCTGTAAAATCATCTGTATTGGACTTACCTACCACGTTTTGCCAGATCAGCACAGATTTATAATACGCAGTGGCGTAGTGTTGAAAAGGGGGGAGGGGGTTATCGGAAATAGAAAAAACATCCTTTCACGTAGCATGGCTATAAGAGCGAATTTTCAAAGAAATATTCCTGATATTGTGTAAAAAGATGATATAGCGAGAATCCATACCACTTTTCTTAAAATTATAACTTTTCGTGATTTTACCCATTTTTACCGATGTTTGACCCTAATAACGTCAAATTTGACCCACTTGCTTTTGAGAAAAATAGTTTTATCATCGAGGTAGTACCTCCGTCGTCATTAACCACCCCACACAACGTCAGGTGAATTAATATTGATTTTACCATTAATACCAATTTTTTACCCCAAAAAATCAAAATCTGACCCCTATTCTGTGTGAAAAACAACTGAAATGGTATTTTTCTGTCTTCACTCAACCTTCCGTACAACTTCCAATGATTTTTATAGCAATTTTAGCCGACATTTAGCCCCTAAAAACTCCAATTTGACTCCCTTGGAATTTGAAAATTGCTCATCTTCGAACTCATCCTTTCGTTTGGCAATACAAACGGTTTGGAGAAATCTGGAATTTTTACCATGTGCCTACCCAAGGACAGAAATCATCTGTAGTGGCACATAAATCTACGTAATAAATTTTTGCTAAAATCTAGGGATGAACTTAGGATGCTCTGAACCGGATTTGCCTATAAAAATATTTCAAAAATTCATGTTCTGAAAATGTTACCCATAGCAATAGCTTTATTTTCTTTGAAAATTCGGTAATAAGGTTTGAAATTACAAAGAAAGCTGAATTTAAATTAAATTTAACAAAGCACTAAATGTTACAGATAACATTAGGTAAGATAAACTGATGAAATACACACAACAATGTTCGCGAATTTTTAAGGAAAATGAAGGTATTGCAATGGGTCCAAAATTTTCAGAACATAAGTTTTTGAAATTATTTTATAGACGAATCCGTTTCAGATCATCCTGATTTCATCCTTAGATTTTAACAAAAATGTATACCTATATTTATATACATTTATTTATGTGTCACTCCAGACGATACCTGACCTTGGTTACGTGATAAAAATTCCAAATTTCGCCGAAATGTTCTTATCGCCAAACAAAAGGATAAGCAATTTTATAAAATTTGAAGGGGGTCAAATTTGAGTTTTTAAGGGGTCAAAAATTGGTAAAAACTGCTAAAATTGTTATATAAAATCACTGAAAGTGGCATGGAAGGGTGAGTGAAGGCAGAAAAATACCATTTCAGTTGCTTTTCACACAGAACAGGGGTCTAATTAGGATTTTTGGGGGTCATTGACATTATTTATTAACATTATAGAAGATAGCACCTATACATGAAATAAGTGTAAGTAGGAAAACTTTATTTACATTACATTCACTTTATTTACATTTACATTTAATATTATAGAAATGCCTGTTGTAATTTGCTACTGTGTATTTTTGTTCAGGAAGACGATCAGAATTGACGAGATATCCGAAGTTGACAACTCCAGTCGTATATACAGCAAGAAGCGAGTTTGAACTCCGATTTAAATGAACATGAACCTAAATGGATTTCCGAATACCTACCTAGATCCAGACTAACTCAGTGTCCAATAAAATAAAATAAAAGCTAATGTGAGCAGTGTAACTGTATAATATTATTCATGAGCTTTCCAATTTACTTTTCTATTTGTTTACATTTCAGTCATTGAATAAAACAAACACCTGAAAAGTTATTTGTTACTATCTAATCCTCTTCCTATTGTCGTTCAATTCAAGTAGGTAGTGAAAGGTATGATGATTAAAAGTAGGTACTTGAAATCATGTTGGATAATTTGTCTTTGAATTGATTCTGTATTAGTATGACAGGTAGAACACTTTAGACAGTGTGTAATCAATCTTTAAAAAAGTCATGTCTAATTTTGAGTGAAGTACACATAAGTATTAATAAAAATGAAATGAAATTACAAATCTCACACTGTGTGGGAGTACCTAAGTTATTTGTCTCACACAGGTAGGTATCTGTGTCCAGTCGATACATTCATTGGTCACACATTGATTTACATAAATAAAAAATAAACAGTCAAATTTACATACATATATAAATGCCCAGTAAAACTCCTCTCAAAATTAAATTATTACGTAACATAAAAGTACCCCAGACAGAAAAATAATAGTACCTACAACAATCCGGATGGGTCAGAGATTGACCTTGCGCCACTCAGCCGGCAAGGTAAGTTTCGAGGCTTTCAGATAATATTATGTGACGAACAAGAAGTTCGAGCAGAATAGTTAAAAAATAAGAAAATTAAGTAGGTACATGCCTATACTTCCTCAAATGAATTCAGGTATGCACCTAGCGATTGTGGCGTCAACTTTCGATCTACCTAGCGGATTATTTCTCAAACAATTGTTTACCCACTTAAAACAATCATCCCCTATTCTTTTAAATTGATTTTGCTAAATTTAATCCAGTTTATGAAACATTTAATTGATATACGTAATTAATACGTACCGTAAATAGGTAGGTAGCTACCTACTATGAATAATAAAATTATGGCTGATTGGATTGTAGCTTTAATTAGGAAAGTAGGTAACCAACATAATTGGGAAAATACTGTAAAAATTACTTATCCAATCATGTGAAAACTATGACGGTAATTAGGCTGAGGTAGGTGAGCGTGTGGAAGGATGGGTGGAAGGGTAGGCCAGCTCAACAGGGAACTAATATTCTGAAGCTTAGCTGGGATGCAGACTGTGAGGGTTACAGTGATGCCATTCGTTCGGTGAATATGGCAACACCGCCTCCTCCCTTGCCCCTCCGACCAAGAACGTTGAAAATTACCTCCTTCCCAGGCAAAGAGCCGCTGGAATTGATAATGCCATGGATACTATACTAGACTACACGACGAGCGAAGCGACAGGGCGGGTGGCTGCGTGTGAAGGGGGAGAGACTCGGCACATTGCCCGCAGAGAGCGCCTACAGGCGGCGCCCCCTTTCTCGAGCCTTTTTTCAAAATACGTAAAATTTGTCTTCACGTTTTCTTTCTTATTTTACATAAAAAAATTTTGATTCTTGGATTATCAACTTTATTATCTCTCCGAAAATGTCGTAAAACACAAACATTCAAGAAAAAGTTTTTTTAACTACATTTTTGAATTTGAATTTTCGGAAATTTCAGGAATCATTTAGAGCTATGACCCTAACTCTATTCACGGATTAATATAATGCGTATTAAGACCTTCCCCAGAACTGTAAGTTAACCACAGCCAGAGAAAACGTGAAGAAACTGACAAAAAACAGGGTCTGCGCCCCCTTAAAGCAGAAAATTCGATGACCAGGTTCGCAAGTGTAGAGATGGGAATCTTGCAGGGGGATTCGCTAAGTCCGTTGCTTTTCTCCCTCTTCATTCAACGACTCGAGAAGTATATGAGAGAACAGGAGTTGGAAGGAGTCAGAATCGAAGGGGGGTGCGACATATTGTCACTCATGTTTGCCGACGACATCGTGGTTTTTGGGCACAGCAAAGTCGATATTGAACGGAAAATGAGAGCCATAGAAGAATATTCAAAATCGTTGGAGCTAGTTATAAATCCAGAAAAAACTAAAGTAGTTTGTTTCCAGAAATGTGGACGGAGAAACGCAGATGGATGTATTACATTGTCTGGTGATCGGATTGAATTCACTAAGGAATACACCTACCTGGGAGTTCCGTTTTCTTCCTCGGGCGTCTTCAGAGGGGCTGCGCAATCCTTCAAATCAAAAGGATTGAGGGCATGGGGGACAGTTCACAGAATACTGGCAGCTGGCAAAAACAATGATTGGAAATCTTCTTGCAGATTGATCGACGCTATGGTATCCTCTGTGGTTCTTTACGGCAGCGAGATATGGGGATTACGTTACCTAGACGAAGTTGGCTTGGTTCAATCCAGAATATTCAAAAGACTGCTAACGTTGCCAATCTCAACACCGCATTACATGGTTCGAGCTGAGACGGGAAGAGTGAAGTTGGGTGCACTTGTAGTCGAAAGAGCACTAAACTGGTGGGAAAGCTTGCTTCAAATGAAACCAAACAGATACCCCCGCGCCTGTTACAACAAACTCCTCTCTACAGCAGATACTCCTCTCGGAAACAGCAAGTATAATTGGGTTCTCCAGCTCAAAGGACTCATTGTGATATTGGGTTACTCCACTCTATGGGAAAAGCAAGATCCGAAGGCCCAGCAAAAACAAGCAGTCTTGAATTCATTCGTCACCATGACTGCCTATGAAGACTATGAACGAATTATCTGCTCTTCCTATAGTAGTGGATACATCTCAGCCATCGATGGATATTTGTGCTCCAAGGGCTATCTTAGCTGGGACATCCCCATCACTGTCAAGCGGGTACTTGCGCAACTACGGCTGCGGAAGGACGGATATCTTCGAGTGTTTATCAAGGGGGAGGTTTGGAAAATAGATGGGAGTAAACTCTGCCTCTTGTGTAACTTAGGGGAGGGGGAGTCTGTGAACCATGTATTGGCAAGATGTCCGCAATTTATGTCTGAACGCGAGAAGTTCTTTGGTTCGTCGCGATTGAGTGACGAGTACATCACCAAAACTTTATTTTGTTATCCTGATAAAGGAGTAGTATTCAGATTATATAATTTTGTAAGTATGTATCTCAGGAAAAGGAAGTTTTTATATGAATTGTTGGAGGATGTGGGTCTGTTATATTAGAAGAATTCCATTATTTTCATTATTTATTTTTATTTAATTCTGTTGGATGGCTAATGTACCTATTTGTGATAAGTCTGAGTGAACTCATTGTTGTAGAGGTCATTGTTACCTATAACAGCAAATAAAACTTTGATTGATTGATTGATTGATTGACTTGGACTGAGGAGGACACTGAATTAATTCGGGATGTAGAAGTAGAAACAGGCATTTGGTATTGGGGAAATGGAGCGAACCCATCACCTCCACGTTGATGCTCTCTGCCCACTGTTGCTGCAATAATGCTGCTGCCAGCATCGTGTCTTCTTCTATCAGTATAGGTACCGTTACAGGGGCAATGCCTCGGATTGAACTGTCCAACGAACTACTGCCGATTACTACTACTACTACTACTGCATGACGAAAAGCCGAGTGGGTCAGCCCACCCGAGGTGACCACATATACTTAATAGTGTGGGCGTGCTGGCCTAAACGCCTAAATGGGATGCTGGACGGCTTTGCCAGGCGGCATAGTGCGGACACAGCTTAAGGTTGACCAAGAGAGGCTTATGATACTGTACCGTTATTATTAATAAAACTCAAAACTGAAAACTGACCAATGTTCTCCACTTTACAGAAAAAACATAGAATCATTGATATGATTAATATGAAATTTGTTTGATAACATGCCCCTAATTTAAACCAAGATTATAAAATGATAAACATATGAAAGCTAAAATTCAAGTATTTACCGGATCCATAGGACCAACGAAGTTTCTGAAATCCTGAGGGGTATCTTCTTTAGTAGGACCTGTGATTTCCATTGCTACACAGCCTCCATTCACGAATTCACTAACCATATCCTGTAAAAAAGTGCAAGTGCAAAATATTTAACAAACACTTGAACAAATTAACCATTTTGGTTTATTATTCTTCAATGAAGAACCTTTGGAGTCAAGGAAAATAATAACTTTTTGAACCCCTCAAATTTTGATGTTTTATGTTTCAACGTACATAGAAATCAAGAACTGAATGATTTTGATCCTGTCTGTCTGCCATACTAGCACTGCTTTGTTATTCACCAGGACCAAAGTTCATTCGCAGTGTTGCCCACTGCCCCCTCTTTTTTGCCCTGTTGTTCATCAAACGATTTGGTTGACGAATGGTGTCAGAGTCGGAAGTTCAGCGATCACTAAAGATTTTTCTTTACGCGGACGAGTTGGCCGACGATCCATGCGGTTCGCAACAGAATATAGACACCATGGAAGCCTCACTGTTAAATTAGGGAAATCCAGTCATGGTATTCAAAAATGAGGAAGGAGGGCTATAGAGAGACGGGCCACATGGGTCGGGGAGACCATATATCGATGTCATCGAACCATAAGGTGCTCAGCCCCAAAGCTGTGCACCATAACCCAAGATTGCTCGTGTTAAAGAATTGTATTATTGCCTGTGAAGGTATATCAGGGTTCCTTACCGCTTTTCCCCAAATTTAATTCACCAAGAATTTTGCAGATTCGGCTGACTCTTAAGGGATTTGGAACTCTAGGCGTGATATGTGCACTCAGTACACACCCAAGTAGGTGTACTCAGAAATGACGTCTACACTCGCCCTTGTATCCGAACAAGTCGACAGCTATTCAGATCTTGAAGGGATTGGAACTGGAGTCCCTCAGGACGATATATCAGAGGTCAAAAGAAACAACAGCCACGTAAGCAGATGTCACCATGATCTTGGCCACCGGAATCCGTTCACTACTGTGAATCCGTTAACAAATTAAACGGATCAATTTCCAAATTAGAAAGGGTGGCCTGTACAAGGGAGGATCAAAATGAATGAGACCAAGTCGGTACATGTGGACATCACCAATCAGAAGCTTCAGTGCATACCGACTTTCCTCAATGGTAAAGTCATCCCAAGCGCCAATGAGGCTAATTACTTGGGAATGACGCTCGATGCCAAGTTTCTCTGGAAGGCACAAGTAAAGAAAAACAGCGAGGAATAACGCCTCAAATCCGGGATATTATACATGTTTATAAGTCGACAGTTTTGCCACTTGAGAGCAAATTCATGCTCAATAAAAAAAAGTCTTCAAGCCCGTGCAGCTGCTCTGTGCAGCCAAAAGCAACTGAAATAATCCAGAAAGTTCTGAACGAAGCACGCATGATCGTTATCAAAGTGCCCTGAATGGAGTGATCTTGGAGTTTGTTCAGCCGAAATTCACTGATGCGCTGCAGCCCATCAGCAGAGACTACAAGGACATGTCAATGAAAAGGCCGTCCTTATCCTCATCGTTGATGACTTATAGAATGCTATAATTATAGAAAATGCTCCCATACCATAACTCCGTTTTCATTCTTTAAGTCATCAACAATGAGGATACGGCCTTTTCATTGACATGTCCCTGTAGTCTCTGCTGATGGGCTGCAGCACATCAGTGAATTTCGGCTTGAACAAACTCCAAGATCAATTCAGGGCACTTTGATAACGATCATGCGTTCTTCGTTTTGAACTTTCTGGATTATTTCAGTTGCTTTTGGCTGCATAGAGCAGCTGCACGGGCTTGAGGACTTTTTTATTGAGCATGAATTCGTCTCAAGTGGCAAAACTGTCGACCTGTAAACATGTATAATATCCCGGATTTGAGACGTTATGCCTCGCTGTTTTTCTTTACTTGTGCCTTCCAGAGAAATTTGGCATCGAGCGTCATTCCCAAGTAATTAGCCTCATTGGCGCTTGGGTGATGTCCACATGTACCGACTTGGTCTCATTCATTTTGATCCTCCCTTGTACAGGCCACTCTTTCTATTTTGGAAATTGATCCGTTCAATTTGTCAACGGATTCACAGTAGTGAACGGATTCCGGTGGCCAAGATCATGGTGACATCTGCTTACGTGGCTGTTGTGTTTCTTTTGACCTCCCGATATATATCGAACTCCCGATCGAAGTTTTACATTAAAAGCCATACGGGCTTATCGAGTTAGTCAGCTCTATTCCACCTTAGACTACCGGCTGGATTATTTACTCACAGTATATTCTGGCAGAACTCCTCTGTAAATCTCCAAAAACTCCTCGGCGTTTATGTTGTCCAAGCGGAACATTCTAATGGCTGTGATAGTGTATCCTTCTCCTTCTATGGTCTCAATAATTTCACCTACTTTTCCTGAAATAGCGAAACATCTCATATGAAATTGGCTGTGGGTTGTTAATGTCAATACTGGATAGGTATGTCTTTGAAACACGATATAGCAGCATTCCCAACATTCATAGTGGGTGACTTGAAGGTACCGAAAACTGCCTCAAGGCTGAGGACGACGTCATGATCATATTTTCAGGACAGGTATGATTGTCACTTAGGGAAAGAACCCTTGAACTAACGACAACACGACCGAGGTATCTTCCTCTCACCAACAACCCCCAGTAGCTGAGGAATGTAAAAGTGACAAGTAGAAAACAGGTATCTTGTACTTACCATCTCGAACAGCATGTGGTTTTATGACGCAGCAGGTCGAATTTTTCAAAACCGTTGTATCCGTAAATGTATTGCTCGGCGGAGCACTTTTACCAAACAGTAGTTCTCGTTCCTGAAAACAAATCGAAAATCATTCTGTTTTTGGTGCGAGAGAATGCGAAATTTTGCACGTAGGTCCCATTTGTGGTCTAGTTGGTCCATGAAGCTCGGCGTTACTCTCGGTATTCCTTAAGGGGTGAAAAATAGAATGGGGGTTGAAATTTTCAAAATGCCGTAGCACTTATGGCAGCGCGCACATAAGCGACTTTTTTCGAGCAACTGTTATGTCGCTATCGCCCTCCTGTCGCTCCGGATTTCAGGAGCGCAAACACGACGGCAACTGTTGCCCAGCAAGAAATTCATTTTAGCTAGTCATCAGTTCATATACAGTGGAACCTCGATAAGTCGAACCTCCCTAACTCGAAAACCTCCCGAACTCAAAGCATTTCTCCTGGCCCATGAGAAATCGTTCAACTCGGAAAAACAGAGATTAACTCTTAAGTGATTTTTGAAGCGACCAGCCTCTGGTAAATCGAAGTTGCTAGTCTGTGAGCCTCTAGTAACTCGAAGTTGTTTACGCTGCGTGTGGATTCAGGTGTTTTCTGGTCGATTTGACGTTTCTATCAGGTGGTGGATAAATCAATCAGAACCTGCGTTTCAGATGCCCAGGCAATAAAAACCCGCGTTATCGTACGGTGAAAAGCAAAAAATCCTGAAAGTGCATGAAGGGATTCTCAGCCTTGGTAACACTGAAAACGTCATTTATCGGGAACATGTGAAAAAAACAACAACTACTATCCCAAATAAGAAATCAAGGTCATCCATAATCTTGTTTTACATCTTATTTACGATGTACATAAGTACACAATTCGTATTTTACACATGTGCTGGCAGTTTTTTGTGACCCCCACCCCAACACAAAAATTCTTGGCTAAACTCGAAACCTCACGAACTCGAAAACCTCCCTAAATCGAACTATTTCCTTGGTCCCTTGATATTCGAGTTATCGAGGTTCCACTGTAGGTACCTACACCAAAAGATATGGATCTATTGGAAAGTGGAGTGTCCACTCAAATCAATATTTCTGTATTGATGTCCTCACCCCTCACAACAGTCATTTCGCTAAAGAAGAAATATTCTTGAGAAAAATACAACGTGCAAAAAACTTTCTTGAGAAAAACCATAGAAGGCTACGTCTTGGACGTGCAGACGGACTGAGACTGAGCGACAGAAGTTGCCCCTGTGCGCGCGCAGTAGTAAACACAATTTTGTTGCCCCTCTGTCGCCGCCCTTGGAAACCGAAAAGTTGCGTTGCTGTCACGTCCCTCCGTATGCACACCTACGTGTTATTCTATGGACTTCATGGGGGAGACAGAACTGTTGCTGTGACAAGTCACCCGTGTGCCCTTGGTATTTTTCGTATTAGGTATGATTATACAAATCTAGAGAAGGAAAAACATGATGATGATGTGTTTAAGGAGAGTGTATACAAATGACGCCCACTGAGAAATCTGTGTAAATCGCGCCCAGTCTAGAAATCGTCTTAGTGACTATCTGCCCCACGAGTCACAGGTCACAGCGTACTGATGAGCGTAAGCTGTGACAAGTTAGTATAGGGGTCGGGCTTATAAACATTTTTCAAAACTATTTCGCTGTAAGCTTTTTACTGTATCAGTGGGGGGAGTTAAGCATCAGCCGAAAATACTCCAGGCAGAGACCATGCTGGGCACAATTTACAGGGCACCAGTGGCTCAGACCCATTGGAGCATGGACCAATGGTCTAGAGGAGGGAGGATTAACGGCGTGAGATTTCAAGATCAACTTCCAACGAGTGATTAACGATTTTCGTGAGATAACTAACTGAGTTACGTTTTCCTAGATATAGATTAACATACCTTCTAGGGGAATCCGTCACACTATTTTACTTCTAATACTAGTGGAAATAACCCTTTAGATTTAATACCCGATACAGAATGGTTGTATGTGAAAACCAAACTTCGGCCTGACCCCTCAGGAGAAAAACAAAACTGTTTTTAAAAAAAAATGTTCCTGGGGACATAACATTATCACTAAGGTTATATGGCTCTAATGAATCGTAATATATACTCAACAGGAACGGGTTGGAAGAAGTGAACAATTTAACCAACAACGCGGGCTCAGAAAATCTACGAGTTGGGGTATTTGTCAAGTACCAGTGTGGACTCCTCAACTGACGAAGAAGAGTGAATGGCGTTGCGTGCCTCATCTGTTCCAAAGCAAGCTCTGATGGAGCCAGGAGCCTCGCGTCTCGCTTGGTCGGGATCGGTGGGTCCGCAGAGCTCCTGCATCCTCTTGACACCATCGTTGTTGATCAACTCCATAGTGATGACGGGACTGGAGCTCATGTACGTCACAAGTGCCCTGCAGGACTAACAACAGTTACTTTCCCTCGAGGCAAAGAATAAAACAAGTTTCAGATTATATCTATGGTATTAGTTGGATGGTCCAACTGTGGGACCATCTCTCAGCTCCCAGCTCTATAGTATTACAGAGCTAGTAAAAAGTAAGTAGGTATGTAAATAAACAGCAATTTCAGGCTGGGATTCTATGTCTGATGTCACAGACGTGATCAGCCGTCCTCTCAAGAGAATCAGAATTAATACTAGATGATTTCGCTAAAGGCCTCACCACCCAAGATTGTGGGGAGGGGCGTTGGAATTCGAACCGACAGATCACAGTTGCTGTCCTAATCCCAACCACCAAGTGACATAGCACTAGGGGTCTTCTCTCAGAGTTAGTCGAGAGGCTATAATAGGGACTGTGGCAACTCAATAAGTCAAACTCGAATTGTCCAATGCCTCGAACTGCATTTCAGGCTCCAAGGTGTGAGCCTAGACTTATTTTCTTAAAATTCATTTACATATTAACAAGGTAATCAATGTTGTACCCTTAAAACATAAATGGGGTAAGTACATAGGAAGTTACCAGTGGTCCAGTCCGATGTCAATCCCACCCATTACAATGTCCTGCCATTCAATGCCATCCCTCCATTCCAAGCTACAAGTACATGGGGGAAGTTAACATTGTTAACTTCCTCCATTACCATCTCTCCATTCGAATGTCTATCTCACCCATTACATAAATCTCCCTGCCATGAAACCTTCCACGGTCGTTTTAAATCATCTGATCCCCACTGGATTGCGTTTCTACCTGTTTCATGTTCACCAAAACCCTCGCTTGGCGCTTATTTTCAAAATCCTTCTTCACTGACAAAACGGGTGATCGGCGCAGCTGCCAATGTGCCAATTTCCAAATCGCCGCTTTTTCAAAGGTCACTTGAGGTTTGGAAACATATCTGGCAAATACAGAGGCAGTGAGATGGAATTTCAGTGCTTTTAGATCAAAAATTGCTATGAGCTCATGCCTGTGCAGCTGAGCTCGCCCCCACTTTGCAGCAGCACACAGGGCTCGACTCCTCACATCTTCTAACAAATCGTGAAAGGAGACAAACGCCATTCAGGGCTCTGATACTGCATGAACACCTTGCGCCATTCGTCACATGACGTAGAGCGCATCTACGTCGTGCAGTCGACACTTCGAATCCAGGAAATTTTCTATTTTTGTCACATAATCGTCGATTTGTGATGATTAGAATTAGATTATTGATCTCGCTGAAAGAAACTCCTACCATCTTGGTGACCAATGTCCAAAGAACTGTGTAATTAGGGACAAATGGTTGGGATGGACCCACAGACAGTTGCATTCAAGACAACGGGAAAGAGTTCTAACAAGAATTCGCAGCCTTTTCCGCCAAGGTTTGTGTTGTCTTCGAGAAACTGTCCCCATCTGAGCTTCACAGCTGCCAGGAAAAGTAAAGCGCAACCAGTGAAATCCTGTCCTCCCGAAAATTTTAGACCACCAGGAGAGGGAATAACAATAATTTACAAACCGACGCCGATGATGGGCGAGAGACAACCAGTAACAACAAAAACGCTACTTTACAGGAGAACGAAAAAATCAACATGGCCAACTGAGTGCGTCAAATTCGTATAAACATCGGTCCAGTTATCTATCAAATTAGTTTCTAGCATAGTTTATCAATTAATTATGCTTCATTCACAATCTCCACTTTGAATGATGCGATAAACATATCAAAGTATTGATTAAAAAAATGGGCTATTCAACAGGCATAAAAACCTCATTGAAAATCACAGTGACACACGGTATCACCAGGTAAAATCAAACCACTCACCACTCCGTTTGTGACTTCTGGACAGAGTTATTTCTAACCAAGAGTTCACCAGACAATGAATTACATCCCAAATAATTTTTACTATTTACATGGGAATCTCTGCCTATTGCATACTCAAATAAACCAGTACATATGAATAAATTGAAAACATTCCACACGAACATCATGTAAAAAGGGGGACATTTTCCAACACAGATGCCGTCTGGAACTGGATTGATGTCAATAATACAAGAGGCAATGGATGTTGCATTCTTGCTCGGAATAATCATTTTGCTACACCTTCGGAGACATGGAAAAAGTAAATATCTACTTGAAGAGTTTACTTTTCACCGCTACGAGCGTCAGAATCGCTAGAAAACTCCCTAACGAGTTCATTGACAGAAAAACCTCAATAGAAAAAAAGAGAGAAGAAGAATTACGAGTTGTCTCTAGTGATGGGGTAAAGCGTTATTTTCTGATAGTGCGCTATTCGCTACCAGTTATCGGTCAGTAACCGGTTCCAATAACCAGTTATCAGGTTATCGGAGTAGAGAGACAAACATGAGTGTTCACCTGAGAGCGGATGACGAGAAGTTCGTTGTAGGATACCTTCCTACCTGGGCTTGTAAAACTTGTAAACTTTATTCATTTGAAAATAGGACTGAAATCCCACCGTGCATATAATATGCAATAAGGGAACTAAATTAAAAGCCTTTGAACTTACAATAAATAGGAACGATACAATTTTAAAACATAAGAGTAGATGAGGAAGAGAATGAGGAAGTAGAAGTGAGAGTAGATCAGTAGAATACACGCGGAGGACAAGGCGAAATACAAGAAGACGAGACTTACATGCAAATGCTGACCATAAATATAATAGAAATGAATTGTTAATAGATGGATACCATCCTAAAACAGGTAGGTAACCTGTTAGGTACGGAGTAAACGGTAAAGAGTGACCATTACAGGTACGAAGGGAAGTGAAAGGTCCTAAGCTGATGGATACTGTCAGGAAGTCGATAACTGGTTATGAGGTAAAGCGTTGTCGGAGGCAGGTAGTTACTCAATACCACCCCCACATCAAAGGCTGCGAGAGTAGAGTGAGACAGTTACCTACGTGCAGCTACTCGGTAGGTACCGTCTCTAGTACTGCCCAAGCCCTGCCCAGGAGAAGCGAGTAGTTATTCCAATAACATAGGGTGTCTCTTAACCAGTTATCTTAGTAACCGGTTCTTGGTCGATGACCGTTATTCAACGTCCACCACTAGTTGTCTCTCGCCATCGATTTTCATTAATGAATATGGTGTGGGTTGACAGTTTGAGCCCCCTCCCCCTCCTCCAAGTCAGATTATCTGACGAAATTCTCCTCCTTATCAATTTCAATGAACAAAAATAAAGCCAGCCATTTTCATTCAAGTGACGATCGCAATGCCTGTAAAAAATAGTGGCAAAAACCAACAGCGACCAATCGCAGCTGTTGGCCTTAGTCACACCACCAGGAGCACACGTTATGGACTATGTTCATACTAACGCGAAACCCAAGGATTCCTTCTTCTTATGATAAAGTTTTTCAACCACTGACGTCGGGAGTTTAAGCATCCTTAGCTCTGAAATTCTGAATCCTTCGTTTATGATCATTTTCAAGATGGAGCCCATTTTGCTGCGACCATCTGGCTTGATGATGACAATAGTTCTGGAAATAAGAAAACATGATTGCGGACATTAATGAAAGGCAATCAAGGTTATCAGTCAACATAACACGATCTATTTGCCAAAAACAGAACTGGATGAGGGAAATCTACACCAACCACAATATATATCGATTAGGCCAGAAATAATCACAACATTTTCAGGGTTTCACTTACGATTGCATTGATTGTCCCATGAGGCGCTCAGTGTACTCATTGGCGTATCCAGTAATCTTAATGTGGCGGGAGAAAATCTTTACTATGTTACCAACAAAAATATCGCGTTTCTCCAAGTTGTCTACAACAGTTCTCTTCAAAAATACGCGGTTCTTATTGGTGTCAAACTGAAAACCCGAGAAATGAAGGTCGTTGAGGCATTTGTTTTATATATTATGCTAGAATGGTTTATACCTATCAGAATTACAGATTCCATGAGAGTAAACGAAATGTACAACTTCTATGTTAGACCTACCTACTTCCGAAATTCATAAATACTTGTACATAAGGTTTGTTCGCACTGGCTTTTTCCAATGGTTAGCTAACTTCTAGAAAACCTTAACAAACCGTCCATGACCCAATACGTCTTGATAAGCGTTGGAGAAGGGTTTGAGTTAGGCAATCAAGAAGGCAGTGCAAGGTCAGTTCTCCGTTATCGTCTGCCCGATTTTCTGCTTACTGGAAAGCCGATCAGAAAACTGGCTATGGATAGGAAAACACTGCAAACAGTCAGTCATGGATACTATAAAATTAGAAACCACTGCAAACGGCACAAGGCCTTTCTGATGGTTAGATAACCGTCAGATGGTCACTGCAAACAAACCTTATTTCGAGGTAGGTAAACACAGACACAAGGAAGATCTTACCAGAGATATAGTGTTGTCAGATGGATAGTAAAATAGGAAGAATTTTCGCAGCACTGCAGATTCGGTTTCGTACCACGAAGCGAGAAACGAGTATTTATCATTGGTTGGTGCCACTGGCTAAAACATGAAAGTGGATTAGGGAGGTACTTGGTAGGTATCTAATTATCAGCAAGTACCAGCCTACTGTCTTTTTAACTTTGCCAGCCACTCCAACCCCCAACACCTACCTAACACTGCATGGGCGTGTGGCCACTATCCACCTTCGAGCTCTGGGGGCATATTCACTAAGCAAAGGAGACATCTCTTTTTGGTCCGACTCTCTCTTTTGGTAAAAGAGATTTTTATAGTATCCATGACAGGGTTATTCCATAACTTCCAAAAGAGAGAGTTGGCTGCCATCTTGGCATTTTTTATCTCTTTCAGAGGGACACCTAATTAGGTGTCTTTTCTCGAAAGAGAGAGTCACTTTCTCATTTCTCGTTTGTTTGATAGTGGTATCGTGTATCGTCCTTCGTTCATCTGCTACCATATCGGTCATTTTGATGTGTGTTTGTTCATCTCTTAAAGGTAAGTCGATTGTTCATTAAAAAGATATACATATTATCGAATCTTTTGTAAAAAGTCCAAGTAAGGGTTGAGGTAGGCCACGGGAGCTATTCAGTAAAACAGGTGACCCCGGGAGACATCATAAGAGACTGCCTCCGGAGGGAGAATATTTCTCCTGGGAGATTTTCAAAATAGATAATCTCTTTTCACTATCTCTTTTTAGTAAATAGGCCCCCAGGCTTTCATTCCAGTGATAGGTAAGTAGGGGATGAGGTATTAAGAACAGGTCTTAGTGGACGGACACACCCCAGCACCCCTTATCTACAGAAGATACGCACTGAAGCTCCAGGGTCCCCTTGTTCACCTAACACGAGTAGTTATCATGAGCAGACAGGAGTCGCTGGGAAAATTGAGTTATGCCATGCTGCAGTTACATCAACGACATCCACCAATAAGCAGCCAAATAACTTTAGGTTCGTTCGCAGTACAAATCGCGATTCTGTTCCGAACTCGAGGAGTTCTGGAAAATGGCCGCTGCAAGTTCTGAACGGGGTTCCGAATTCCGCAACACTGCGAACGCTCAGTGAATTTGGAACTGTCAACGTTCTCTTCCTGGATGACAGCCAGAGACAAAAAACGCTGCAAAGTCCTTTTCAGATGGCTTTATTATTCTACTGGACATACCTACAGAAATTTTGGATTTATTGTTTCTTTCATGTGGAATAATGGAAATAGCTATTTCTGATGGTTTCCACCAATTTTGGCCCCCAAAACACGGGTAGGTAGGTACACTCCTTTTTTTCAAATTATCTTTGATCATTGGTATCGTCTTGATTCACATGCTTCTAGTGTTATTAAACAAATTGTTGGTGATTTCAGACGATTTCCCAGGTTTTTGACTCATAAAAAATCAATTTTGGGAGATGAACCTGTAGTAGAACCTCAGTTTTCCACTCTTTGGTCAAAATCGACTTCATATTCGGTCTTCTCGTCCCAAAAAACATGGAAAACGATAACTCAAAAGCTCATATTACTAAAACACAAAAAATACCTATTTTTATTCCACTTTCACTCATAACACCCCTGGGTATATTCTGACTGGTCTGCAAAGTTTCGGGACACAACTAGGGCCTAAATGGAGCCTATGCGTGGAAGAACGAATTTTTTAGACCGATGAAGCCGGTATGCATGATAGGACGGACATTGCATTTTCTGAATCTACGCACCTTGAAACGTAAAGGAAAAAATGTTGACGGGGTGTTATAAAATTTTTTCGCTCAGCGAATACATAGGTGTATTACTCACAGAATAATAAACCAATAATCTGGCCGGGTTAGCTATGATAATCATTTCCCTCCTTCTCACCAGAACGCTCTTATGCAGCAGTCCCCCAGTTCGAGAAAAAAACTCGAACTCCAGAACTGCATTCCGAACTTGTTCGGGACTTGGAGGAAAAATTACTGCGAACAACGAACTCAAAACTAGAACTCCGAACGACTGTTCTGCGAACGCTATAAACACTAGGGCGCCTGCGCGGAACTTGTTAGAACTGTCTGGAACTGTACGGAACTCCACTGCGAACGAAGCTTTTCACTCTTTTTCCTTTCTTTCCCCTTTCTCTTTTTTTCTCTCTTTCTTTCTAATCCTTCATGATTTTTCGCCTATGACAAGTACTTATATATATTTGAACCAACTTTTGATAACTTTCTGTATTACTCGTTTTCGCCTTAAAAAAAAATATATATATATATATTGTGTTGAAAAAAAAGGAGTAATTATATTAGCGCCATCGGCAATTTGTATTTGTAATAGTGTTGTACAGTGTTGAGCCCTGAAGCTGTGAAAAGGAATAAATTCTAATTCTAATTCTAATTCTAATCCTATCCCTCTCCCATAACCAATCCATTTCTATAATCCAGCCCTGTATTTTCGGCACTGAATAGGAACTTGAGGTCCCAGGAGATATTGGGATAATAAGAATCCCGCAACACACACCTCAAGTAAAGAATGGATTGGGGACAAGGCCAGTAGAGCCCCTCTCTACACGCCTTGGGTTGGGAATAGCTTTGTATATTGTATGGGAAATACAGTGGAAATCGTTTATAACGTACATACATACCGCAAACTTACATACATTTACGGGTGAGTGATATTATAGCCTTTTCTCCTTTTACTTTTACTTTATAGACTTTTACCGGGTTTATTGGCCTGTCGGCGCAATAATGAACAATTTTTTGGGCCATTTAGCAGTTGAGCTGGCACAATACAATATTTTGTACGATTGTACGAAAATTTTTCGGAATAACAACAAAAAATGAAGGAATAGCACCGCGAACTTTAAGGATTTCTGCATCCAATCCGTCCGTTTTGTTTGGTTTTTGGTTCCATTCTTCTCCTCCTTTGAGGTATTTTATTGCTAAACAGTATGGTAATGCGTTTTCACTTCTGTTGTGCAGAAGACGCTGAAGCATCGCGGAAAAGAAAACAGGGAACTTGTTAAATGAACGTAGTTGTCAGTTGATGAGAACCATAGAAATCGCTCTGTCCCCCGAGAATTAGACGACTGTGACGTCACACGCTCGTCAACCAATCACAGAGCTTTCACGCAGCTTCCCCTTCTTCCGACTCTCAAATTCGACTTTAATTATTACAAATACATTTTTTTCTGTCTATATTTGATCACATTTTCGTGAACCGTAGATGGTCCAGTGCAGAATAAAAAAAGTTTCATACAGAATTTCAGATGGACGCAAGTTCCTCATCATTCGAGCAGGGGTAGAAGGTAGAGGGGTGTCAAGGGAATGGATAGGGCAACAGAAGCATAGGCGCGGATGTAAATAGGGAAAAAGGGAGGAGGATTGGTAGGCAAATGGAAAGGTGGATGAGTAAAATTAAGGATTAAGTACCTATGTGATTGGCGTTTACGTACTTATATAGCTTTTTCAAATTGAATTCGTCCTTTTACAAAATGAATTAGTCCATTAATTTACAAAATGAATTCGTCCTTTTTCAAAACGAATTCGTCCCTTTTCAAAATGAATAATTAGTCCTTTTACAAAAAGAATTCGTCCTTTTACAAAATGAATTCGTCCTTTTACAAAATGAATTCGTCCTTCATAAAGAGGGCCCAAATCTTGAAGGTAATAAGGGCGGTGTCTGGGGCTCTGGAAAACGGTGGCGGTAGGCATGCGGTCTTTATGCAAGGGCGCGGAAATCTTCTGCATGTCATTCCTTATCTCCCGCACACCTTCTCAATGGAGCTTCCTTACATTGGCTTTGTATGAATGTCTTGCCAACTTTCTGTAAATTTCTTGTATCAATTATTCCTTGTAAACTTTGTAAATTTCTTCTATTACATATTTATTAACTATGCAAACAAATGCAATAAATTATTATTCTTCGAGAAAAGGTATCTGCATATCATTTGGTCTGGTTACCTTCAAGATTTGGTCCCTTTTTATGAAGGACGAATTCATTTTGTAAAAGGACGAATTCGTTTTGTAAAAGGACGAATTCATTTAAAAAAAGGACGAATTCATTTTGTAAAAGGACGAATTCAATTTGAAAAAGCTGTATAATATTATATCGATTATATAAATACAAACAACACAAAAGAGGTAAATTTCAACGGTAGACAGGTACTCCACTCGACCATAAGCCCTCCAAGGCATTTAAGTATGTTTATTACTAGTGCACCAAACAACAAGCATACCGAATTCTAATTTTCTCGTTATTATTTACGATTTTTCTGATTTGTCTGGGCTAACTACTGGGTAGGCAGTATGATTTGCAAGGTGTGAGTCACCCCGATCAGCAGAGTGAGCCGCTAGTGCATGAAATATTGTTAGTGGGCGACGAGTTACATGTTGGTGTACAAATAGCTTGGGTAGGCACCTACTTGCTGCTTGGTTTGTATGCTGGACGATAGTATAATGGGCTGTTTTATCATACTTAGGTACTGACAGAATACTCACTACATCGAATGTCATTGTGGGGAGTTCGTTGTCTCCTTTCGCTTACAAGTCCCTGATTTTGCTGGAAGTTGGACCGCACACAACTCGACGAGAACTTAAACGATGACAACAAAACGGAAACAGTAAAACAGTACAATTATTTTCAACCAAGCGGCATTGGAAATAACTGGCATTGGCGGTCTTGACAACGTTATCATTACATTATTACGTTATCACTGAAGAAGAAGGGAGAAACTGAAAACTGAAGAAGAAGAAAAAGCCGCAGTCCACTAGCGCCCAGAATTGTGAAAGCCCACAAATGTGATAAGTAATGCGTAAAAGCCGAACTAAACTACTTGCAGGCGTTTTTGGTTTATTATTCTGTGAATGTAATCGCTCAGCAAAAAATTTTTATAACATCCCCTCAAAATGTTTTCTTTTACGTTTCAAGGTGCGCAGATTCAGAAAATGCAATGTCCGTCCGCCGCATCATGCATATCTACTTCAATTTCGGTCTGAAAAATGCGTTTTTTTTCGCACACAGGCTCCATTTGGGCCCTAGTTGTGTCCCGAAACTTTGCAGTCCGACCGGAATATACCCAGGGGTGTTATGGGTGAACAATTGGGTTTATTGGTGTTTTTAGTAACATGAGTTTGTGAGGTATCGTTTTCCATGTTTTTGGGGACGAGAAGACCGAATATGAAGTCGATTTTGACCAGAGAGTGGAAAATTGAGGTTCTAACGAAGTTTCAACCTTAAATTTATGCTAAAATTTGGTATAAAATCGTCGTTCTTCCGCACACAGTCTGGGTCCATTTGGGAACACATTTGGCTCCTAGTTGTGCTCCGAGGCTCGGCAGCCCGATCAAAGTACACCCAGGGGTGTTATGGGTGAAAAATGGGTGTAAAAATAGGAGTTTTCGAGTTTTTTGTGAACATGAGCTTGTGAGGTATCGTTTTCCATGTTTTTTAGTGATAGATAATCGAATATGAAGTTGATTTTGAACAAAGAGTGAAGAATTGAGGTTGTAACGAAGGTTCAGCTCCCAAAATTCATTTTTCGTGAGCCAAAAACCTGGGAAATTGTCTGAATCGCCATAAACTTGTATAATAACACTAGCAGTATCAACAGGTGAATCAAGACAATTAAATGGCACTATCAATGATCAAAGATAATTTGTCAAAAATAGGAACTTTTATCGTGTTTTTGGCGGCCAAAATTGGTGGAAACCACCAACAATAGCTATTTCAGTCATTGCACAGGAAAGTAACAATAAATGTATTTCCAGCAGTTCTGTAGGTATGTCCAGTTGAATAATAAACCCATGTGAAAGAGTTTTTTATTATTATATAGCAACCTGCTAATACCACAACCCGCAAAGTAACCGAATTCAATACTGTTTAGTGTTTAGCGGCCAAAGTGTGCCATAAACGTTTGGGAACAATGATTCTCTACCTCGCAGGCTTTTCTCTACCATTTAATTTTCTACAGAGAGAGGCAAAACTGCGTCCTTCCTTGTCTCCATGTCTTGTTACAAACCTTAGCCAACTCCTGAAATCCATCAAAATCTGTATAAACTGATTACTTATATAGCTTCTATATACATTTTTACCGGAAAGGTTTTTGTGGGGTTGGAATTGTAGCATTTATTTATATAGAAATTTATTATAAAAATTATTATTGTATAGCTAACTAAAAAAATGGATAAATGTTGAATAAAATTTGTATTCAAATGTTCGAACCAGTGTAAAGCTGAGCTCCAGCTGACAGTCTCCAAACCAAAACGGTTTACGAGTTTAAATTCATAATATGAATACTTAGCATTTTGAAAACAATAAACGTGCGTTTGATTGACAATATTCACATTTTCATTTTTACAGGTCCATTCAACATTAGTGGTAGGACCTACAATATCTACAACGCATACAATAAAAATGTATCACCACTAAATAAATTGTTGAAAAGTAGTTTTTTTTAGGAATTTTTGGGGGAAAACATGGAAAAATACACTGCCAAGGTGATGGCACAGGAGCTTCCTCGTCACAATCAGAGTGACCCATTATAAAATAGAACAGACTCGGAAGCAAAATAACATAACATTACATTACATAACGTGAAATATACATATTACATAACATTACATAACATAACATTGCATAACATTACATGAAATATACATATTACATAACATGACGTCCATAATACATTACGTCCATTATACATAATTGCGAAAGTTATGCGTGTTTGAAGAATTTCACGTTAGCGCATGCGCAGGGCGAACCGCTGGCTCTATCATGTTGAAATTTATATGGGACCTCAATGGGCCCTACCCGCTTAATCCCTGAGAATTACATTGAAATTGGGTGAAATCTTTGGTTACTACGGCTGTAACAAGGAAATTGAATCTATTTCACGCCAGCGCATGCGCAGAGCGCACCGAGGGTCCGATCATGCTGAAATTCATACTGGAACTCACTAGGCCTTGTCCAAACAACCCTTGAAAATTTGAGCGAAATTGAATCAAAATTGTGAAAGTTATGCGTGTTTGTTGAATTTAACGTTAGCGCATGCGCAGGGCGTACCGCTGGATCAATCATGTTGAAATTTGTATGGAACCTCAAGGGGCCTTATCCGCACCATCCCTCAAAATTTGAGCTGAATCAATTCAAAATCGTGGAAGTTATGGCTGTAACAAGGAAATGCGGACAGACAGACTCACAGACCGACAGACACGGAACCAAATTTGTTCAGTAAGCTTTGAAACGCAAAATGCAAGTGGAAATTTTGATTTCTGAAGACAAAAATTTTTTGGCTCACGAAAGTGAACACAAGGCTTCCGCTGCTTCGCAGACTCGGAAGCAATAATGGAACACCAGTCGGGCTTGAAGAGCTCCTAATAAAACTTAAATCACTTGCGGCGGAGTAGTGGAAATCCGTAGCAAAAAAACTACAGGATAAAAATAGAAATAGTCTATTTCCACGTCAACTAACGAACTGTAGACCGGTTTCGGTTGTTACACCATCATCAGCACACGATAGAAGAGTGTGCTGATGATGGTGTAACAACCGAAACCGGTCTACAGTTTGTTAGTTGACGTGGAAATAGACTATTTCTATTTTTATCCTGTAGTTTTTTTTTATATTTTTTTTAGCTCCTAATAATATCTACTACATAGGATTTGGTAGCACTATGACCTGGGGCTGTTATCATCACTATTTTCTCTACGAAACCAACAGAAACCGCACCCAGTCTCTTCATGGATTTGGGTTGCTACTCTCAATTTTGAGTATAATATAATAGTATTACCTACTGAATATCATACAGAAACGTAGGAATTGACGAATGACAGAAGAAATGTTGGAATCAATCATAATCAATTAATTTCATTTAGAAATTTCATTCCATCCCTTCCTAACCGACTCCAATAATGTTTTGAAGGGGTCCCCGAAGTCCTCGCACATTCTTGTTGAGTATCCAAGCGTGTGACAAAATTTGCGTATACCTACCTAATACGCAGGCCGTAATTTTTGGGGTGTAGCCCATAAGCGTCGCTAATCAGATACCAACAACGCCTAGTTGTGTTCTCAGGAGACCGCGCTTTGGAGTGATACAAGAGAAGAGATGAGGGAACGCCAACTAAAAGTGAACAAGTTAATCTCTAATAGAAGAATATAGTGATAAGCTCCGATTGCATTCGAATTAGTTCAGTTGTCCGGTGTGGAAACCAGTTCGTTCGTTAGCCTTAGTACCTCGTAGTAGTCTCCAGCAGCAGTCTTCGTTGTTGTGTAGTTATTAGCAAATTTCTCGTCATCTTCAGTTATGACCAGTTCCCATAAATTTTGGTCTTCGAGTTCTAACCGTACATTGAATGCCCAAGTTTTGTAATTTTTCCGGTTGAGCTTTACAATACTGCTGCTCATTTTCAACTTACTCTGCTCTTCTTCCTCCATTATGTAATCGAGTTGCACGGTAGAAGCTCTGGGCCCATAACCTTTGTTATAAAGTGTTCACAGTTAGCACAAGACGTGACATATATATTTCGTGACACGGTAAAATACAAAAGTGAAGAATCCAAAATTACAACGCGTAATTGAAACCAAGGCCACTTGTTGGCCTTATCAGCAATCAACACCAACAGTCTTGAGGGCTTTTCTAAAAAAATCCTAAGATTTAGAATCAATTTAAAAACGTTGTACAGACCAAACCCTTCCATTGAAAGTTTTCGAGCTACGGTTCTGAAAATGTCAACCCTCATTTCACCCGGATAACTCGCAGTAATGCAGAGTTTCGCGGACCAACTATAGACCCCGAATGGGACCTACGAGCCAAGTACAACGTAACGGACAGAAACTTTTATTCCATTTCCGGATTCTACGTATGAACCTTGAAACGCAAGCCATGAAATTTGATGGGGGGGGGGGGGGATTTCTTTTATGCTTGATTCAAAGTTCATATAGAAAGTAGTAAACCAATAGGTAGACAGGTATAGGTGGTATCGACTGAGGTGGGCGACACTAGTGCGGCGCAACATGGTTGTGGGGTAACTGAGTATAGCACCCATAATTCCATACACCCGTAAAAGGAGTCACCCATGTTGTTCCAGGTGCCCGACTTAATTCTAGCCTAAAATCACAGTGGAATCAACGTTATGTAGAGTTCATCTACCATATCCTATATTAATATTATTTATAATGTTTCTGTTCTGGGCAAATCAGAAGGCCTGCATTCGGCACCCGGGCCTTCGGAAATGAGAGGTGAAAGTGGGGAGCGCCTCCGCTCTGTTTACTCTGGGCACCCGGCAGAGATGAAAACTGAAATGAGTCGGCGAATGGACCGTTACCTTCGGCATCCGGGAATCATGAAAACGTAAACAGCCGTTCTTATCAATATGATTCGATGAGTTCGGCAGTTTTGCTCCAGTGATGAACGTGACAGGTGACGTGTGCGTTGCGGGGGGCTCGAGGAGCGGCCACCATGTTTTTTTTCACAAACAATTCCGTTTCACCTACCAAAAAACACTGAAATCAGGTGAAACTCGCTGGATTTGCCCGGGACGAAGGAAGTTTAAATGCAAGTGCTATATGAGAACGATGGATGGGAAGGTGGTTTTCGCTCAAGATGAGCACACCCACGAGCTGAGTGACGACTTTGCGGACGTTTTGCTGAGGGCGGCTGTTAAGCGGAAAGCTTAAGGGTACCCACAAGTGTGTTTTGTATCTTCACAGATTGTAAGGAAGGCTCTGCTGGAAGTTTCCAATGCATCCCCAGCGGCGAAAGTAGTGCACAATTTGCAGCATGTAGCATATATGCGGAGGAGGAAAAAGATAGGTGTATTGCCAAAATCTCGGAAATTAAGGTGTTCAACGCGACGCAGGTGCCCGACGTAACGGGGTGCCGAAAGTAACAGTCCATTTCTATTTCAGCTGGGTGCCCACCGTAACTTGGGTGCCGAAAGTAAAACTCGATTTTGAACGAGCCGGGTGCCGAGAGTAACGCTTTTTAGGGCCCGGGTGCCGAACGTAGGGCTCCGGGCAAATCAAGTTAAAAACGGAACTAATAACTGTGTTCAGCGCTATGTAGCGAAAATTCGTAATTTGTGTAGGGGTCGACCCTTAAGTGCTAGAGCAGGGACCAATTTAATGAACATCTCAAATGCGACGACAGAATATATTATTTACATAGTGAATTATCTAGTGCTCGGGTGCGATTTGTTCACAATGAAGCAACTAAAAAGCCCTTTAAGCGTGTAATTTTATTACATCGAGGCTTATAAAGAAGGACTCCACGAAGAGAATATTGCCACATCAATTTTTGGCCTTTGGAAAGGTTAGAAACTCGAATGCCTACTCGTAAGATTGGAGAAATCCTTAGGTCGTGTTTGTTTTTTTGAGTTAGAACTCCTAGGTAAATAGTAAAATCTAGAAAGCCTAGGAAATTAGGTACTGAATCTACAGTATTATTTGCAGAATATCTGCACCCATAATTCCATACACCCGTAAAAGGAGTCACCCATGTTGTTCCAGGTGCCCGACTGAATTCTAGCCTAAAATCACGGTGAAATCAACGTAATGGTGGAGTTCATCTACCAAACCCTATATTAATATTATTTATAATGTTTCTGTTCTGGGCAAATCAAGTTACTTAAAACGGAACTAATAACTGTGTTCAGCACTATGTAGCGAAAATTCGAATTTGTGTAGGGGTCGACCCTTAAGTGCTAGAGCAGGGACCAATTTAATGAACATCTCAAATGCGACGACAGAATATATTATTTACATAGTGAATTATCTAGTGCTCGGGTGCGATTTGTTCACAATGAAGCAACTAAAAAGCCCTTTAAGCGTGTAATTTTATTACATCGAGGCTTATAAAGAAGGACTCCACGAAAAGAATATTGCCACATCAATTTTTGGCCTTTGGAAAGGTTAAAAACTCGAATGCCTACTCGTAAGATTGGAGAAATCCTTAGGTCGTGTCTGTTTTTTTGAGTTAGAACTCCTAGGTAAATAGTAAAATCTAGAAAGCCTAGGAAATTAGGTACTGAATCTACAGTATTATTTGCAGAATATCTGCACCCATAATTCCATACACCCGTAAAAGGAGTCACCCATGTTGTTCCAGGTGCCCGACTGAATTCTAGCCTAAAATCACGGTGAAATCAACGTAATGGTGGAGTTCATCTACCAAACCCTATATTAATATTATTTATAATGTTTCTGTTCTGGGCAAATCAAGTTACTTAAAACGGAACTAATAACTGTGTTCAGCGCTATGCAGCGAAAATTCGTAATTTGTGTAGGGGTCCGATGTAGTGAACACCTCAAATGTGACGACGGAATATATTATTTACGTAGTGAATTTCTTCGCACTGAAGCAACTAAAAAGCCCCTAAAAAGCGCGAAATTTATAAACAACGAGGCTTATAAAGAAGGTCTCGACGAACAGAATATTGCCACACCAATTTTTGGCCTTTGGAAAGGTTAAAAACTCGAATGCCTACTCCTAAGATTGGAGAAATCCTTAGGTCGTGTTTGTTTTTTCGAGTTAGAACTCCTAGGTAAATAGTAAAATCTAGAAAGCCTAGGAAATTAGGTACTGAATCTACAGTATTATCTACAGAATCCTCAGTTAGAAAATAGCCTCCACAGGGAGGAATCACTGCTAACCGCTCTCTCATCTATCAGCCCACTTCCTTTGGTTTATTATTCTGTGAATAATACACCTATGTATTCGCTCAGCAAAATTTTTTTATGAAACCCCCTCAAAAATTTTTTCTTTTACGTTTCAAGGGGCGTAGATTCCAAAAATGTACGTCTGCTGTATGCCGTCGACCGTACACTGTATCATCCATATCTACTTTATTTTCGGTCTAGAAAATTCGTTCTTTCGCACACATGCTCCATTTGGGCCCTAGTTGTGTCGCGAAACTTTGCAGTCCGATCGGAATATACCCAGGGGTGTTATGGGTGAAAAATGGGTGTAAAAATAGGGTTTCTGGTGTTTTAGTAACGTGAGCTTGTGAGGTATCCTTTTCCATGTTTTTTAGGGCGAGGAGACCGAATAATATGTAGTCGATTTTGACGAAAGAGTGGAAAACTGAGGTTCTAACGAAATTTCAGCTCACAAAATTCATTTTTAATCATTCAAAAACCTGGGAAATTGTCTGAAATCGCCATAAATTTCTATGATAACACTGGAAGTAAGTATCAGTAGGTGAATCAAGACAGTTAAACGGCACTATCAATGCTCAAAGATAATTTGTCAAAAATAGGAGCCTGATTCGAGTTTTTGGGGGCCAAACTTGGTGGAAACCAACAAAAATAGGTAGGTATTTCAATTATTGCGCACGAAAGGAACGATAAATGAACAGCAAATATTTATTTTTTCGTGTAGGTATTTATTTTTTGACTACGTGCATCTACTCTGCTGACTTTGATGCCCATTATTTTCAAGGTTCGGAGGTTCTAAGGGGATGAGAGTCGTCTCTTTGATCGATTTTTGGTTTATTATTTTCAATAATGAACCATTGGAATCGAGCACGAAAAAAACAATTCTTACCCCCCCTCAAAATTTGATGGTTTACGTTTCAAGGTATGTAGAATCCGAAAATGCAATAAAAATATTTCTGTCTGTCCGCCGTACGCCGTACGGGCCACTTTTCTTAGTTAGTACCATGAAAAGAAATCTATGAAATTCGTGTTATAGGTTCCGTTTGGGGTCTAGTTGGTCCTCGAAGCTCGACGTTACTGTCAGTCATCTCTAAGGGGTTCAAAATAGGGGTTGAAATTTTCAGAACGCCGTATCTCGAAAACTTTCGATAGAAGGGTATGGTTTTTTTTACGATATTAAATTTGTCTTGAGCTAAACAATTTTTTGAGACCACCCGGAGCATTGTACGTCCAGCTGTTCGTGTGCACCAAAAAGCTTCGTCAACACGATCGTGAATCAAACGGTATAAATCCGGCCCGGATATCATCGCTAGGGAGCACATGATTATAATCAAGGATGGCTGTATGAAGTCGAGTTGGTTATTGTGCGATATTATTTCATTTGATAAGTGATGGACTGTTGGATTTTGTTGGTAGGTACTTGTGAAACTTGAACAAACTTTGAGGTATTATTGATGGGTAAATTATTACACAACGGTAAATTATTACACAACGGTAAATTATTACACAACGGTAAATTATTACACAACGGTTCATCTACCTAGAAGAGGCTGGATTTTGTTGATCGGTACTTTTGCAACTTGAACAACCGTTGAAGCGTTATTGATGGGCAAGCTATTACACAACTGTTCATTATACTTGACCACGAGGGTAGGTACTGACCACAGAAAACAGTGATCTACGCAGAAGGGGCATCTATTTCACTCCACATCAACAATTTTCCTTCAGAACTTCATTATTTGCGTTTCTTTTCGCCATTTTAGTTACTGTTTGTCATCGACAGAATTATTTTAGCAACATTTAACTCGTGATTTAGGTAGGTACCTAGTAACGAGTACGGGGTTAGGTACTAACCTACTGACGGTCTGCGATCTACATATGTGTAGAATAGTACATAAAGTATATAGAAGGGTTATCTATACGGAGAGCTGTGATCTGTAAAAGAAGGGTATTCTGAGGGTATTCTGTACAAAATAATAAACCGTTGTGCAGGGATCTGCAGCGTTTTTCTGACCGTTTTCGTTTGATGACTAAAATGATTTACGGTCGACGGCAGGCCACAGTCTCACTCCCTTCCATGTTGCCATTCGCTCGAACAGTTGTACATTGCGCATATGGGCATTTTGCTCTTCGAAAAAGATTTCAGCGAAATTCGTTGATTTGAGCGTTCGTAATAGTAACTTATTCAACAAGGCTGAACAACAAAGCTGACCAGCTGACCTGAAACATAATTGCGGATATCTCAGCTTCAGCTGTTACCTACCTCTTGCCGCGCGGCCAAACATGACGTCACGTCGATACCACCCATAATTAAATCAAGTTTCCACATCCCGATTGCATTTCCTCATCGATTGTCATCCTGATTTGACCTATTTACTGTTTAATATCACCACGAAGAGTGTTCCGCTCAATCTGGTGCCGCGACAGATGGAAAACGGGGGCTGGGTCGGACTCGCGCCAGCCCGTCACAACAATCCTCTTCTTCACTCTTTTCCACCACACTCACATCGAACCTGACCTGGGCTGCTCACATTTATGCTGGGAACCACGTCCCTCCATTTTGCCAACCAAGCAGTGGTCCAATACATCGATACAGTTACTGAGTATCTCATCTGAGTATATCATTGCTGCATACAGGAAAGAACTAGGTAGTTATAAAGAGCAGGATTTTTTTTCAATTTTTTATTACCTACAGATTTAGAGATGAGTTAGCACCTATTTTGGGATCGCATCAGATACTAAAAAGAAAAACGGAGTTATTGAAAAAATAGTCTATTTCCACTAATACACGAAAAACGCAAAAAACACTGTTATACCGGTTTCGGTGACCAAACCATCGTCAGTTACACACAATAACTTATTATTGTGTGTTTGTGTGTATTGCGGTTATTGTGTGTTACTGACGAGGGTTTGATCACCGAAACCGGTATAACAGTGTTTTTAGCGTTTTTCGTGTATTAGTGGAAATAGACTATTTTTTCAATAACTCCGTTTTTCTTTGAAATGGGTTTCCACGATTTCTTCGCGAGTGATTTAGTTCGCATCAGATACTTGTAGTTATTGAAATATGGTGGGGCATGTGGGCACCAGAAACTTACAAGTTCAAATTGGCGAGTATAGGTATAATTTGATCACCATAATATTTTTACAATTTTTTTTTCGTTCAGTTCCGTAGCTTTTCCTTGGTCTGCTGGTGTTTCAAAACTTGAAAAAAGTGTTTTCCTAAATTAAGTAAGAAGGATTTTCCCTTAACATCTGCGAAGTTATATGCATCTAAATAGTAGAGTATGGCGTATGGGTTTTATATAGATAACAACAGAAAAGTATGAAGTTTGACGTCCTAGGTATTGAGGAACCATTCCTCTCCATTTGAAAATAAGAAAGGTCAATTTCGCTTCTATTCTTGCCCTGGTTTGATTAATGAAATTCTTCAATTCTCCTCTTCGCTGTCAAAGTTGGTTATATTTTCCAAGCTCGGAATTTCAAATCGAACCACTAAAGAATTAAACCTTGCAAATTAATGTTACTAGTCTATCTAAAGAGCATAGAGCAAAAAACGGAAATTTTCTCGGAACTGAAACCGCACAAATTCGTTCCTATTAGGAAATAATTTTCACGGGTCTAAAATGGAGAAACTCGGGATTTCAAACTGCACAGATCGTTAATATTAGGGAATAATTTTCATGGGTTTAAAATAGAGAAACTATGTGAAGGTTCCTGTCATGCCACTATGCTATAGGTATCTATTTTTCCTCAGATTTTTGGTAAATAAAGATGTTAGTTTTAGTAATATGATAATATTTTCACATATATGGTGATTTCATTGTTGTCTTTTATAGAGGACGCAGTCCTTTATGTATATATCCTATATTATACATACCTATATTATACTATATTATCTATACAATGAGTTCAGTGACCATTTGGGTACGAGAAAAATGTTCAAAGTTTTCATTTTTTAGGATATGAATTATAGGAGACAAAACATGGCTACTTGCATCAAGTCTGCGGTACGCTATGGGAAAAGATCCCAATCATATTTACTATCGCATTATATCATTATTTGCAAGAGAACACTACCAGAATCTATGAAATACAATATAAATGTACATATCTGCTATTTTCGACTATCGGTTTTACCTTCTAGGTACCTGGTATAATAGGTACAATCAGATCCAGCCATGCAGATGCTCTTCGAATGCTTTCCAAAGTCTTTCACGCCGGTATCAACATTTTTTATGAAGAAGTTTGACTGTTGCTATGGGTTTAGATATCATTGTCTGTAACAGCGGTGGGGGAAAGGGTGTACGGGGGAGAGGGGGCGAAAAAAATGAATAAAATCATACTTCAGCACGTTGTAAGGTAAAGAGGAAATAGGAAGGTATGAATTTATCAACAGATTGACAACCCCAACATGGATTCCCATCATCATCAGCTTTTATTGGATACGAATAGCAATACACAATAATTATTATAATATAATAGTTAGTTATTTACATCAGAAAATGGCAAAGAATAATAGATTTAGAAGATTTGTATGCACCTTCACATGACGCGTTCAAGTCACTTGAAGGAGATGGGGCTGTGGGCATTCTGTGGCCATGGCATGCCGGCTGGCGTTAGGTGGATGCATTCATTATGGAATTTAAATATGGATAGGTACTAACTAAATATTGACGAGCGTTTTGTTATTATCAATGAATTTGGTTGTTATCAAACTTAGGCATTTAATGTACACCATTTATACCGGGGTACAACTTCTGACTATTGTCCTGCTCTACCTATGTTGTTACGGCATCAAATAAAACCATTTGATTTGATTCCCCCGTTGTTATGAAGCTACTGTCAGTGACACCAAGGGGGTGAAACTTCCATAACGCCGCAGCTCAAAAACTTTTAGTAGGTACAACTCTTGTGATTTTAACTCTCTCTTACGGTTTTAAATAGATTTCAATTTTTAGGATCGCGTAAGGCCTTCACAGTACAGCCCTCAAATATGAACCGAAAAAACATTATCTGTGATAGGCTGTGAAGAGCTGGTACAAATCACGCTTGGTAGTTCTGATCCGAGATGGTACTCAAGTGAGTCCAAGGAAACGAGGCAATTTTGAATATTTGATGGTAGGTATACCTACCATCAAAGGAAAAACGATTTCCTTATACTCATTGCTAGGGTCTCTATGTGCATCCTCCATTTTAGGTGCTGGTCTAGTTGGAGTCCTCGATATTTAATGCTACGATATGAAACATAGGCATTAATGATATGAAACATTGAGAGTAGGTACGTGTTTGATTCCAGTTTATCCATCATAAAATTAACCAAAATCCGCCTTAGAGATTCGTCGGATTGTAAAAGGATTTCCCTGAAAAACCTCCACTTTGTTAACAATTTCGAAGAGGTTAGTTGAAATGAACTAATGTCTATAACTAAGTACATACCAGGATTAATAAATGAAGATACAACAAAAATGTTCCTTGGTTCTAAGAGAACACCAATCTACCTACCTAAGTCGTCGATCTCTATCTAGAAACTGATTAATCAATCAATTAATCAAATTGTTAACAAAGTGGAGGTTTTTCAGGGAAATCCTTTTACAATCCGACGAATCTCTAAGGCGGATTTTGGTTAATTTTATGATGAATAAACCGCACCTACTCTCAATGTTTCATATCATTAATGCCTATGTTTCATATCATAGCATTAAATATCTAGGACTCCAACTAGACCAGCACCTAAAATGGAGGATGCACATAGAGACTCTAGCAATGAGAATAAGGAAATCGTTTTTCTTTTTCTGTATACTACGAAAATGGCTCTCGAAAAGTAACTTAAAGATGGTGTATTACGCATATGTATACAGTATCCTAATGTATGGTATAGAATTCTGGGGCGGAGCATACGCCCAAACCTTCCGCTCGCTCAATGTTGTGTGCAACTAACTCCCTCCTTGGATCATCACTCGGTCGCATTCCAGAACGCGAATCAATGATCTTTAAAAAAAATTTGATATTCTCCCACCAAGACTGATATTTGTTTATCACTCGTTGCTTCGTGTACACAAGATTAAAAAATGTCTACCCCACCGCATTGTCCGGCGAGTCACCCGAGCAACATGCGAGAGTAGCCAAATTCGAGTTCCCCGCCCTACCACTGATTTTTTCACAATACAATTTCCATGGCTGCCTCCCACAATATACGCCTCACTTCCGACTACCTTACAATCAGATCAGTCGACTAAATCCTTCAAAAAAAGAATTGGCGCATACCAGCTGCAAATGCACAAATCTGACCTGCACACTGACTTCTTGAATAGGTTTGATCTGTAATTGTAACTGTGTTATGTATTTAGGTAATTACTGTGCTACATACCCATACATATATACATTACATTTTTTTTCACTCAAGTTGAATTTTGTCTGTAAATTTATTGTTTCCAGCTAAAAGTACACGCTCAATCCAACCTAATAAGCTAGTTCAGTGACAACCAGCCCCTGGACGGGTCGTCAAGACCTTGGGGGCCATTCACGAACTTGGTTTTCTCATGTTTCTGTACTTATATTCTTCATTATGTACTAAATATGTGTTTTAATAAAAAATTGAAGAACTGAATATCAGGGGCGGATCCAGAATTTTTTTCCGGAGGGGGTCACAGGGTAGAGCAATATAAAAAATAACAAAAAATAACAAAATAACCAAACGAACAATACAAACCGAATTTTCAACCTTATGCCTAAACTCGTCCAATTTGTCTACTTACAAAATTAATTGTATTTATTTATAAAATTCATTGTTCATAAATGTATTTATTTTCAATTTTCTTCTAAAAAAGTGTCCTAACGTGTTTTCAAACAAATTGGCGCATTTTATGGCAGCGTAGCTAACTTCAGAGTTTGCAAATCAAAACATTGAAACCACAACAATCTGTTGTTGATCTCAGTGAATTCAGTATCGTTTTTACTGAATTTGGCAAGAAAGAAAACGAGAACGAAACAAAAACAAGATAATAATTAACAAAAATAAGAAGAAATAAACAAGGTGTAATTTGACGGATACACCAAGGTAAATTTATTGACATAATTGTATATAAAGTAACATTGGTAGGACCAAGTGTACGATTATATTCGACTAATTTTGACATTTTTGATCGAATCTTTTTAGATTTTTTATAGTTCTTTTTTGTTTTCAGTTTTTTTAACACTGTCTACCGTTTGTGTAATTAGAAATTACAGTAATTAGTGGCGAGGTTTGTTTCTGGTTTTTGATTTCACAAAAACTGGGTTCGTTTTCGTTTGGTTTTTTTGTTTTCGGGTTTGTGAACAATTCGTTCAGCTCTGCTTTTTGAAATGCAGGCTGATTCTGGGGGGGGGGGGGGGTCATGACCCCTGAGACCCCCCCCTTGGATCTGCGCCTGCTGAATATACCTTTCTCTTGTTTTGTTTGTAGCATTTCAATGAATTTACGTACAGAAAGGAAGGACTCAAATGTTATGTTCGGTACAGAAAAATAATGAACCGTTGTGAACGGAGAAGTTGAAGAGTTTTTGAGACTTTGGAATGTATTGGCCAAGGAAGTGCGATGTATGGGGCAGAATCAAACGGTAGTGACAGGGGAGTGGGGGGTCCCGAGGGCGGACCAATGTAAACAGAGGGGCGGAAGGCGGGCACGTGCCTGTGGGACAGGCCACCTGTAGTGCACAGGAGTGGGGGGTCCCTACAGTTCGAATGGAGTGGGGAGATGGACTACAAAACTCCAACAAGCCCCCTCCAGAAGTCCAAACCTCTTTTGGTTCCTCGTTAATCGATTCGAGTGAAGTCGTCCTCCGAGTTAAAGTTTCAACATGACCACCGTCGGTACAATGTTCACGGCGACCTACGCGAGCGAGTACCGCGACTCGGGCAACGAGTCGTCGTCTCCCGGCTACCTCCCGGCCTTTTCCGACACATACCAGCGCTACGTTCTCACACCGAGTCCGGACTCGGAGCGCTCAGGGAGTCCGGAGTACGTCGATCAGGATTCGGACGAGGAGAAGAAGAAGAAAATCGTGTCGCCCGTCGTCATGAAGAAGAGGCGACTCGCCGCCAACGCCAGGGAGCGTCGTCGGATGCAGAACCTCAACAACGCGTTCGACCGCCTCCGCACTGTGCTCCCGTCCCTCGGCAACGACCGGCAGCTCTCCAAATACGAAACCCTTCAAATGGCCCAAACTTACATCAACGCTCTGTACGATCTGCTGCAATAACTCAAAACCACGACCCCACCTCATCTATTACCACACGAACGAATGCCAGTTACTACACGTTGATTAGTCCAGTTCCACAGAATGTGCAGAAAACCCAGCAAATTCTCAAGGTAAAATTTGACGATTTACCAGGTTTTGTCATCATCAAGAATTCGCTCAACACTCTGTGCCATCTAAGTACATTTAATAACTCAAGCGTATCATTAACGACATCAATCAATGCATTCGTAATTACAGTTCATTTTTCCTTTGCTGCCAACTCCGCTGAAAAATCAGCCAGTTTTCAATGTAAATTTAAATTATGGTCAATTTCCTTTGTCATCAAGAAACTCACAGCAGTATGATCTGCTTCAATAACTCAACTCTACCAACAATAATCCACCTCATCGATTACCAGTCAAATCACACTTCGCAGTTTCCAATCCCTGCAGCAAACTCTTAAAGGTAAAATTTGGTTCATTTTTCCAAATTGCCATTATTCAATTTCTACGTCTAATATGGAGTTTCACCACCTCAATACCGCACCGATTTCGGTGCGTCGAAGATCGGTGCCTAGTTCTGATTTAGCGCCGTTCCTTGAAAATCAACAAGCATTCTTGGCATTTTGTAACTGACTACAACGAAACGATAATTATAGTGTGGTGTCGAGGCAGTGTTCGCCTTGATTATTCTACGTACTTTACCTATGTTTGGTAGTTCCTGTATTTTTAAAATAAGAATTCACACCTACGTAATTTTACCTCATTCATGGTCGTACTGACATAGTCTGTGAAACAATACTATTTTTGCCCTACTTGAGCATTTAAATAGCAAAGGTTGTGTCAATTTTGTATGTAGAAACCGATATTCTGTATTTTCCATCTTATTGTACATATTTTTTTTAATTATAGGTGGCCAAATGTTCAAAGTGACCAGTATTTATGCTCATAACGCAATTACAATGTTCCGTTCTGTTGTATTATTAAAATGAAATGTTTTGCGTAAGTAACCAATGTTACAGATAAGTTACTCGAATTTTCTGTGCCTTCAGTTTACTCGATGCGAACCAAGTCAAATAGAATTCTCAAAATGTACATTTATTTACTTTTAGGATATGTTCTGTGATAATAACTATTAAGAAGAATATGATTGTCAAATCTCCGTTTATTATTGTAATAAATTATATTTTGAAGACTGAACGAGACGTTGTACCTACCTATTCATTTGAATTTTAAACCCTGCAACATCCTGCATATTTTAAACGTGGTACAACTGGGAGAAAGGCAGTCCGTGATTATTATTCATAGGAGACAAAGGAGAGTATAGATTCATAAAAAGCAGTAAAAAGTACCTACATATTTATAAAATAATGTATTGATACATTTAAATTTGAGTGGTACCATAAATCTAAAGAATGAGTCGTTTGACACAAGGGATGCAATACATAAATGACTGGTACTGTTATTAGACTTTTCGTTGTGTTGTTTCAATATCATCACGAGGTAGGTAAATTGTTTGAAAGGAACACGGACAACTGAATAGAAACAGGAAAGCAGTGATTGGAAAGGTGGATTGCATCAGTAGATCACGCACTTAGGCACTGATTCAAGAACCAATATTAGGTACCAATTTACTGGTATTAATCAGTAACAGGATTGAGAATCTTTACAACATGCGATATTGAACTTGCAGCTTGCAGCTGACCAAGTGGCGATCCTCCTTGGCTATCTTGACGGTAAGTACACACAGTAAATTTATATCTGTAATGTCAGTATTAAAATAAGCTAAGATAATAGTGAAAAATCATCTTAATTGAAGAAAACGCACCATTTGGATATATCGACCAAATTTACGTGTCGGCGCTTTTTTATACCTATAATAGTGGAACAGCAACATCATCTTGGTCATTTTTTCTATACATAAAAATTCATCACCAAAGTGATAATATGTAAAACTATACAAATAGGTAGGTAGGTACCTAACTATGTACTGAAATAATTATATTTCATCCTATACCTATACCACTTTGGTCATTATTAATAAGTAAAGTATATGAAGATGGTAAGTATACCCACATTACTACTCATGTACCTACTTACTTAAATTGGTTGAATAGTTAGCAAATATTCGCTTTTACACACATACACACAGTGAATGACACACTTGTTGAGGAAGGCGAAACGCTTTGAAATTGTTGAGGCCAGTCATCCCTTTTGATATTTTTCAAGACGCCTCTCGAACGTGACTTGGTCGGTTCCGCTACCTTCGAAGATTTGAAATGACATTGATGATGGTACAAAAGTATCGCCAAAATCGTTCGATTCGAGAAAAAAAACAAGGACGATGAACGTACTGCTCCGAACGGATAGGAACATTTTTGTGATCATAGGATTTTTGCATAACATAAAGAGTTATTAGGGGGCATCTATGTATTTTTTCTCGGGAAATTTATTTTATTTCTTTCTTTCTTATGTACATAGGAACTTTTGTCCCCTCATGGTGTACAAAAATACAATGCTAAATATATTACACACTCAAATAAACAAAATTTTATAAATGAATAAGAAAAGTAAAACTTGAGTAATTATATTGCATTAGAATTATGAAACAATGGTTTCATAAATGGAAAGGACGACAGCGTTGCATTCAAGTAAGGAAAAAAAAAATGCAACTTCTAAATTGAAAACCCACTGGAATTTAGAGTTCCAGACAACAAGGAAACAATTTGGAAAGTTCCCGCTTCAAGCGAGTGCATTCAATTAATGAGCTACGTTAAACATTCGATTGAGAACTAGAAAAAAATTATGATACACTTAGGCCTCGTGGGCCCTAGAAATATGTATAGATTCATATGACTAATTACTTAAGATTAAAACAAATGGTTAACACATGAACAGTGGCGCACCCAGAAAATAATTATGGGGGGGGGGGGGGGGGCTGACCCTGGGCCAACCAACGGAAAACTTCTTAAAAATTCCTTAGAAAAACCGATATTTTAAGGCATTACTTAAAGTTTATTTAGCTCAGTTATTTAGCTTAGTTTATTTAAAGTTTGTTTAGCTCTTTGAATGCAAGTTTTGAGTAGGGACTATAGGAATGAATGATAAAACCCAGCAAATTAAATAAGATTTTAGGTTTTATTTTGACAAAATCTTTTTACGTCAGCTGTCTCACAAAACAAAATTGAGTCTTCTTTGGCTATTCTTCAGTATGGATAATACACTGTCTGCGTTTTAAAAATACGTTTTAAAAATACGAAATACGTGTTATTTATTTTTTAGTGCATTTCGTAGGATGTACCTAATCCCGCAAACCGGGTATTCAATACGCGATTGTCCACTATTGGCGGATTTAAAAACAGAATGTAATTTTTTCTTGAGGGGGGGGGGGGGGGGGCTACAGCCCCTTTAGCCCCCCCCCCCCCCCCCGTGGGTGCGCGCCTGCACATGAAACAAATACAGAACAGAAAAGCAATATTGAAAGGAAGGAAAAACTAAACGGAGTTTCAGGAAAAATTTTGGCGTGGTAGGAAAATTTGCTCTCAAATAAATAAAATTAATAGTAATAATGGTATATACTCGTACATGCACATTGTGAAAGGAAGCATACATATATTAAATAGGATGATGGATACATATCCAACTATTGGATGCTATTGGATGATTCCGTTGATACTCTTAAGAAAAACTGAGTTGTCTATTTCCACTAATACACGAAAAAACGCGAAAATACACTGTCATAACAAACAGTAATTGTTTGTTACTGACGATGGTTTGATCACCGAAACCGGTATAACAGCGTTTTTTCGTGTATTACTGGAAATAGACAACTTTTCAATAACTCAGTTTTTCGTTGAAATGGGTTTCCACGATTTCTTCGCGAGTGATTTAGTTCGTTCATACTGTATTTGGACACAATTAAAATGAATTACGTAGGTACATCTAGAGTAGTTATGTAAAAGTGTATACTTATCCACCTTTTACCTACCAAGTTTGATTCCCTTCTCACATTGAGGTAGTAAGTTATGAATCATTAGATAATATAATACATCCATCTAATAGCTACTTGCGGTAACTGACGCTCAAGTACTTTTTTCTGAAATTTCATAAACATCTATCTATCTATATATTTATTATAATAAAATAAAACCCTCCCCTCCTACCCTCCCCCCCCCCCCGGTACTTCTCACAGGTGGACAAAATTATATACATTTTGGAACAGATAGGTATTACAAAACATAATTATAAATAAGCGTGACAAGACATATAAAACTTGAAGATAACTACTAATACGTATTTTCTAACTAATAATAATAAATATTGAGGTAGGTATAAATTAATTATTTAGGAAACGAGATAATACACATATATTCGGCAAAAGTTGTGAGCAACAAACCATAATAATTAATTACTTATCAAAAATCTTCATCAATATTTTTAAAAACCAACACCACGTAATTTGAGCAGGATAAACCAAATACTCCTTTCCAGACAGTCATTTAATAACTAAAGACTTTTGATTCTTAGTCACTTTATTATAGCGGTTTAGTACGTGTATGGACATAATTTTTCTCGTAAACTGGTCCTGATGATGAGGAGGACCCAGTTGTTAAGTAATTTAATATGGAAATTTTGGTAGGTTTGACTCATTCACGCGCCCGTTTCCGCTCGCTCGTCTCGTGTCATATTTGAGAAGTTCGGAATTTCTCTGCCCTGATTATATCACTCTCCCTGTCGTTTTTTCGTTCGATAGCCTAAGGCTCCTTCCGTCTGGACGATTGAAACCAATTGAATTACAAGGCCGGAAACCTAAAGACCTATAATATGGAATAAGTAGGGTAAGCCCGCCAGGGTTGAGACAGTGATTGAATTCTCTATTTTACAACGATTGAGATATATATCTACATTCTCCTTCCTTCATATTATCCAAATTCATTGTTTCCTGTTTGTAGCTAGTGTCTGATCTCATTCCTGTTACTGTACATCTTAATTTAGTTTTGTTAATGGATATGTAGATATTATTTGAAGAAATAAATGAAAAATACACTGCCAAGGTGATGGCACAGGAGCTTCCTCGTCACAATCAGAGTGACCCATTATAAAATAGAACAGACTCGGAAGCAAAATAACATAACATAACATTACATTACATTACATAACATTACATAACGTTAAATATACATATTACATAACATTACATTACATAACATAACATAACATAACATTACATGAAATATACATATTATACATAACATGACTTCCATAATACATTACGTCCATTATACATAACTAGCCTGACCGCTCGCTTCGCTCGCTATCCGAGATTCGCTGTACGCAGTATCGTGGAACCAACAAACGACGGAAAAATCCCATACCCTACCGGGTATTTGTGCCCAATTTTATCAAAATCCGTCAAGCCATTCAGGAGTTGACCATGGTCGACCATATTTCCGCTATGGTCAGGGAATTAAAAATGCGCCTACGTTCAACTTGGGAGGCTACCGGATATTGGTGCCAAATTTGGTCGATATCCGTTGAGCAATTCGGGATTCGACCATGGAGGGGCCCATGGATGCGCTATGGTCGACCGCTGGGATAGTCCGAAGGGTCGATCGTAGATAGAATTTCACGTAGATTACGAATACGCGATAAAAAATAGGGGTTACCATTTCAATTAATGAAGTTGACCATGGTCGACCATAGTTCCGCTATGGTCAGGGAATTAAAAATGCGACGTTGCACAACTTGGGAGCCTACTGGATATTCGTGCCAAATTTGGTCGATATCCATCAAGCCATTCAGGAGTTGACCATGGTCGACCATAGTTCCGCTGTGGTCAGGGAATTAAAAATGCGACGTTGCACAACTTGGGAGCCTACTGGATATTCGTGCCAAATTTGGTCGATATCCGTCAAGCCATTCAGGAGTTGACCATGGTCGACCATAGTTCCGCTATGGTCAGGGAATTGAAAATGCGACGTTGCACAACTTGGGAGCCTACTGGATATTCGTGCCAAATTTGGTCGATATCCGTCGAGCCGTTTGGCCGTGCATAGAAGGACAGACAGACAGACAGAGCGCATGCGCAGGGCGAACCGCTGGCTCTATCATGTTGAAATTTATATGGGACCTCAATGGGCCCTACCCGCTTAATCCCTGAGAATTACATTGAAATTGGGTGAAATCTTTGGTTACTACGGATGTAACAAGGAAATTGAATCTATTTCACGCCAGCGCATGCGCAGAGCGCACCGAGGGTCCGATCATGCTGAAATTGATACTGGAACTCACTAGGCCTTGTCCAAACAACCCTTGAAAATTTGAGCGAAATTGAATCAAAATTGTGAAAGTTATGCGTGTTTGTTGAATTTAACGTTAGCGCATGCGCAGGGCGTACCGCTGGATCAATCATGTTGAAATTTGTATGGGACCTCAAGGGGCCTTATCCGCACCATCCCTCAAAATTTGAGCTGAATCAATTCAAAATCGTGGAAGTTATGGCTGTAACAAGGAAATGCGGACAGACTCACAGACTCACAGACTCACAGATTCACAGACTCACAGACTCACAGACCGACAGACACGGAACCAAATTTGTTCAGTAGGCTTTGAAACGCAAAATGCAAGTGGAAATTTTGATTTCTGAAGACAAAAATTTTTTGGCTCACGAAAGTGAACACAAGGCTTCCTTCCGCTGCTTCGCAGACTCGGAAGCAAAAACACAAATGCAACAGGAGAACGAGGCCGGTTCATTTAAAATCGTATGTAAGCAACAGGAAGCGGCTAAGTAGTTGCTTACTCTTGCTTACATGGGGGTGAGGGATAAAAGAAAAGCTTTACTAGTACTACTTGATAATACTTGAACGGTCATAGGGCCCGTTCAAGTCTACATGAGACACTTTGGTATTGGTTTATATCTTACGAATTATTATAAAGGTTCGATAATGGAGACACTTCGATATTGGTTTATGCTTGGAAAATTATACCGAGCAAATTCATTCCAAATGGACGTCCCTATAAAATGTTAATTTATGTCAGAATCGATTGAGATGAGGCGATTTACAACGTGAACTTTGTGTGGCTGGAATAAAAGACACCTGGAGGTGCTGGATTTGGCAGATCTCACGAGATACGCTGTCATTCAGCAGCAACGTCATTACCTACTCGTCCATCTCGTGCAAGGATTCATATTATAATTGCTCGTTTTCGTCCGAATTGGAGCTCAGGTCAGTTGGCGATTTGAACGTCCGCGGCGGGAACGCCAGAGCACAGGAAGTTCCCACGAGAGTTGCAAATCAAAATCTCAGGACTGCCAAGGCCTTGCAAGAGATCCACCTCCCAATCCGACACCCGCACGGTAGGTTATGAGTCAAGCTCGCGGAATCGAGAACAGAAATGACCAAAGCCAAGGCTTCAGTGGCCAGGAAGGGGAATATTAACGCAGCATCCCCCCTCTTTCGCTCTTCAAATGAAATAATCACCTGTCCAATAGTCCTCTTGGGATAACGAGTCCGAGGTGAGTCTCACAATGGGTTTCTCGTACGGTGGTTATTTCTTTCTTCAGCCCCTTGAGCCAGCCTTCCTCCTCCGAGAAAACAAGAAGAAACCCAACCAGAGCTCTGTGAGAAAGGAAGTAGGATGTTGGACCCCAAAACGCCGCACCCTCGAGTATTAGCGCCAAAGTCCAGATTGAAACATTTTGGGATTCATACGTCCCGATGAACAAAGTACCAAAGTAAACGTGAAGTGTTGGAATTAACTTGTTATTTTTATGTGTAGTTTACTTGCAGGGAAGATCCAATTGATTTCGAGACATTATTCAGGACGTAAGTGCACAGGTCTGCAAGAAGTCAAGAGTTGATTCTTCGCTCATTTCTGATCAAAAGTGTCTAAGCAATTTGTTTAAACCCTTATTTTCGAGTTATTATTTGGCAATTCAGGTATTTTTATATTATCACGTTTTCCTACTATACATGAAGTTGGCCACAGTACACATTTTTAAAGGTGCAAAAATATTTCATGACTACGAGCTGCAAAAACATTTCATGACTAGTTGTTTTCAAAGATTGCCTTCGAATTGACGCGTTCGACCATTAGCAATAATTCTTTTAGATATATTGATGTCTTCGTGAAGGACCGAATGGATTTTAAAAGTAGACAGGTACGTAGATTTTGCTGTCTTCACATTGCTTGTTGGTTTATTATTTTCAATACCTAGTGAACCTTTGGAATAAAGCATGAAAAAAAATTCTAACCCCCCCTCAAAATTTGATGGTTTACGTTTCAAGGTATGTAGAATCCAAAAATGCAATAAAAAAAATTTCTGTCTGTCCGCCGTACGCCTTGCGCCATACTTTTCTTAGTTACCATGAAAAAAAAAATTGATGAAATTCGTGTTATAGGTTCTGTTCGGGGTCTAGTTGGTCCTCGAAGCTCGGCGTTACTGTCAGTCATCTCTAAGGGGTTCAAAATAGGGGTTGAAATTTTCAGAAAGCCGTAGCTCGAAAACTTTCGATAGAAGGGTATTTTTTTTACGTTATTAAATTTGTCTTGAGCTAAACAATTTTTGAGACCACCCGTACCCCCCCCCCCCCCCCCGTCCAGCCGTTCGTGTGCACCAAAAAGCTTCGTCAACACGATCGTGAATCAAACGGTATAAATCCGGCCCGGATATCATCACTAGGGAGCATCTGATTATAACCAAGGATGGCTGTATAAAGTCGAGTTGGTTGTTTTGCGATATTATTTCATTTGATAAGTGATGGACTATTGGATTTTGTTGGTAGGCACTTGTGAAACTTGAACAAACGTTGAAGTATTATTGATGGGTAAATATTATTACACAACGGAAAATTATTAAACAACGGTAAATTATTACACAACGGTAAATTATTACACAACGGTAAATTATTATACAACGGTTCATCTTCCAAGAAGGGGCTGGATTTTGTTGATCGGTACTTTTGCAACTTGACCAACCGTTGAAGTATTATTGATGGGCAAGTTATTACACAACGGTTCATTATACTTGACCACGAGGGTACGTACTGACCACAGAAATCAGTGATCTACACAGAAGGTGCATCTATTTCACTCCACATCAACAATTCTCATTCAGAACTTCATTATTTGCGTTTCTTTAGCCATTTTAGTTACTGTTTGCCATCGACAGAATTATTTTAGCAACATTTAACTCGTGATTTAGGTAGGTACCTAGTAACAAGTACGGGGTTAGGTACTAAGTAACCTACGGAGGATCTGCGATCTACATAATATGTATAGAATAGTACATATTATATTATATAGACGGGTTATCTATACATAGAGCTGTGATCTGTAACAGAAGGGTATTCTGTACAAAATAATAAACCGTTGTGCTCGGATTTGCAGCATTTTTATCTTGTTATAATAAATTACGTGTATTGTCTTCTCTGGCAACCTCAAAACGGTCGAATTCGATTGTTTGATTGCTTTGATCCATCACAATAAATAACACGTTGAATAGCATGTTTTCTACGACCGATATTACCTACCTATTTGCCTATTTGCGAGCTGAATTATAGATAGACACAGATCACAATTCATAATAGCCTTATTCCCGAGCCAGCCTCGGCATTCTGTTTATTCTTAACAGCGAAAAAGAACATCACAGATTAGCAGCTATTTGTGCATATCGCCCTTCCACTTAGGTATTCATCCAGAATTTGTAAAAATATGACGAGTCTGCTGCAGATACCTGTTAGATTTGACAAAGGCGTTTGATGGGCCTCTTGTGTTGAACCTGTCGTGGATGCGGATGGTCCATCATCTCGAGTCTTCCCACCAGATACCTGGAAAGCGTAAAGGTAATAGTTCCGTCTAGACCTCACCGACCCCACCCGAACAGGGATTTCCAAACAAACCAACCGTTGTGGGAGGTTTCCGAAGGGCTATTGTTCAACGGATCGACTTCGAGTTTTAAGGCGAAAAAATTGAGACCGAAATATCGCTGAGCTCACCGTGAGAGCAATGCACCAACTTTTGTTATGGTTTCAATCAGGCGGTGGAGAAGCGAAAGAGCAGGAAAGATGATTGCGCTTCCTCCTATCATTTGTTATACCTGTTGGTGGCTCAAAGTGTTCTGTGTTTTAGAGTTACTCTTTTATTGTTTTTACCCTTTCAATATCTGAGTTATTGTTATTTTTTGTTTAGCGCAGCGAAGAGGTTTTTAAGGGTGAACCAGAAAATTGGGAAAGATGACGATGCACGATATTACATGTTCATACGGCTGCAGTCTTCGCAAAAGTATAAGTACAAAACGTTGTTAATAATCAGCAATCCTAAATTATTTTCTATTAACGTCGTAATGAAACAAATACCTCATACCTTTATTCAAGAGGCCAGTAGGCGACAATATCACTGATAATTTGTTGAAATAAGTCTTTATCCTTATTCCGCCGACGCCACAAAAATTCACACAAATATGAGTCAATCATAGGATTGCTGGCACATAACGGAAAAGATCCCAAATAACTGATAGTCTGCATACGAAATGTTAGCTAAATGATCCTCTGATTTACAGATTTCAGTTCCATTTTTGAACGAACACAAAATCAGCTTAGTCTCCGTAGTACCACTAAGTAGGCCCTATGGTATAATTTATTTTGGGTGTAGTTCCGTATGTGTCCCCACTTTAAAACCAATGGAAATGTGTCATTATCCTATGAAGAAATGAATTTGACGAGTGTTTCGGAAACCTCAGAATCTCCTCTTTCCCGTGGTTCCATGATGAATTAACTTTCTCTTGCGCGTACATGATAGGATGTCCAATACTCCAAAAGTATCGATATATATATTGTATCGATACATTTAAATTATCAAAAGTATCGATACGATACTTTCAAAAAGTATCGATATTTTGAAGTGTCGATACTTTTTCAAAAATGGGTGGAAATTTCGTTTTTGTTCTCTCTCCGTCAGCGTGACAATGAATATTATATCACATCCCACGTTTTTACTTCATCTACATTGGTATAAGATAAAATACCATCATCAGCCTATCGAAGAATTATTTCAGGATAATATTATAAAAAACCACAGTCATGCAGCATGGCTATAAGAGCGAATTTTCGAAGTTTTCGGCATCTTCCTCCTCCGCCTAAAATTTTCTGAAAATTAATTTTCGGCCAATGTTTTCCCAACTTGATACCATACAAAATTAAAACAGGAGTAGTTTTACGCAAAGTAAAATTTGGGGTGGAAGGAGGGGGAGGGGGAAATCAAAAATGTTTTGAATACCAGAAGAGTAGGTATTGGATACGTAACAAATTTTTTGTTCCATTTTTTGCCGAGTAACACCTCGGTTTGTAGATTTTCCAACGCTGAACACGATGGTGAAGTCAGAATTGCGATATCCCATTCCGTTATCAGATTAGAGCAGACGAACCAGGAAGAACATCTCAAGAAATAACCACGTTCCTTCATCTTCAAAGTGCTCCAGTTTGAGAATGGAATGAGATATCGCAATTCTGATTTCACCATCGTGTTCAGCGTACAAAAACCTTTAAAATGAGGTGTCACTTGTCAGACTTTTTCATTTTGGGAATTTATGGGTAATTTCCCCCCCCCCCCCTAAAACTCCCCAAAACTCCCCCTTAGAGTGACCCGATTCTGCCCATCTTCGAACTTAGCCTGTCGATTGCCAAGACAGATTTTTCGTGCAAATTTGAACTTTTTATCTCAATTCTTTCGAGAGTTATCGTCTGGAATGACACATACATATATAAATATATATATAAATATATATATAAATATAAATATAATTTTTGGTGTCTTTCGGCAGGGAATTCAGGATGGTCTGAAACGGATTTTGGTATAAAAATCTTTCGGAAATTCGAGTTTTAAAAATTTTGGACCGAGAACAATAGCTTCCTTTTCTTCGAAAATTCGCTAAAATGAACGAAACAATAAATCACTTCTTTTTTTTATTTGAAACTTTTTTGTTTGGGCGCTCGTTTTTCAAAATTATTGACATGACAAGACAAGGCATGACATTATTTCGTTAATTCGGCACAATCACATCAGAAAACAAGAAAGAACAAAGAATATCCAATCAAAAAGCTATTGAGTTAGGTTGGTTGGTTGGTTGGTTGGTTAATTTTTTGGTCCTTCCTACTAGATGGAGGACAGCTGATTCTCACTGAGAGCTGGAGGTGGTGTTACATTAACTTTCTTTAATTTGCTGAAGTGGTTGGCCTCCCAGCAATCTAGTTAGAGGTACTGTCAACAGTACATACACGTCGTAGGTGTTGAAACTGATGAAACGTGAGGGATAAAAAAAAGTATCGACACTACGATATATTTATATCAGAGAGAAAAAAGTATCGATACTTTTAAGTATCGATACTTTTGGGACATCCCTAGAACATGAGAAATATGGAATTGGAAAAAGTGGGGACACATACGGAAATATTACCACTCATCAGTCTAATCATGAAGCTTTGGGAGCCCGGGTTCGATTCCCGGCTGAGTAATGCTGTATCTACACACGGAGAGGGTGTTAGCTTGTAACGCTGAAAACTGCCAATCGGTAGGTCAAGATCATCGAACTGAATGCTTCCTTGTAATGCAGCACGGTTAACTCAGATATACAGCTATCATGTGCAGAATGATTTATATACCTCAGGAACTCAGGATACCTGCCAGTCGTCACCAGGCTGCATTACATCTTTGTATCCTGTCCTCTCACACCTGTATTTCCATGAGCTGTACCTGAATGACCTGTGACCTGTATTTCCCTCTCAGGGCATTCCGCAGATAGAGCTGTTGGTTTTGTCAATATAAATAGGTACTTATTTTAACGTGTATAATATGGTTTTGTCATTAAAAATTGCTGCATGACCCTTCTTCAAGCAAATTGAAAATAGCTATCGATCTACCCTTCTCACGAACTACAAACGGAGGGAAGTGTTACGAAAGGGTTATAGATAACTACAACGGCTGCAAATCATTACACAAAGGTTTATTGTTTGCCTAGAGATGCCCCTTCTGCATAGATCACTGTTTTCTGTGGTCAGTACCTACCCTCGTGTCCCCCCCCCCCCCCCACCATCAGGGAAGACCAAAATCGAGTACTGGAGCCGGCCGGTCTAACGTAAGTTAGATAAATTAATATTAGAAGGATTCACCAATTCTATCACTGACCTATTTGTTGTTATTCACGAAGAATAGGTAACGTTTGTTCAAGTTACAATACTACCTATCAACAAAATCCAAAATAACCATCATTCTTCAAATGAAATAATATCACTGAACACCAGAATCGATTTCATTCAGCCATGCTTTATTATAATCACAATACATGTTCCCTAGCAATGGGCTAGATTTACTTATAACGTTTCGTTCACGATCATGTTGACGAAGCTTTTCAGTGCAACCGAACGGCTCGCCGTACAATGTTCCGGGTGGTCTCAAAAAATTCTTTGGTTCGAGATCAATTTAAAAACGTTGAAAAAAATTGAAACCAAATTGAAAGTTTTGAAATTGAATGAATAAATTGAAATCAAATTGAATGAAAAACCAAATTGAAAGTTTTCGAGCTAATTGGGAAGTGTCCTAATTGGGAAGGCATCGCGCGATCGGGCGATCAACGATGATCGCACGATCACGCCTTGATCGCGCGATCTAAATGCCTGTCCTAATTCATTTGCCCGTCGATCGCCTATTTAGTGCGACCAGACGATAGCGCGATGAAAAACACGCCATAGCGCAACCACCTCAGTTCCGTTCTCATTGCCGGAAATGCCTTCATATGCGTAGATGCTGAGTTTTTGTTCATTTTCCGATGCTTTTTAAAGAATATTCTCATTCTCAGCATAGAAGTTGTCACAGTGAAGTACAGTAACCAAAAATAAAGTACAAAACTTTGAAAAAAAGTATATAAATCCAGTCATGCAGTGTGAGTATAAGAGCGAATTTTCAAAAAATATTCGTGCTATTGTGTAAACAAATGATATAGGTAGCGAGAAACGATACCACTTTTCGTAGAATTATATAATTTTATTCGTGATTTTTAGCCATTTTTACCAATTTTTGACCCTTACAAAGTCAAATTTGACCCACTCTTTTTCAAGAAAATGTTTTTATCATCGAAATATTCCCTCCGTCGTGAATCACCGTTCCACACGAATTAATATTGATTTTAGCCCTTAATACCAGTTTTTGACCCCCAAAAATCCGAAATGGACCTCTGTTCTGTATGAAAAACAACTGAAATTTTTTTTTGTCTTACTCACCATTCCATACCACGTCCAGTGATTTTATATCAACTGCTCGCGACTTTAGCAATTTTTATCGATTTTTGACCCACCTTAGAATTTTTTTAAATTGCTCATCTTCGGACTCATCCTTTTGTTTGGCAGTACGAAAATTTTGAAATTTTTATCATGTACTCCAGAACAGATATCGTCTGGGGTGACACATAAACAAATTTAAATATATAATACATGTACATTTTGTTACAATCTAGGGATAAATCAGGATGCTCTGAAACAGATTTGCCTATAAAAAATTTCAAAAATTCACGTTCCGAAAATGTTGGACCCATTGCAATAGCTTCATTTTCTTTGAAAATCCGCTAAAAAGTATGTCTGGCAAGCCTGGTTACAACATTTTTGACTATATCTGCAGCCACACAGTCACCAGTTTCAAGGTACCAATAAGCGTCGAAGATTGGGTTCACACGAATTTCGTTAATTAAATGTTCTTCAAAAGTCATTACTGCACAAATACTGTTGATCGCGCGTCGAAAAACAAACTGGTTTGTTTTGAGGCGATGAGGCGTTTGGCGGTCGCGCTGGCCGGTCGAAGTCTCGAACTGATTAGGACACTCAGGACCTCAGAAAGGATAGGTTTGTTGCTTACGCCAGCGGTTCCCAACCGGTGGGCCGCGGCCCACTTGTGGGCCGCGGGCTGCTTGCTACTGGGCCGTGATGAAACTCAAAATTATATTAAATTTGTGGAAATTTAGTATTTAGTGCGGTATTGACAAATAGGTCGTCGCGATAAAATATTAATTTAGGAATTGTCTCCGATCGTGCAAATTAGTACAGGACAAACAATGTCAGAAATCCCATTGATAATGTACACAGCCTTGATAATGTACTTGTAAATAAAGATTCTTCAGTAAAAAGTATTTTTGTTTTCTTTTGTTACCCAATATGTTTTATTTAATTAAAACATATTGGGTAACAAAACCCCCTAAAAAACCTATCTAAAACAATTCATATTTATATTTAGAAGAATATATATATGTATGTATTCGAGGTGGGCCTCGAAATTTAAAAAAAAAATATAACTGGGCCCCCAAGCTGAAAAGGTTGGGAACCGCTGGCTTACGCGATGGGGCGATGTACGCGATGCGATGTCAAAACAAACAAGTGCGGGCGATCTTCCCCATCGCGCGAGCGCATCCGAGGTTCAAAGAGGACACCTTTACTACTTTGTTAAGTTTGATATTTTCATCGTCCGATGCAGCGACCATCGCTCATCGCCCGATCGCGCGATGCTTACCAATTAGGAAACGCCGAACTTCGCGGACCAACTAGACCCCAAAAGGGGACCTACAATCCAAATTTCATTAATTTTGATTCATGGTAACTTAGAAAAGTGCCACGTGCGGCGGACGGCGAACGGATTCTGGTTTATTATTTTCAATAATGAAGCTTTGGAATCGAGCATGGAAAAAAAAACATTTTAACCTCAACAGAAAACATTTTTTCCTCAAAATTTGATGGTTTCCGTTTCAAGGTACGTAGATTCCGAAAATGGAATAAAAGACAAAATTCCTGTTCGTACGCCGTACTTCGCACTTTCCTTAGTTAGCATGAACCATAATTAATTGCTAGATTTGGTTTGCAGTTCCCATTTTGGGTCCAGTTGGTCCTCAAAGCTCGGCGTTACTGTCATTCATCTCTAAGGGCTTAAAAATAGGGGTTGAACTGTTCAGAACGACGTAGCTCGAAAACTTAGATTAGAAGGGTATGGGGTTTTTACGTTTTTAAATTGATCTCGAACCAAGAATTTTTCACCGAGAAGCTTCGTTAACATATTGATCGTTAATGAAACGGTTTAAATCCGGCCCAGATATCATTGCTAGAGAGCAACTGATTATAATTTGGCTGTATGAAGTCGAGTTGGTTGTTCTGTGATATTATTTCATTTGAAGAATGATGGTTATTTTGGATTTTGTTGATAGGTACTTGTGTAACTTGAACAAACGTTATGCTTCATGAATAACAACAAATAATTATTAATGACTGAATTATTGAATCCCGCGCGTTTTTATGATCCTGTAATTCCCGGGCTGGCTCCAGCACTCGGTTTAGGGCTGAGCACAGAAAACAGTGATCGACGCAGAAGGGGCATCTATACAGGTAAATAATAAACCGTTGTGTAATAATTTGCAATTTTTGTCCTCTCTCTTTTTTCGAGCAAATGGGTGGACATTCGAAAAACTGAAGATGGACCAGGTGAACACCTACGGAGGTAGGTACCTATCGAAATTCGATAGATTTGCACTTAATTCATTCATGAATTCGTATAAGTAAGGACATGGAATATTTGGTCTGCCTTGATTCGAATTATTGACCATTTAGTGTCGTCACGTCAGTTTCACGAAGAAGCGTTTCGATTCACTGCCTTTGTAGTAGGTACCCCCCTAGGGATGCTAGTGCAGCCAATAGGATCTGCCGTTCGACTCTGACTGAGCAACACACTCGTGACGTATGCATGGAGTAAACACTTGACGAAACAATAGAACTTTTCAAGTCGATTTCTCTTCCAAATTTACTGATGACCTCCTCCATAAGTGAACCTTTCTGAAAGTTGAAGAGCCCAACAGGTCTTCAGTATCCACAAAATCATGGGAGCAGGTCCGGCACCACGAAACAGGAACAGGTCACCGATTCTCTCGGTCGAGTTGATGGAAATTCGATCTTCGCAGTGTCAAGTTCACGTGCCGCCCACTTGGCTTCGGTTTCGCGGTTTTCAATCCTAACGTTGTGATATACCGCTTCCGAAAACCGACCACCGAAAATATTTCGAGATGCCTCCTCGTTGTTAGGTGTTTCTCCATTTTCACTTGAGTTTGTTCAAAGCAGATATGGTCGAGATCGACACACGGAACAGCTTCAGTCAAATGTACTAGGGGAATGGATCAATCGAGAAACGCCTTTCACGTCTAGCAACAGACAAATGTGGTCTGTTGATATTTGTCACAGTCTGGGACTTACATAACAGTCAGCGACTTGGACATCAGGCCAAAAGTCCCAACTGAATGAATGAATTTCAGACCCGTCATCAACTTACTCCAAGGCGGTCAAGCGGTCAGTTAAAACGGAAGAGCCCAGGCGCGGATCCAAGGGGGGGGGGTCACAGGGGTCATGACCCCCCCCCAGAATCAGCCTGCATTTCAAAAACGCTGCAAAATCCTTGTCACATGGGTTTATTATTCTATTGGACATACCTACAGAAAGGTTGGCTGTTCATTAATTGTTTCTTTCATGCGCAATAATCGAAATAGCTACTTCTGATGGTTTCCATTAATTTTGGCCCCCAAAACACAATTAGGTACGCTCTTTTTGGTTTATTATTTTCAATAATGAACCATTGGAATCGAGCATGAAAAAAAAAATTCTTACCCCCCCTCAAAATTTGATGGTTTACGTTTCAAGGTATGTAGAATCCAAAACTGCAATAAAAATATTTCTGTCTGTCCGCCGTACGCCGTACGCCGTACGCCGTACACCGTACGCCGTACGCCGTACGCCGTACGCCGTACGCCGTACGCCGTACGGGCCACTTTTCTTAGTTACCATGAAAAAAAATTGATGAAATTCGGGTTATAGGTTCCGTTCGGCGTCTAGTTGGTCCTCGAAGCTCGACGTTACTGTGAGTCATCTCTAAGGGGTTCAAAATAGGGGTTGAAATTTTCAAAACGCCTATACCATTTTTTTACGTAAATATTTTTACGGTTTTAAATAGTTCTTGAACTTGCGAGTTTTTTAAGACCATCCGGAGCATCGTACGTCCAGCCGTTCGTTCACAGTAAGGCCCCGAAGTTTGCACCGACAGGCATTTTCGACTCCAGTGTCAATGAAATTGTATACAATTCAAACCAAATCTCGTAACCAGAGACGCGCCCACAATAGGAATTTGTGAATACGGCCAATCATTGGTAGGGATCACCTGATTATATTGGCGGAGTATGAAGTCGAGTTGGTTGTTCTGTGATATTATTTAATTTGAAAAATGATGGCTCTTTTGGAGTTTGTTGGTAGGTAGTGAAACTTGAACAAACGTTGAAGTATTATTGATGGGTAAATTATTACTACGGTAAATCATTACTCAACGGTAAATTATTACACAACGGTTCATTATACCATCTACGTAGAAGGGGCTGGAGTTTGTTGGTAGGTACTTTTGCAACTTTTTTCACTCCTCATCAACAATTTCTTTTCAGAACTTCATTATGTGTGTTTCTTTTTGTTAGGTACTGTTTGTCATCGGCAGAATTATTTTAGCAACATTTAACTCGTGATTTAGGTAGGTACCTAGTAACGAGTACGGGGTTAGGTACTAACCTACGGAGGGTCTGCGATCTACATAATATGTATAGAATAGTACATATTATATTATATAGACGGGTTATCTATACATAGAGCTGTGATCTGTAACGGAAGGGTATTCTATACAAAATAATAAACCGTTGTGCAGGGATTTGCAGCGTTTTTTTTCTTTTTTTTTTAAAACTATCTTTGATCATTGGTAGTGCCATTTAATCGTCCTGAACCACGTCTTGACACTTTTTCCAGTGTTATTATACAAACTGATGGTGATTTCAGACGATTTCCCAGGTTCTTCACTCATAAAAAATCAATTCTGGGAGCTGAACATTTGGTAGAACTCAATTTTCCACTCTTTGGTCAAAATCGACTTCATATTCGGTCTTCTCGTCCCCAAAAACATAGAAAACGATATCTCAGAAGCTCATGTTACCAATATGTTGCTGAAACGTAAAAAGTACCTATTTTTACACACATTTTCACTCATAACACCCCTGGGTATATTCCGATCGGGCTGAAAAGTTTCGGGACACAACTAGGGCCCAAATGGAGCATGTGTGCGAAAGAACGATTTTTTTAGACCGAAAATGAAGCCTGTACACGTGATACGGCGGACGGCGGACGGCGTACGGCGGACGGACATTGCATTTTTGGAATCTATGCACCTTGAAACGTAAAAGAAAAAAGTTTGAGGGGGTGTTATAAAAATTTTTTGCTGAGCGAATACATAGGTGTATTATTCACAGAATAATAAACCAAAAGCAGAGCTGAACGAATTGTTCACAAACCCGAAAACAAAAAAAAACCAAACGAAGACGAACCTAGTTTTTGTGAAATCAAAAAAGAACTATAAAAAATCTAAAAAGATTCGATCAAAAATGTCAAAATTGGTCGAATACAATCGTACACTTGGTCCTACCAATGTTACTTTATATACAATTAGGTATGTCAATAAACTTACCTTGGTGTATCCGTCAAATTACACCTTGTTTATTTCTTCTTATTTTTATTAATTACTATCTTGTTTTTGTTTCGTTCTCGTTTTCTTTCCTGCCAAATTCAGTAAAAACGATACTGAACTCACTGAGATCAACAATAGATTGTTGTGGTTTCAATGTTTTGATTTGCAAACTCTGAAGTTAGCTACACTGCCATAAAATGCGCCAATTTGTTTGAAAACACATTAGGACACTTTTTTAGAAGAAAATTGAAAATAAATACATTTATCAGTTAAATAATTAATAGATATTGAAAAATATTTTTTACATAATATAATTATAAACAATGAATTTTATAAATAAATACAATTAATTTTGTAAGTAGACAAATTGGACGAGTTTAGGCATAAGGTTGAAAATTCGGTTTGTATTGTTCGTTTGGTTATTTTTTATTTTTTGTTATTTTTTTATATTGCTCTACCCTGTGACCCCCTCCGGAAAAAAATTCTGGATCCGCCCCTGGAAGAGCCACACTATCCTCACAAAAAAATGATTGAAGAACCAGACAGAATCCGAGGTAGTTGCACCAACTAGAACCAAAATTAGAAATAAACCCCCAAAATAGAAAGCCATAAAAACATTACCTCTTCAACAGGAAGATAAATTTAGAGCGAATATCAGGAACCAAGCTAAAACCCCATATCATGCATACTTACCTGCTGTAGACTAAGTATACTGTTTAACCTGGGTATCACCTGGGTAAAATCTATAAACCATACTAAACCCATACTAAACCAATAGCTTAAATTGATTATTTCAAAGCTTCAAATGTGATTCTCACTAATTTCGAGTGTTTATAATTTATTTTCGTATTAACAATAATTTCGAGTATGAGCAATTCGTGTCAACAATTTCAATTTCGAGTATCAATAATTTATTTTCGAAAAGGTACAAACGACGCAGAAATAAGCAGTATTTGTTTATTTGTTTTAATTACACGGGCAACTTGCCCAAATTACAATAAGTAAATGCATTATGAAAATAAAAAAAAAGAATAAAATCAAACAGAAATATACACTATAAGAAGGGTATGTACATAAATGCAAATGATACCGAATAGTCCGCACTAGAAATAATATCAAACTAAAGAAGAAACCTGGCTTGCCTCTTGAAAAACAGCTCCTTAGCACCCAGCAGATCCACATCCCCAGAGAGACACACAAGGCGGTTAAATTCCCACAGACAACGATTGAGAGGACCACCGAACAGATAATTTGTCGAAACCGTCTTAAGAAGGAATGTCTGCGTAAATCTGGTCGCATAGGGTGGGGCATGAAAACTCAATGCAGCGAGGAGCTCGGGGCAATCAATTCTGTTCCAGACGATCCTGTGAATGAACATCACATCCGCCAACTCCCGACGCCGTTCCAAAGAGTCCAACCCCGTCAACCGCATCATTTCTGCATTGTCAAATTCATCCCACCTGTTTCCCATCTTGAAGGAGATGTATCTGAGGAAGCGACGTTGAACTCTCTCTATCATCTCTTTCGCATTTATATAGTAGGGTGACCATACTATAGATGCGTTTTCCAGAATTGGTCGGACCAGAGCGGAATATAGCGAGGTCAAGGCTAAAGGATCCGAAAACTCCCTCGTGCTTCTCTTTATAAATCCAACAGTCTTCATGGCACGCGAACAGACATCCTCTATATGCTCTGAAAAGGTCAAGCGACTGTCGAATAGAACTCCCAAATCCTTTACAGTCACCCTTCGATCAAGAACCCTACCATCAATTGAGTAGCAGAAGTTCATAGGTGAAGCAGACCTCGTGAAAGACACTACGGAGCACTTGGCGATGTTCAAGAACAATTCGTTCCGGGTGCACCAGCTGTGGAGGGCCGCAAGAGAAGATTGAATCCGTTCCAAGTCATCTTGTGACCTCACGGTTGAAAAAATCTTAAGATCATCTGCAAACAATAAGTGTCTCACGCTGGCCCCAAAAATGGCACCCACATCATCAATGAAAACAAGGAACATCCAGGGTCCCAGATGGGAACCCTGGGGGACCCCGGAAGAAGCAACGAAGGGCCGAGACAGCGTGTTTTTCACTCGGACGGACATCCTGCGGTCAAGCAGATAGCTGGCGAACCACCGCAATAGAGTAGATGTTAGCATGTCAAATGCTAGAGCTAGACTATAATATTTGTAGGTAGGGTGTAGTCTAGCTATAGTAGGTAGCTTAAAATATAGACCAAGATAAACTTAACTTAGATCATCTCGTAAGACTCAAGCTATTGTAGGTGTGTAGCTTGAGTCCCATCACATTATTAGGTATATGGAGAGGATAACGGTCAAAGGACCCCGCACTTTTTCAATGTAGAAGTGGTTTCACTAGATCGAGCCAGAATTTGGCACGGGGCTTCCTTTCAGTCTCCTGAACAAAAGTCTCAATGGGCACAAAAAAATCTACCGTCAGGATTTTCAGCTATGGCCAGATTAAGCGCTTCAAGTTCGACTTTTTAAACACCTTCAATTGCTTATATCTCTCTAGGGATGCATTTTAGAGAAAAAAGTGCAGGAGTAAAATCGTCTTAAAATCGTCCAAACAACTCGATGCCATACTTGTTCTAAGTCAAAAAATGTTTCTTAACGTTTCTTATATTTTCTTATACATAAGCACACGGGGGCTTATTGATAAGCACACGGGGACTTATTGACCAAAAATGAAGAAACATACAGAAAACAGTGATCTATGCAGAAGGGGCATCTCTAGGCAAATAATAAACCTTTGTGTAATGATTTGCAGCCGTTGTAGTTATCTATAACCCTTTCGTAACACTTCCCTCCGTTTGTAGTTCGTGAGAAGGGTAGATCGATAGCTATTTTCAATTTGCTTGAAGCTGGGTCATGCAGCAATTTTTAATGACAAAACCATATTATACACGTTAAAATAAGTACCTATTTATATTGACAAAACTAACAGCTCGATCTGCGGAATGCCCTGAAAGGGAAATACAGGTCACAGGTCATTCAGGTACAGCTCATGGAAATACAGGTGTGAGAGGACAGGATACAAAGATGTAATGCAGCCTGGTGACGACTGGCAGGTATCCTGAGTTCCTGAGGTATATAAATCATTCTGCACATGATAGCTGTATATCTGAGTTAACCGTGGGGCATTACAAGGAAGCATTCAGTTCGATGATCTTGACCTACCGATTGGCAGTTTTCAGCGGTACAAGCTAACACCCTCTCCGTGTGTAGATACAGCGTTACTCAGCCGGGAATCGAACCCGGGCTCCCAAAGCTTCATGATTAGACTGATGAGTGGTAATATTTCCGTATGTGTCCCCACTTTTTCCAATTCCATATTTCTCATGTTCTAGGGATGTCCCAAAAGTATCGATACATATCGATACTTTTTTCTCTCTGATATAAATATAATATATCGTAGTGTCGATACTTTTTTTTATCCCTCACGTTTCATCAGTTTCAACACCTACGACGTGTATGTACTGTTGACAGTACCTCTAACTAGATTGCTGGGAGGCCAACCACTTCAGCAAATTAAAGAAAGTTAACACCACCTCCAGCTCTCAGTGAGAATCAGCTGTCCTCCATCTAGTAGGAAGGACCAAAAAATTAACCCAACCAAGCAACCAACCAACCTAACTCAATAGCTTTTTGATTGGATATTCTTTGTTCTTTCTTGGTTTCTGATGTGATTGTGCCGAATTAACGAAATAAAGTCATGCCTTGTCTTGTCATGTCAATAATTTTGAAAAACGAGCGCCCAAACAAAAAATGTGATTTATTGTTTCGTTCATTCATTCATCGTTCGTTCATATTATACACGTTAAAATAAGTACCTATTTATATTGACAAAACTAACAGCTCGATCTGCGGAATGCCCTGAAAGGGAAATACAGGTCACAGGTCATACAGGTACGGCTCATGGAAATACAGGTGTGAGAGGACAGGATACAAAGGGCTATAGCCAACTCGGCTCCCGTTTTTCCCAAATGGCTCCCGTCCATGAGAATACTAAATCCCCAAACGGCTCCCGCTTTCATCAACGCAAATTCCTTCCCACTTCATGCAGACTTAGGACTGCCTCGATTGAGGTGTGGTTAAAAATGTGTTGGTGTTGCGTCATGGATTTTGTTCTTGTTTCTCGTGAAACACTTCGTCTTTTCTATTTTTAGTCAAGCACTAAACGGGCAGATTTTTCAGGCACACTTTTGCAACGTATTCCAGTCGCGATATCTTTTTCGATAAAAATTCATCAATGAAATTCCCTACAAACTCCTGTTTTTTTTTTCTTGATCGGGCGGTAGGGGTTTTCCATGACTGCGTGCTTTTATTTGCGTCTCCGATTGTATTTCAGTCAGTACGTCTATAACCTTGAATATGTTTGGATGAGCTGCCCTGAATTCGCCGTTGAATTTAGTTGTCAAAGAAGGCGAAGGTGAAGGCTCAGCCCAAATTTCAGGAGGAAAACGGCTATCTGGATATATATAGTTTTCCAAAACATAGTCAAATACCTTGTCTATTTTCATCTATTGGTTTGATAACCATTAAATCGTCTGTGAAACAGTCTTCGACTTCTGACGGTGGTAGGTAAGGGAGGCCAAATAAGTGTTTCGGTGTTCTTCCCACTTCGGAATCCTTGTCTCTAAATTCTGATGCATGCCCCACTGACTGAATCCTCCGTCACCAACTGGCCTAAATGGTACCTACATTACCTACATCCCTTTATTCTGGCAGATGGTCACGATGTACGTACTGCAGAGTGTATAGCCTCTTCAAAATCCGCAAACACAACTTCTGGAACGTAAGGCAAGGCTGAAAAAGCTTTTCCGTAGGTGGCTGAGGTTTTATCGGGCAAAAACAGTAAATCAGGGGAAGGTAGTGTTCGTTACGAGAAACGTGGATGGTAAACATCTGATAAAAAAACATTGGGCAACACTTAAACGTACGATCAATGTAAATCGAACTGTTTTCGTTGAGGATGTTCAAGTTGGTGTCACAAGTAAGAATTACAATATTAGACTCTTTATTATTAACAAATATAAAATTCTCGCCTTTCATAGTTTTTACTTCCAATTTTTCAAGTGCATCCTGAGTTTACCCCCTGGATTTAGATAATTTTGGCAGTGACTTTGAGCGTGCAACCCAAACCCAAATCATTCACTACAGTTTGCTCAGGTGGGATTGTTTACTAACTGCCATGCCTACGTAGTGGGAGCCGAGTGGGAATCGTCGCTTTGAGAATTCAGGGAGCCGTTAGGGAATCTCAAAACAAAGGACGGGAGCCGAGTTGACTTTCACGGATACAAAGATGTAATGCAGCCTGGTGACGACTGGCAGGTATCCTGAGTTCCTGAGGTATATAAATCATTCTGCACATGATAGCTGTATATCTGAGTTAACCGTGCTGCATAACAAGGAAGCATTCAGTTCGATGATCTTGACCTACCGATTGGCAGTTTTCAGCGGTACAAGCTAACACCCTCTCCGTGTGTAGATACAGCGTTACTCAGCCGGGAATCGAACCCGGGCTCCCAAAGCTTCATGATTAGACTGATGAGGGACTGTTGACGCCACATACTAAGAACCGCTGATCCGAGGGGATTTCGTTGGATTTCTACCAGCGAGAACTAGAACTGCATATATATATATACATATATACATATATCCATCTATATATACCACCCTAGTAGGAGGTACCGTCTGAGTTCCTGTGGTTGGCAAGTAGACAGGTACAATGGGAAAATCCAACCATTTCCGAGGAAAGTGGAAGAGTTTTACTCAGTTTTTTTCTATATATGATGTAAAATAATAATTGTTATAGATTGACAGGTATAACAATCTAGCTATGATCATCCGGTCCGTCTCAATTCACCTGTTTTTGCCCCAAAGTCTGTTACGCATCTCCGCTCCTTTTTTTTTTCTTCAAGTTGCTTCCCAACAATTAAAAGATAATTCTACTAATCAATTTCCTGAGGAAGGTGTGAAAAAGCAAGGGGTAGAATTATCGACGGGTGTGGTCCTTAGGTAATGCCTAAGGTGCGAACTCGGCAGCCCAATAAAAAGTAACGGTTTCGGATGCGAGAAAATCTCTGGTCGTCATAATAATTACGGGGTGAAAGTACCTCTGTAGTGTCTAACTTACACCGATTACCCGCTTGGACATTCTTCCCTCTCTGAGGTTCGAAGTGAATAGTTCTCGTCTCACAGCGCATCAAGCTAGATCGATCACGAACTAAGAGAAATACCCGTTTCAAAAAAATGATCGAAATTTGAACAATCACCTACTACCTAAGAGTTTATGAACAGTGGGCAAACATTTGCACACTTTCTGAAACAACTAAGTAGTGTTATATAGCGCAAGTAGGTGTGAGAACACTTTCCGAATATGGTTACCATGTGAACAAATACGTGTAGAAATAACAATTTTTTGAACATGGACAGAAATTTGCACACTTCCTGTGCCAGTTTATTACTGCATCCAGTTCATTCAATATAAGGAGAGGGAAGTTGAAAAGTGAGAATGCCTGAGGTGGCCAAGATCTCTCTACCCCCACAAGGAGGCAGAAGCTCTCGATCTTGACCCTTGTACCCAAAATCCTGGAAACGAGAATCCGACGGCTACAGTCAATTTAGACAAATTCTGAAAACGGATTTGTATTCTCTAGAGTCCAATGCAATTGCCTATAAGGCCACTTTTTGAAAATGTTCAAAATTTGAACAAACATTTTTTGGAACAGTGGGCAAAAAAATTTTGCACACTTTTTAAACCAATTACCCAGAATTCTACGTGAATATTGATGAGAAATCCGTTTTCCGAACTGGAATATCTCGCTCCGTTCTCAAATGAGAAGTAGAATAAAATTGATTCATTTTGGTGCTGCCACGTGGTGGCGGATTTTGCAACTAAACTCGTTGCATTTAGCCTTAATATCCGAATTTTGCTCACTGAGGAAGAGGAGGTCTGTAAAAGCAACATTATACTCGTGTATTAACTTAACTAGTTACAACTATATGAATGTACGGGCTAATTTATTTTCAACAAAAAAAGTCTCTTCGAAAAATTTTAAAACCCCGAATTTTGGTTCAATATTTTCAACAGTAAACCTTTGGAATCGACCACGAAAAAAAAGAGTTTAACCCCCCCCTCCCCCCATCAAAATTTGGGTGGGATTTAATCGCTCGCCAGAGAAGGGCGTCATCACGACAACCGTGCGACTAGAACGACTAGAAAATATTTCCAACGACTAAATCTACCACTCCCGACAAGTAAAGGTATAAGTAGACAAAAAAAACGCTGCAAATCCCTGCACAACGGTTTATTATTTTGTATAGAATACCCTTCCGTTACAGATCACAGCTCTATGTATAGATAACCCGTCTATATAATATAATATGTACTATTCTATACATATTATGTAGATCGCAGACCCTCCGTAGGTTAGTACCTAACCCCGTACTCGTTACTAGGTACCTACCTAAATCACGAGTTAAATGTTGCTAAAATAATTCTGCCGATGACAAACAGTACCTAACAAAAAGAAACACACATAATGAAGTTCTGAAAAGAAATTGTTGATGAGGAGTGAAAAAAGTTGCAAAAGTACCTACCAACAAACTCCAGCCCCTTCTACGTAGATGGTATAATGAACCGTTGTGTAATAATTTACCGTTGAGTAATGATTTACCGTAGTAATAATTTACCCATCAATAATACTTCAACGTTTGTTCAAGTTTCACTACCTACCAACAAACTCCAAAAGAGCCATCATTTTTCAAATTAAATAATATCACAGAACAACCAACTCGACTTCATACTCCGCCAATATAATCAGGTGATCCCTACCAATGATTGGCCGTATTCACAAATTCCTATTGTGGGCGCGTCTCTGGTTACGAGATTTGGTTTGAATTGTATACAATTTCATTGACACTGGAGTCGAAAATGCCTGTCGGTGCAAACTTCGGGGCCTTACTGTGAACGAACGGCTGGACGTACGATGCTCCGGATGGTCTTAAAAAACTCGCAAGTTCAAGAACTATTTAAAACCGTAAAAATATTTACGTAAAAAAATGGTATAGGCGTTTTGAAAATTTCAACCCCTATTTTGAACCCCTTAGAGATGACTCACAGTAACGTCGAGCTTCGAGGACCAACTAGACGCCGAACGGAACCTATAACCCGAATTTCATCAATTTTTTTTCATGGTAACTAAGAAAAGTGGCCCGTACGGCGTACGGCGTACGGCGTACGGCGGACAGACAGAAATATTTTTATTGCAGTTTTGGATTCTACATACCTTGAAACGTAAACCATCAAATTTTGAGGGGGGGGTAAGAATTTTTTTTTTCATGCTCGATTCCAATGGTTCATTATTGAAAATAATAAACCAAAATAAAGTCAACGATAAAAAAGATTTTATCACGTCAAGTACGGCGGTATACGACAGGAAATTCATGGTTTACGTTTCAAGGGACGTAGAATACGTACGTCCAATAAAAAATGTTTCGCACGTCCGCCGTACGCCGTTCTCGGCTTTTTCCTTAGTTCCCATGAACCAAAATGCACGAAATTTGGTATGTCGGTCCCATTTCGGCTCTAGATGGTCCTCAAAGCTCGGCGTTACTGTCACTCAACTCTAATGGGTGAAAAATAGGTGTTGAAATATCCAGAGTATACCTATATCGGAAAATTATATTTTGAGGTGTGGGTTCTCTCGCATTTTTAAATAGTTGGAGTTTTTTTTCTGAATTTTTGAGACCATCCGGAGCAATGTACGATGTTGCCATAAAATTTGAATTTGCCCTAAAGAGCCGGGCGTATGCAGGCATCAAGCGCACACCACTTGTCTTTACCGGTGTGGCGCCGTAGCTCAGTGGGGAAGGAGTGGAATCTCAGGCTGAAGGTCGCAGGATCGTACCTCAGCCGGAAACAAATATTTTTCTCTCCACATCAACAATTTACCTTCAGAACTACACATGAATTTTGCTATTTTACTTACTTCTTTTTATGAACCTGTAATTCCTGGGCCGGTTCCAGTACTCGGTTTAGGGCTTCTGGGGGGTAAATAATAAACCGTTGTGTAATAATTTGCAGCGTTTTTTCAATTCAAACGGTATTGACAATGTTTTCCTCTAAATATCACGATAAGAATAACACGCTTAAAATAATACGCTACGGTTTATTAGTTTCCTGTATATAGTTACCCCTTCCGCGTAGACCTCCCGTTTTCCGTGGTCAATACCTACCCTCGTGTTTCCCCAAGGAAAGCCCTAAATCGAGCAAATACCACCGATGATCCGAGCATTTTGAAATTCACAGGGGACGGTCTAGAAGCTACAACCCAACTATCCACCAAATTTGAGCAAAATCGGATCACTGGTTCGGAAGAAATTTGATCACAACGAATTTCGCGTTTGCATATGCGCAGTGGTCATATGAATGATACGAGCTTTTTGATATGCACAGGGAATCATCTGGAAGCTACAACTACCCACCAAATTTGAGGAAAATCGAGCTGTTTATTCGTACCTGAAAAAGGTAGGTACCTATAAAAGCAACTAATCAACCAAATCCAAAATAGCCATTTTTCTTGCAATGAAACAGTATCACAGAACAGCCAACTGGATTTCATACAGCCATCCGTGATTATAATCATCTGTACGTACCTAATAGTGGCGTATCTGGGCCGGATGTATGTATATGATTCGCACTCATGTTGACTCTTATCGTGCTCGATTCCAAAGGTTCATTTTTGTAAATGGTAAACCAAAATGATACTGTCTTCAAAAATCTGAGAGTTTGAGGATATTTTTCCAGTGGTGCATACGGTTTAGTGCAATTAGATTCAGGTGAAATCCGTTGAAAAATATGGAAAATGTCAAAAATTCTAACATGAATTAATCTCTCCTTGAATACGGGGAAATATGAGCGTTTAAACCCACTGTAAAGTCTGAACATGGAGAAAATCTTCACTCTCAAAATACGAAAAACAGGGGTTTTTGAAAAATGTCTAGGAGATGTTTTTTGTTAAAAATTAGTTGCAGAATCAAATGTTGAAGTTAATGTTTTAACCTGTAACATATATATAGGTAGCTATAAAATATAGGTAGGTAATATAATATTACAGTAATAGATGGGCAATATACAGGGTGTCCCAGTTCCTTCTGGAGAAACTCAGGGAATCGATTCTACTCTTCGCTTGGAACAAAAAATGCTCAGTAGAAATTTTTTGAAAAGTTGTTCGTTTTAAAGATGTCCGACAATTAGTGTTTTTTCAACTTTTCATTACCTTACCACATAAAAACTCTAATAATTTCGAAAATATTGAGACTACAACAAATCCAATTACACCGTTTGAAAGAACGTTTAATTTCTTGTATGATTCTTCTGTTTTCAACGGTCAGAGTTACTTGGAATATTGGCCAATCTCAAAATCTGAAAAAACCGTTGGAAAGAGCGCTAAATTTACTATCTCTCTGATGCCGAAACAAGTATTTTTGAGCAGCTCCAATAGCTAAAACATGAGGTCAAAGTCAAAATTTTGAGAAGTTTCCAAAATTTCACTTTTTTAAACCCATTTTTTGACAATTTTTAACGTGGTGTTCTTAAATCTCGTATTTTTGGTCACTGAATCGATTGGTGGCACTCTTGAACCTCCCCGACTCATCAAAACCTAATGTAACGACATCCCAAACGTTTCTCCGTTATCTTACTAAAAGCCTCGTCATTCGCTTGGGGAGCTCATCTTTGAACACAGTTTCTTGTCGGAGAATGCTGAAATCTCAATAAAATATTATGAGGAAAGCTAATCATCATTTTGTGTGAACCCTCCTTGTGTTGATTCGTTTGAATATGAGTTTTTCCATTGTGGAGTATGTACGGGTACACGGATGGGAATGCTCGCGCGGTTGCGAGGGAGCACCAGCGCCATTTTCACCACAGACGGGTCCCTGACCGACAAACCGTCGTCGAAACCCATAGGCGAGCACGGGAAACAGGCTCTCTAGCTTTCCCACGCAGGGAAATTGCCGCTCCTGTGGTGGAAGGTATTGAGGATCGTGTACTCGCATCGATTGAGAACGATGCTACTGCAAGTACGCGGCGCATTGTATATCGTTTATTGCACGTAGGGCTGTTGCCCCTCATAGTTTACATTATTTACAAGGTTGTGGAAGAACAAAATAATAAAAAAATAATAATACTTTCGTAAGAATGAAAAAAAATATAAGAACACAACAGAAATATAAGAAAAAACAATATAAGAAATATTAAATGTAAGATACTAAAGAATTTTAAAAGGATTACAATTGTGAAAATTTGAGTTCACTAAACAAGCTGAGAGAGATCGACAGATGTCGACGGAACGGGGTGTGGAAGTAAGGAAGCTGGCCCCTTCTACCCATCTTCTACTGAAGATGGGTAGAAGGGGCCAGCTAGCTGTTTTGGGCGACGAAAGATTTAGCAGCGCTTTTAAACCGGGTTATGGAGGGAAAGGAACGAATTTGGAGAGGTAAGGAGTTCCACAGTCTCGTACCAACCTCACCAAATGACTGGCTTATGGCTCTAGATCTATGTTGCACAATCCCGAGCGCATTAGACCTTGAAGATATGGCACGAGAGATCAAACAGGAAAGGTATGATGGCACTAAGCCTTTGATAATTTTAAACAAGAAAATTAAGTGTCTGAGCTGGAAGTAACCAAAAATGAGTACTCCTAATATCTTGCTTCTAAGATGAGATACATGACCACGATGGCATTGGGTATCATCTCAATGTATCATGCGTCTGTGCACAGAGTTTTGAAGGGGAACGAGCTTTATCCATTCCATCTAACAAAAGTTGGACATCTTCTTGATGGCGATTATTCGAGGAGGATCGAATTATGTAGGTGGGTGGTACCTTGATCAGTAAACATCGTTTCATCAGTCCACATCACGCTATCCCTAAAAACGGCCGTCCTTGGCTGATCAATTGGAAAAATACTCCACACTGGAAAAACTCATATTCAAATGAATCAACGCAGGGGGGGGGGGGGGGGGGCTAACACAAAACTGATGACTAGCTTTCCTCATATTTGGCTGAGATTTCAGCATTCACCTACTGTTTATTGTTCACCGTCAAGAACCAATCGTGATCCGACAAGAAACACTGTGTTCAAAGGTGAGCTCCCCAAACGAATGACGAGGCTCTGAGTAACGGAGATCGACGGCTCGGAGTAACGGGTCTGGGATGTCGATACATTAGGTTTTGATGAGTCCAAGGTTCATTAGGAGGTTTAAGAGCCAACCAATCGATTCAGCGACCAAAAATACGTAGACCAAACTCGTCGAACAACGACGAACTAGTTTTTCGTCGATTTTGCGGGAACCCCACTTTTTTTGCACTCAAACGTAATTTTCTCCTCTAATTACCGTGATACAACTAATTTGGATTATACCGTAGGAAAGCTGAGATCCTAAGAAAGTTTTTCCTGCAGGTAGAGATTCAAGAACACCACGTTGAAGAGGTCAAAAAGAGGATTTAAAAAAAGTGAAATTTTGGAAACTTTTCAGAATTTTGACTTTGACCTCATGCTTTACTACTGCTACTGGAGCTTCTCAAAAATACTTGTTCTGGCATCAGAGAGATAGGAAATTTAGCGCTCTTTCCAACGATGGTCTCAGATTTTAATTTACTCATTGAATTAAGGGGGTTATGGCCATTTTAGTGCCGCAAGGTCGAAAACACGAAAAAAATCTTAAAATTAAAAAAAGAGGGTTTTTGGCAGGGTAAAAAATTGCTAGGAGATACTTTTTGTTGCAAATTAGTCGTAGAATCGATCCCTGAACTTTGGCGAGTCGAGTCTCATACGCCCTGTATACAGTAATTGGTAGGTAGATATACAATATATTATACTTCAAAAACGCTGCAAATCCCTGCACAACGGTTTATTATTTTGTACAGAATACCCTTCTGTTACAGATCACAGCTCTCCGTATAGATAACCCTTCTATATAATTTATGTACTATTCTACACAATGTAGATCGCAGACCGTCAGTAGGTTAGTACCTAACCCCGTACTTGTTACTAGGTACCTACCTAAATCACGAGTTAAATGTTGCTAAAATAATACAGCCGATGCCAAACAGCAACTAAAACGGCAAAAAGAAACGCAAATAATGAAGTTCTAAAGGAAAATTGTTGATGTGGAGTGAAACAGATGCCCCTTCTGTGTAGATCACTGATTTCTGTGGTCAGTACCTGCCCTCGTGGTCAAGTATAATGAACCGTTGTGTAATAACTTGCCCATCAATAACACTTCAACGGTTGTTCATGTTGAAAAAGTTCTTAGATGAACCGTTGCGTAATAATTTACCGTTGTGTAATTATTTACCGTTATGTAATAATTTGTTGTTGTGTAATAATTTACCGTTATGTAATAATTTTTTGTTGTGTAATAATTTACCATTGTGTAATAATTTACCCATCAATAATACTTCAACGTTTGTTCAAGTGTCACAAGTACCTACCAAAAAACGCTGCAAATCCCTGCACAACGGTTTATTATTTTGTACAGAATACCCTTCTGTTACAGAACACAGCTCTCTGTATAGATAATCCGTCTGTATAATAATGTAATATTCTACACATATTATGTAGATCGCGGACTCTCCGTAGGATTGTACCTAACCCCGTACTCGTTACTAGGTACCTACCTAAACCGTTGTGTAGTAATTTACCTGTATAGGTTCCCCTTCTACGTAGATAGAATAATGAACCGTTGTGTAATAATTTACCCATCAATAATACTTCAAAGGTTGTTCAAGTTGCAAAAGTACCTACCAAAAAAATCCAGCCCCTTCTTGGCAGATTAGCCGTTGTGTAATAATTTACCGTTGTGTAATAATTTACCTTGGTGTAATAATTTATCGTTGTGTAATAATTTGCCGTTGTGTAATAATTTGCCGTTGTGTAATAATTTCCCATTGTGTAATAATTTGCCCATCAATAATACTTCAACGGTTGTTCAAGTTGCAAAAGTACCTATCCAGAAAATCCAGCCCTTCTGGGTAGATGAGCCGTTGAGTAATAATTTACCGTTGTGTAATAATTTGCCGGTGTGTAATAATTTACCCATCAATAATACATCAACGGTTGTTCAAGTTGCAAAAGTACCTATCAAAAAAATCCAGCCCCTTCTGGGTAGTTGAGCCGTTGTGTAATAATTTGCCGGTGTGTAATAATTTGTCATTGTTTAATAATTTACCCATCAATAATACTTCAACGTTTGTTCAAGTTTCACAAGTACCTACCAACAAAATCCAATAGTCCATCACTTGCCAAATGAAATAATTATCGTAGAACAAACAACTCGACTTCATACAGCCATCCTTGATTATAATCAGATGCTCCGTAGTGATGATATCCGGGCCGGATTTATACCGTTTGATTCACGATCGTGTTGACGAAGCTTTTTGGTGCACACGAACGGCTGGACGTACAGTGCTCCGGGTGGTCTTAAAAAATTGTTTAGCTCAAGACAAATTTAATATCGTAAAAAAAACCATACCCTTCAATCTAAAGTTTTCGAGCTACAGCGTTCTGAAAATTTCAACCCCTATTTTGAACCCTTTAGAGATGACTGACAGTAACGTCGAGCTTCGAGGACCAACTAGACCCCGAACGGAACCTATAACCCGAATTTCATCAATTTTCTTTCATGGTAACTAAGAAAAGTGGCCAGTACGGCGTACGGCGGACAGACAGAATTATTTTTATTGCAGTTTCGGATTCTACATACCGTGAAACGTAAACCATCAAATTTTGAGGGGGGGTAAGAATATTTTTTTCTTGCTCGATTCCAGTGGTTCATTATTGAAAATAATAAACCAAAATCCAATAGTCCATCACTTATCAAATGAAATAATATCGCAGAAAAACCAACTCGACTTCATACAGCCATCCTTGATTATAATCAGGTGCTCCCTAGTGATGATGTCCGGGCCGGATTTATACCGTTTGATTCACGATCGTGTTGACGAAGCTTTTTGGTGCACACGAACGGCTGGACGTACAATGCTCCGGGTGGTCTCAAAAAACTGTTTAGCTCAAGACAAATTTAATAACGTAAAAAAACATGCCCTTCTATCAAAAGTTTTCGAGCTACGGCGTTCTGAAAATTTCAACCCCTATTTTGAACCCCTTAGAGGTGACTCACAGTAACGTCGAGCTTCGAGGACCAACTAGACCCCGAACGGAACCTATAACCCGAATTTCATGAATTTTGTTTCATGGTAACTAAGAAAAGTGGCCCGTACGACGTACGGCGGACAGATAGAAATATTTTTATTGCATTTTCGGATTCTACGTACCTTGAAACGTAAACCGTCAAATTTTGAGGGGGGTTGGAATTTTTTTTTCATGCGGTATTTTAATGGTTCATTATTGAAAATAATAAACCAAAATTACGGAAGAATTTGCAGCAGTCAAATTTTTGAGACCGAGATTGATTCCGGCCGGAGTTGGTTGGCGATCGAATTCAGGTAAATCGTGGAAACAGTACGATGCAGCATGGAAACCCAAGGCGAATGTGGGACGAGGAGTCTCGTGCCGGGGGGAGTGTCGAGGATGAGGACGACCGATCTTCAGGAAATCACTGGAGTCGCCCGTCGGGACTCGTCGCGTCCGCTTTCTTTCCACCCAAACAACGGCGATCAGCTGAAGCGCTCCAGGGAAGGGGCTCGTGCCGACCTCTGCTCCCCAGACGAAAATCCTCTTCTGGTCAACAGAACACCACCTTCTATTTCTTAGTTTTTTCCCACTGTCGGGCGGTTTCCAAAGTCGTATCCGATTCCCATGAAAGGAGTCGTGACCTCCCATCGACGACTTTCCGTTGGAGCCCTGACACTCGGAATTACCGTCTCGGGTGCCTCTGATCCTTTAAGTGCTGCAAGGCTGCAATTCGACAATTATTGACGTAACTGTCCCCTTTCGCCTGCACCCCATGAGAAAATCCACGGACGGGACCCGACTGCAACCGGGATCCCGGGCCGGACCGGTCGATTGCAAATTAAACGGTTTTCGACTGAAGAACTCGTCTTTTTCTCGTTCTCCACCCGACTGGGTCGGTCGATGTTGATACTTTGACAGCTCAATGCCAGCGGCCGATGCACATGGTGTGCAATCTCTTGCTATTATCCAAACCCGAAAATGACGGCCATTGTTTGGCCCTTGCTCAATTTCCAATGAATTCGGCGTCACATGCACTACAGACCTCTCGCGACCCTCGATGCAGGACTCGCCTCGCAGTTAATTGGATAATCAAGGCCTCCCGCAACAATTGGATAAGTCGGTAGAAACTTGACCTACACTTTGTTAGCACCTACGTATAATTATTAGGAAACGTTACTACCATAACACCATAACACGTAGGACCTGAAATTCGGCATATTATTTGCATCCATCTTTTGCTTCCACACTACCGGAAGGTAGGAAGCCTTGGATTTGTTGTTGAGTAAAAAAAATTCATGTCTTCCAAAATGAAAAATTTCCACTACCATTTTGCGTTTCAGACATCAAGCAAAATTTTTGGTTCCGTGTCTGTCTGCCTGTCTTCTGTCTGTCATGTGGTCAATTCTTTGTAAAGCCCACCAATACCCGAAATAATTGTAGAAATGGATGAAATTTGGGGGGTAGTTGCTGATTGGGTCACAAATGAGCCCGTACTAAAATCATTGAGAAATACTGTAATTTTCGTCTCGCATGCGCAAACTGAAACACTTGGAACGTCCATAACTACCTTAAATATCGTTGAAATGAGTTCAAAATTGTAGGGTCGATCAGGAATAATAATTCGATAGTTCCTTACGAATTTCATTTGAATCGGGCTGTAACTTTCGTCTTCGCATACGCGATCATGACATGTTTGGTTTATTATTCTGTGAATAATACACCTACCTATGTATTCGCTCAGCAAAAAATTTTTATAACACCCCCTCAAACTTTTTTCTTTTCCGTTTCAAGGTGCGTAGATTCCAAAAATGCAATGTCCGTCCGCCGTCCACCGTCCGCCGTCCGCCGTACGCCGTCCGCCGTATCACGTGTACAGGCTTCATTTTCGGTCTAAAAAAATCGTTCTTTCGCACACATGCTCCATTTGGGTTCTAGTTGTGTCCCCAAACTTTTCAGCCCGATCGGAATATATCCAGGGGTGTTATGAGTGAAAATGTGTGTAAAACGCTGCAAATCCCTGCACAACGGTTTATTATTTTGTATAGAATACCCTTCTGTTACAGATCACAGCTCTATGTATAGATAACCCGTCTATATAATATGATATGTACTATTCTACACACATTATGTAGATCGCAGACCCTCCGTAGGTTAGTACCTAACCCCGTACTCGTTACTAGGTACCTACCTAAATCACGAGTTAAATGTTGCTAAAATAATTCTGCCGATGACAAACAGTACCTAACAAAAAGAAACACACATAATGAAGTTCTGAAAAGAAATTGTTGATGAGGAGTGAAAAAAGTTGCAAAAGTACCTACCATCAAACTCCAGCCCCTTCTACGTAGATGGTATAATGAACCGTTGTGTAATAATTTACCGTTGAGTAATGATTTACCGTAGTAATAATTTACCCATCAATAATACTTCAACGTTTGTTCAAGTTTCACTACCTACCAACAAACTCCAAAAGAGCCATCATTTTTCAAATTAAATAATATCACAGAACAACCAACTCGACTTCATACTCCGCCAATATAATCAGGTGATCCCTACCAATGATTGGCCGTATTCACAAATTCCTATTGTGGGCGCGTCTCTGGTTACGAGATTTGGTTTGAATTGTATACAATTTCATTCACACTGGAGTCGAAAATGCCTGTCGGTGCAAACTTCGGGGCCTTACTGTGAACGAACGGCTGGACGTACGATGCTCCGGATGGGCTTAAAAAACTCGCAAGTTCAAGAACTATTTAAAACCGTAAAAATATTTACGTAAAAAAATGGTATAGGCGTTTTGAAAATTCCAACCCCTATTTTGAACCCCTTAGAGATGACTCACAGTAACGTCGAGCTTCGAGGACCAACTAGACGCCGAACGGAACCTACAACCCGAATTTCATCAATTTTTTTTCATGGTAACTAAGAAAAGTGGCCCGTACGGCGTACGGCGTACGGCGTACGGCGTACGGCGGACAGACAGAAATATTTTTATTGCAGTTTTGGATTCTACATACCTTGAAACGTAAACCATCAAATTTTGAGGGGGGGTAAGATTTTTTTTTTCATGCTCGATTCCAATGGTTCATTATTGAAAATAATAAACCAAAATAGGTACTTTTTGCGTTTTAGCAACATGTTGGTAACATGAGCTTCTGAGATATCGTTTTCCATGATTTTGCGGATGAGAAGACCGAATATGAAGTCGATTTTGACCAAAGAGTGGAAAATTGAGTTCTACCAAATGTTCAGCTCCCAAAATTGATTTTTTTATGGGTGAAAAACCTGGAAAATCGTCTGAAATCACCATCAGTTTGTATAATAACACTAGAAAAAGTGTCAACACGAGGATCAAAACGATTAAATGGCACTACCAATGATCAAAGATAGTTAAAAAAAAAAGTAGGTACCTAATTTGTGTTTTAGGGGCCAAAATTAATGGAAACCATCAGAAATAGCTATTTCGATTATTACGCATGAAAGAAACAATAAATGAACAGCCAACATTTCTGTAGGTATGTCCAATAGAATAATAAACCCATGTGACAAGGACTTTGCAGCGTTTTATTGTAACGCTTCTAACTACGCGAAAAATAGTCCTAGACAGCTGAATCCACCCAACTAATTCTGATAGTCCATGTGACCTGAATCGTTTAGGCCCGGTTCAAAAAAAATGTGTAACCATGATAGTTACCTAACCCTGGGGCTACTTTCGATTTTTCGGGAACCCTGGGGTTCGCAGCAGGAGCGTTCAAAAAAGTTTTCTGTGGTAAGGTTACCTTGATAGAATCGATTATTTGGGTAACCCTGGTTACTTCAAATTTAGCCATGGATACTTCACGAGAAATCCACGTCAAACCGCCCATGGACGTTATAAATCCATGAAGTTTGATTCATGGATAATATAGTTCCATGGAATATCGGCGTATAAAGCCACTATTAGGCAACACTGTTGCTCATTCTAACCTAGATCCCGTGACTTCATCCTAGCATGATATTTAATAAATCCGTACTCTTCAAGTGCTGTAGTAATCGATCCTAGCAACAAATATTGCCTTTACTAAAAATACTTTCTATGTTTTTTAATTGAGTGATTTGTAGCAACTCCTAGGTGTACGTTTATTCGGCGTTGCACCTGTTTGATGGAAATTTAAACGGGGGTAAACAAGGATAATGTGGGGTAAATCACACAGACGTGTTAGGAACAAGGATACCTATAATTTCTATTCACTACGTAATGGTTCAAAATATGCGATGAATCTTGAACGAAAGTCTTCACGCCCTTCAACCCTGCCACGTTCCCCAGGCCCCAGGGTTATTAAACATAGTTTCATCCAAGAGATGCTGAGTACCGTCGTCAACATCAGGTAGTTATTCCTTTAACATGATTGCGATGTTGTGGAGAACTGCCTGCGTTCTGCCAAAGATATTTGAGGGCGTATTTCTTCGTCGAGAACAAACGCGACTCCTTCCTTCGACAACCTGAAGCGATCGAAAAATTCCTTCTCACTCCAGGCGTCGAAGTTGGGATGTCTCGCTCTGATCCGATATCTTCTCGGTTCTACGACTAGCCCTAGTTCGACGAAGACGTCATCATCCTCGTCGCTCGCATAATAGTTATAACGGTTCATTATTACCACAATAATGCAAAATAGGACGGGATCTGAATGGTGCAGCGCAAATAGGAAAACCAAAAACAATGAGCAGCCATCTTCGTTTTGAGAGTAACCATGGTAAACTTCTTGTAACCCCTCGAATAGCTGGGGTTACGTACCCATGGTAAAGTTTTCGATGTATCGCACTAATGATCGATTACTGACTTTTTTTGAACGCCCCTTTCGTAACCATGGTTGGGAAACCTTAAGGTAAACTTCAACCCCAGGGTTACACTCTTTTTTGGATACCTACGCCACGGATACCTACGGGCCACATGGATACCTACGCATGGATACCTCGTCTGCCCACTGAATGAACGTCACCAACTATTCTATACGTACATGTGATTCATGTGAGGAAGCTATACTGCCTATTGGCACACGAATTAGCGTATATCTTTTTTAGTTGGTATATCCTCCTACTTTGTCGTTCTGACGGGTTTCCACCCTGTTTGAGTAAAAAATTTCAAGTATTAGTTTGCATAGGTACATCTTTATATATTATTTCCATTTTGGGCAAATTTGCATATCCTACGAAAATTTGCATACACCAGCATATTTTCCTGAAATTATCAAAAAAAGATTTTTTTTTAAATTTTAAAACATTTTAAACGAAAACCGGAAAACTGGCATAAAACGAGTGGGAAAACAGAAAACTGGCTAAAAAATAAATAAATGAAGGGAGAGAGAAAATAAATAAAACTGGCGAGAAAAGTTAATTTTGGGCCACTTTGCATATACATATTTGTACTTTGTGTGGCATATTTGGGGCTTTTCGTATGTGGTTCCAGGCCGTACACATCACAACAGTTACTAGAGCGAACTATAATACTGGCTACAGCTACAGCATTAAAGTAGGCACCTATTACTTTACAGTAGGTACTTGAAGTTACTGATCGCCAAGAACTGTTTGAATAAAGAAATTCCTATAAATATCATCGCGCATGTGAAAAGAAAAGAGAAAAATTGCTGTAGCAGGTGTGTGTGCAGATTTCATCCTAAAAAGAAGTTAGTGTAAAGAACTTGAAATACAAGCATTTTATTTATCTAAACTTGTGGTTGAAGAGAATTTGTACTTGCTGTATGGTATTAAATTTTTTATCGATTCAGGATTCATTTTTATTATAATGTAATAAAGGAATTGGTAAAAATTGTTAGTACTTATGTAAAAAAGATGGCATTTCCACTTTTTACATATATTTAGTTAAACTACTGTACATGTACTAATTATACCCCATCTAAATACTTGGATTCGTCCATGCAAATCTTTGAAGATTGGTTACGTTAGGGCTGTATCAGCTTCAAAAGTGGGCTCTGGAAACTTATACCTTAACTAAGCAGCAACTGCACAACAATGTGCACTGACACAGGTAGTGTGTCAATGGGCAGGTATATGTCTGCAGAGGCTGCTATATGACTATACAGTGGAACCTGGGTAAGTGTGACCTGGGTAAGTGGGAAACCTCGTATCTCTGGTAATAAAAGTCCCACCCTCTTGAGGACCAGAAACCTCAATGGGTGGGATTCGTCTCCATGAGTGGGAACCTCAGCCGCCAGAGCCCCTATGAGTGATAGCGCGACCTCTAATAGTGGTTTGTTGATTTGCTGACCTCTAATAGTGGGAATAGGTCCCACTTTGTTGCTTTTTGTTGTTTTGCTAAGAATCGAAGTTGTCTGCGTAAATTTATTGAGGTCAGTCGATATTTTAAGAAAAATGTATTTTTCTAGCCCTCTAAATTTTTTTTTTCCAATACTTACATGATACTTTTCCCTTTCCCTTTCCTTTCCAGTTTCATTCAAATACATTCTAAATTTCATATTTTTTGTACTTTTTTCTTCAAGTGGAAACTCGGGTAAGGGGGAAATCTCTGAGTGGGATTCAAAAGCTGTTCCCTTCAACTCCTACTTATATATAAACCGCTGTATATTTAAATTTATATAGATATAATTCGCTCGTAATTGTGGAATTCGTTGACTTTTTTTAACCCGCTTAAAATTTAAGGAATATCAGACTATAAGTATCTACTCTGGTAACTATAACTAAGTAAGTGTTAAGCATAACTGACGTTTTATGACCAGCTGTCATGATTTAAATTAATAGTAACACGACTGTGAATCACTGACACTTTTAGGTAACCAACCTTCAAAGAGTTGGAAGAAACCAACATTTTCCCCGAAGTTTTTAGGTCGTTAAAAGTGTATAGCGCAGTGGTTTTGTGTTGATTAACTCAAATTATTTGCATCAACAGTGAATTGACTCCCTCCATGAATTTTGCATTCTCAGAATTTTGGTTTACTACCTTCGATAGCTGCACGTCTCCTTAGATATCGACCTATGTAAAAAATGTCTAAGCCCTACAAAATTTGTTGGTGACGGATAAATTGATTTGTCCGTAACTGAAACATTTTCATGTTTTTACTTCAAATGATCCTGAGGTGGCGTATGCTGGGAAGAACTTGCTGCCAGGAATTCAACGACATCAAAACGATATTTTTGTGGGCGGAATAGATCAGGGTTTACCTACAGATCGAAATAGCTCGTAAAAAAATATATATTAAATTCTAGACGTCAGTGAGCCAAATGTGTCAGTGTGTCAAATTCTAGATCTAACAGAGAGCATTCCAAAAAGGTGCTATATGACGGGTCGGAAATGAACGGAAGTGGGTGAAAAGCGGGAAGGAAAAAGCGTGCGACGTCATCTGGTATATTACGTATAATATAATATATATTACGGAAACCGAGTAAGAGGGTGATATACACCAGATGACGTCATGCATTTTTCTTTAGCTTATTCCCGCCAAACTGCTCTGATTTTGGAGCTGAAAACTGGGATACAGGGGGCATTCGTGGGTGGTGAATCCGATTCTGAGGTCAAAACCAGCAAATTCCGACCCACATTTATTCCTCATTCTGTGTTATGTTCCCTGCCATCGTCCTGATTGTTTTCTATGCTAAATATTATATGCATATATTTATGTCAAATCTCCCAACTTACACATTGTTGATAGGTAGACTCGATACTTTTATTATACTTGGGTGGTGAATAAATTCTGTTACTAGAATGTGGCGTGTCCATGAGCCATTTGGTCAAAATCGACTTCATATTCGGTCTTCTCGTCCCCAAAAACATTGAAAACGATACCTGAAAAGCTCATGTTTACTAACATGTTATTAAAACACAAAAAGTACCTATTTTTGTGCACATTTTCAAATCAGCTGATTTTAATCTCGACAATTACTTATATACGGCTTTCCAAAATGACTTACTGGCAAACGACGTCACATTGTAGTTCTTCGTTTATGCTTCGCTTTAGACGTTGGCCGAAACATAATTGCAGCTGGTTTCAACAACATTTTCTTTATTCAACTTTTTTTAACAATGTATTTTCAATTGAGATAGCTAATTACAGTGCGCCTTATTTCATCGCTTCAAAAATTATTGTATTTGATTATAAATTTGAAACAATCATATATAATAGTTACGTAAATGATATACTTCTGTCTCAACAGGCTATCATGGATTATATCTACCAAGTATCAACCGGTGGCATCCAGTGACGTTTACCAAATTTTAAAGAATTTTTGTACAATAACTACGAATGTCTGGAGAGAACCCAAAATAGGTCTGGAGAGAACCCAAAATAGGTCTGGATAGGACTGATCAGGACCCAGGAGAACCCAAAATAGGTCTGGATAGGACTGATCAGGACCCAGGAGAACCCAAAATAGGACTGATCAGGAATTTCAAATAAAAAATTTTAAATAATTATATGTAAGTACCTGCTACTCTATGATACGTTTTTATGTAGACAGTTGGTAGTCAATTATCCGCCTAAAGGGCGGCTAGGATTGCTGATTTTTATCTTCAATTCCATTTGCTCCAACTGTTTGGTGAGTGTGGAATAACTGCGAACAACAAAATAATTTGTTGTTCTTGTGCTCTCGACTGTGGCTATTGCTCGTCACTATCGGGCTTATTGATACCAGTGACGATTGACGATAATTAATAGCCACGTCAAATCATTCTCCAAATTCTCCTGGGAACGGGGTAAAGTTGATCAGAAACCCATCACTGCTCTCAACAAGTCTACTAAAAACCCTCGAAAAACGAAGATACCACCCATTAAAAACGTCTTGAGATGTCTCTTCGTGACTCCTTCCTCAACCAGAAAGTACTGTAGAGGAATCAGAGGGTAAAAAATATTCGACCTTATGAAACAATTATCCAAAACCTCATCTCGAATTATAAGGGGCAAAAAGGACATTTTGTCTTCTAAAGGGAAAAATAAATCAAAAACCTCCTAGTTATGGACCATGGACTTCACAAAAATTACGGATCACGCAACGGTTTCCCTTTTTGATATTAGCCGCTCTACTTTCCCTCTCCCTAAACCGAATAATTTTAATTTGAGGATCCGAAAAAAACGCCACTTGTTCTAATATAGTAATTACAATTAAGGGGGACTGGTTATCCACTTAGTGTCGGCGGTAGTTAAAGAAATGTCCTTTATTATTTAACGACTGGGTTCTCATTCTGTCTAGTCAGTTGGAGGCCTTTGAAATCACTTCCCTCACGGCGTATTACGCTCAAGTCCGCGCCTTGTTTATACTAAATATCCCTAATAGGTTCTCGGTTTCCACGCTTTCAGTCTCAGCGAGAATTCATAAAGGAAACGAGTATACTGTACAACTGTACATCTGCTGTACAGATACTTGCAGGATTTATTACACCAGGAGCACCTACTTAGAAACTAGTGCGCATGCCTGAAACCAGCTCATCAGTCCAACACTAATTTACAGCCACATTACGGTATGGACTAAACTGCTGATTTAGTTTGAGAATAAGAACATTATTCTGGCGCTTACCTACTTTATAGATTAAATGATCCCATGATTTTAGATGATTATGATGATTGAATGAATTGAAGTGTTTTTGGAGATAGCGGATTGTGAGATACTCGTGCATTTAGGGCAATTCGACACAGACAGAATTCAAGGGAATTCGATTACAGAAAGAATTTAATGCCACGAATATCGACCTCTTTGAGACCAGCCTTCCTTCGTTCCGCAGGCGTGCGATTCAAGTCCTACAAAGACTTAATAAATATATTGTCTAGCGTTGAAATAACCTTATATCATTTTCGTTCTGCTCAAAATTGTTGTTTACCTTTTCATTTCCTTTTTTTAATATTTAATTGATATTCAGCTTGTTTATTTGATTTTCATGAGTACTGTTTTCTTCTTCTTTTTTGTTGTTGCTGTAAACATGGCTATTTGGAAAACCAATAAGTAAATCAGCAACAACTCACCTGTTATCAGTCACATTCAGACTACACCAAATCCATCCTTTCATCTACACCTTATTTTCCACCATATCCTCATAATCTTACCGATCAGTACAGTCACACTAAATTCAAGAACCATTTTATTAGAACATTCGTACCTCCAAACCTGTTGTTCCAGTGAATCGATAATTGTATCAACAAGCCAGCCATCCCAATCAGTATTATCTCTTACTTCCACTCATATCTCCAGGGCACAGTAATGCCAACTAATCGGCGCCAAATTTAAGTAAAACCCTTATTGTATTCATGTTATTATTTATTATTCACTGTGTTTATTATAATTCCTACTATTAATAATATTCTCGATTCCGTGTTCTATTGGTTTATTATTTTCAATAATGAACCATTGGAATCGAGCATGAAAAAAAAAAATTCTTACCCCCCCTCAAAATTTGATGGTTTACGTTTCAAGGTATGTAGAATCCAAAACTGCAATAAAAATATTTCTGTCTGTCCGCCGTACGCCGTACGCCGTACGGGCCACTTTTCTTAGTTACCGTGAAAAAAAATTGATGAAATTCGGGTTATAGGTTCCGTTCGGCGTCTAGTTGGTCCTCGAAGCTCGACGTTACTGTGAGTCATCTCTAAGGGGTTCAAAATAGGGGTTGAAATTTTCAAAACGCCTATACCATTTTTTTACGTAAATATTTTTACGGTTTTAAATAGTTCGTGAACTTGCGAGTTTTTTAAGACCATCCGGAGCATCGTACGTCCAGCCGTTCGTTCACAGTAAGGCCCCGAAGTTTGCACCGACAGGCATTTTCGACTCCAGTGTGAATGAAATTGTATACAATTCAAACCAAATCTCGTAACCAGAGACGCGCCCACAATAGGAATTTGTGAATACGGCCAATCATTGGTAGGGATCACCTGATTATATTGGCGGAGTATGAAGTCGAGTTGGTCGTTCTGTGATATTATTTCGCTTGAAAAATGATGGCTCTTTTGGAGTTTGTTGGTAGGTAGTGAAACTTGAACAAACGTTGAAGTATTATTGATGGGTAAATTATTACTACGGTAAATCATTACTCAACGGTAAATTATTACACAACGGTTCATTATACCATCTACGTAGAAGGGGCTGGAGTTTGATGGTAGGTACTTTTGCAACTTTTTTCACTCCTCATCAACAATTTCTTTTCAGAACTTCATTATGTGTGTTTCTTCTTGTTAGGTACTGTTTTTCATCGGCAGAATTATTTTAGCAACATTTAACTCGTGATTTAGGTAGGTACCTAGTAACGAGTACGGGGTTAGGTACTAACCTACGGAGGGTCTGCGATCTACATAATATGTATATAATAGAATAGTACATATCATAGTATATAGAAGGGTTATCTATACGTAGAGCTGTGATCTGTAACAGGAGGGTATTCTATACAAAATAATAAACCGTTGTGTTTATACACATTTTCACTCATAACACCCCTGGGTATATTCCGATCGGGCTGAAAAGTTTCGGGACACAACTAGGGCCCAAATGGAGCATGTGTGCGAAAGAACGACTTTTTTAGACCGAAAATGAAGCCTGTACACGTGATACGGCGGACGGCGTACGGCGGACGGACATTGCATTTTTGGAATCTACGCACCTTGAAACGGAAAGAAAAAATTTTGAGGGGGTGTTATAAAAAATTTTTGCTGAGCGAATACATAGGTGTATTATTCACAGAATAATAAACCAAAATGCAATGTCCGTTCGCCATATCACGTGTACCGGCTTCATTTTCGGTCTAAAAAAGTCGTTCTTTCGCACACATGCTCCATTTGGGCCCTAGTTGTGTCCCGAAACTTTTCAGCCCGATCGGAATATACCCAGGGGTGTTGTGAGTGAAAATGTGTGTAAAAATCTTTTTGCGTTTTAGCAACATGCTAGTAACATGAGCTTTTGAGACATCGTTTTCCATGTTTTTGGGACGAGAAGACCGAATGTGAAGTCGATTTTGACCAAAGAGTGGAAAATTGAGGTTCTAACGAAGTTTCAGCCTTTAATTTAGTTTAATTTTGGTCTAAAATCGTCGTTCTTCCGCACTCAGTTTGGGCCCCCATTTGGGAACACATTTTGGTTCTAGTTGTGTTCTGACGGCTTACACCCAGGGGTGTTACGGGAGAAAATTTGTGTAAAAATAGGGGTTTTCGATGGATTTTTGAGGTTTTAGTGAACATGAGCTTGTGAGGTATCGTTTTCCATGTTTTTTTAGTGGGGAGAAGACCGAATATTATGTTTATTTTGTCCGAAGAGTGAAGAATTGAGGTTGTAACGAAGGTTCAGCTCCCGTAATTCATTTTGGTTTATTATTCTGTGAATAATACACCTATGTATTCGCTCAGCAAAAAATTTTTATAAAACCCCCTCAAAATTTTTTCTTTTCCGTTTCAAGGTGCGTAGATTCAAAAAATGCAATGTCCGTCCGCCGTACGCCGTCCGCCGTATCACGTGTACAGGCTTCATTTTTGGTCTAAAAAATTCGCTCTTTCGCACACATGCTCCATTTGGGCCCTATTTGTGTCCCGAAACTTTTCAGCCCGATCGGAATATACCCAGGGGTGTTATGAGTGAAAATGTGTGTAAAAATAGGTACTTTTTGCGTTTTAGCAAAATGTTGGTAAAATGAGCTTTTGAGGTATCGTTTTTCATGTTTTTGGGGACGAGAAGACCGAATATGAAGTCGCTTTTGACCAAAGAGTGGAAAATTGAGGTTGTACCAGATGTTCAGCTCCGAAAATTGATTTTTTATAAGTCAAAAACCTGGAAAATCGTCTGAAATCACCATCAATTTGTAGAATAACACTAGAAAAAGTGTCAAGAGGTGGATCAAGACGATTAAATGGTACTATCAATGATCAAAGATAATTTGAAAAAAAAAGGAGCGTACCTAATTCGTGTTTTGGGGGCCAAAATTGGTGGAAACCACCAGAAATAGCTATTTAAATTATTTTATATGAAAGAAACAATAAATAAACAGCCAACGTTTCTGTAGGTATGTCCAATAGAATAATAAACCCATGTGACAAGGACTTTGCAGCGTTTTTCTAAATATAACTGTTTGTGAGTGAATTTGTGAAAGTCTGTGTGTGTGTGTGTGACATCGCGTCTACCTCATCCAACTGGGACACCTACATCACTGATCACTTACCATCAGCATTTCCAGAAACTTCAACCGTTTTCCAAGTACCTGAATTATTATCCAGTACCATCCGTGCAATATTCACCATCCACTGCTTCCTCCTGATCTCAAATCACCAAGACCGTCCTGTTTTATCTGAAGAAAGCAAAGTGCTGGTGTGGATAACACCGCTTTACTCTGGATTGGACTTACCAGCCTGCTTATCTGTGAACTACCACCTGCATGCTGGATCTCCAGCTCTGAATCTTGTGGTGAGATCTTTCCTTATTAAAATACTCTTTTCATCTTGATCTCATGGGGCATCATTGTTGAATATATTCCTCTAACTACATCTGTTTTCCACTCATCTGCAGCTTGGGACTACATTTACAGTCATCATCTAGTCACACCACCACATACCTAAAGAACTATTTATGAGAATCCAATTTATTGCTATGCTGTTATTTATTTATTATTCTCTTTCAGTTAAATTCTAGTGGCCACTCAATAGGTAAAACATTCTAGTCACAAATCACAAGTTACCTCATTCACTAATAATAAACTAGGTGAAACCCCTTTACTGAACCTTTATTCACTTTCCCTAGTCATATCACAATATCTAGTCACTGGTTATTTTAGTTATTACAATCCCTATTTTATTTTAAATACAGTCCACGTGATGATATTTACGTACCTTAAACGTTAGCAACCTTGGTGCCTATTTTCATTGCAACGGCACTAGCCCGTTACATAATAAATGAATGAATGAATGAATTCGTACCTTCATTGCAATCTGAGCGCTTTCGCTTTGAGTGGCCTCATCAGACTTTGTATGATGCATTGTAGGTTATGAATCAACTGCTGGTTACGTTAAATGAATACGAATGTGAATGAACATCACCAATCCTCATCCACTTGGATGATGGGCTTTTATCGTTAAAGAACGGATTTGAATAGTTGATTTAAGGAAATAATCAGCATCATCTACACCACCTTTCCATTTTGGGAACCTGTGCCCAAGGTGAACAGGGGAAAATAGGGGTTGATTGTCGAAATCCCATAGCTCGGAAACTGTCAATCGAAGTTACCTATGTATGGTGAACCTATAGATTTTTCGTATCTGAATTTGGACCCGAGTTTTTAATTTTTAGAATTTTTTCGACCAATGTGAGAATTGTAGCGACCAGCTGTTTGTTCACAATAAGGGGTCCAAGTCCTGCACGACCTAATGATTGAATTTTTCGCAGTAAAGTATTCACCCAACCCCCCTTCAAACCTGCGCCTTGAAATTAGTAGATATGATTATTGTACAAGATCACCGAACAATATTGACCAGCACCAGCACGTGGTGAAAAAACGCTGCAAAACCCTGCACAACGGTTTATTATTTTGTACAGAATACCCTCCTGTTACAGATCCCAGCTCTCTGTATAGATAACCCTTCTATATAACATAATATATGTACTATTCTACACATATTATGTAGATCGCGGACCCTCCGTAGGTTAGTACCTAACCCCGTACTCGTTACTAGGTACCTACCTAAACCGTTGTGTAATAATTTACCTGTATAGGTTCCCCTTCTACGGAGATAGAATAATGAACCTGTTGTGATCGGCTGCTCCTCCACAACCAATGTAATGTACATACATGTTGTACCTCAGAGTGGGGACCCCCCGACCCCCCTCTGATCATGTCAGGGGCCTATAAAGAGCCGAGGGGCCAACAAATACATAACCATTCTCAAGCTAACTTTCGGCCTCGTCTGTTCATCCATATTCACTACACTGGTGACCCCGAGTGGTGACACGCAGCCTCCGCCCGCCGTCTGCGACCGCGGTGCGACGACAGCGCCTAGCAACGACGAACAACGCCGCTCAGCGCCCGCCGACCGTCTGCGACGAGCCCCACCTCCGCAGCACTACGCCCGGCACACGCACCCCACTCCAACGCCCCACAGCGCCGCCCCCACCGACGCCACACAGCGGCGCCCCACTCCGACGCCCGCCTCGACGCCCAACGCAGCGGCCCCCCCGCTACTTCGCCCCACCATCCGATTCCTATATAAGGAAACGGACGCCGGCGCCTCGCACACTTCCTGCTGACACTTCCAGACGACACCTCTCCGGGACTGGCGCCTACAACGAGAACACGGACCCGAAACCACCGACACCCGCAGAAACGACTCCACCGACATCAACGCTCCAGCTCCGGCCGTACGACCCCGCATTCCCGCACGTCTGATTCGCCCAACTCGAGATCACATTGACTCACGAAGGCCTCACGACGCCGCATGCTAAATTCGCCCGCGCCTTCTTCGCCCTCGAGCCCCGACAAGCGGACCTCTACGACGACCCCAACCGACTTCCGAGCACGAGAATCCGTCAGTCCACGCCCGCCGACTCCGTAGAGCCCTCCAGGCCGACACACCGCAACGCGTAGAACATCAAATCGTCACGAAGGGACCTCCATGCCACGCGAAACTTCGCCGAATATTACCGGACCTCAACGCGAAAGCGTCGGCCCATTTCGGCGAATTACTAGCGGCTGGCACCATCGAACGCCAACAGCTATCAGACGTTGACAACTCGCCTTTTCGCCACGCACGCACCGTCCGACGGCTCCCGGCTCACCGCCCAACCGACTTCCGACGACGAACTACCGTCAGTCCTCGCCCGCCGACTCACTCGAGCACTCCCGGCCGACACACCGACCCCGCTCGTTTGGCAGCTTTTCACACGCGCCCTTCCAGACAGCATTCGCCTTCACATAGCGGCGCGCGACGAACCCGACGTCACGAAACTCGCTGCTCTCGCCGATCGCCTCAAACCCTTCGCTTCCCCTCCTCGAGTGGCTACCGTCACCGAAGAGGTTCGTGTGATTCGAACAGACGACAACAGCGACCGCCGACGCAGCCACGACCGACCACACGCAGCGCGACGAACGGCTCGTGTTTCTACCGCCGCACATGGGACCCCCGAACACAAAAACGCCGCACCCCATGCACCTGGCGCCCGCAACAACAGCCGCCGCGGCCGTACCCACGCACTCAACCAACACCCCGGCTCTTCATACGTCGCAAACGTACCGCCCCCAACGACACCGACCCGGACAGCCACAGCGGACCACCGCAACCAGCACACGCACCTCCCACGCCCGACAACCGCCACCTCAACAGAACAAAATTTAACTAAATGCGTTACTTAAATTCTGGGGGGAGCCGTGTTGTGATCGGCTGCTCCTTCACAACCAATTTAATGTACATACATGTTGTACCTCAGAGTGGGGACCCCCCGACCCCCCTCTGATCATGTCAGGGGCCTATAAAGAGCCGAGGGGCCAACAAATACATAACCATTCTCAAGCTAACTTTCGGCCTCGTCTGTTCATCCATATTCACTACAGAACCGTTGTGTAATAATTTGCCCATCAATAATACTTCAACGGTTGTTCAAGTTGCAAAAGTACCTATCAACAAAATCCAGCCCCTTCTTAATTATTAAAGCAAACGCCGATTGACAAAAATTGAACTGTACCATGGTAACGGTAATACAGTGAGTCTTGGTTAAGCGGGACTTGGATGAGTGGAACAAAACTTGAGGATCCAGCATTTTTGGGGTGAAAACAAAAACATAAAAAATCCTTTTGTTTTGTGGGCTCTTGCGACAAAAATTTAACATTACTATGGAAACGGTAATATATATTTTATTACGAATTTTAGTATAAAGCCACTAGATAGTAGTTTCTAGTGCCTTTAATGCTAGTGGACAACCTCTGGGTTCACTATTCCACCTAATAAATTGTTCTGAAATCACGGAACATAAAGATAGGCAAAATTTCATCGCAGCAGAGTTAAGTAGGATCCGTGATTTGACACAACGTTTCTTGGAACGCACTAATTAGTTTCCCGCCTCAATAAATTACGAGCTAGCTATCAGGTTTATGGTCTTTTTTTTCCGAGTTCGGTGCTACTCACCACTTAACTGAGTCTGAAACCTAACAACGTCCTCCCAGGAGCGACGGAGGCGTTGAATTTTCGATTAGTAAACTTCACAAGTACGGAAGATTAATCAATATTGAGTTCAGGTTTTGAGGATGGGTGGATGGTGGATGGATAATCATGCAATACCTCATCCACTTGATAATAAATTTATCCTATCTATTTTTAAAATAATTACAGAAGCAAATAGATACATAGCACATAGATACATATAGTTAGTGGGTAGGTATTTATTCCAGGCCAAGGTAACTACCAGTAACTACCACTGATGGGTATTTACATCTCTGCCTATACCTAATAATCTCTAATAATAAAATAAATCATATGACATCATATATTTATGGCCATAAAATAAATCACATGACCATGCAACTAAAACCCTCATCAATTCATCGAATTTAATCACACACCTTTTGTGGTAAGCCATTTTGGAATAAACAAAGAATAAACCTTCAGCTTACCACCAGTGTATTTAAAAAAAAGCTTTTCGCTCAAATTCTGAGGATCATCAGGTACTCGCATAAACAAAGATAACAGTGAGAACTGTTATCTGTGTTTATGCGAGTACCTGATGATGCTCAGAATTTGAGCGAAAAGCTTTGTTTTGAATAAATTGGTGGTAAGCTGAAGGTTTATTTGTTGTTTATTCCACAGTGTAAAACCCATATACCTACCTAATCTGTTCTCAAAAAGCCCTCATCTTCGAACACATCTTTTCGTTGGCATTGCCTTTTTTCGTGTTATGGTCACGTCAATCTGTACACAAAATAATAAACCGTAGGAGAAAAATGTGCAGCGGTTTCTCATTACTCACGCCACAGTTTACGCAGATTGCCTTCCGAAGAGCCTGCTATTAGAGCTTTCGGCTCAAACGGTGCCACACCTTCTCGTCATAACAATCCGAGCAAGCAGTTCGCAGTAGAGCACAAAATAGTCGGAGCCGAGATGACAGAGGATGGTCAAGTGCGAAACGCAAAACCCGGCGCCGAGGGGGGTCGGGGCCAACGGAAACTGTGAATTACACTGACGGGAAACTGTGAATTACAGTGACGATGCCGTTCTGAGGAGCCTCTTGGGAAAACGCTGGGCTCGACAAGCCGTTTTACCGGTGCGCTCGGGAGGGATGACGAAGGGGGTTAAGGGCCGTACGAAGGAGGCAGAAGGCAACAGTACTTGTTGTCCGGGTTGCGCGTGTGGGGTCGCTGGTTATATGATGGAAGTGTGGGAAGTGAAGAATTAAAGCGTCTTCCACGGGGATTCTCCTGCACCACATAAAATCCCGACGGTCCAACAATGGGGTATAGCGATTATTTTAAGAAGAGGGTTCCTGCCGCATTACGTACGAACGTTTATATTCTCTCTCTCTCACCCTCAGGGTGATAAATATCATCTGATTACGCACCTACTGCTGCGTTAGGCGGATATGACTGCCTCAAGGAACCTCTCTGTAAGTGCGGTCATGTGTGGAAGAGGAATGCAACAAAACGTTACCCATACGCTCTTTATACTACTCATACGACCAATGAACAGTAGGGGTGCGTGGGCTCCGAAAACGGTGGGGCACCAAACCAGAATACAAAACCAACAGATTTTTGTACAAAATACCTTAAGGTAACAACAGTCCCTTCTCTTTATTTGCTGACTGAGTGATATTCAGCAAAGGCTTATAAATTATCTCTTCCTAAACTTTTAATCAACATTTCGACACATAAAAAACTTTTAATCAACACATCGGCATTCAGGTGACATTCAGGTCTTTTAGCGAATTTTCGAAGAAAAGGAAGCTATTGTTCTCGGTCCAAAAATTTTAAAACTCGAATTTCCGAAAGATTTTTATACCAAAATCCGTTTCAGACCATCCTGAATTCACTGCCGAAAGACACCAAAAATTATATGTATATATATATATATATATATTTATATATATATTTATAGGTATATTTATATATTTATATATTTATATATGTATTCTCACAATATGGCTAGTCTGGCTGGGGCTTACAAAGATGATCGTCGCCACAAGGATACATTTAGGTATATATATATATATTTATATATTTATATATTTATATATGTATGTGTCATTCCAGACGATAACTCTCGAAAGAATTGAGATAAAAAGTTCAAATTTGCACGAAAAATCTGTCTTGGCAATCGACAGGCTAAGTTCGAAGATGGGCAGAATCGGGTCACTCTAAGGGGGAGTTTTGGGGAGTTTTAGGGGGGGGGAAATTACCCATAAATTCCCAAAATGAAAAAGTCTGACAAGTGACACCTCATTTTAAAGGTTTTTGTACGCTGAACACGATGGTGAAATCAGAATTGCGATATCTCATTCCATTCTCAAACTGGAGCACTTTGAAGATGAAGGAACGTGGTTATTTCTTGAGATGTTCTTCCTGGTTCGTCTGCTCTAATCTGATAACGGAATGGGATATCGCAATTCTGACTTCACCATCGTGTTCAGCGTTGGAAAATCTACAAACCGAGGTGTTACTCGGCAAAAAATGGAACAAAAAATTTGTTACGTACCCAATACCTACTCTTCTGGTATTCAAAACATTTTTGATTTCCCCCTCCCCCTCCTTCCACCCCAAATATTACTTTGCGTAAAACTACTCCTGTTTTAATTTTGTATGGTATCAAGTTGGGAAAACATTGGCCGAAAATTAATTTTCAGAAAATTTTAGGCGGAGGAGGAAGATGCCGAAAACTTCGAAAATTCGCTCTTATAGCCATGCTGCATGACTGTGGTTTTTTTTGCGTTGTGCACCCGGTGACCTGGACCAGGGCATTGCTCTGATGAATGAGGATCTGAGACGCATTCAACAATGGGCTGACGCAAATTTCCTTCGTTTGAACCCCCTGAAGTCCCAGGCCATGATTTGTTCTATTAAACCTTGTGACACTACTAAGTGCCCATCCTTGCTTTTAAATTCAGTCCCAATTCCATTCTCAGATAGGGTGAACGACTTGGGCATATCACTCAGCTATGATCTGGGGTGGTCTAGTCATACTACGAGTATCTGTCAGAAAGTCTATGGGTCATTACACTCCATGAATAGGTTGTCATATTGTACTCCTGAACGTGTTAGATTGAACCTTGTCAAATCCCTTTTAATTCCAATTTTTACATAATGGTGACGTTCTATTCATATGTTCCGCCGATTCGGGGTCCCTAAGAAGGTTGGAATTGGCTTTCAACAATTGTGTGAGATATATTTTTAAATTAAGACCACGAGGGCACATCTCACCCTATGTTGATCAGGTGCTAGGCTGTGGTTTAGTTGATTATCTTAAAATACGTTTATACAAATTCATTCACGAATGTGTCAACAATACGCCATCAATGCCCACGTACCTGAGCAACATGTTTTCTCCGGGTCCTTCTCCCCGTTTGGGAGCATTGGCTCAAATTCATGCGCGGAGCAGACCATTTTCTAATTCGATTAAGGTGGCTGGAACAAGGATGTGGAATGGCTTGCCACTGGCGATAAGGTCCCTCCCATCACTCGGCACCTTCACGGGTGCATTGAAGGCGCGTTTCGGGGAATGAGCACTTCCCTCTCTTCTACTTGCTGTATTCTCTCATTTTTCTCTTCCATCCTACTATTTTCTTTTTCTTCACCTCCTTCAATTCCCTTATTTTCACTACCTTCTCCCTCTCCATTTATCTACTTTCATTTTGCTTCCGAGTCTGCGAAGCAGCGGAAGCCTTGTGTTCACTTTCGTGAGCCAAAAAATTTTTGTCATCAGAAATCAAAATTTCCACTTGCATTTTGCGTTTCAAAGCCTACTGAACAAATTTGGTTCCGTGTCTGTCGGTCTGTGGGTCTGTGAGTCTGTCTGTCCGCATTTCCTTGTTACAGCCATAACTTCCACGATTTTGAATTGATTCAGCTCAAATTTTGAGGGATGGTGCGGATAAGGCCCCTTGAGGTCTCATACAAATTTCAACATGATTGATCCGGCGGTACGCCCTGCGCATGCGCTAACGTTAAATTCAACAAACACGCATAACTTTCACAATTTTGATTCAATTTCGCTCAAATTTTCAAGGGTTGTTTGGACAAGGCCTAGTGAGTTCCAGTATGAATTTCAGCATGATCGGACCCTCGGTGCGCTCTGCGCATGCGCTGGCGTGAAATAGATTCAATTTCCTTGTTACAGCCGTAGTAACCAAAGATTTCACCCAATTTCAATGCAATTCTCAGGGATTAAGCGGGTAGGGCCCATTGAGGTCCCATATAAATTTCAACATGATAGAGCCAGCGGTTCGCCCTGCGCATGCGCTAACGTGAAATTCTTCAAACACGCATAACTTTCGCAATTATGTATAATGGACGTAATGTATTATGGACGTAATGTTATGTAATATCTATATTTCATGTAATGTAATGTTATGTAATGTAATGTTATGTAATATGTATATTTCACGTTATGTAATGTAATGTAATGTTATGTTATTTTGCTTCCGAGTCTGTTCTATTTTATAATGGGTCACTCTGATTGTGACGAGGAAGCTCCTGTGCCATCACCTTGGCAGTGTATTACTCTTCCTTCTCCATTCTTTCATCTTCTCTTCCATTCTTTTCTTTCCTCTTCACCTTCTTTTCCAATCTCTTCTTTTTACAACCTTCTCCTTCGTTTTATACTGAAATTTGTTTTTTTTTCGGTTTTCTTTCCCTTTAATTTAAATTCTGTGTTCTTTTATACTAAACTAGCATGACCGCTCGCTTCGCTCGCTATCCGAGATTCGCTGTACGCAGTATCGTACTTAATTCCGACGTTGCACAACTTGGGAGCCTACTGGATATTCGTGCCAAATTTGGTCGATATCCGTCGAGCCATTCAGGAGTTGACCATGGTCGACCATATTTCCGCTATGGTCAGGGAATTAAAAATGTGCCAACGTTCAGCTTGGGAGGCTACTGGATATTCGTGCCAAATTTGGTCGATATCCGTTGAGCAATTCGGGATTCGACCATGGAGGGGCTCATGGATGCGCTATGGTCGACCGCGGGGGTAGTCCGAAGGGTCGATCGTAGATAGAATTTCACGTAGATTACGAATACGCGATAAAAAATAGGGGTTACCATTTCAAATAACGAAGTTGACCATGGTCGACCATAGTTCCGCTATGGTGAGGGAATTAAAAATGCGACGTTGCACAACTTGGGAGCCTACTGGATATTCGTGCCAAATTTGGTCGATATCCGTCAAGCCATTCAGGAGTTGACCATGGTCGACCATAGTTCCGCTATGGTCAGGGAATTAAAAATGCGCCTACGTTCAACTTGGGAGGCTACCGGATATTGGTGCCAAATTTGGTCGATATCCGTTGAGCCGTTTGGCCGTGAAAAGCAATTCGGGATTCGACCATGGAGGGGCCCATGGATGCGCTATGGTCGACCGCGGGGGTAGTCCGAAGGGTCGATCGGAGATAGAATTTCACGTAGATTACGAATACGCGATAAAAAATAGGGGATACCATTTCAATTAACGAAGTTGACCATGGTCGACCATAGTTCCGCTATGGTCAGGGAATTAAAAATGCGACGTTGCACAACTTGGGAGCCTACTGGATATTCGTGCCAAATTTGGTCGATATCCGTCAAGCCATTCAGGAGTTGACCATGGTCGACCATAGTTCCGCTATGGTCAGGGAATCGAAAATGCGCCTACGTTCGACTTGGGAGGCTACCGGATATTGGTGCCAAATTTGGTCGATATCCGTCGAGCCGTTTGGCCGTGAAAAGCAATTCGGGATTCGACCATGGAGGGGCCCATGGATGCGCTATGGTCGACCGCGGGGGTAGTCCGAAGGGTCGATCGTAGATAGAATCTCACGTAGATTACGAATACGCGATAAAAAATAGGGGTTACCATTTCAATTAACGAAGTTGACCATGGTCGACCATAGTTCCGCTATGGTCAGGGAATTAAAAATGCGACGTTGCACAACTTGGGAGCCTACTGGATATTCGTGCCAAATTTGGTCGATATCCGTCGAGCCGTTTGGCCGTGCATAGAAGGACACACAGACACACAGACAGAGATTCGTTTTTATAATATAGTAGAGATATACATATATAAGTTACTTTGAGCTTTCCAAAGCTAGGCGGGAACATTGTTCCTATTTTGGTAATAAAGTTATTATTATTATTATTATTATTAAGTTACTACATCAAAAATTTCGACTGTGAATTAGCCATCGAACTCATGTGGTACAAAAATACAGTAAACTAAAATACAACGAAACAATGACCCGTCTGTCGGTACCTACCTGAATGGAGAAGCTTGAATAGAAGCTGTGCTATCACTCCACAAGACCACAAACAGCAAACAGGACAAAACGCACGTAGGTACCACAGACCCAAATATCAATAGGTACCGGTGCAACAGGCGATCTACCCGATCCGCGGCTACCTACCCGAAACGTCCCGTGGTGCAGCAGGATATCTACTCTTTCAAATCAATGAAATCATGAAAATCTTACCTCGTAAAGTGAAGAGCGTCGGGGTGATTTCTTCAGATGAGAAGAGTGTCAGTGGAGCGAGGGGTCGGAAGTTCACGACACCAGAAATGTTGATTTCATGTCATTGAAAAAGCATTCAAATAGATTTTCACCACCGTTAACAGTTCTCCACCATTCTTCCATTAAATGTCTGTCCAGTAGTTGAGTGGCACCACATCGTTTAATTTTGTATTTTTGTTTTGTTTGATTCCCCAGACTTTCTTGCTATTTCTTGAACATTCTTTTAATTCACCCCCACAGATTGCATCCCCTCTAACTTTTTCACAGGTCCACGGTTTGGTTCGGTAACAGACGTTAAATATTTGGTGCAGCTTTCTTCATTAAAAATGACCGTACGGTATAAACGTCCTAAACTCATTTCGACGGCCCGAACACTACAACACACACGATTCAACTGAGGACATTCTGGCACGTTCAACTCAGTCATTAAGATCAACAGGTGACAACGACAGGAAACGGCTAATCTCATGTAGGTAAATACGAGCGGGCGTAGATCGCCTGCTGCACCGCAACCTATCAGTATGGGGACACACGAACTGCCACAAATTTTGGGTCCATCTGAAACGCACGAACTGCCACAGTCATTAGAGGGGATTAGAAAGGGTCAACTCGCAAGATAAGAAACCCACGAACTGCCACAAGGGTTCGGTCAGGTAGCCGGTACAAGTCAGGGAAAAACGGGAATTATACTGCGGTTGTCCCTCGATGATATTCCTGCTCTACTTCTCTTCTTTTCTGGTATTTTCGAAGGCATTAAACAGTCTTGTTACATACCCAACATTACATTCCACTAATCTATTCAGAAGTCCCAAACAACCTGCTCATTCACGGGATAGTTTCTGGGATTGTTTATCTGTTTTGAGATGCGAGCGCCAGCGAGCATCCAGATCGCTTGACAATGCATTCCACTAATCTATTCAGAAGTCCCAAACAACATGCTCATTTACGGGATAGTTTCTGGGATTGTTTATCTTTTTTGAGATGCGAGCGCTAGCGAGCATCCAGATCGCTTGACAATGCGAGCGGCGGAATGGGAACTAAACGTCTTGTACACCCACCGTCTTGTCTGACTGAACCCTTGTGGCAGTTCGTGGTTTTCTTATCTTGCGAATTGACCCTCCCTAATCCCCTCTAATGGTTGTGGCAGTTCGTGCATTCATATTTGGTCTAAACGTTGTGGCAGTTCGAGTGCAGCCGAAAACACCTTAGGACCTGTCGCTTCCCTTTGACTTGAGATGGTATTCTACGCTGTAGGGCACAGTGTACCTATAGGGATCACTCTTCACCCTTCACTCCTTACATAGCAGGTTACCTACCTATTTTAGGATAGTATCCCTCAGCTTAGTGCCCTTCAAAAAATTGTGAGTTATTCCTCATTCCCTCAGTTCAGTTCTAGTTATCTGGTAATAACGTTAAAAACGTTGAAGGACCTAAAAACTAATCCCATAATGTTTCGCAATCCAGTTTGTTGCTATGGGAAGTTCTAAATCATATTGCCGATAATTAGGTAATTCAAGATTTTCTACCTATCACATTAGCTATAGACAGGCAGGTACCCACCCATAGTTACCGACCTACTAAACTCAATTTTATGGGGTCCCGGGGGGACACGAATTTTTGTTTGTTGAGATACCGAAATTCTAATAAAGTTATTCCTCTATCAACAATTTATTTCTATTATATTTATGTTCAGCATTTGTATGCAACACGAACTCTTCATCATCAACTGTCAGGTTAGAATTCATGTTTGTCTCTCTACCCTCATCAGTAGTAAACTGGCAACCGGATATAGGAATAACCGGTTATCGGAACCAGTTACTGACCGATAACTGTTAGCGAATAACGCGTTATCAGAAAATAACGCTTTAGCCCATCACTACGCTTGCGCAGGTGAGTTCGCCGTTATGTGAAGATACACCTATATTATACATAGATGTGTGTTGGTTTATTATTCTGTGAATAATACACCTATGTATTCGCTCAGCAAACAATTTTTATAACACCCCCTCAAAATTTTTTCTTTTACGTTTCAAGGTGCATAGATTCCAAAAATGCAATGTCCGTCCGCCGTACGCCGTCCGCCGTCCACCGTATCACGTGTACAGGCTTCATGTTCGGTCTAAAAAAATCGTTCTTTCGCACACATGCTCCATTTGGGCCCTAGTTGTGTCCCGAAACTTTTCAGCCCGATCGGAATATACCCAGGGGTGTTATGAGTGAAAATGTGTGTAAAAATAGGTACTTTTTACGTTTTAGCAACATATTGGTAACATGAGCTTCTGAGATATCGTTTTCTATGTTTTTGGGGACGAGAAGACCGAATATGAAGTCGATTTTGACCAAAGAGTGGAAAATTGAGTTCTACCAAGTGTTCAGCTCCCAGAATTGATTTTTTATGAGTGAAAAACCTGGGAAATCGTCTGAAATCACCATCAGTTTGTATAATAACACTGGAAAAAGTGTCAAGACGTGGTTCAGGACGATTAAATGGCACTATCAATGATCAAAGATAGTTAAAAAAAAAAGAAAAAAAAGAGCGTACCTAATTTGTGTTTTGGGGGCCAAAATTAATGGAAACCATCAGAAGTAGCTATTTCAATTATTTTATATGAAAGAAACAATAAATAAACAGCCAACATCTCTGTAGGTATGTCCAATAGAATAATAAACCCATGTGACAAGGACTTTGCAGCGTTTTTGTGTGTGTGCGTGCGAGACTTGATACCCACCTAGAACGGGCGTCCGATCACCAAGAAACCACCTGCCAACTTTTGCCATTCTGGCTCTTACGACGTTTTTGCTTTTCGCCGTCGCTGCGCCGCTGGTACCAGACGTTTGGTGGAAATTTCAAAGAGGTTGTGAAAGGGAGGCTACGACACAACTTTCAACCAGTTCGGTTCAGCCGCTCAGGCTTTAGTTTTCCGTCATTTCCCGGGCAACGCACGGGTAAAAATGAATTCTGACATCGGGACTCCCCCTACAGCACGATGCAAAATTTTCCATCAAAATCGGTCTAGCCGTTTAGAAGTTGAGCACAGTCACTCACAGTTGCGCATTGCACAGTGTTCTAAAATAGCCTATTCCCTTCCGACTGGCACACTGCATAGAAGTACCAAATTTGGTGAAGATCGGTTGAGCCGTTTGGCAGTAATCATTCCGGACAAACAGACAGACAAACGCAGATATTTATAATTATTATATTAGTATAGAACATGTCGGGCATTTCAAGTAAAGGGTATTGCTTACAAAACATGATCTTGACTTACCTACAGTAATGATGACTCACATGTAGGTTAACTACTGGGGCCAGGGTTGCCGAGTGGACTAATGCTCGGTACCATACCAATACAAATGTAAATACACTGCCAAGGACATGGCACAGAAGCTTCCTCGTGGCCTTCACAGTATTTCACCATTAAATTTTCATACATAAAGATTCAGATTAATGAACGGAATTATTTAACTGTTATGTATTTAATAATAAGGGTACCTAATCGAAGTTAGTATTCATGCTTTGAGATAAATTAATTAGTCCACGTATAGAACTGAGAACGCAAAGAGTCCCTATTAAATTTCAACTTCCTAGGGTGAGCAGGAGAGAATTTAGCACATCAGCTGAGCAGGGTGCGGAGCCCGTCATTTCATTCGTCAACGCAGAGGCCCTTCCAGGTTTATAGTTCTATGGTTTGGAATGCTCGAAGTTTGGAATGTACGCGGTGCCAGTGCCACGAGCCACTGCCACCACTGATTCAATCATGATGGATGTCGTATGGGACCTCAAGGGACCTTACCCGCATCATCCCTGAAAATCTGACCAAAATCCGTTCAAAATTGATGGAGTTATGACCGTAACAAGACAATCTCGTTAGCGCCTGCGCAGAGGCTACCGTTGAGTCGATCATGATGAAACTGATAGGGGACCATCTAGCGATAAACCCACACAATTCCTGAAAATTTGATTGAAATCTGATCAAAATTGTGGAAGTTATGGATGTGGCAAGGAAATGTGGACAGACAGACACGAAACCAAATTTGTTCAGGAGGCCCTGAAACGCAAAATGCAAGTGGAAATTTTGATTTTTGAGCACACAAAAATTTTTCATTTCGAAAGTGAAAACAAAGCTTCCGCTGCCTTGCAGACTCGGAAGCAAAAACTTGCATGCACTTTCATATCCCGGTAGCTTAGCTCTTCACAACTGACCCATACATAGATCTGCTATCAAAGATGAAGGCGCTCCTTGCGTATGCGTTCGACATTCGTGTATCTCCCGGGGTAGGTACCTAAGCATTTTACCTATGACAATAGCGTCGTCTCAATTACGGGGTAAGTGCAGTAGTCACAATAAACTGCAGTCTCACCTAGACCACGTACGTTGGGATAATATGCTTCATTCAGGTGATGAAGACAAATTTATATAATTTGTAAATGACGGGAGGGAGGTTTACCGGCCATAGAACACTAGGTATTATAATTTGATGAGCTGTGAATTTCATGTAATTATTTCTTGTATGTGTTATTTATCAACGAACTGTGATCATCCACTAAGATATAACTTTATTGCACCTACATACGTGGACTACGTGGAATGATTAAGTACCAAACATCGAATGAAAAAACTAAGTAACTTAGTTTTTCCACTCTACACAATAATGATAGAACGCGTACGAAAGGAGAAACAACGCTCTGTAAAACGCGCTCAGCCTGTAGAACGCATGCGCAAGGAATACCCAGATGAAGCTCCAGATTTAAAAAACCACTGAAAAATTGTGACACCCTAAACTGGGTTGTCCCTAAATAAACGTTAATAATCAGGTTGTGTTATGGACGCCAAAACGTTTACGCCACATCTTCTGCCAATCCTTTTAACATGGAACATGTTTTTACGGGAGTAAACCAGGCTCGAAAACGTCCACGTCCAGTCTATGTAAACACTCGGCTCCCCTCCCTATCGCCCGCGCAATTCTCCCTCTACCCTCTCCCCCACCCAACTCACCTCCTCCCCTACCACACGTAGTCCCTTCTCCGAGGAGGGGCATGGGCAGACCCCACTCTCCAGAAAACTGCCAAGGGGGTTCTACCTACCCGAAAAACGCCCAAAGTAGCTGACGACGTGCATTACATGACATTGGGTTAGGTGGATGGTCCGCCGAGGCTTGGAAATCCCACGAAGTTTTTTTGCTTCCTCACTACCGAAGGTAGGGAAGCCTTGGATTCGTGATTGAGAAAAAAAAATGTATGTCCTCCAAAATGAAAATGTCCACTTCCATTTTGCGTTTCAGACAATGAGGAACATTTTTGATTCCGTGTCTATCTGTCTGTCTGTGGTAATTCCTTGTAACGCCCATAACTACCCGAAATGATGGTCAGAGTGGGCTGAAATTTCGAGGGTAGGTGCGGGTTGAGTCACAGATGGACCCATGACAAAATCACTGAAAAAGTACCGTAACTTTCGACTGCACATGCGCAAACGTGAAATAATTGGAACACCCATAACTACCCTAAATATCGTTGAAATTAGTTCAAACTTGGAGGGTCAGTCAGGAATAATGCTTTGATAGTTCCAAATTAATTTCATTGGAATCGTGATGTAACTTTGATCTACGCATGCGCGAACATGAAATGTTGACCATTTCCTTGTAACGCTTCTAACTACGCGATAAATAGTCGTAGAGAGCTGAAATTCTGAGGGTATGCGCGGGTTGGATCGCAGATGGTCCCGTTTCAAAATCATGAAAATCGTTTAGTCTGCGCATGCGCAAACGTGAAATACTTGGAGTGCCCATAACTACCTTAATTATCGTCGAAATGAGTTCACATTTGGAGGGTCGATCAGTATAATACATCGATGGTTCCGTATGAACTTCATTGGAATCTTACTGTAATTTCCCTCTCCGCATGCGCTAACATGAAATGTTGACCGTTTCCTTATAACGCTTCTAACTACGCGAAAAATAGTCGTAGATAGATGAAATTTTGAGGGTACACGCGGGTTGGATCGCAGATGGTCCCGTATCAAAACGAACCTACCCAACTAGTCTATACGTTCATGTGATTCAAGTGAGGAAGCTATACTGCCTACTCGAATTGGCAGATGTTTTTCTACATATCTCCGAATCCTCTGTTATCATGTACCTATTCGAAAATCATGTTCCATGTTTCCTTGCTTTGGTCCTTGATCTAAACTGTTATAATCAGGGGGTCTGGGAGTGTCCCCAAGATTTCATTCGACAATAAACGTACCGTCATGAACACAAACCAGTGGCGGCTACACGCCTCCTACGGCAACGCATTTTTTTCTCCATACCTCAGGTACCTTGCTACCTTCAGTGACGCAAACCGCTGAGTTGCAAGTCCAGTAGGTAAGTATATTAGACCAACCCCTGTTAAATCGGTTTCCTACAGTTGGTCCCTCGATTGGCTCTGTGTAAAGAAAAACGGGGTTATTGAAAAAAATAGTATATTTCCACTAATACACGAAAAAACGCGAAAAACACTGTTATACCGGTTTCGGTGATCAAAGCATCGTCAGTAAAACACAATAACGACGAATAGTTATTGTGTGTTACTGACGATGGTTTGATCACTGAAACCGGTATAACAGTGTTTTTCGCGTATTTTCGTGTATTAGTGGAAATAGACGATTTTTTTCAATAACTCCATTTTTCTTTGAAATGGGTTTCAACGATTTCTTCGCTTTCGTATTGGCTCTCTTTAGCTTACTCAGTCTGTAAAACCCCACCATTCTCAGTGTGAACTGATAAATACCTCCTAATTGCTCTCTATGGTTCACACGTACCCCAAGGTATGCAGAGCCACGTAAAAACCTCATGTGTGGAAAGGTCTTCATTTAATCTCCAGGAAATCGTGTAAACACCTCTCTGACCCCTGATTTATATTCATCGAGCCTTGCAACCCTTACAAAACCAACCCCTTGGGTAGGAACCTTTCTTCCCTTCAACCACTTCTTAGTAATTATTATTCCCGCCCTAATATATCGCTTCAGCCACAGCACAGGCGATGGAGTTGTTATCGACGAGGTAATTGAAGAGCGATTAAGTAGGTATTGCCTGCCTGTTTACTATTTGATCGGGTTCGGAATAACAATATCTGGTAACGATGATGAGAGAGGTAAGGTGTTCTATAGAGATAAGGAGAAGCTTGTACGTTAAGAAATGAAAATAGAACAACTTAACTCTTTCATCATTGTTACCAGGTATAACTATATGATTACAATCGTTATTATCTCTCCCCTTAAATATTGATCAAAAGAATCACGAAATTTCTGGGTTTTTCTCTTACATGCAATTTGAAAAGTAAGGTTTTTGATGGCTTGCAGTCAACGTCTTTGTGGGAAACTGGCTGGCAGAAAAATTCGACCATCAGCAAGTCAGGTACCTGCAGTTGCAAGGCTCTAAGGGGTGAAAAATAAGGGTTGAAATTCTCAGCGCGCCGTTATCCCGAATATATGTTTACGGTTTTAAATTGATCTTGAACATGGAAATTTTTTTGAGACGTACGCCCAGCCGTTCGTTCACAGTAAGGCCCTAAAGTCTGCACCGAAAAGCTTCGTCAACATAATCGTGAATGAAACGGTATACATCCAGCATCCATCCAGGAAATAATTGCTAGGGAACACCTGATTATAATGACGCATGGTTTTATGAAATCGGGTTGGTTGTTCCATGAAGAATGAAGAATTCCGTGAAGAATTTCATGTGAAGAATGATGGTTATTTTGGACTTTGTTAAAAGGTACTTTTGTAACTTGAACTTAAGACGTTATGCTTCATGAATAACTAATAATAATAATAAATTATTGAATTCTTGAATCCATCGCATTTTATTTTTATGAAATTGCCCGGCTAGCTCCAGTACACGATTAGGGATTTCCTGGGGGAACCACAAGAGCCACAGGGGACCACAATATTGACCACAGAAAACAGTACATTGGCCCTTGGTTTCTTTGTCTGTTTGTTTGTTCATTTGTAACGGCTAGCTAAACGAATCATCTTAATTAGATGAAACTTAGAACTCGTCAAGGTTCCCACTCGAAAACTGCGATCATTGGACAAGATCTTACTTGAATTATTGCTCCTCACCCTCACCGACCACAACCAGTAAAAATGAGCAATGAATCTGACCGGGAAGGGTTTGACTATAGGGTTTCCACTGTTTCGATTGTACTGTAGCTGACTTATTAGGTACGCGTGTGCGCATGATCTCTTCACCGTGAACAGGGAGATGTCGATTACAATGTGGGTTACGGCGGAGTAAACTGAATAACCCAATGAGCACACTCAAGTTAGGTAGGTATACTCAGAAATGTGAAAACACCGACCAGGTCATGTATTATGTCAACTATTGATGGTTTTTAGGGTAGACCAGATCACACTAATGACAAATTCCAATCAAATAGTTGGAATCTTTCAAGTTCCAACTATTCCAGTTCCAGTGCTAATTTTCCCAGATAATTAAGCTATCTACTGCAATGAGTCCAAAATTTTGCGGGCAAATCAAATGTTCAAAGGACCCCGCACACTTCTTATGGGAAAGAGGCTTCGGTAAAATTGGCTGAAATTGACATATGCTATGTATTTTGACCTCCTGAACAAAAGTCTCAATGGGCACAAAAAAATCTACCGTCAGGATTTTGAGCTATGGCCAGATTAAGCGCTTCAAGTTCGACTTTTTAAACACCTTCAATTGCTTATATCTCTCTAGGGGTGCATTTTAGAGAAAAAAGTGCATGAGTAAAATCGTCTTAAAATTGTCCAAACAACTCGATGCCATACTTGTTTTAAGTCAAAAAATGTTTCTTCATTTTTGGCCAATAAGTCCCCGTGTGCTTATGTATAAGAAAATATAAGAAACGTTGAGAAACATTTTTTGAATTAAAACAAGTATGGCATCGAGTTGTTTGGACGATTCTAAGACGATTTTACTCTTGCACTTTTTTCTCTAAAATGCATCCCTAGAGAGATATAAGCAATTGAAGGTGTTTAAAAAGTCGAACTTGAAGCGCTTAATCTGGCCATAGCTCAAAATCCTGACGGTAGATTTTTTTGTGCCCATTGAGACTTTTGTTCAGGAGGTCAAAATACATAACATATGTCAATTTCAGCCAATTTGACCGAAGCCACGTTCCCATAAGAAGTGTGCGGGGTCCTTTGTGGTTGAAACCATGGAAAATTCACCTAACATCATTTGAATTTTTTCTTTCAAGCGTACCTACTAACCTTGCTTGGTATGTTCGCCGGGAAAATGTTACCTAACAAAGTAGAACCGTAGAATTATTATTGTAGAGATTCTGATTTTTGGATCGAACATTTAGCTACTGGTAGAGTGATGGATGAGGTTTAGGTACTTTCAGTGTTAAGCAACGGAGGAAAAGCCATAGGAAGGTAAGTTTGCGATGTTTGGTTACTTTATATCACTAAATAGGTTTTCAAACAGAAATATACATTCCCTTCCAAAAAGGAGGTTTTTGAAAGAACTGCGTTTATTTATTTATTTATTTATTGGCAATGAACATAGGAACAAGTTTCCTCATGGTGTACAACATAAATGTAATTTTAATATAATTTTTAATATAGTAATTTTATTATAATTTTACATTTTGACTTAAAAAAAGAGGAAACCTTTTTAGAAGCAGTTACGTTAAACAAAACATTACATAATTCCATAACTACCTTGAATGGTCCAGGAAAGATGGGAAGGAAAGGAAATGAAAGTGAATTATAACCTTATTATTAATCTGTGCAATGCACAGGTTATTCAGCTATAGGCTGATGTTATGATCGGATCGACAGAGCTCAATTGTGTGAATCATCGTCAGGTAAGTAGCTAAATTTTGTCATTTTGATCAATGCACAGACATACAGACAAATTGTTAACGTAGGATTTAATAAATGGTTCAGTCCCTACATTGCTGAGCTCAAGTTATCGATGATTAGGTAATTATTATCTTGCTTAGGATCACTGATATAGATTTCACAAATCGTAAATGAGGGGAACTACAAATTAATGCATGTTTTATATAAGTACGACATTATGTGAAACAAATTTTCGAGGTGAGTATCATGGAAAGTGTGTTGTGAACGTCATGTATTAAATTTTCAATTTCAATTTTTCAATATTCGTCATGTATTCAATTTTTCATGTAGGTAGTTACTCATGTAGTTCTAAATATGGAAGGAATTTTACAAGCAACAGATGTCATATGAAAGGAGGATCAGTCGGTTTCAAGTTTCATTTCAAATTCCGTACTCTTTTGTCCCTTATCGCTACATGAATAGCTTCGCGATTTTGCGGACAATAAAGTCGCCATTCTCGCTCCAAGAATACAAACCATCTTGAGGCTCGAAAATGCCCTCGTATTTTATCACACTCTGCAAATTAAACAACGAGTAAATTGCTTGGATTTAATTGACGAGTCCCATTGCCAGGAAAACGGGCCCCATTGTGTCAAAAGCAAAATAAACTGGTTGTTATTATTGATCCCAAGACCCGACTTTCGTTTAAAAACGAGTTGTGCGTGACGTTAGAACAATCGTCAGGCGGTGATGCGATCGTCTCTCATTAGTCCAAATCATTCGCCGAAAAAAAAAAAAAAAAATTAGCGCTAATTCTCAAAACTGGACATTCAAATGACGAATCTGAAAGAAATCTAATTTGGGACGTGTCTTGAGGCAGCTGCCATTAAAAACCTCTTATTTCGGGATTGCAACTGTTACAGGGTGGTGGCCGTGGCGCCTGCCTAACATGTAATTAGATACTCGTACTTAGCTGTACCTACACGTCGTTCACCCAACATTATAATTGGGAAGTATAATACGTATTATACTTCCCAAATATGTCGAATGAAAAACTGAACGCAATATTATGAAATGAATGCTTAATAATCGAAATAGCTATTTCTGATGAATTTTGGCCCCTAAAACACAAATTAGGTACGCTCCTTTTAGCGAATTTTCGAAGAAAAGGAAGCTATTGTTCTCGGTCCAAAATTTTTAAAACTCGAATTTCCGAAAGATTTTTATACCAAAATCCGTATCAGACCATCCTGAATTCACTACCGAAAGACACAAAAAATTATATGTATATATATATATATATATTTATATATTTATATATGTATGTGTCATTCCAGACGATAACTCTCGAAAGAATTGAGATAAAAAGTTCAAATTTGCACGAAAAATCTGTCTTGGCAATCGACAGGCTAAGTTCGTAGATGGGCAGAATCGGGTCACTCTAAGGGGGAGTTTTGGGGAGTTTTAGGGGGGAAAAATTGCCCAAAAATTCCCAAAATGAAACAGTCTGACAAGTGACACCTCATTTTAAAGGTTTTTGTACGCTGAACACGATGGTGAAATCAGAATTGCGATATCTCATTCCGTTCTCAAACTGGAGCACTTTGAAGATGAAGGAACGTGGTTATTTCTTGAGATAAAACAGTTTTACATAAAATCAGTTATTTCTTCGAAAATTCGCTCTTATAGCCATGCTGCATGACTGTGGTTTTTTTTTTCTTTTAACTATCTTTGATCATTGGTAGTGCCATTTAATCGTCTTGATCCACGTGTTGGCACTTTTTCTAGTGTTATTATACAAACTGATGGTGATTTCAGACGATGTCGCAGGTTTTTGATTCATAAAAAATCAATTTGGGGAGCTGAACATCTGGTAGAACCTCAATTTTCCACTCTGGTCAAAATCGACTTCATATTAGGTCTTCTCGTCCACAAAAACCTGGAAAAAGATACCTCAAAAGCTAACTTTACAAACATGTTACTAAAACACATAAAGTACCTATTTTTATACACATTTTCACTCATAACACCCCTGGGTATATTCCGATCGGGCTGAAAAGTTTCGGGACACAACTAGGGCCCAAGTGGAGCATGTGTGCGAAAGAACGAATTTTTTAGACCGAAAATGAGGCCTGTACACGTGATACGGCGTACGGCGGACGGACATTGCATTTTGGAATCTACGCACCTTCAAACGGAAAAGAAAAAACGCTGCAAAGTCCTTGTCACATGGGTTTATTATTCTATTGGAGTTCTAGAGATTTTTGTTGGCTGTTAAATGTATTGTTTCTTATTCGCTCAGCAAAAAATTTTTATAACACCCCCTCAAAATTTTTTTTTTTCCGTTTCAAGGTGCGTAGATTCCAAAAATGCAATGTCCGTCCGCCGTCCGCCGTACGCCGTACGCCGTATCACGTGTACAGGCTTCATTTTCGGTCTAAAAAAGTCGTTCTTTCGCACACATGCTCCATTTGGGCCCTAGTTGTGTCCCGAAACTTTTCAGCCCGATCGGAATATACCCAGGGGTGTTATGAGTGAAAATGTGTGTAAAAATAGGTACTTTTTGCGTTTTAACAACATGTTAGTAACATGAGCTTTTGAGGTATCTTTTTCCATGTTTTTGAGGACGAGAAGACCGAATATGAAGTCGATTTTGACCAAAGACGCGGAAATTGAGGTTTTACCAAAGGTTCAGCTCCCAAAATTGGTTTTTTATGAGTCAAAAACCTGGAAAACTGTCTGAAATCACCATCAATGTGTACAATAACATTGGAAAAAGGGTAAACAGGTGAATCAAGACCATTAAATGCCACAACCAATGATCAAAGATGATCTTAAAAAAAAAGAAAAAAGCGTACTATTTCATGTTTTGGGGGCCAAAATTGGTGGAAATCATCAGAAATAGCTATTTCAATCATTCCACATGAAAGAAGCAATACATTTAACAGTCAACAAAAATCTCTAGAACTCCAATAGAATAATAAACCCATGTGACAAGGACTTTGCAGCGTTTCTTTTTCCATGTTTTTGGGGACGAGAAGACCGAATATGAAGTCGATTTTGACCAAAGAGTGGAAAATCGAGGTTCTACCAGATGTTCAGCTCTCAAAATTGATTTTTTTTTAGTGAAAAACCTGGGAAATCGTCTGAAATCACCATCAGTTTGTATAATAACACTGGAAAAAGTGTCAACACGTGGATCAAGACGATTAAATGGCACTACCAATGATCAAAGATAATTTGAAAAAACCAAAAAAACCAAAAGGAGCGTACCTAATTTGTGTTTTAGGGGCCAAAATTGATGGAAACCATCAGAAATAGCTATTTCCATTATTCCACATGAAAGAAACAATAAATGAACAGCCAACATTTCTGAAGGTATGTCCAATAGAATAATAAACCCATGTGACAGGGACTTTGCAGCGTTTTTTTTTTTTAAGATCATCTTTGATCATTGGTAGTGGTATTTAATGGTCTTGATTCACCTGTTTACACTTTTTCCAATGTTATTGTACACATGGATGGTGATTTCAGACAGATTTCCAGATTTTAGACTCATAAAAAACCAATTTTGGGAGCTGAACCTTTGGTAAAACCTCAATTTCCGCGTCTTTGGTCAAAATCGACTTCATATTCGGTCTTCTCGTCCTCAAAAACATGGAAAAAGATACCTCAAAAGCTCATGTTACTAACATGTTGTTAAAACGCAAAAAGTACCTATTTTTACACACATTTTCACTCATAACACCCCTGGGTATATTCCGATCGGGCTGAAAAGTTTCGGGACACAACTAGGGCCCAAATGGAGCATGTGTGCGAAATAACGACTTTTTTAGACCGAAAATGAAGCCTGTACACGTGATACGGCGTACGGCGTACGGCGGACGGCGGACGGACATTGCATTTTTGGAATCTACGCACCTTGAAACGGAAAAGAAAAAATTTTGAGGGGGTGTTATAAAAATTTTTTGCTGAGCGAATACATAGGTGTATTATTCACAGAATAATAAACCAAAATTTTAAGGGGGTGTTGTAAAATTTTTTTGCTGAGCGAATACATAGGTGTATTATTCACAGAATAATAAACCAAAAATGAAGTCAATATTTTATTGTAGACATAAAATAATGGCTACAATAATAAATTATCAATATTTGCGCATAGAAATCAAAGAAATCAACAATAATCTATAATTTCTCATAGGCAGTAGTGGATTATTATTTGTGTACCACATGTTGCATCATTCTTTAGAGGTGAAGATTTTGGCTTCTCATGAAAGTTCAGTTTCTTGATCGTTCAACTTAGCGTTCAATAATACCTTACTCAGAAGGTTTTCTATCATTTCAATTTATTGAACATAAAAATCAACTGTGGAACGTTACCGGGAGCGCTTCGGAGACGATCCGCATGATCCGGCGGCCGCCAATGACTGGAATTACTGGTTGAAAACGTTCAAAAATTTGACGGCTCTCGAAGACGACAAAAGCCGAAGAACTTTCTAAGATCAGTAAGCTGAGGTTACTTACTAATTTATTCCGTTTCCCGTTCAATATACAAGTTCATTTCGGAATGCACAGTCTACTTCTACACTGATGCAATTACTTCTTCTTCTTCTTCTTCTATCCTCTTCTACCTTGCGGTGTGGAGGTAATGCAATAATTACTTGCTGTGCTAAATTGTATTTACGTAAAACCGAATATGTACCTATTGAAATATTTTCGCGGCATAAATTAGCGTCAAGAAAGCAAAAGCCTAACCAGACTATTGATCAAGAGAGATACTCCTACATACTCGTACAAGAGCTGCTTAATATTAGCAAAGAATGTGATTTCAAGGCGGTGTCCGCCGATGAACATCACACTACTTAGTTATGTTCGTGACTCATTCATTCAAGGCTTGCGTCATCTGCCAATATTCGTTTGGCCATTAGAAAAAAACAAATGGAGTTTAACCCTCACACCACAAGGTGGGGTGACGGGACACCCCAGGGCGCCATTTTTTGGCATGGTGGGGGGCTGAGGCGCTAGAAGAGGTTAAGGCCCCCAGTAGCCTCTTCTACAGATGTCTTCTACATGCTGTCGGCGCTGCAGCTCCAACAAAGATGCAGTAACCTCTTCAAATCATTGTATTCCTAGGAAAAACGTAGTTGGGGTGTGCTAGCACCCCACCTTGTTATTAATGTATAACTTTTTTGTTGCTATATTTTTTCGTTTTGTTTTAGTAATTTTGGTCCAAAAACATATTTGTTCACCCCTTTTTGAAAACCCTCGCAATCCAACCCTGAGCCCTTCATGAGACAGAGGATGTACAACGAGAGAACTCCCAGAGTCCTCCGGAATGAAATCCAGACTGTTTTGGGCATACCTGCTCCTTCTCAGCAACCGCAGCACATGGGAGAGGAACCTCCTACCAAAAGGTACAAGCGGTGCAAATTTTGTGACCGAAAGAAGGATAAGAAGACGACCAGCACTTGCTCAAAGTGCAATGAACCAATTTGTAGAGAGCATGAAAAAGTTACCAAGTTTTGCTACAAGTGTACCTGTGTACAAGTGTATAAGTGTATTATCTTTTTACCATTATTAACTTTTCGAATGTCTTGATGTTTTGCTTCCGAGTCTGCGAAGCAGCGGAAGCCTTGTGTTCACTTTCGTGAGCCAAAAAATTTTTGTCTTCAGAAATCAAAATTTCCACTTGCATTTTGCGTTTCAAAGCCTACTGAACAAATTTGGTTCCGTGTCTGTCGGTCTGTGAGTCTGTCCGCATTTCCTTGTTACAGCCATAACTTCCACGATTTTGAATTGATTCAGCTCAAATTTTGAGGGATGGTGCGGATAAGGCCCCTTGAGGTCCCATACAAATTTCAATATGATTGATCCAGCGGTACGCCCTGCGCATGCGCTAACGTTAAATTCAACAAACACGCATAACTTTCACAATTTTGATTCAATTTCGCTCAAATTTTCAAGGGTTGTTTGGACAAGGCCTAGTGAGTTCCAGTATGAATTTCAGCATGATCGGACCCTCGGTGCGCTCTGCGCATGCGCTGGCGTGAAATAGATTCAATTTTCTTGTTACAGCCGTAGTAACCAAAGATTTCACCCAATTTCAATGTAATTCTCAGGGATTAAGCGGGTAGGGCCCATTGAGGTCCCATATAAATTTCAACATGATAGAGCCAGCGGTTCGCCCTGCGCATGCGCTCTGTCTGTCTGTCTGTCCTTCTATGCACGGCCAAACGGCTCGACGGATATCGACCAAATTTGGCACGAATATCCAGTAGGCTCCCAAGTTGTGCAACGTCGCATTTTCAATTCCCTGACCATAGCGGAACTATGGTCGACCATGGTCAACTCCTGAATGGCTTGACGGATATCGACCAAATTTGGCACGAATATCCAGTAGGCTCCCAAGTTGTGCAACGTCGCATTTTTAATTCCCTGACCATAGCGGAACTATGGTCGACCATGGTCAACTTCGTTAATTGAAATGGTAACCCCTATTTTTTATCGCGTATTCGTAATCTACGTGAAATTCCATCTACGATCGACCCTTCGGACTACCCCCGCGGTCGACCTTAGCGCATCCATGGGCCCCTCCATGGTCGAATCCCGAATTGCTCAACGGATATCGACCAAATTCGGCACCAATATCCGGTAGCCTCCCAAGTTGAACGTAGGCGCATTTTTAATTCCCTGACCATAGCGGAAATATGGTCGACCATGGTCAACTCCTGAATGGCTTGACGGATTTTGATAAAATTGGGCACAAATACCCGGTAGGGTATGGGATTTTTCCGTCGTTTGTTGGTTCCACGATACTGCGTACAGCGAATCTCGGATAGCGAGCGAAGTGAGCGGTCAGGCTAGTTATGTATAATGGACATAATGTATTATGGAAGTCATGTTATGTATAATATGTATATTTCATGTAATGTTATGCAATGTTACGTTATGTAATGTAATGTTATGTAATATGTATTTTTTAACGTTATGTAATGTTATGTAATGTAATGTAATGTTATGTTATTTTGCTTCCGAGTCTGTTCTATTTTATAATGGGTCACTCTGATTGTGACGAGGAAGCTCCTGTGCCATCACCTTGGCAGTGTATTTCTTTTCATTCTACAATGTTTTTTGAGTGTGTGCAAACAAAATTTGTGATATTTAGCGACTCCAGCTATTGTTTGTGTTCAATTTTATTGTATTGCAAAGGTTTTTTAGTTCCTTTTGAAAATTTTGATAGTCTCATCAAGTTTGACGTTCATAATAATATGATCTTCATTTGATATATTCAATGACTGAAAAATGTTGCGTCATGACATATTTTATTATATTAAACGTATTGTTACCTGAAACTGCCTGTTAGATACTTTATTCCTGAAAGAAAAAAAACTTCAAAACATGAAAATGTTTTAAAGAGTTGGAACAAAAGTGCTTAAGAACATTCTTGAGTGTCAGCAAATAGTTTAGAAGTGATAGTTGGGCTACTAATTCGAAATGAGCCTTAAAATACCCGGGGTGTCGGCGCACCCCACCTTGTGGTATATGTGATTCCTCATCACCTTGTGGTGTGAGGGTTAACTGAGTCTCTAGATATAGCGCGGGCTTTGGAATCTGCTGTGAAGCAATCTTCACCCTACACATCAGAGTAAAATTCAATTTTGCATGCTGCCAAAACTACCATTGTTTAATGACCCTGAATGTTCACAAGGATGATGGGAAAGTAGCGGCAACGAGTGGAAACCAAAGGAAGAAATGCTTTTTCTGTGGGCATGCCAGGCGTCGCTCAAGGCATCACTGTCCATCGCTGGAAGCAACTGATAACTGTGAGAAAAACGCTGCTAAGTCCACATGGGTTTATTATTATATTGGACTTAACTACAGAAATGTTGCCTGTTCATTTATTGTTTCATTCATGTGCAATAACTGAAATAGATATTTTTTATGGCTTCCACCAATTTTGGCCCCCAAAAACTCGAATTGGGCTCCTAGGTACGTTTGACAATTTATCTTTGATCATTGATAATGCCAGTTTGAGTTTCACTCTTTGGTCTAATCAACTTCATATTCGACCTCATAAGCCGAATTTTACAAAGGCTTTAAGAATACCTAATTTTCCATAAATGCTTCACCCATAACACCCCTGGGTGTATTCCGATCGGGTTGTCCAGCTTTGGAGCAGAACTATGACCCAAATGGAGCCATGTGTGCGGAAGAACGTTTTAGACCAAAATTTAAGGAAAATTTAACGCTGAAACTTCGTTAGAACCTCGATTCTTTGCTCGTTGGTCAAAATCGACTTCATATTCGGTCTCCTCGCCTTAAAAAACATGGAAAACGATGCCTCACAAGCTCATTTTACTAAAACACCAAAAAAACCCATTTTTTACCCTTAACACCCCTCTGGATGTATTCCGATCGGGCTGCAGTTTCGGGACACAACTAGGGCCCAAATGGAGCCTGTGTGCGAAAGAACGAATTTTTTAGACCGAAAATAAAGGTAGATATGGATGATACGGCATATGGCGGATGGACATCGCATTTTTGGAATCTACGCACCTTGAAACGTAAGAGAAACATTTTTGAGGAGGGTTCGACATTTTTTTTTGCTGAGCGGATACATAGGTGTATTATTCACAGAATAATAAACCGAAAGGGGTGCTACGATTCTGTTGGTCTCTTCAAGTACAATAATAAGTCCAGCTCCTCAGCCACTATACTTGCAATATTGGCTACGAGCTCTTCTCTGGAACATTCTACCACCCTCATATAGATAAACAGTTTGCCAACCCTCCCGCACTGATCGAAACGGGGTGTCAGACGCCTTCATATCTGAGGGTTTTTGCTCAAGCAATAAAAATAAATTCTTACTATACCAAACACGTAACAGCGTGTCAATGGCCGCCACATCATTGAATACAAGAATAACTCGCTACACATATTGGCAGCGACAGAAATGCAAGGGCATCAATATACCAATATCAAATTGAGGGCTTTGCCTAACGTATGTGCTAATTTAACCGTAGGACATGACATTCTGGATCTTCACTCGGAATTAACTTATCTGTTGAGGGATCTAAGTCAATATGGACAATCTGATACTTGGCCTCAGCGAGAATTGAGCCTTCACTGCTATTCGAATATCTAGATATCTAGGAATATCAAACAAATAATAAATAAATTTCCAGTAACTTAATTGTCTAAAAGATATCCGCGGAATGAGGAACTTCGGAAAAACATACGAGCTACAGGAATAAACTTGAAACTACCACAGAAGATGCAAAAAAAACTACTTCAAATCGGAAATTGAGAAGAAGAATAATGCTTCCCAGGTGTGGAAGGTCATTAATCAAGCTGTAGGAAAATATGGGATCCTGTCAGAATAGATAAACTAATAAAAAATAACGAACCCTGTGAGTATAGCTAACGAAATTAATGATTTCTTTACGTCAGTGGGACACAAGCTAAATGATGAATTCCCAACCTACGTTTCTGGCAAAGAGCTCTGAAAATGAGCTTGGAAATAACAACGCCGAACGAGATCTTCAATTCAATTCAGACAATTAATTATTGTGGTATTGGCCCAGTTTGGGATGGCATTTCTTCGTCTTTGATAAAATTTCTAGCAATCTACATCTCGCATCATTAACCTCTGCATATTAAATGGAACTTTCCCTGGTGCGCTGAAAATAGCAGCATAGATGGTCCTAAACCATCTCCTTCATATTATCGTCAAATTTCGCCAGTCGTTGAAAAGATGATTAAATCACAATTTCTATATTATGTTGAATATAATAACCTCCTCTCTCCCACGCAGTTTGGCTTCACACCTAATAAATGTACACAGGAGTGACGGTCTATATGGAAATCCCGTCCAATTTTATATTGGATCCGGGCTCTGTCCCCATATTTTTGACACGCGGCTGATGGGCTAGTATAACTAGTCTCCTCATCCTCCTCCATTACACAGGTCACCCTAGGAGCAGTGGTTCATGAGATATCCCAAGCTTTAAACAGAAGTGAAAAAGTCCTATCTGTCTTTGTTGACCTAACAAAAGCCTTCGATTCGACTGAACCTACAAGGCTAATACACAAACTTGAGCGTTCGATAGTTCTAGGAATCGATATCGAGGAATTTTCGACCTATGATATAGGTTTTCTCATATTTTTGAACGAATCTTGTTTATAAGTTAAGTGGGTAGGTAGGTACCTACTTTATAGAAAACGTTGGCTATACACGAATGAGTAGCTAGTTGAACAGAACTTATGTTGAAATGCCGCTGTTGACGATAAAACCATTGCCAGCAACTGGAATAACCCTGATAGTACGTGTATTTTTATCAGAAAGCTATAGATCTTTCGTGGGAAGAAATGAAAAAAAGTGAATGGATGTTCACCAACAGCTAATCTCAGTAGACTTCATGATCATGATCATCACATAGGTAATCACTCTAAGCAGTAGGGAATTTATATCTGGCTAAATCACAAGATATTTACATCTTCAATCTATGCTACCCAAAATCAACCTTACCTTATACGTAAGTTTCATATTGAAACCTTTTTAAATAGAATGTCAGCTGAAAGCCAAAACCACGATTGTCCTGACCAAATCTGGACGGTTGGCGAACCTGAATTGAGTTTTCGTGAAGCAGTAACTTTGGTTTATTGAAGTTGTTTCTCAATTAATCAAATGAGTCCTCCTCCATCCCCTTATATGAACCGAAGGGGTCGTGCAAACTGCTATTTTGTACAAAACCGTGCCTTGAAGTCAGGTTTAAATAAATATATTATATACCTACTACTGATCGGCAACTCCTGGTTTCGAAAAGGTGTCTAGTATAAAAAAAAATAACAACCCAAATTAAGAGGGAACTGTCGCCACGCCATCCGGGTCCTTCTGTCTATCGTTCACTGCAGCGGTTCGTCCCAAAAACACAGTTAACAGCCGTCTGCTGGGGTGAGATTTAGCGCCAGCGAAAATGGGATGTTGTAGTACAGAAGACCATAAACCAGATAAAGGTCCCATCCCACACCTCCTTCACAGATAAGTGATCCAAGTGGCGCAAGCCGTTCTCTTCAGAATCGATCAGTTAAATTTTTTTGGTACCCAAACGTCACTTTAGGCAAGTCTTTCCTCGAGGTTTCCTTATACAGGAATTCCTAGCAATTATTATTATTTTCATAAAAAATACGATGGAGGTTCTCCCATTAATTGTTTGGTTTAAAAATCGTTTTCACCTACTCACCAAGGGTGCTTGGGAAGAAGGCTAGTTTCTAAAATGATATTGTAATTGAAGCTTGTCATCAGAGACACCCCACATTTAACGCTTTCGGTTTTTTCCCCTACAGGGCACGATGATATCGGCGTTTTCCACGTTCTCAGTGGAAGAGGCGCGTGGCTGTTGCAGAAAATCCATTTTAATTGCTACGCAAGTCGTCCGGGTTGATTTTTTAAAGGAATTCGGTCAGGTAGGTAACTATCAGACTGAAGATCAAGCCGATGGGTCAGGTACTCGGATTGTGTTTGTGAGGATGAGTTACAGAAAATGGCAGGGTCCGAGACGGGCGGAGCATTTAGCCTGTCAGTTAGGACTCGTGAACTGTCTTACTTAGCGGTGCCTTGCTCGCTGGTGTACACCCCAAAGGTAGAGGTAACTACATCTTTCCCCATTGGAAATGGGTTTACTCAGTTCAATGCTAGAAATGTAGATCGTACTGAACTAGATCTCTGCGCACTTATATCCAGAAGTTGGCATAACATTGAACCATAATATCGCACCCCGGCAAGAAAAGTGACACTTTTAGAAAACCTCACTTTTCAGGAAAGCCAAAAAACCGAAACCAGTGACATAATAATGATGATTACGTCCACATGCAGCTAGTTGGGATAGCCATTCCAACTGATTGTATGGAAGAAACTATTCAGAAAACAGATATCACATTAATTGTTTTGTTAAACGTCGTTAGGAATTGATTATTCGGCCAAAATGGTCTAATTTCGTCGATGTGTCACTTTTCTTGCCAGAATTGTCAAAACTTTCCAGTAAATTGCATTTTAATTAGCTACTGCAGAATGACACTTTTATTTTTTTAAATTGAAAAAAAGGGTGTGAATGAACAAAAACTGTTTTAACAGCAAGATTTTAATAAAAGAAAAGGAATGGTTAACCGTTAAATCACAGTACTTAAAATAATAAGGCACTTTTGGGAGGCACTCAGTCTTGAAATTTTCCAGTCGGTCTACTGTTCTTAATTTAAATCATTTGGTATTTTAAAGAACCAGAGATCGCAACACAGTATAAACATAAACCTCTATTTAAAAAACATGACTTCAGTCTTCATAGTACTAGGTACACGCATTTAGAAAAAAAATTATCCATAAAACAAAGGAACATTTATAAAGAGATAGGTAGGACCTAAGACTAGGTAAGGCACTAAAAACTCAGTCTCGAAAATAATTGTATGATTTTGACACGATGTTTGTTGTGCAATTAGAGCTTAACAGAGTGAGCGTTGTCACCCTCGTTTTGGGTGTGACTCTCAATAAGAATTTGCGTGTTTTCTTGCTGGGAATTCTGAAACACCTGCTCAATTTCAGCCATTCGCACCAAAAGTGTCGTTTTTCTTGCCGCACTTCAAGCAGGAACCTCACTGTAAACTGTCCAAAGTGACACTGTTCTTGCTGGGAGTTGGCCGGAAACAGCTGCGAGGAAAAACGACACAAGCGATTTTTTGCGGCCAGTTTTGTAACTACAGCCAAAACAAATGTTTCTTCTTATAGGTATCAGTCTGGAGCACTCAATGGAAGTTTGTGCTCACCCCAAACCGGATTTTTTGAGAAGTGTCACTTTTCTTGCCGGGGTGCGATATGGTTTAATACAAACACGACGATTTGAATTGCATGAGTGGTGTATAGTTTTCCAAAATCCATTCATTTCTATTTTTTGAAACAGCCAAGATCAGGCATAGCACACAGCACAGTTAGTAATGATTGTGGTCACTAGCTTCTAACTACTGACATGGTACTACGGTAGAAATAACTTTATTGAAAAAAGTTGAGCTTTATTGTACAATTGATAGTTGAGACATCGTTTTGGTGCCATACATAGTATCTATCAGTTCAATCAGCAAGCAACAGCACCAGACGGGTACATGCGACTGATGACCACTGATGTGGCTTCAAACCCCAAGATGAGGTTGAAGGAATATCTCTGCCTCTGACTGAGACGCAAGGCACTGCCATTTAACTGTTGTTAAGAGGAGATTAAAACATAATACACTCAGCAACTTTTATAAATACATCTCTCAGCCACCTTTCCCGAGAACAACTTCCCGAGTAGGTTCACAGTTATTGTACATATTTCGAACACCCAACATACAAATTATAGGTTTTATGACTTGGAAAATAATAGTCTGCATGTCTTTTGACGATTTTTTGAGCTGTGATTATACATGATTAAACTGGTCATTTAGTTAACTACTAACTAAATAATAATTGTAATATTTGTTGTGATCTACATACCGTTGTATTTTCGTATGTGAATTATATGTAGACTAGGTACCTGTTATTATTAGCGTCATGTGTATTGATCACCTATTAGCCTGATGTAGCCTCTTCACCATCAATAATTTAGTAGGTACGTAATAGTGACAAATAAACATTCACATTTCTACTATTCAGGCTCTGGAACTGTTATTTCCCCCGTTTACCTGGGGTGGATGAATTTCTGTTATTCGCTATAGAAATCGCAGAACGTAGCAGTGGAATTTGGCTCGAACCTTAATACCCTAAATACTCTTCGAACCCTAAATACCTAAACACTCTTCGAACCCTAAAAACCTACTGTTCGAACCCAAAAACCTCTGCGAACCCTAAAAAAACTCTTCGAACTTTGACTTCGAACCCTAAAAAAAACTTCGAACCCTAAAAACCTTACCTACTGTTCGAACCCTAAAACCTCTGCGAACCCTAAAAGAACTCTTCGATCTTTGACTTCGAACCCTAAACAAAAACTTCGAACCCTAAAAACCCTAAGAATCCAGAAAAGAAACTAAAAAAACTTCGAACTTCGAACCCTAAAAAAAATCCCTATCCCTAACCTAACCCTAAACCCTAAAAAAAACTTCGAACCCTAAAAAAATTAGAACCCCAAAAAAACTCTTCGAACCCTAAATACCCTAAATGTGGTACCTAAATACCCATATGTGGCAATGTTGGACGCTGCTCTGACTGACCACAATGTTAAAGAAAATAAATCATTGAAGGACCCGTACTGCGCATGACCAAGATAGTCGATCCCTTGAAAAAACTTGCATAATTAGTAATAAATCAATCCCTTTCGGTCCTTTGGAGAAACTTCGATAATCCGTTGTAAAATATCCGTCGAGGACAACCCTAATCTTCTATAATTCGTAATTCTAGCAACAGGAAACGCTATAATTCGTACCCCTAGCCAAACAACATTAATTTATTTCATTGACCTTTCAGTGTTGACCTATTTGTTTGTGACAAACTATATGAATCCTGTTGTGAAAACACCTCGTGGTTTAGTATCAAAATGAGTTCCGAACGTACCCTTTACAAGGGTCCGTCAATGGCTGAAAAAATAAACAAAAAAATAAAAAATGAAAAAAATATTATTATAATAATATTATAATTATAATATTATAATATTATAATATTATAATATTATAATAAATATTATTATTATAAATATTATTAAAATAAAATACTTAAAATAAATAAATCGTCGTTCATGTTATCAAGAATGGTGAAAAAAGAAGGACGTTGGTAGACGATTTGCCATTTCTCCCTTTACACTTACTTCTATAAGGTTCTTCTTGCTGCTAAGTTTTTCGCTGGAAATCTGAGTATTCAGGGTTTCATGGCCAGTGGGCGATGGCTTGACAAATTCAGGCATTACATTCAAGGAATTTGGTGGAAAGTGAGAGCGTTGGTGATGAGGTGTGCACCGAGTGGAAGGAAAAACTAATGTAAATATTGAATGTCATGACCCAAAAGATGTTTTCAATGCAGGTGAGACCGGGTTGGTTTTTTAGATGCCTCGTAGATCGTAATTCAAGATTTAAAATCAATAAAACTGTGGTGATAGGGTAGGGTTGGATTGTATAGGTTGAAGGAGGTCTAACGCCCCGCGGTTTTCACCACAGCAGGCGTTAGTTGGAGAGGAGGCTAGCATCCCGCGGTTATCAACACAGCAGACGCCAGGAAGAAGGAGGCTAATACCCCACAGTTATCACCACAGGAGGTGCAAGGAAGGGTAGGGGAGAGAGAGTAAGGTGGTCGAGAGAGAAGTCACAAGTCCGAGAGTGGTCGGTCGAATGAAGAGCCGGCCGATTTATAAAAGTGCCTCCACCTCGCCCCCCGTCTGTCAATGGCCGTTGCGACCGTTGAGAAACGCTGGGAGCTCGATGGAGGGGACCCTTCTGGTCCTTTCCCCGAGGCGTCGCTCAGCTCGTCGTTCTCCTCGTTTATTTGGTTAAATCTTCTTGTCGTGGTTAAATCACAACAAAAACCTTCCATAATTCGTATTTTTACTTCTTTTTCACTTCTTTCAACCCCCCCCCCCCCCGCATAATTCGCAGTTTCGATAGTTCGTACCAACCAATAACTCGTAGTAAAATCTTGGTCCGTTGAACTACGAATTATCAAAGTTCCACAGTATATAGGTAAGTGAGCTCGACCCCAAATCATAGTGGACGGCGGCTGACAACCCACATTGGACCAGATGTACCAACGAAGCTCAAGTTTTTCTTCAGAAGTGCTTCCGACGTGTTTGCGAGTAGCTGACGATGGGCCATCCCACATGTCTACGGACAATTGACCGCGAGCGACAGACCTCATCACAACGCGTCCTTATGACAAATTTAGTAGACTGGAAACTTTCTTTCAGGCTCTCTTCAACACACAATGGGATGACATACCTTTCAATTGTATGTACCTGCATGCCTTCCCAACGGTAGGACAACAAACAGTGTACTTTTCTTTCCACTGAAAAGGGTTGAGGATGTTGGTTTCCGCTAAATGTAGTTTGTGAAATATGGGAAAAATAATGTGGGTCAAGGACATAATCGAGGGTAGGTATTTCTTGTGGGGGGGAAAAATGGTATCTTCCACAAACCACTAAATGCGCACTCAACTGGCGCCGTTATTTTTATGAACAAATTAATTATTACCCTCTATCTCTCCCTCATAATAAACTGATGTTTTACGTTTCAACTTGCGTCAATTCGAAAAACCTAAATGCTAAGAAATCGAGCACTCTATCCGTAGATCTTTTCGTATCCTCGAACGAGATACAGCACGAGTAGATATAGTACTAATGAGTAGTGCCCACGTATTTCTTTTGATTTTTCATTTGAGAGAGCGGATTGAGATAAGTCTTGTACCTCGAGGATGAGAACATTCAGTTTGTATTTGCACGGGACTTTCGGTACCTATTTTATTAAAATTTCGTAAAGATTTGATGATTTCACTCGTTGACTGCGTTGGCTATACAGCAGATGTACTCGGTTGAGTTAGTTTATATTTATTAACGTTCACTGTGCAGCTAGAGAATTTAGCGACTCAGCTCGACGACACGGGCATAGCCTTTCCATATGTCGTATTTACCTACTGTACATGTAAATAGTCTGAATAAAAATATACGATTCTATTCAATCAAGCCCTCGCTTACAATAAAAAAAGTCTGCCAATTCGATTAGGCAGTATAGCTTCCTCACTTGAATCACATGACCTTTAGAATAGATGGGTATATTCATTCAGTGGACAGTGGATTCCTTACATTATTTTGATATGGGACCATCTGCGATCCAACCCGCGTGTACCCTCAAAATTGCAGCTCTCTACGACTATTTTTTGCGTAGTTAGAAGCGTTACAAGGAAATGGTCAACATTTCATTTTCGCGCATTCGCAGACGAAACTTACAGTACGATTCCAATGAAATTCATATGGAACTATCAAAGTATTATTCCTGATCGACCCTCCAATTTTGAATTAATTTCAACGATATTCAAGGTAGTTATGGGCGTTTCAAGTATTACACGTTTGCGCATGCGCAGACGAAAGGTACAGTACTTTTGACATTTTCATGTCTTTACTTTGGCACAAAAACTCGAAAAACGTTACCAATGTAGTCCTGTTTAATTTATTGAATGAGCTATTCTGGTGTAAACTAAACTTCTTTTCCTAAACCCGCCGAATCTCTAATCAAACGCTTGCATACGAGTCTGCAACGCATTCAGGCGCGGATCCAAGGGGGGGGTCACAGGGGTCATGACCCCCCCCCCCAGAATCAGCCTGCATTTCAAAAACGCTGCAAAGTCCTTGTCACATGGGTTTATTATTCTATTGGACATACCTACAGAGATGTTGGCTGTTTATTTATTGTTTCTTTCATATAAAATAATTGAAATAGCTATTTCTGGTGGTTTCCACCAATTTTGGCCCCCAAAACACGAATAAGGTACGCTCCTTCTTTTTTTTTGTTTAAATAAATTATCTCTGATCATCGATAGTACCATTTAATCGTCTTGATCCACCTGTTGACACTTTTCCCAGTGTTATTCTACAAATTGATGGTAATTTCAGACGATTTCGCAGGTTTTTGACTCATAAAAATTCAATTTCGGGAGCTGAACATTTGGTAGAACCTCAATTTTCTACTCTTTAGTCAAAACCGACTTCATATTCGGTCTTCTCGTCCCCAAAAACACGAAAAACGATACCTTAAAAGCTCATGTTACCAACATGTTGCTAAAACGCAAAAAGTACCTATTTTTATACACATTTTCACTCACAACACCCCTGGGTATATTCCGATCGGTCTGAAAAGTTTCGGGACACAACTAGGGCGCAAATGGAGCATGTGTGCGAAAGAACGATTTTTTTAGACCGAAAATGAAGCCTGTACACGTGATACGGCGGACGGCGTACGGCGTACGGCGGACGGACATTGCATTTTTGGAATCTACGCACCTTGAAACGGAAAAGAAAAAATTTTGAGGAGGTGTTATAAAAATTTTTTGCTGAGCGAATACATAGGTGTATTGTTCACAGAATAATAAACCAAAAGCAGAGCTGAACGATTGTTCACAAACGGAGCATTTCCCTCTGAGAAGAGCGTTTTACAAAATGCTTGTTTCTGGCGTTTGCCAATTTTGGACTTATTCGGTTCTTGTGGGGAACCCCTCAAATAAAAGTGATAAATATTTACGAGAAATTCTATAAACAAAACATTATTGCAATTTGAATTTTAAATTAAAAACTGATTTGGCCACATGGTCTTCTCAATTTTGCTTCATATACAACTGTGTAAATAGTTACCATAAAACATCCGTCAAATTGAAATTCCAATGCCCTCGCCACTAATTACTGTAATTTCTAATTACACAAACGGTAGATAGTGTTAAAAAAACTGAAAACAAAAAAGAACTATAAAAAATCTAAAAAGATTCGATCAAAAATGTCAAAATTAGTCGAATATAATCGTACACTTGGTCCTACCAATGTTACTTTATATACAATTATGTCAATTAATTTACCTTGTGTATACGTCAAATTAAACCTTGTTTATTTCTTCTTATTTTTGTTAATCATTATCTTGTTTTTGTTTCGTTCTCGTTTTCTTTCCTGCCAGATTCAGTAAAAACGATACTGAACTCACTGAGATCAACAATAGATTGTTGTGGTTTCAATGTTTTGATTTGCAAACTCTTAAGTTAGCTACGCTGCCATAAAATGCGCCAATTTGTTTGAAAACACATTAGGACTCTTTTTTATAAGAAATTTGAAAATAAATTCATTTATCAGTTAAATAATTAATAGATATTGAAAAATATTTTTTACTTAAACAATGAATTTTATAAATAAATACAATTAATTTTGTAAGTAGACAAATTGGACGAGTTTAGGCATAAGGTTGAAAATTCGGTTTGTATTGTTCGTTTGGTTATTTTGTTATTTTTAGTTATTTTTTATATTGTTCTACCCTGTGACCCCCCCCGGAAAAAAATTCTGGATCCGTCCCTGAACGCATTGGGACATTTTATGTCCCAATGGGAATTTAGGGATAATTGACGGTATCATTTACGGGTTGCAAGGTTACCACGATCCGGGTTACATGGTGGTGCAAGGTTACCACATTCGATTCTAGTAAGTAATGACTTTCTTCACTAGTCTGTTGCTGACTACCTTGTTTACCAACCTTTTTTTCATCATGCTCAGCTCAGCTACCGCGCCAGGTACGGGGGTACCGTTAACAAGAAAATGTTCAATAAAATCACACGATTCCAACGAGTGGTGAACGATTTTTGGATGATGAAAAATGGCAAACATGAAGTTCCGTAGAAACGAATCGGTTGTAAGCGAAAATCATCAGAATATCAACTGTAACGCTTGTTTACCGGTATCGCATAACGGTTTCGTATAACGCTTTTCGGGTCCATGTGCCAAAGTAAAGACATAAAATGTCAAAAGCGACAGGAAAACGCGTTATGCACCATTTCTGATGATTTTCGCTTACAACCGATTCGTTTCTATGGAACTTCATGTTTGCCATTTTTCATCATCCAAAAATCGTTCACCACTCGTTGGAATCGTGTGATTTTATTGAATATTTTCTTGTTAACCGTACCCCCGTACCTTGCGCGGTAGCTGAGCTGAGCATGCTGAAAAAAAGGTGGGTAAACAAGGTAGTCAGCAACATACGTAATGAAGAAAGTCATTATTTTCTATAGTATCGAATGTGGTAACCTTGCGCCGCTGTGTAACCCGGTTCGTGGTAACCTTGCAACCAGTAAATGATTCCGTAAATTATCCCTAAATTGTTGTATTTCCTTTCAAGTCCTGAATCAAGATTAAGAAGAGGTTCCTTCGTTCATTGCGATTACCCGTTTTGTGTGTGAACAGGTTCCTTTGTAAATTGCGAAGAGTTTCAACAGTTCATTATCGATACTCCCTTCTCGCCAGACACCACTGACAAAGAAAAATATAAACGATTCCTACAAACGCGATCGTCGTCCGAGAGGAAAAGGAAATTGCAAGCCGAAAGACAGCGAGAATATCATCCCCGTAAGAAATTGATGACTGATGTGGCCGCGAAACAGCCCAAGAAATCAAATGCGGACATGTGCCATGCTTATCGCGAAAGGATGAAGGTTGCCAATGAAAACCAGGCGTACAAGTCCGTTGCGGACAGAAGAGCGCAAAATTAAGAAGTCATACTGTCGTGATCCCCCCAGAACATCACCTCTTGTAGGTATATTAAGATTGTGCAAATAATGAACGCAACGAGTGAGGTGGCGTACGTGACCAGATTCAGAGAGGCCTGCAGCTCCCCCACCAGTCCCCAACGGTAGTTGGTGGACTGGGGGAGAGTAGACAGGTAGATATAAAAACTCGCCGTCTGCGCCTGTCACCTCATTCTACGCTCTCCTCAAGTCGATGACTTATCTCTCTCTCTCTCTCTCCTCTCATGACTCCTTACCTTATCTCACAAAAGATCTCAGATTGGTGGAACGGGCATTGGTGATAACCAGCCTCGAGTGGCAACCACTGGGCATAACCCTCTACCGTCTTTAGTGGTGGTAACCTCCCTGGCTTTGCCATAGGTGTTAACCTTTTAGACGCTATTTCCAGCAGCCTTCTCCTCCATCACACTCACTCACCTTACCTCACCTCACCACGCCTTACCTCACCTAGCCACCACACACCAAACAGCGTTACAATTTCTTTTCTGATGAAGAAATAACAAGCGAGAATGATTCTTAGTTACCTACCTACTGTCAAGATAAAGCTTGTGATACAACATGAAAATGTCTCACTGTGTTGCGGACTTGTACGCAAGCGTTCAATCGATTCATGGCACCTTCTGACATATGGTGCCACCGGTGACAGCTTGTCGCTGTTCCCTGGCACCACGATGGCACCAAAAACTGTACAGCAAATTCTGGAGGCCTAAGGAGTACCTATACTTCATTCGTTCCGCAGGGTTGTGATTCAAGTCCTACAATGACTTAATATTTTGTTTATAGCGTTGACATTTCCCCATCTTTCTATGATTTTGGTGTGGGATAATCTATGATCCAACCCGCACCTACCCTCCAAATTTCAGCCCGTTTCGACCATTATTTTGAGTAGTTATGGGCGTTACAAGGATTTGAACACCCACAGACAACAACACACACGGAACCATAAAAAAATGTTCCTTGATGTTTGAAACGCGAAATGTTAAGGACATTTTCATTTAGGACATGATTTTTTTTTCTCTCTTCCCATTCAAAAATCCAATGCTTCCCTACGTTCCGGTACTGAGGAAGCAAAAGTCGAACACACTTTGTTGAACTTCATACAGGTAAGTTAAATAGGCCAACTCAGCTACTCCTTTATCTCTCAAGAACGATCCTTTAGTTTCGCGTTGTACCTCAACCTCCGTTATCCCATAACTTACGGGTAGGGAGGTAACGAGTTTCCCAGGCGCGCAGGGTCGATGAAAATTAGAATTTCAGTTACCCGTGTCGATGACAATATCCGGAGCTGAGATTAATATCATCCTGTCTACCTGGTAGGAAACCTGTCGAACCTAACAATTTAGTCACACCTCCCACGGGAGATGACTCCTCCCCTTCATCTACCGAAGCTTCTCGATCAACGGGCCCCGCCGGAAGTGACGATGGGAAAGATGCGATGGAGGAGGCAACAGACCGATGGCGGATGCTGCTCTATAGACCCAATTTCGGTTTATTATTCTGTGAATAATACACCTATGTAATAACTCAGCAAAAAATTTTTATAACACCCCCTCAAAATTTTTTCTTTTCCGTTTCAAGGTGCGCAGATTCCAAAAATTCAATGTCCGTCCGCCGTCCGCCGTATCACGTGTACCGGCTTCATTTTCGGTCTAAAAAATTTGTTCTTTCGCACACAGGCTCCATTTGGGCCCTAGTTGTGTCCCGAAACTTTGCACACCCGATCGGAATACACCCAGGGGTGTTATGAGCGAAAATGTGCATAAAAATAGGTACTTTTTGCGTTTTAGCAACATGTTAGTAACATGAGCTTTTGAGGTATCGTTTTCCATGGTTTTTGGGACGAGAAGACCGAATACTATGTCAATTTTGACGAAAGACGCGGAAATTGAGGTTTTACCAAAGGTTCAGCTCCCAAAATTGGTTTTTTATGAGTCAAAAACCTAGACAATTGTCTGAAATCATCATCAGTGTGTATAATAATACTAGAAAAAGTGTAAACTGGTGAATTAAGACCATTAAAATTACACCAACAATGGTCAAAGATGATTTGAAAACAAAAAAAGGAAAAAAAGCGTACCTATTTCATGTTTTGGGGGCCAAAATTGGTGGCAATCATCAGAAATAGCTATTTCAATTATTCCACATGAAACAAACAATAAATTTAACAGCCATCAATTCTGTAGAACTCCAATCGAATAATAAACCCATGTGACATGGACTTTGCAGCGTTTTTATCACAGCAAGTTACAGTATTTACGAAACTTTATTTATTTATTTATTTACGTACGGGCAAGCCCAATTACAAGAATATTAACTTTACAGTACCTAACAAATTAATATGTCTCAAAACAAAAATACAAAAAATCATAGTGTTTTGGTATCAATTTAGGGTTGGCGCTCCGAGCAATTTAATGCTCATCATCAGAGAGGAACCCCACAGCAAAAAATATGAAGCTATAGCACAGGATTGGATACGGTCACTAATTAACTTCCAAAATGTGCCGTTTCCAAACGTTACATAGGCAACTGCCCCTGCCCTGCCCAAATTATGCTGATAGGTAGGTACCTATTTATTATTCGAATTTATTAATTAATTTCGACCAATGGGCATTTCTCTCAGGATGTCACTAAATTTACATAAGTTAACGCATAGGGGAGTTTCAGGAGTACATAAGATTTGGGGTTTACAAACGAATGAGAGAACAGTCGGATTTCAAAATTCGTGTGTACTTCGGAACAAAACCGCCTACGAAGAAACTGGAACGTTGTGAATTTGTGTGTATTGAGAATCAGTTCAGTGAATTTGACTCCACTTTTCTATTATATATTAGCGTCAGTTAAACTTCACCGTCATACACCTACGTATTTTTTAAAAATCCTGCGCCAAATAAATCAAAATACTGCTCAAAATGTAGATAGTGAGAGTAAGGAGGCGTTTTCTATTTCGATCTGCACTCAATACAGTCCCAAAACGCGTCTTGAAGTGAAACAAGTACAACTTACATCGTAGTAACGTTAGGCTTCCTTGAAACGAATTAAAATGAACCCACCCGTTGTAGCCATCTCATCAGTTTTGAAATCTTTGCAGTTCAAAACTAGCAAGCAATTTGTAGGCACTTTTTAAAAACGGAAGTGTATAATTGATGATTATAGGTACTTGATAACCCAAGATATGCATTCGGAAAATTGTATATTGTGACAGAGTGTGGATGGACCTCGAGAGTCCCCCTCCTAGACCAGCGAGATTTAAGCCAGGTTTACACGCTACGATAAATCGTAACGATTTCTGGCACACCCGTTCCATTTTTGCCGGAGCTGCCATGGAGGAAGTAGTGTTGTTGTCTTTGTGTATCGGTTGTTTAGCGAAAAAAGTGGAAAAACGCGAAAAACAAGATCAAAGTGGAGTCGCCAGTGGTTGCTGAATTTTGCGGAATTTTTCCAATTTTTGAATTTTCGCCAGTTCTTTCTTGTAAACCGGACGCAATGAATTGTAAACCGTACGCTTAACAACCGTGTTCCTGTCTGCTGTCGGATCAAACTCCTTGTATTTTTTCACAAGCTCAGTATACGCCAGGTCTTTCTTATTCCTGTCGGAATATTCCTTGCTCTTAACGAGCCATAAACACGAGAAACTAAAGTAGAGTTATATAAACTCAGTTAAAAACTCGCGAGGAGCTTGTCGATTCGAAATTTCAGCCATAATATGCGACATTTTAACACGAGCACACGAAAACGAGAAGCTCTCCGGTGCAGTGGCAACTGCAAACTGGGTGACATCGTAGCGATAAGTGGGAGCGACCGTTTACACGTTCAAGCATGTCGCTACGATTTGCACAAATTGATGCCGGCCGGCATGAACCATTCAACCCAACTCCAACTCCAATAAATCGCTACGATGTCCCATTTAGACGCGACGATAAATCGTAACGATTCGATCGTTACGATAAATTGTAACTATTTATCGTAGCGTGTAAACCTGGCTCTAAGGGATATCGATTAGGCTTTAGCCAAGCGACCCCGTCTCCTCCGGAAGAAAAAATAGCTCGAGAACAGCCACACTGTCACAATACTGATTGGGTAAACGTACGGCGAGGAATAGAACGCCCTTGTACAACCAGCTATTTTTCTAGATCTTCCACATGTGAGTAGGTATTACGACGCGGGAAAATGGCACCGATAGGCGAAGGCGCTTGATGCACATTATGTTTGGGAGGGAAAAACAGAAAAAGGTGAACATGGTAACTTGAAATACGGTTAACAGTTGATATTTATGATTTTTTTTTGAAAAATCATTGAACCAAACAACAGCAGTTGGTGTGGGGTAGCTGATGACGCTGCAAGTCCATCGCCACCGTTAGGTTGTCTGATACTGAAGCGGAAACGGAAACGAAGACGCTTCGACTTTTTCTGGCCTGCGCAGCCCTTCAGTGGTTCTAATCAATTATAACGATGCTCTTCTCGGATCAGTGTGGAATAATCATAATATACAGTTACCATTACAGTCTGCTCTGGGGCCTACTTTTCGTCCACGAGAAGGAGTACCTACATACACGTAGGTCAGTACCTACGTATGTACATATTTATGTGCGTACAGTTAAGGGATTATTTTTCATTCTGTAGGTACCTACGAAGGTATGTTCTACATTCATGAACGCAGACCTAGTTCTTTGGACTTTGGTATTACAAATCTTCTTCTATATAAAACTCCTATAGTGTTTTCGTATCTTACCTAAAAAGTCTGAACAGATTGATCGATTTTAGAGTCGTCTCAACGTGATCAGCGAGTTCCTGAGATGGACAGAGGCTGTGGTAAAATCGCCGAAATTTTCTCTTTCGACGTGAACGGGACTTTCCTTCGCGACTCCGTTGTTTGGTTTCTCCGTATCACCGAGAGTAAAGTGAATACGAATGAACCACATTTGACGTTTTGACGCATTGGCGAATAATATCTCCCGAGCGAAGCCGGCTATAAATGCTAGTAGGTACGCAATATGGATAATAATCATGGATTCATGAGGGGCCGATCCACGGTCACCAATTTGATCGAATTCACTGACTTTGTAATGTCGAATTTCGAGGAGGAGTTGCAGGTTGATTTGTTGTCAGTGGATTTTGCCAGGGCCTTCGATCGGGTTTCCCATAAGCACATCATTGCCTTGTTATCATCGGTTCGTGTGCACGGTGCCCTTCTCGACTGGATCGCTAGCTACTGTGCTATCTTTGCCAATCCATGCTTCCTCGGGTATTCCGCAGGGGGTACTTATCGGTTAACGGGAGGCCACTCATTTAACGATTTAAAATTATTTAAATTATTATTTTCTGAATTATTAGTTATCGCTTTCGTTCGTTGTCTGGATGTGTTTTCAGTCAGTGTCGAATGATGGCAAACGTGGAACGTGTGGCAGGCGGTACCAAGTTGGGTAAAGACTCGATTTTTTACAATTCTTTCAAATTTGTTTTACAAAAAAAGCTGAAGGTTGTTTGGGACTTCTGAATAGATGAGTGACCTCCCGTTAACCGATAAGTACCCCGCAGGGTTCCCACATTGGCCCTCTCCTATTTCTCTTGCTACTCAACAGTACCAGTGCCCTGCTTTCAAGAGGTGGACTGCGGGTGTTTATGTTTGCGGATGACCTGAAAATCTATGGTGGGATCTCGTCGTCGACTGGCTGCCTCCGGCTTCATTGTGGTCTCGACGCTCTTCTGGACTGGTGTAGGCAGAACCACTTTTCTCTCAGTCCTGCAGAATGCATGGTCGCATCCTACACAAGATCCCGGGAGTGCATCGACCATTCATATTGTGAGTGGGGGTGCACCTCATTCTAGGCTGGAGCTGACACGGGACTTGGGAGTGCTCCTGGACTGGAGGCTCTCGTTTAACCACCATGTGCATGTTGTGGCGGCAAGGGCATTAAGAATGTTGGGTTTCCTGAAGAGGTGCACTAGCGGCTTTACCTCTTTCGAGGCTATAGTACTACTAGTATATAAATCTTTGGTCCGCCCAATCATGGATTATGCTAGCCCGGTATGGTCCCCGTTCTATGGGGTGCACAAGGACAGGCTGTAGGGGGTCCAACGTAACTCCTTCGTTACTTCGCCTTTAAGTTGGGGATACCGGCCTATTGTGTGGATTATGCGCGGCTGTCGGCGGAATATGGCCTCCCCAAACTGGAGGACCGTAGACTACCACAAGCTGGCGAATGGCACGCTGGACTGCCCTGCTCTGCTTGCCAGGATTAATTTCAACGTGTCGGGCTACTTTGTTCGCCACACACCACTGTTCCACGTCCCTTTTGCCGCCCACAATGCTACATGCCCCAGCGCCCCCTCTACTGGATGCCACGTGTAGTCAATGCCTTCCTCCAGAATTCATCATTCGACTTCTTTGCCGATACATCGTCTTCCCTTGGGCGCCATTTTTCAGCTCACCAATGCCAGTGAAGTTTGGTCGATTTTATCTTAAAATTTAATCGTTCATTAATTTTTCCTGAGTTTACAACTCCTTTGTTCAACTATTGTAAATTGGGTTATCCATACTATAAAATGAAATAAATAAAAAATAATACAATTACCGCACATTATAATAGGTGACTGTACTCCTGAGGGTACGATCCATGGTAATCGCCACCACCATATCACCTGAATACGTGTAACTATTGATAAAAAAAATCAGTCATGCAGCATGACTTAATGAGCGAATTTTCAAAGAAATATTCGAATTAATGGCTATGGTTTTGAATAAAGGAAAACTTCGGTCTAAAATTTGGTTTTCTATGTATATTCTCTTCGTATTTATTTTAATTTGTACGTTTTGTCCATCCTGATTCTACCGTTTGTTTATTACGTAATTGTACTAAGTGCTTATTTATTTGATCGCTGTGGGTAAATTCAAGGAGTTGTACTAATCGTTTGCCTCCCCCTTTTTTGCTTCGAACTCTCGTCTTCAATTAATACTTCTCACATTTTTCAATCTGACCACTCTAAGGGGGTGGGGGTAAGAGTTTAAAGATTATCCTAGTTTTGGGTAATTTTTGCGCACTTTAAATGCTCTAATTTAAGAACGGATTTAGATATCTAAAATCCGATTTCACTATCGTGTTCAGCGTGCAAAAACCTTTAAAATGAGGGGTCACTTGTTAGAAAATAACATTTTGGGGATTTTTGGGTAATTTTTGCGCACTTTAAATGCTCTAATTTGAGAACGGATCAAGATATCTAAAATCCGATTCCACCATCGTGTTCAGCGTGCAAAAACCTTTAAAATGAGGGGTCACTTGTTGGAAAATAACATTTTGGGGATTTTTGTGTAATTTTTGCGCACTTTAAATGCTCTAATTTGAGAACGGATCAAGATATCTAAAATCCGATTCCACCATCGTGTTCAGCGTGCAAAAACCTTTAAAATGAGGGGTCACTTGTTAGAAAATAACATTTTGGGGATTTTTAGGTAATTTTTGCGCACTTTAAATGCTCTAATTTGAGAACGGATCAAGATATCTAAAATCCGATTCCACCATCGTGTTCAGCGTGCAAAAACCTTTAAAATGAGGGGTCACTTGTTGGAAAATAACATTTTGGGGATTTTTGGGTAATTTTTGCGCACTTTAAATGCGCCAAAACCCTCCTTAGAGTAGGCCAATTTCGCCCATCTTCGAACTTAGCCTTTCGATTGCCAAGATAGATTTTTTGTGCAAATTTGAGCTGTTTATCTCAATTCTATCGAGAGTTATCGTCTGGAGTGACACATATATAAATAAATATATAAATATATATATATATATACATATAAAAAAGTGTTAAATTTCAGGAATCGTTTTAGAATGGTCTGAAACGGATTTCTATGAAGAAAATTTCCAAAAATTTATATTATTTAAATTTCGAAGCCATTGCAATAGCATTCTTTGAAAATTCGCTAAAATACGATACAGTATTGATTGCTTGCCGATGTGCACAGCGGTGATGTAATCGGGAATTTAGGGTTTGCTGTAGAAGCACAACTTGTGGTTACACACGGTTAATGGGTGAGATAGGCGGGAAACTGCAGACGTAGTTTTTCAAAATGAGAGTTGAGATTGATTGGCAAAGGATAAGGGTAACAAATAAGGGTAGGTCAATGGACAGGTCAGTGCCTAGCACTCGGGTTTCCTGTTTTCCATGCTCACAAATGGCTTTCTCATCTTTGCACTAGTAATCGCACTAAACATAGCTAATTAGGTTTTTCAGTAGCACCTAAAAACTGGCTTCATGAAAGTACGGGGTATAATCTTGGAGGAAGAGAGTTCCTTCTTCATGCTCGCGATTTTTATAATTATTTCTGCTATTGCGTCAGTACATAGGCAATAATGTCACTGGCCAAATCATAGGGTACCTAAACCTACGTACCTACTTTCTACAATTGTTTTAATTTGTTTAAATACAATTTGCCCCTCATTTGCTTTCAAGGTATTGAGCAGTTATAATATTGCTCCTATTTAATTTGGGTTGCTTCGTATTTGCAGTCACTCTGAGTATGCGCTTCCTCATCTTTCCCCCTTTTACGGGTATTTTATCAAACACTGACAATTCACAAACGAATACATGTGTTAATTTTAACCAAGAAAATTTCATCAGACCACTTATGGATTTGTATGAAGAACATTCTTTTGGAGAAAAACCGTTGAGTTGTTGTAAGTATACGTAATACAAAAATTGATCAATTTTGTGGTAAGTTTTGTTGTAAAACAATCTTTCGATTTTGAAGAAAGATGATTCACATTTGCGTCCTCAAGAGAACTGTTATCGTCTAACTATGCGCCAGACAGTGTGGGAACGGGAATGCGGTAGGTAGCATTGAATATAGTTATAATATGGCTGAGTGGAAATGAACCACCGGTCATTGAAGTAAATGGCTCAATTCCCGTGATAGTTACGAGCCCAGCAGAGACCTCTGTTGGTTTACCGAAAGGCGACACGCGGTATTAAAATCACAGGGTGGACCCGAAATGAGGCGAGAATCGTAGTTACGACTCCAATAACTTTCTGGTCAAGTCACAGGTAATAAAAATCTGGAGTAGAAAGAAGACCGACGCTCGTTTCCGATCCTTATTTGACCTTCTTCCTCCTGTTCGCACTGCGGTAGATCACCAAAAATTAGGGTCATTTGGGTGTTTCTGCAAACCTGGTAGCCTTCGGTTTTGTTTGATCACGTGCCCTGCGGCAGATGTGTGAGCTGAATGACCCTATTTTCGCAGTATCCATATAGTTTGAGTTGGCTCGACTTGTTCAAGTAGAGAGTGGAATATAATATGAGCCGCAATGCCATCGAAAAATATGTAGGACCTATGTATCGCCAACAAAGCAAGGCGAAGTTACTATTAACTTTATGTGTGAAAGCGTAAGAGTTGGATATTAAGTAGGTAAGTACACAGGGTAGTCTTGTAACGGAATATTTTTGTTCAACAGGTGGATAATAATTGAACGGAATGATGCAAGGAATAAAAGCACTTTCTTAGACACGATTTTGGTTAATTATTTTCAATAATGAAACTTTAGAATCGAGCGTGGGAAAAAATTACCCCACCCCCCCATTGGCTATTCAAGACGCAGAATCCGAAAATGGAACAAAAACCCCACGGCCATGGAATCCGTCCGCCTTACTTTCCTTAGTTGCCATGAACCAAAATTAATGAAATGATATTTGTACTCGTAGGTCCATTGGTGTCTATTTTGGTATTTTGGAAGCTCGGCAACTGTCAGCAAGGGTGAAGAATGAAGGGTTCAAATTTTCAAAACTCTGTAGCTCGAAAGCTTTCAATAAAAGGGTTTTCACGACTTTTTAAATTGATTCCGAACTTCAGGATTTTTTGAGACCACCCGGAGCACTAGTCCAGCCGTTCGTCCACAGTAAGGCCCTGAAGTTTGAACCGATCGTCAGCATAGAATCATTGCTAGGGAACAGTTGATTATAATCACTCATGGCTTAATGAAATCGAGTTTGTTGTGCTGTGATATTATTTCATTTGAAGGTTATTCTGGATTTTGTTGATAGGTTTTTGATTAGGATTTTGTCAACCTATTTTTTGATAAAGTTTGTTGTTCACCACCGAATGAATCATCCAAATTAGGAGACAGTTTGGGAATTTAGTGCCGAGTGTCCTACTTAGGTTCAGCAACCATCAGAATTTGAAAAATAACCGGAAGATGGGGGCGGTGGAAAAATGCATGTTGATGCAACTGTACGTAATTGCCGAACGTTAGAGAGCTTATTCTTCGTCCTTGGTGGTATTTTTGTCACGTGTGCCTCAGTGGGTAGGTATTTACCCACCTCAAAGAAACAAACCTACTAAAGCAGCCTTAAGCAGCAGCCGCAGCAGTCTTAAGCTAATATAAATTCAGTGATCTAAGCTGAAGGGAGGAAAATAATAAACCGTTGTGCAATTTGCAAAACGTTTTTGTGTTCCTTCCAAAGTTTCGAATCTAGAAAGTAAGCGGGAGGACCTTCTGGGAGGTCGAAGACGTACTGAAATTTGTATCCGCGTGTGACGTTTCAGACCGTTCCAAACAAAAATGCTAAAATGTTAGAAAAGTGGGACATTTCTTATGAGTGCATATCGATGGATGGGTTTGAGTTAAACTATACTAACTACTAAATGAAACATTCCATGATTTGGCGATTAATAACCTAACACTTACTGAAGTACTACCCTGAGCAACGTGCGGATCATCAGCTACTTGAAAATAATTAAACAAAATCCTTCCCCCGAGAGTTGAGGTAACCGACCATCTTCCCGAATCGAGATCTCGGTCAAAAGTCGGTCAGATCAAAGGACCCATGGTTGCAACCTTTATTAATAATAATTGATTACAGAATGTTGGAGATTAATGATCCACAGAAACACTGTCCGTGCCACTTGTTCCCAGCCATCGGGGGGTCGCCACACGAATTAGAACCGTTAAAATGCCTCTTCACACCTTTTAATAACCCTATTATTCTCAATGATGACTGCTCTGTCGGTGGTCTCGACTTATTTTTTTTTTCTTCGTCAGATATACAAAATAGTGCGAATTCAAGGCATCCAAGTGCAAAAAATCAGATAGCTACGGTGGGGGGTGGTAGGGGTTTTGTACGTCATTGGAGAATTGGTAACAAACCGATGTCACGGGCTCATCATTGGTTACGGAGAAATAACAAGTTTTCCTCTCTAGTGTCCTCTTAAAACAAACTTTAGTCCAGTCACTTTCAAATGTCATGAAGTCAATAATAATTTCTTAAGCATATACACACCTGTAGTAAGCCGAAGACAACATATACCTACTACAGCTAGGTATGTAGCTGCAGAAATTACTTGACACAAAGATTTGAAAAACTCCCAGATTTCTTTAATGATATTTTATTACTTCATAATCACAATTCCAGTCAACCATTGTTATTCATTCTGAGCCGCTTTTTGGCCATCACACCTTTGCGCTGTGCATTATTTTTCCCTGAATCTTCTTGTTTCTCTTCTTCTCCGTCTCTCGTAATTTCACCTGTGGCACTGCAGTTGTACGGAGCTTTGGGATACTCGCCCTGACCGCAGACACGACCCAAGAACATGTTGTCGTGATTGAACAGAAGGTAGTTCTTCCTCAAGTCGGCAGCTTTGGGTTTGGATGGACACAATTTAACGGACACGTCATCGAATATCAGCCACCTCAAGAATAACATGAGATCTTTATGGGGCTTCACGCAAGTTCTGCAACCCATAGTTAGTTCCAACGATTCCTTCAACTGACCGACAATCTGATCGATGATGTCTTCAGCTTCCGTCAACGGCTCGTCGCTGATGAAATTGGTGGAAATGGGTTTCCTGCAGAGGTCGAGGCTGTTTGCTATGGCTTCCGACGTTTTCAGAATAGCTTTAGCAATATCTTGAGCTCTCCTGTACGTCACTTCTACTTCTTGTTTCATTGTTCTCTCATGTTCTGTGTAAGTTATGGACTTGTCTATCGTATCAATTCCTCGAGGTCGTCTCCCTGGTAGAAACCCCAAACTTATATTGCCAAGATCCGCGGCATCAGACTCGACTTCCATCACACCCTTCATCCGCGGTCTGTTTTCCAAACGTTCAATGATTTCGTCTTCTTTTTTCTGGATCTGCCTGGCGATTTTCTCTTTCAAATATCTCTTAGCTTCATCAGCATTCGTCGCTTCCAAGTTTTCTTCTTCGACCGAAATTCCGTCGGGTTCTCCATCATCGAGTTTCCCAACGGTTCGTTCCCCTTCAGTCATTTCTTTCATCGGAGCCAGATCGTTGGTTCTTATCGAATTCAGATCGATTTTCATTTCAAGCACTGACTGCGGTGGTTCGTTCAGCACAAGTTTCAGCTTAGGAATCGGCTTTACTGAGTACTGCCCATCATTTGAGCCGTCACTCATAGCTTGCCCTTCTCGAGTTTTCTGTTCCATGGCTTCGGGTTTGTGCATGTTTTGCTGATTAATAGTCAGAGGTGACCCATGAGGACTTGGATTCGTCTTCACACCCCCGTTTTCTCGCACGCGTGCGAAATTTTCGAAGTTCGATATTTCATTTGATAACTGCAACTTTGGCGCCTCAATCGGAACGCTCGGTACTTTGGCTATTTCCACCATCTTGGACAACTTGTTCAAATTCAGGCGCTCATTGAAATCTGGGCTATTTCGCAAATCAACATTTTGAACTGCTATCTGCAAGTCAGGATTCTGACGACCCATCGGGACACTGTCTACTGATTTCGACTGTGATGTATCCATTTTCGTATTTCCCATGAGCATACTTCTTTCCAGAAACGGATGTTGACCGCTCTGATAGTTAGGTCCATACAGACCTTGAAGGTTGGAGATGGCTTGATTTTGGGAATTATCCAACATGAGGTTGAACGAGGTTTTAGAAGATGGCGTCTCTTTCACACCCAAGTCATCCAACTTCGGGTCTTCAGCGAGCGATTTCTCATCGCACATCTCTCTGAATGTTATGAAGTAGGCGTTCTCGTCGTCCGTACCTTTATAAATTTCGACGGGAAGGTCCCAAAGTTTTGTTGTGTTTCTCGCACGAGAGCTTGGCATCCCTTTTAGATCGCCTTCATCCTTCACGTCTTGAGGGCTGTACAACACTTCTTCCTTGGGTGGTTTTCCTGAAAATATCAACCCACTTATTTTTACTGTAGTAACCGAGGAATGGAAAAACGCTTGGCGAGCAAGCTCTTGTTGCAAAATAGCTAGCTAATTCCGAACCATACCATATATATTATTTGGTTCTGACTCTGTTCTGAATATGTTCTGACTCTGAGAAGATGAGTCTAAAAATGAGTAAACATATTTACGAAGGTGGTAAATTTGGAAATTTCACAATATGAGGGGGGGAGGGAGATATTGAAGAGTGGAGTCCATCTCTGAAGGCATTTAGATAGAAGACAATTTAAATTTAGATAAGTGCTTCAGGCAGGGGCGTTGCGTCCATAAGGCCACTTGGGCCCCAGGATCCAAAAACACTAGGAGTATTTTTTTTTAAACTCCATTGTTCAGTTGGCATTTGAATTTTCCTCCGTACACTGTACCTAGCATTTTTCACAAAGTTCAACAGCGACGCCAGATTTCTCTGGCTATAGAATGGAAATCCTATAGATATTAAATATTCTAGTAGAGCATCCATGATGGGCTCCATAGATCAAGCAAGTTTTCGGAATAAAGCGACAGTAATCGATGTCCTGCATTCGAAGGACGTCGCTCCTAGGCTCCTGAAACTGGCAGGTAGGTTCTGGGTCTTGGGACCTTGTGTCGCCATGGCAACTGAGACAAGTGGCCCGTCCGCGCATGCTCAGTCGAGCAAAAATGTTGTTCGCCACGCCCACTTTGGGCCTGTCCTCAAAATCTGATTTCTACTCCAAAATCGTTCGTTTTCACGATCCCTCGTTTCCACGATTTTCGTTTTAATCGATGTCCTGCAATCGAAATCCAAACCTGGGCTCCTGGAACTGGCAGGTAGGTTCTGGGTCCTGGGACCTTGTGTCACCATGGCAACTGAGAAAAGTGGCCCATCCGCGCACGCTCAGTCGAGCAAAAATGTTGTTTACCACGTCCACTTTGGGCCTGTCCCCAAAATCTGATTTCTACTCCAAAATCGTTAGTTTTCACAATCGATTCGATTCCTTCGATTCAAATTTCATCTCGATACGAGATGCTTCTTCGTCTTCTGATTTGTTTTTGTTGTCTCCTGAATTATATTAGCTTTCTCTGTTGAGTCAGTTGTCAGTTTTTAATTTTTAGCGTCAAATCGTGTGCGTTTTGCGTTCGGTCCAGTTCTGATGACAGATTTGAATTCGTGGTACATTATGTGCATTTTGTCCTGTTTGCTGTTTGTGGTCTTGTGGATTGACCGGCGTCCTAACACAATCAATATCTTCTCCATTCAAGTAGGTACCGGCCGACGTGTCATTGTTTTGTTATATTTCAGTTTACTATATTTTTATAACACATGAATTCGGTGGCTAATTTCCAGTAGAAATTGTGGACGTTTTCGTACGACGATAGAGTGATGATTGAAAGCGAAGCTTTGCTGAATATCAATCAATTAGTAAATAAGGGATGGGTGTCGTTGCCTTGTGGTATTTTGTGGACAAATCTGTTGGTTTTGTGTTTAGGTTTGGTGCCCCGCCGTTTTCAGAGCCCACGCACCGCTACTGGCTTCAGGTGCAGGCGCACTGTGTTCAGTACACTACTTACTGTCTGGTTATATTGATAATGATCTTTCTTAACGTCATGTGTTCTACTCAGAATGAAATCTACAAATTATGTGTCCGTCTTTAATCAACTTGTTAATTACGTAGAAGAACATCATAAAGTAATCATCACCTTGTATCTCATTTATACAGATCCTAAAGATATCTCACCTACCTAGTATCCCAAGCTCAGAAGCATCCGTAATCAGATGAGCGTGTTCCAAAAACGTCGTGAAAGATTTCAGATTGGAGAACTGCAATTGCCAATTATCATTACAGAAATGAATGATATACATGAAGGTGAATACAGTCTGGTTTATGACATAACAGTATCAGTATCAGTATAAAGTTTCGCGTTGAAATTTGGATTTATACCACAAATGAATAACAATGACATGACAGTAATATGCAGACTACTTACCTGCCCAACTGTCAGGTGAATAATCACTAGTAGAATAACCAAAATCGCCATTAGTGTTAATATTCTCAGAATAACTTCTAACCACACATAGGGCACATCATACCAGCAATCTGAAAATATTATATTTATGTTCAATATAATAAATTATTAGAATTATTAAATTAGAATTGTTTCAACTAATTCTAAGACAATTAGAATCGTTAAAACTAGACAGATATATTTGCTGTTAGTAAAAATCACTATTATGTCCTAAATTATTACGTAATTTTAATAAGTACCACGCACAACTGGTTTTCTGTCGGTCGAGTGTTTTTTGCAAGTTCTGCAGTTTTCCTCACAGGGTTGCTGTAGATGGTCTTTGGGCATACAGTGTCATACTCACGATATCAACTTAAATGGAAGAATATGTAACAGAAATAAGCAATGTAATACCGAATAAGATACTACTGAATAGCATTCAATAGTTACAGAACTATCGTGACCTCTTACAGAACATGTAATAAGTCGGTAATTATCCCTATTTTCCAGTGAGTGTCCAAAACGTGGAAAACAAAGTATTCTCATTTTATATCGGCATAGGTAAACTATAGGAGGGCATGCGCATTAGCACAGCTCACAGCTGAACATAAGATGAGATTACTCCTATAACAGTGATCCTGCCTCCAGCTGCCTTCACGATTAGTAATCGGTAAATCATAAATATTTAGTCAAGTTTGAAACGATAATTTCACTTTTGCACATAGGTAATGCGCAAAAAACGCAAATAATACGTACATCTTCATCTAACTTAATAATTCGTAAACGCGTTGAAAATTTATTATCAACGAAACTGAGGCAATTAGGCAGGCAAACTGAACATAGAAAATTCCTTACCAAACTATATCTTGAGAAGTTAGTTTTCCGCACGACATTTTGGGCACGGATTTTGGGCTATCTGCAGTTCAGATACCTACCGATTTCCTTGAGAAGATTTACAGAGAAACACACCGATGCAAGAGTGATCGAATTATCAGTGAACAAACATTTGGTTGCTCGGTAATTTGTAAACCCTATTAAACAAGGAACAAGCAGTGTTACTGCAGGAGATTCCCGTATTGGTTTGATTAACATGCATAACCCACGAATTGTTTAATGTTTTATTTGAAAGTACAGATTTATGTCCATATTAGGTAGGTAGGTAGGTACTACTCTATTGGTTTACTATTCTGCAAATAATACACCTGTGTAATCGCTCAGCAAAAATTGTTTATAACAACCCCTCAAAATTTGTTCTTTTCCGTTTCAAGGAGCGTAGATTCCAAAAATGCAATGTCCGTCCGCCGTATCACGTGTACCGGCTTCATTTTCGGTCTAAAAAATTCGTTCTTTCGCTCACATGCTCCATTTGGGCCCTAGTTGTGTCCCGAAACTTTTCAGCCCGATCGGAATATACCCAGGGGTGTTACGAGTGAAAATGGCTATAAAAACGCTGCAAAGTCCTTGTCACATGGGTTTATTATTCTATTGGACATACCTACACAAATGTTGGGTGTTCATTTATTGTTTCTTTCGTGCGTTCTGATGGTTTCCATCAATTTTGGCCCCAACGCACAAATTAGGTAAGACGGTCCTTTTTTTCCAACCTATATTTAATCATTGGTAGTGCCATTTAATCGTCTTGATCCACGTGTTGACACTTTTTCCAGTGTTATTCTACAAATTGATGGTGATTTCAGACGATTTCCCAGGTTTTTCACTAATAAAAAATCAATTTTGGGAGCTGAACATTTGGTAGAACTCAATTTTCCACACTTCAAAAAATGGTCAAAATCGACTTCATATTCGGTCTTCTCGTCCGCAAAATCATGGAAAACGATATCTCAGAAGCTCATGTTACTAATATGTTACTAAAACACAAAAAGTACCTATTTTTATACACATTTTCACTTATAACACCCCCGGGTACATTCCGATCGGGCTGCAAAGTTTCGGGACACAACTAGGGCCCAAATGGAGCATGTGTGCGAAAGAACGACTTTTTTAGACCGAAAATGAAGCCTGTACACGTGATATGGCGGACGGACATTGCATTTTTGGAATCCACGCACCTTGAAACGGAAAAAAATTTTTTTGAGGGGGGTGTTATACAAATTTTTTGCTGAGCGAATACATAGGTGTATTATTCACAGAATAATAAACCAAAAAGGAGCGTAATTCGTGTTTTTGGGGGCCAAAATTGGTGGAAATCATCAGAAATGGCTATTTCAATTATTTCACATGAAACAAACAATAAATGAGCAGCGAACGTTTCTGTAGGTGTGTCCAGTAGAATAATAAACCCATGTGACTTTGCAGCGTTTTTGGGTTTGTACTAGATTCATAACTTGTCATTATACACATGTGGATAGGTTGACATGTAGTAGGTAAGGACTCCTGGGGGCTGAAGTGCCTTCTACGACTTGAAGGCCCATAGGATGTCCATAATCTACGTCATTCTGCACATAAATTTGCCCGCTTTGGACACCCTCCCAGACAACTTCATCTTGCTGCCCGTTCCTGTCCTCAGATGAAATGAGGTGGATGAAAGTAAAAACATTGAAAAAAAAAAAGTGATTGAGAGGGTGAGACGCAGCTCCAACCCCCTTTGGCCGCTCCGGGGCCATCTGCAGCAGCCCCCCAAACGCCTCGCTCGCTCGCCAACTGCTCCTCTCCACTCGCTCCTTGGCCCGTGCCCGACAGCGCGTGCGCTTCTCCGCTTCGTTAGCTGCGCGTCCGCATACAACTAGAGCGACCGCTGCGGCGGAAATGGCCTCCACCAACGAAAACCCTAATGAAAAAAAACTATCAAAAAACCTGAGCAATCTGCCAAAAAAGAAGTTTATAACCCCATAGACCACGTCAGCGCTCACCTGCTGACGTGGCTTAGCGATAGGGGCTTATCACTAAATTCTGTACTTCTGGTTTATTATTTTCAATAATGAACCTTTGGAATCGAGCATGAAAAAAAAAAACGCTGCAAATCCCTGCACAACGGTTTATTATTTTGTATAGAATACCCTTCTGTTACAGATCACAGCTCTATGTATAGATAACCCGTCTATGTAATATAATATGTACTATTCTATGCATATTTATGTAGATCGCAGACCCTCCGTAGGTTAGTACCTAACCCCGTACTCGTTACTAGGTACCTACCTAAATCACGAGTTAAATGTTGCTAAAATAACTCTGCCGATGACAAACAGTACCTAACAAAAAGAAACACACATAATGAAGTTCTGAAAAGAAATTGTTGATTAGGAGTGAAAAAAGTTGCAAAAGTACCTACCAACAAACTCCAGCCCCTTCTACGTAGATGGTATAATGAACCGTTGTGTAATAATTTACCGTAGTAATAATTTACCCATCAATAATACTTCAACGTTTGTTCAAGTTTCACTACCTACCAACAAACTCCAAAAGAGCCATCATTTTTCAAATTAAATAATATCACAGAACAACCAACTCGACTTCATACTCCGCCAATATAATCAGGTGATCCCTACCAATGATTGGCCGTATTCACAAATTCCTATTGTGGGCGCGTCTCTGGTTACGAGATTTGGTTTGAATTGTATACAATTTCATTCACACTGGAGTCGAAAATGCCTGTCGGTGCAAACTTCGGGGCCTTACTGTTGTAATCGTTACTTGTGTGACTATCCTGCCTACAAACCTACTTATGGCTATGTCAGTAATGGATGGCGAGTTAAGGCTGAAATTTGGCAGCGAAAAGTCTACAAGTAAATTACCTGAAGTTTGTAGGTTGGCAGCGGCCCCGTAGTCAGCGTTGCACAGGTTCTGACTTCGGGTACAGGGTATGGTACGGCTGTAAATTCCTAACGATAAAACTAATAATTTGGAGGCCTGATGGCAGTTCGAAAGGTGACTCTACTGTTCTAAAAAGGATGTGAAAGAATCTCAATACGTCAAGGTAACGGAATTTATTAGAGGAAACGTGACAACATGAAGTGGGGTCGCGAAGGCGCAAAAGAAAAGACAGAATGTACAAGATGAAATTGAATGGTCGCGAGTTACGGAAATTACATGAATGGGGAGGAGAACTAAGAAAGTAAGTATGTCAGATAAGTGTAATTTAAGATGTTGAAAATGTGGCACCAGAGTCGAGGGTTCAGCGATGGGTTCGGACGTCGATGATACGAGGGACAAGGGAGATTTCTTGGGGCCAAAGATGTGGAGAGTTCTGGAACAGACGGGTATAACCCCTTTTGTGACTCTCGTTAGGAAGTGTGATGCACCAAGCCTGAGGGGCGCTATTACGCGAATGATATCGCTTAGGTAAAGATAAGTAATAATAGGGATGATTCCTACCTCCGCTGGAACGGTGGTCCGATCGGTCCAGGGATGGTCCTTCCGGGCTTCTGGTCCAGGGATGAATTCCTGGGGCTCCGGGGCGATTGTTCTTGGCTGCTGGCTCCTGGAACAAGTAGACTTCCACGGCAGTACGGAGTACACACTTGGGTTCAAATGTGCCTTCCGGTGGGGTCGTATCGCCTTCTCTCTCTCTCTTGCTCGACTGTTATTTTTGCGTGTCCGAATTGAAACCGTTTCCGTGCCAAGTCCGCTCGTCTTCTTTCTCAGGGGGATCGATCGTGGGAGGGATAAAATAACTAAACTCGCTCTGAACCAACGCAACTACCACTCTCAACACTACTCTTCTACTTTAACTCAAAATCTCTCAAATACTATACTATAAAATCGCAGGTCTGGTCTCAGGTAGATCTCGGTGAACTGTGTGTCGAGTTGTGGGGAGCGGGGGTATTTATACTCTTCCCCTCCCTTGCGCGTAGGGGAGGCGCAGAAGGACCTGACTCCTTATGGTCCAACGCTGAGTCGGCGGGAGGGACCGCCCGAATCGGAGGGAAGAAACCGCCCGAGTCAAATTGCGGGAAAACTCCGCTTTCAAAAGTGGCAATTTGACTACATCACCTTCCCCTTAAAAGAAGCCGTTGTCCTCGACGGCTTGACACCATTTTCTTCGTCTGGGATTTCTGAGGGGGCGATGCGACCGCTGCATTAAGCGACTAGACGTGATAGTTACTCTATTTTTTTAATCTAAATACTTTATCGCTTAAGGACACTGACTTTATGAGACTAGATGTTTATCGATCGACTGAACAAGAAATTCGGGACTGTATTGACACAGGTAGGACTTATTTAACGAACTAACATTACTTTGACAAAAGTGACAATGGGGTGAGACTGACTGGATTACTGGACAAGTGACAACTCAACCGACTTACATTGCAACTGACACGTTCATTTGTTGTCAATGGAGACATTAAACTTAGACCAACGAAATAACTCAAAGACTTATTGAAACATTGAAACAGACTGAAGTAACTGACTTATTTTAAAACGAAACAAATAGGCATTACTTAACCCAACTTGACAACTTAGATTACATAGTACGTAACTGACTTACATGACACAGATTACCTAATAAAGAACGCTAGCATTGGTCCGACTGGCACAAATAAAAATGGACACCCCTACATGAATTAGTACGGAAGTAAAATTAAAACATCCTAAAAAGGCAGTCGGAGACTAACACGCCAAAGGGAGCGTGGGGAGACTGGTACTTCAATAATGATAGTGCACGGGGCTGGGTTACAATACCTCTGACTGACACATACTTACAAATAGACTAACACAAATAAATTTAGGGGCTTCTTAAACCTTAGATCATGCTGAAATGACTGGCTATCACATCAGACTACACAATAAAACTGGTACGTAAATAAAAAAACTACAACAGGCAATAAGAAAGAAAGTTAAACATCACCATACAACTCGACTGACAAAATATTTACACAAAAAAAATAGACAGGGGCACATTAAAGGAATTTGATACTAGAAAAATGAGCGAATTCGAAGCGACGTCGACTACGACGGACAAGTACTATCTACACGGTACGGAGTCCAGGATTAACTGGCTGGCCAAAATTTCGAACGGTAGTATATAGGGCCATGAGCCGACTAAAAAAAAAATTTTTTTTTTTTTTTCTAACGGGAAAATATCAATTTACAAGAACAGGAATCGATGAGGAGCATCATGTAAAATACTTCCACAGACTGGGCTATTATGATACAATTGGCTTAACGACTTAACTTTTTAATACAACAAAATGACTGCCAACGGGCGAAAAGGAACAAAGAACACGAGAAATCAGTAAAACATAGAATCAAAATTATTCATACAATTAAGCTTTCGCCACATGGAGGTCACTGGCCTTTCTCCAGTGGGGCGGAGGTCGGTGTCTCCTTCTGAGGCGTGGCCGGCAAAGATGATGGCAGTTGAGGGCCCAGAGGGATTGGATGGGGCTCCGTTGGGTGTCGGCGATTGTACCTAGTTACGTAGGCTTGGATCACGCACCCATGACACAACAGGCGGGGACGGCCCAGCGGGTGAGTGCATCGGGGAAGGGTAGCGGATGTTCCTTCCTTCAGCCATTTGGCGGTCCATCGTCTGAGAGTCGTGCGGCAAAACTCGCAAAAGTTACCATGGAGCTTCATTTGATCCCGATAGCACGATGCGCAAACGCCCTTGTTAGGCCTGGGAAGAGCTTGCTCGTCGCCGTCAGGGCAGTTGTAGTTCTCTGTTGGCACCAACCGGGTGGTAATCTTGGGCGGGCGACGGGGGGAGGTCTCCTGGGCTGCTCGTTGCCAGTTGTCGACACAGGGTTTGTCGGCCGGGGCGATCCACATGCGGGAGCGGGGAATAACGAGGGGTGTCACGCTCCGTTCAGGTGGAGTGAGTTCTGGGTCCGAGGGTTTGGTCGGCGGGCCATCCTCGGTTTCCCGGACCACAGCCTCGGCCCATTCATAGGCCTCTCGGTTAACGCGGCAGATCGCTACTTCCTGGGTTAGACCAGCAACAGTCTTTTCGAGCGTATCGACTCGTTGCAGCAATTTGTGGTACTGGGCCCACGGGACCACGGGTGGATCTGCATTCTCGGCGGCTACCAGGGGTGGGTTGGATTCGCTTACCGGTCGGGGTGTCAGCGGCGAGTACGCCGGCGTGTAAATCGGGGACGGCGGATCATTGGGGTCGGTGGAACCCTTGGCTGTCGTGGGTTTCTGCGGGATCTCCACGCGGCGACTCGGGAGGTCGGCGGGGTCAATGGTTACAGTGGATACCCAGGGTTCGCTGGGGGTTGGGGCACCTCTTTCTTGGCGACCAATAGTCGAGGCAGTGGGGAAATCTGAACAAAAGCCGAAGGTCAATGTGGTTAGGTCCAGGCGTCTAGGGTTCGGCATAATCAAGAAATGGGGTTCCTGTGTGCTACCTGTGGGGGCTTGGGAGTCCATCCTAGTTCCAATCGTCTGGCTGGCAAAAGAGAAACGGACTTCAATTTTCCCTTGCTCACACTCATTACCCAAACAATACCATTCCCTCAGCTCTCGGTACACATCACATCCACCGGAAAGCACATCAGGGAATTGTTGTTCCAAAATGACACATCCTATCCTAACCTTCCTGATATTGGTCACGGGGTCAAAAAGATGAGCGGGGATCCGCCCCAGAATTCCTAACATTATCTGGCTAGTGGATTGTCCTAACTGGGGTTGGGGATGGTTTTTCCCCCTGAGTCCTAGTGGGAGGTTCCTAAGGGTGCAATTTTTAAGGGGGTAGGGTTTTTTTGGGGAATCGGCTGCCCTACCGGTACCTACACCTATAGTATCGTCCGAGGAAGGGACGATCTCTAATTCGGGAGGGCGACGGCCTGGCGGAGCACCAAGTTTCAATACCGTAGGGAGCGCGACGCTGGGTTCAGTCTCGTGTACTGGGGCCTCCCGTTCCGGGGCTGTTGGTGACCCGTTTCTCAAATCGGGTTCATCAGGTAAGGTGTAGATCCTCTCAGAAGACGTCCGTATCACACGGAGGGGTCCAATCCAGGGGCGCCAGCGCCTTCGCGCGACGTGTATGGTTGGTTCCTCTTGACATGGACACACCGATTGCTTCCCAGCCAGAGCATAGGGGCTGCACTCTATACGGCGGATAGTGTCACATACTGTTCCCATCGTTCGGCTCGAGGCAGTCGGGGTTCGTCTGGATACCGGTAGATTTTCCTCTTCTTGGTCCGTACATAGACTTCTGGGCGGACCGAGGACGTCTATTCCGGCGGTTCGGATATCCATTGGTACCCTCATCATCAAGTCTAACCCCATTAAGTTTAGTCCTTGACTAGTGGCGGGCAGAATGTGGAAGTTGTGGGGGAAATCATGTGGGCCCACTCGAACCCTGAGGGTTTGCGTTCCTCTGAACTGAATAGGTTTCCCCCCGGCGTCTCGGGCTTCTCGTTCGGTAGGTTTCAGCATGCTTCCGGGTATGGTGTGGCTTAGTAGCGACACCTGGGCACCGGTGTCAACTACCATTGGCACAAGTGTCTCGTTTAGTAGGACTGGAACTGTGATGGCGGGTCCGGGATGTTCCACAGTGACGGGGGTTATCCACGGGTTCTGGACCATCCACTGCGGCGGGTCATCTGTTCCGGCCGTTGCGGTGGGTGGATTCCCGGTTGCGGGTTGGCAGGCTCCGTGAGGTCCATCTTCGAGGACCATTCTGTCTGGGTTCAATTCTGTCGTTGGGTGCCATCCTGGGGTCATGGTGTCATTGGGTTCCGCGACACTCTGGACCCGAGGGGATTCGGTCGGGTTCGCGTTCTGATTGATCGGTGGATTTGAGCTTGGGTTCGTCTTTCTCCATCCTGGTGCATAGGGGTGCGTGGGTGCGGGAATATGTTGAGTTTCCCGAATGTGCCTCTGTAGGACACCACAGTCGCGCTCCAGGTGATCAATGGCACCACAGTAAGTGCATCCAGTAAAGTGTTTGGCTCCCGGACGGTCGGGGCATTCGGCGGCGTAATGTGCAAACACACCGCAATAGCGGCATTTAACAGGGGCCGGCGAAGCGGGTCGAGGTAAGAAATGGGGCGGAATCTCACGGACCGGTGGTGCGTACGCCGGGTTCGTGTCAGTGGGGCGGGGTGTATGGTGTGGATTCATCCCCGTAGGATGGTGCTGGGTGCGGTTGGGGCACTCGCGTGCGAAGTGGCCACCTCGGCCACAAACATAACAACCGCCGTTGTTCCGAGGATCTCTGAGCTGTCCTCTTGGATACACTGCACCCACGTTCCATGGTTCTTCCGAACCGGTCCCGGTTGACAAGGTTTCACTCAGATCGAGTGTTCTTGTAACCGTGTCGTCGAACGAGGTGGGGCAATTACTGGCAACCGCCGTCCGGAGGTGTCCCTCGAGGCCCCGAATGAATGCTCGCTTCGCACGATCTTCTATCGTCGGGTGTCGCACGCCCACCTCCCAATCGGGATAAGTGGCGCGAACCAGGCGTCCAGCTAAGCGGCGAACTCGGTCAGCATATTGGACTAGGGACTCGGACTCTTCCTTCCGGCATTCCGCCAACCGGTGAGAGAGGGCCTCTGTGCTCTCTCTTCCGAACCATCTCAACAGGCCAACCTTGGCTAGGCTATATGGGGCAGCAGCCTGACGCCATTCTGGGTGGCTGACCAGACAGTTGAATGCGACCCCTTTGAGCTTGATTCGAAGGAGTCCGGCCCTTTCAGTTTCTGTCATGTCCGGGGTAGCGTCCTCTATCAACTCAAAATAATCGGAAAGAGGCAGGGCTTCTGGGTCCGATGGGTCCCAGGTGGAAAGGGAGTCTATCATGGTGCGAGTGAACTTCGGAGGTTGGCGCTCCTGGGCCTTTATTTCGCCCAAAACTTCGCGGTGTGAGTCCAGCATGATCCGGCCTAAAGCCAATATAGACCTTTCCATCGGTGTCAAATCCGGGTCGTCGCTCCTTACTTCGCTGTCTAATAAATTAGAAGTAGCCATCGCTAACGGGGTAGTGACCAACTAAGCGAAAGTGGATGCGAGCGAACACTGTTACAAAAAAAGTGAAAGAACACTAATAACCAGAAAAATTCAAAATACTAAAAGACAAAGAAAATACGCGAAATAGATTGCGGAACAGACACGGAATGATGAAATACAATAAAACGACAATATTTAATACAAATGAAATTGAAACTGACAAGAAAATACGCGAACTAATTGCGAAAAAGCACGAAATCGAAAATAATACCTAAGTCGAATGAGAAATCGAAAAGTAGGTACTACTTATTTCAAGAACAATCACACAGACAAAATGATTGTAAAACAAAAGAAACGATAACGAGAATAATAATTGAATTAGGAAACGAACTAGACAGATACGAGTTTAAATGAAGGATGACTGGAAATTATCCGAAAATCGCGGAATTATTTCAAAGACAACAAGGATGAAGAATCGAAAATAATTATTAAACGAGAATATACGAAAATTATTTCAAAATAGATAGAACAAGAATAATAAATGAAATACTCTACACGAATAAAATGCTAATGTAAGAGAAAGGGAAAGGACAACATCGGCGAGAGCGCCGGTAAAATAATATTCGAGGAGTGAAGGAAGGCTGCGAAAGTTGTGTCAAAAATGGCGATCCACAGGGTTTTTGAGGCGGAGTGGAGGTTTCTACGCAGTAAAAGGACGACGAAGGAGAGTTGATACGAAAGAATAACACGGAAAAGGATAAGGGTCAACTTTGAGTGAAGTCGGAGGAATAACAACAAGGGAACAAAATGGCGTCTCACAAGGTTTTGAGACGTAATGCAGCTGCGTGCGAGGGCAAGGGGAAGTAAACACGATGAAATATAGTGAAAGTCCACACAAAACGAAAGGTTTAGGGTCAATGTCGACTACAAGGTTCTCTTGCGAGCGGAATAACGGACAACGACGTAGTGGGGTCACAATTGTGGAGGGAAACAGGTATCGAACCCAACAATGAGGCCAGGCAGTCGGTTTAAGTGGTCAAGTTTGGCGGTTTTACCGCTGGAGATGGGTGCAATGACTGGTTCAGTGGGGTCTACCTGAGGGGTATTATCCACTGAAATAGCGTCTCTTACAAGTTGTTATGGGTTCGGATTGAATGAACTCGTTCAACCTTCGAGGGAAAGTCCTATTGAACGCTTGACTTTTACGATGGAACTTAACAACGGCCTGTCTCAACTGGCAAATGCAACGGGTCGTTCGCCTATTGCGCAGTATTGTGGGTTCGAAAGTGAGTTTGGTTGAACGTGCTGGGTTCAACTCTCGGGGAATTTCTCACGAAATATTGATTTTTGCGGGAGATTGCACCCAGGCGGCGTATTCGTAACGGATTTTTATACGTGTTTTTCTGCCGAAATGGGGTCAATGGGGTCACACCGTATAAAATTCCCGCTGGTTTCCGTAAATTTCCTAATTTCCCCGGAAAAATCCCTTCCACCATATTTTTACTTGAAAAACGTGAATTGAAGTACAACAAAAATGATAAATTGTGACCAATATACAAGGAATATTTCAACACATAAACATATATATAAAAGAAATGAGAAAATAGCAATAAATGTAATAATATTTACAACACAATATATACAAGGATCACTCTACTTTTTCAGGACCTAGTAGGTGATATTTTTGGAGGATCGGGGGAACTTGGGGAATTTCGCGAGACTCTGGATGCCGTGTGTAACCTAGCCGTGTGCCTACCTACTGGGTTCGGATTTCTGAGAGTGCATGAAATCCCCAGTTCTGACACCAAATTTGTAATCGTTACTTGTGTGACTATCCTGCCTACAAACCTACTTATGGCTATGTCAGTAATGGATGGCGAGATAAGGCTGAAATTTGGCAGCGAAAAGTCTACAAGTAAATTACCTGAAGTTTGTAGGTTGGCAGCGGCCCCGTAGTCAGCGTTGCACAGGTTCTGACTTCGGGTACAGGTTATGGTACGGCTGTAAATTCCTAACGATAAAACTAATAATTTGGAGGCCTGATGGCAGTTCGAAAGGTGACTCTACTGTTCTAAAAAGGATGTGAAAGAATCTCAATACGTCAAGGTAACGGAATTTATTAGAGGAAACGTGACAACATGAAGTGGGGTCGCGAAGGCGCAAAAGAAAAGACAGAATGTACAAGATGAAATTGAATGGTCGCGAGTTACGGAAATTACATGAATGGGGAGGAGAACTAAGAAAGTAAGTATGTCAGATAAGTGTAATTTAAGATGTTGAAAATGTGGCACCAGAGTCGAGGGTTCAGCGATGGGTTCGGACGTCGATGATACGAGGGACAAGGGAGATTTCTTGGGGCCAAAGATGTGGAGAGTTCTGGAACAGACGGGTATAACCCCTTTTGTGACTCTCGTTAGGAAGTGTGATGCACCAAGCCTGAGGGGCGCTATTACGCGAATGATATCGCTTAGGTAAAGATAAGTAATAATAGGGATGATTCCTACCTCCGCTGGAACGGTGGTCCGATCGGTCCAGGGATGGTCCTTCCGGGCTTCTGGTCCAGGGATGAATTCCTGGGGCTCCGGGGCGATTGTTCTTGGCTGCTGGCTCCTGGAACAAGTAGACTTCCACGGCAGTACGGAGTACACACTTGGGTTCAAATGTGCCTTCCGGTGGGGTCGTATCGCCTTCTCTCTCTCTCTTGCTCGACTGTTATTTTTGCGTGTCCGAATTGAAACCGTTTCCGTGCCAAGTCCGCTCGTCTTCTTTCTCAGGGGGATCGATCGTGGGAGGGATAAAATAACTAAACTCGCTCTGAACCAACGCAACTACCACTCTCAACACTACTCTTCTACTTTAACTCAAAATCTCTCAAATACTATACTATAAAATCGCAGGTCTGGTCTCAGGTAGATCTCGGTGAACTGTGTGTCGAGTTGTGGGGAGCGGGGGTATTTATACTCTTCCCCTCCCTTGCGCGTAGGGGAGGCGCAGAAGGACCTGACTCCTTATGGTCCAACGCTGAGTCGGCGGGAGGGACCGCCCGAATCGGAGGGAAGAAACCGCCCGAGTCAAATTGCGGGAAAACTCCGCTTTCAAAAGTGGCAATTTGACTACACTGTGAACAAACGGCTGGACGTACGATGCTCCGGATGGTCTTAAAAAACTCGCAAGTTCAAGAACTATTTAAAACCGTAAAAATATTTACGTAAAAAAATGGTATAGGCGTTTTGAAAATTTCAACCCCTATTTTGAACCCCTTAGAGATGACTCACAGTAACGTCGAGCTTCGAGGACCAACTAGACGCCGAACGGAACCTATAACCCGAATTTCATCAATTTTTTTTCATGGTAACTAAGAAAAGTGGCCCGTACGGCGTACGGCGTACGGCGGACAGACAGAAATATTTTTATTGCAGTTTTGGATTCTACATACCTTGAAACGTAAACCATCAAATTTTGAGGGGGGGTAAGAATTTTTTTTTTCATGCTCGATTCCAATGGTTCATTATTGAAAATAATAAACCAAAAATTTCATGTTCGCGCATGTGCAGACAAAAGTTACAGTACGAATCCAATGAAATTCACAAGGAACTATCAAAGTAATATTTCTGATCGATTCTCCAAGTGTGCACATTTCAACGACATTTAAGGTAGTTATGGGCGTTTCAAATATTCCAAGTTTGAGCATGCGCAGATGAAAGCTACCGTATGATTTTGATAATGGACTATCTACGATCCAGCCCGCGCACACCCTCAAAATTTCAGCACTCTACGACTATTTTACGTGTAGTTAACAGCGTTACGAGGAAATGGTCAAAATTTCACATTAGCGCATGCGCAGACGAAAGTTACAGTACGATTCCAATGAAACTCGTATGGAACTATCAAAGTCCTATTCCTGATCGTCCCTCCAAGTTTGAACTCATTTCAACGATATTTAAGGTAGTTATGGGCGTTTCAAGTATTTCAGGTTTGCACATGCGTAGATGAATGTTACAGTACTTGTTCAATGACTATGGTATGAGACCATCTGTGAGACAACCCGCACCTACCCTCCAAAATTTAAGCCCATTTCGACCATTATTTCGGGTAGTTATGGGCGTTACAAGGAATTACCACAGACAAACACGGAACCAAACAGTGTCTTTTTCGCCTAATGGCATTTTCCTTCATGTAATACGTAAGTAAATATTTGGTAATTTCTATTAAAAATTATAATTTAAACGCTTGCATACGAGTCTGCAACACATTGGGACATAGAATTTAGGGATAATTCACGGTATCATTTACGGGTTGCAAGACTACCACGAACCGGGTTACACAGTGGTGCAAGGATACCAAATTCGATACTATAGAAAATAATGACTTTCTTCATTACGTATGTTGCTGACTACCTTGTTTACCAACCTTTTTGGTTTATTATTTTCAATAATGAACCATTGGAATCGAGCATGAAAAAAAAAATTCTTACCCCCCCTCAAAATTTGATGGTTTACGTTTCAAGGTATGTAGAATCCAAAACTGCAATAAAAATATTTCTGTCTGTCCGCCGTACGCCGTACGCCGTACGCCGTACGCCGTACGCCGTACGGGCCACTTTTCTTAGTTACCATGAAAAAAAATTGATGAAATTCGGGTTATAGGTCCCGTTCGGCGTCTAGTTGGTCCTCGAAGCTCGACGTTACTGTGAGTCATCTCTAAGGGGTTCAAAATAGGGGTTGAAATTTTCAAAACGCCTATACCATTTTTTTACGTAAATAATTTTACGGTTTTAAATAGTTCTTGAACTTGCGAGTTTTTTAAGACCATCCGGAGCATCGTACGTCCAGCCGTTCGTTCACAGTAAGGCCCCGAAGTTTGCACCGACAGGCATTTTCGACTCCAGTGTGAATGAAATTGTATACAATTCAAACCAAATCTGGTAACCAGAGACGCGCCCACAATAGGAATTTGCGAATACGGCCAATCATTGGTAGGGATCACCTGATTATATTGGCGGAGTATGATGTCGAGTTGGTTGTTCTGTGATATTATTTCGCTTGAAAAATGATGGCTCTTTTGGAGTTTGTTGGTAGGTAGTGAAACTTGAACAAACGTTGAAGTATTATTGATGGGTAAATTATTACTACGGTAAATCATTACTCAACGGTAAATTATTACACAACGGTTCATTATACCATCTACGTAGAAGGGGCTGGAGTTTGTTGGTAGGTACTTTTGCAACTTTTTTCACTCCTCATCAACAATTTCTATTCAGAACTTCATTATGTGTGTTTCTTTTTGTTAGGTACTGTTTGTCATCGGCAGAATTATTTTAGCAACATTTAACTCGTGATTTAGGTAGGTACCTAGTAACGAGTACGGGGTTAGGTACTAACCTACGGAAGGTCTGCGATCTACATAATATGTATATAATAGAATAGTACATATCATATTATATAGAAGGGTTATCTATACATAGAGCTGTGATCTGTAACAGGAGGGTATTCTATACAAAATAATAAACCGTTGTGCAGGGATTTGCAGCGTTTTTTCATCATGCTCAGCTCAGCTACCGCGCCAGGTACGGGGGTACGGTTAACAAGAAAATATTCAATAAAATCACACGATTCCAACGAGTAGTGAACGGTTTTTGTACGATGAAAAATGGCAAACATGAAGTTCCGTAGAAACGAATCGGTTGTAAGCGAAAATCATCAGAATATCAACTGTAACGCTTGTTTACCGGTATCGCATAACGGTTTCGTATAACGCTTTTCGGGTCCATGTGCCAAAGTAAAGACATAAAATGTCAAAAATTCTAACCCCTCCTCAAAATTTTATGGTTTACGTTTCAAGGTAAGTAGAATCCGAAAATGCAATAAAAAACGCTGTAAATCCCTGCACAACGGTTTATTATTTTGTACAGAATACCCTTCTGTTACAGATCACAGCTCTCTGTATAGATAACCCGTCTATATAATATAATATGTACTACCCTATACATATTATGAGAATCGCAGATCCTCCGTAGGTTAGTACCTAACCCCGTACTCGTTACTAGGTACCTACCTAAATCACGAGTTAAATGTTGCTAAAATAATTCTGCCGATGACAAACAGTACCTAACAAAAAGAAACACACATAATGAAGTTCTGAATAGAAATTGTTGATGAGGAGTGAAAAAAGTTGCAAAAGTACCTACCAACAAACTCCAGCCCCTTCTACGTAGATGGTATAATGAACCGTTGTGTAATAATTTACCGTTGAGTAATGATTTACCGTAGTAATAATTTACCCATCAATAATACTTCAACGTTTGTTCAAGTTTCACTACCTACCAACAAACTCCAAAAGAGCCATCATTTTTCAAGCGAAATAATATCACAGAACAACCAACTCGACATCATACTCCGCCAATATAATTAATAAAACTCCTCCTACCTCTTCGAATTAATTTTAAAATAATACAGCCGATGTCAAACAGTAACTAAAACGGCAAAAAGAAACGCAAATAATGGCCCTTCTGCGTAGATCACTGTTTTCTGTGGTCAATACCTATAATGAACCGTTGTGCCCATCAATAATACTTCAACGGTTGGTCAAGTTGCAAAAGTACCGATCAAAAAAATCCAGCCCCTTCTTGGTAGATGAACCGTTGTGTAATAATTTGCCGTTGTCTAATAATTTACCATTGTGTAATAATTTACCCATCAATAATACTTCAACGTTTGTTCAAGTTTCACAAGTACCTACCAACTAAATCCAATAGTCCATCACTTATCAAATGAAATAATATCGCAGAACAACCAACTCGACTTCATACAGCCATCCTTGATTATAATCAGGTGCTCCCTAGCGATGATATCCGGGCCGGATTTATACCGTTTGATTCACGATCGTGCTGACGAAGCTTTTTGGTGCACACGAACGGTTGGACGTACGGTGCTCCGGGTGGTCTCAAAAAATTGTTTAGCTCAAGGCAAATTTAATAACGTAAAAAAAACCATACCCCTCTATCGAAAGTTTTCGAGCTACGGCGTTCTGAAAATTTCAACCCCTATTTTGAACCCCTTAGAGATGAGTGACAGTAACGTCGAGCTTCGAGGACCAACTAGACCCCAAACGGAACCTATAACCCGAATTTCATCAATTTTGTTTCATGGTAACTAAGAAAAGTGGCCCGTACGGCGTACGGCGGACAGACAGAAATTTTTTTATTGAATTTTCGGATTCTACATACCTTGAAACGTAAACTATCAAATTTTGAGGGGGGGTTAGCCTTTTTTTTCATGCTCGATTCCAATGGTTCATTATTGAAAATAATAAACCAAAAATTTCGTTCTGTCCGCCGGGGCTGGATTTTGTTGATCGGTACTTTTCCGACTTGGCCAACCGTTGAAGTATTATTGATGGGCAAGTTACTATACAACGGTTCATTATACTTGACCAAGAGGGTAGGTACTGACCACAGAAAACAGTGATCTACGCAGAAGGGGCATCTATTTCACTCCACATCAACAATTTTCCTTCAGAACTTCATTATTTGCGTTTCTTTTTGCCATTTTAGTTACTGTTTGTCATCGACAGAATTATTTTAGCAACATTTAACTCGTGATTTAGGTAGGTACCTAGTAACGAGTACGGGGTTAGGTACTAACCTACGGAGGATCTGCGATTCTCATAATGTATAGAGTAGTACATATCATATTATATAGACGGGTTATCTATACATAGAGCTGTGATCTGTAACAGGAGGGTATTCTGTACAAAATAATAAACCGTTGTGCAGGGATTTACAGCGTTTTTTGTTGTTCTTCACCTGAAACTCCTTGATGAGATGCGAAATTTTCGTAACTTGTTTGTTGCCGTTTCAGAATTCGTACAAGTGGAACCTCGTTGCCCTTAATGTCGATTTTGAAACCAAACTGTGTTCAACCAAATGGAAAATTTGACTCGAACAACAGCTGAGAACTTGAATAGGGGTGTCCTGTGGTGATATTTACACGCACGGAGTAAGGAACCGATTTACCAGTCAACGATAACAAGGCGATCCATTCCCTTTCTATGGTTCACTATAATCACGGTAAAGTGCACAAAAGATTCAGGTTTCCATATCTTATATAGTGCATTGTAGGTTGATGGTTCGCATCATCCCAGCAGGTGCTTTGAAATAACGTTTGCGGTTGTCCTATTATCCTCATACAGTAGTTCTGATGAGACTCATTTCGAATTCAGTAGTACACCATACCGACGTGGAAAACGGGGGTTTCGGGACACGTAAAAGAAGAGGTGCCTAACAAAAAAAAAATCTAATAAATTATTATTCAAAAAGGTGAAATGTAGCGGAAAAGGGGCAGTGCGTGCGCCCCGAGGCCCTCCAAGCCCATTAGAAGTCTAATTGGCCGTCAATCAAACGTCCAGAGCCATCAACTCGGGATCATTATGGCAACTGCTATGGAAATCAATCAGAATATGTCGAATGCCCGCTCGGGGTGGACGATTTTTTCCCACCTTCGATTGACTCACGCGAAGGCAACACGAAGGTTTTTGCCAGCTAATCGGAACTGTTACAGCGATTCATTAACATTATTTGCTGTAGGGGACGATTACAAAATCAGGTTTCGTTATAATAATAGTCGAATATGACAGTTTTTATAGGTTATATCACAGTATCATTATTTATACGTATTGTGATGGCTCTTTTGGATTTTGTTGATAGGTACCTACTTTTGTAACTTGAACAAACTTTATGCTTCATGAATAACAACAAGTAATTTTTATTAATGATTGGATTATTGAATTCCGCGTATTTTTATGAAAGCAATTCCCGGTCTAGCTTCAGAAATCGATTTAGGGCTTTCCTGGGGGCTCGAGGGTAGGTACCTATTGACCACAGAAAACAATCGAGAGGGGGCTGCGTGACCTGCGCAGAAGAGGGGCATCTATACAGATAAATAGTGAACCGTTGTTCAATAATTTGCAGCGTTTTTATTCCATTTTCGGATTCTACATACTACCTTGAAACGGAAACCGTCAAATTTTGGGCAAATCACAAGAAAATTCAATGGGTTTGGGCAAACGCTTCTGAGCAAAAGTAGTGGGTTTAGGAAAATACGGAAAGACAGGACCTGACATGCGGAAAATAGTTTATTATTTGTGGAATTGAGTTAGTCTCCGTCACTTCCCTCCAAGTTATTCGTCGTCCTCTTCGAATCCGAGGTTGTATCGCTGATTTAAATTTTCCAGGTACTTCAAAATATCTTTGTCCAGTACGTAAGTCCTCTATATCTCATCAAGTCTGTCGAGCTTGTCTCTAATGCTTTTTCTCGAAGGATTTATGGATCCTAGAATTCAGCATTAGGAATTAGAAAATAGACATTAGAAATTGGGAATTAGATTTTAGGAATTAGATAAGAACCTTTTATTTTTTCGAGCTGGATTTATTCAACTCTACTTGAATTTCCTTTTATTACTCGAATTTCCTTTTATTTCTACTTGAATTTCCTTCAATACCTCGATTGCGACGTGGATGTTTGGGTGCGACGAATAAAACTGACGATTGAAGTCGCTACGGAACGGCTCAGCACCGTTCGTAGTCCTCAGGAAGTTGCCCGGTGGCGAAGAAGCCCACAGTAGCTGTGGGAAAGAACGAAACTTCGACGAAAGCCGTAAGTAGTATAAAGTAAATTCACTGGTAATTAAGGGTGCATCCATCATCAAACTCGTAAAAGCGTTGTAAACTAAGTCCGGCTGTAGGCACATGGCTTTTCGAGCTTATCGCGCTGAAGATAATTTGCTCACCTTTGCTCTAACCCATCGAGCTTTCGGCGGCCTTTCACTTCCGATTTGCCCAAGGTCATGGCGCTCAAATTTTTAGGGATGTGGGGGGGGGGGGGGGGGGAGGGGGTTAAATCATGCTCGATACCGAAGCTATCGAGCTAACGAGCAAGACGTAACCAGGGGTGGATGCAGAAATGATAAGAAGGGGAGGGGGGAGTATATCAATGAAAAATGCAAAATAGAATTGTCGTGGTATCCTCCCAGAACCACAACCTTGCTATGTGAAATTAAGATCTCGCTAAATAAACCTAGAAGTGGGGAAGGAAGTCGCAGGAGAGCTGAGGGACAACCTGGGGATCCCCACCATCCTCCACTACTTGGAGGATGGAGGGAGACCCCCTAGACCCAAGCCTATAAAAACTCGCCTCCTTCGCCTTTCTAGCCATTCTACGCTCTCCTCTAGTCGCTGACTACTCTCTCTCTCTCTCTCTCCTAGCTCCTCATCTCTCTCCTAACCTAAAAGATTCTGGGAATGGTGGTGGTCCGCCCATAACCAAACCAGGCAACACTCCTAAAAGATTCCGAGCATGGTGGTGGTACGCCCATAACCAAAACGGACACTTCCAAAAAGATCCCGGGCATGGTGGTGGTCCGCCCATAACCAAACAGGGCACATCCTCCCTCACACCTCTCGTGGTGGATGTGCGCTCCATCACATCCATCACAAGAATTCTAGAAAGAAGAAAGAAAACGTCCGATTTCCGACCCGTGGGTACCACTTGTTAAATTTACTGACTGAAATCAGTACGAAGTCAAACAGCTGCCTAACACGTGGGACGTCAGGAGGTAATTTGAAATTGTATAACGCCGAATGTCCCCGATTTGAATGGGGTATGTATCAGCAGTGACGATCAAGGACTTCTCATGGAAATACGAAGGAATCGTCAACTTCTTCAGTGCATCAAAGGAGCTATAAGGACCAACGAAAAAGAGGCGAGAGGCGAGGGAAAAAACGGATCCCGACATCTTCGAGAGCTCTTTTCAGGTAAAATGCTAAAACCTAATTAGTAACAAAATAACAAAGGTGACCGCAGGAGAAGCCGCCTCAGAACCTCAACCTCCGCACCCATTTCTTTCTTCCTATTCAGTGAGTCCCTTTCAACGTTAATTCGCTATTCCATTTCCGTTTCCTTCCTATTGTGGTAAAAGTTAAAAGTCGATAGTAGAAACGGGTCTGTTGTGTGGAAAGCTAAAGTTCCGGCGATTTGGAAAAAAAAATTGGAACTCCACGAGGAAGCAAACCCTGAGAGGAGGGGTGATAATGGAGAGACAAGGGAGAACAGTTTGGGAGGCCTATTATTTTTCGCTAGCTGGATGGTTGTTGTAATTTGTACGGGGAGTAGAGTTAATTTGGGTTATAATAATCGTAAAAATTCACAATGAGGACTGGGATTACACTTTTACCATCAACCGGGGTGATCTTAATACGTCGGGGTGAAGATGATCGTCTCATCCGTTGTCCACAAGAAAGTGTTGAACATGGAAATGTTGTTGCGGTGTACTCGAATCGGAATGAGCGATGTGGTTAAGGCAACGTGTTCACAACAATCCTTTATGTATGATGGCGTTGGTTTCATCCCGAGGAGCTCGGCAAAGAGGGAAATATCAGCCAAAATACCCGAGCGGCTGTGAAGGAGGTTGAAGCCGAAAACCTCCTCACCTACCTACAGCGACCAGAACACTGTTTACATTTACACGGCAGAACTGCTAGGGGTTTGCACCCACCCCCACCACAACTAATTCTGCTCCTTGTGGGCCATTCTCGAGGGGCGCCTGCCTGAACACTTCAACAGGTTTAGGAATCGTTTCGATTCTGTGCTTGAGATGTATTTAGGTATATCTGAGGCCGATAGCTACAATTTATAATCGATGTTGCTTACTTGACCAATAAATTCGTCAAATTCAATGGAATCAATTCGCAACTTCAAGGTGGTGAACTCAATTTCATACAAACGAAATCTGTTGTGATTTACCAGTTTTTAATCCAGTCGGATAAGAATAGTGAATAGTATCCTGCATAGGATATTGAAATCGCTTTGATGAAAGTTTACTGTGAACACTTCCAAACGACTGGACAGATTTTGATGGAGATTTTTGCATCGTGTTCTAGGGGGTCCTAAATGGAGGTCCTGATGTTAGAATCCATTTCTACCCGTGCGTTTTCCGGGAAATGACGGAAAATCTCACAACCGTACTGGTTGAAAGTTGTGTCGGAACCTCCCTTTCACCACCCATTTTTATACCTCTTCGAAATTTCCACGGAATGTCTGGTACCAACGGAGCAACGACGATGAGAAGGAAATTCGTCGCGAGAGAAATTCGAAACAGTTGATGAGATACCAGTAACGTTTTTTGGGTCGCTTTTTCATGTCGTGACGTTTTTTGGCCGGTGGGCCCATGCTAAAAGAAATCAACTCGACATCTAGTAAATGAGACTTGCGCATTCATCTCACTAACACTGAACCTCATTTTAAGAAATTGGCTCTGAACCACAACAATCCCACACACAGCTGTTTGTATTACATTCATAACAAGTACCTACTATTATTTTTGTAAATTTCGTTCTGTTTTAATAGCATATTCAATTACATTATTCCTTTAATTCGAATTTTACTATTTGGAACCCCCTCCCCTTTCCCCACCCACACTTAAGGATTTTCAAATTAGGTGGGCGTTGAAAAATATTCAACTCCTAAAGGGGGCGGCAGGTTTAAAAACGCTGCAAAGTCCTTGTCACATGGGTTTGTTATTCTATGGACGTACCTACAGAAATGCTGGCTGTTCATTTATTGTTGCTTTCATGTAAAATAATTGAAATAGCTATTTCTGATGGTTTCCACCAATGGTGGTACGCTCCTTTTTTTTATTTTATTTTTTTATTATCGTTGATCATTGGTAGTGCCATTTAATTGTCTTGATCCACGTGTTGACACTTTTCCTAATGTTATTATACAAATTGATGGTGATTTCAGACGATTTCGCAGGTTTTTGACTCATAAAAAATCGATTTTGGTAGCTGAACATCTGGTACAACCTCAATTTTCCACTCCTTGGTCAAAATCGACTTCATATTCGATCTTCTCGTCCAAAAAAACATGGAAACCGATACTTCAAAAGCTCATGTTACCAACATGTTGCTAAAACGCAAAAGTACCTATTTTTACACACATTTTCACTCATAACACCCCTGGGTGTATTCCGATCGGGCTGAAAAGTTTCGGGACACAACTAGGGCCCAAATGGAGCATGTGTGCGAAAGAACGATTTTTTTAGACCGAAAATGAAGCCTGTACACGTGATACGGCGGACGGCGGACGGCGTACGGCGGACGGACATTGCATTTTTGGAATCTACGCACCTTGAAACGGAAAAGAAAAAAGTTTGAGGGGGTGTTATAAAAATTTTTTGCTGAGCGATTACATAGGTGTATTATTCACAGAATAATAAACCAAAAGGTTGAGAACCACTGGTCTAGTTGGTCCGCGATGCTCGGTGTTACTATCGGTCACCTCTAAGGGGTGACAAATTAATGTTTTGAATTTCCAGGCCGCCGTTATGTCGAATTTTATACTCGTACGTTTTTAAGCTAGTCTCGTACTGAGGAATTTGTTGAGACCACCCTGAGCCTTGCTGTCCAGCGCACAGTTTTCATTGCTAGGAAACACCTGATTCGCACGGCTGCATGAAATCGAGTTGGTTTTTCCGTGATATTATTTCATTTGAAAAATGATGGCTGTTTTGGATTTTGTTGATAGGTACTTTTGCAACTTGAATAATATTAATGGTAGAATTCTTGAATACACCGTATGTTTATGAAACTGTAATATTGCCCGGCTGGCTCCAGTATACTCGATTTACGACTTTCCTGGGGGGCAGCTCGAGGGCATTGACCACAGAAAACAGCGATCTACGCAGAAGGGGCATCTATACAGGTAAATAATGAACCGTTATGTAATAAATTGCAGCGTTTTAAACGAAAGTAGGTTCCACTCTTAGAATTTTGAGACCAACCGCACTCTCCTACGATGAATAGTTAGTTTTCCATGATTTTTCAGAATGGAGCTTTAATTTAAAAATATAAACAGAAGCCATGGGTGGATAGGGAAAAGATCTTTCTGAATCTCTCGCCTATTATACTGTACAAATTCACCGATTTTTTTCAATTCTACGGACATGATATGTGTAAGCTGTAAGGCGCAACCATTACCGACATCCAGCCACAGACCCATAAAACCCGTGTCGGCGCCTTGTTAGGTTTTCCAAGCAAAAATACGTCACGGACCAGTATTGTTTTTCTTACTTAGCCCCTCGTTAGAGTCGAAGCTTGATTTTCTTCACATCATCTGGAAACGGTTTGAAAAGATGGGCGTGGCCGAGTGTGGAACGAATGGAAATGAAATGAGATCGCGGTCAGTGGGTGCCGCCGGTCATCACCTCAGTTTCCTTTGTACTCGTAGTCTCGGAAATCTCGCTGTTTGCTTCTTTCTGTCTGCAGATTCGCCATGCATCCAAGACGATTGATACTTATGGCGGCACCTCTTTAAATGTACCGAAATGGACAGAGTAGCAGGTAAGATCCGTAGTGCAGCCTTCGTCAGAATCTCAAGAGGAGAACTCAATTGCTTCAGCTACGTACACGCAAATTACCTACATTTGACCGTCACGATATATAATTTTACTTTTATGGTAGGTACATTTACATTTAGATAATTACATTTGTTCTTTCGGTAGTGAAACTAATATGGAGGGATCGAACAGTTCTATTAACCATGATTAAAACCGTGATTAGGAACGTCCAATCTTGATTAAAACGCTGCAAATCCCTGCACAACGGTTTATTATTTTGTACAGAATACCCTCCTGCTACAGATCACAGCTCTCTGTATAGATAACCCGTCTATATAATATAATATGTACTATTCTATACATATTATATTGATCGCAGAGCCTCCGTAGGTTAGTACCTAACCCAGTACTCGTTACTAGGTACCTACCTAAATCACGAGTTGAATGTTGCTAAAATAGTTCTGTCGATGACAAACAGTAACTAAAATGGCAAAAAGAAACGCAAATAATGAAGTTCTGAAGGGACATTTTTGATTGGAGTGAAAAAAGTTGCAAACGTACCTACCAACAAACTCCAGCCCCTTCTACGTAGATGGTATAATGAACTGTTGTGTAATAATTTACCATTGTGTAATAATTTGTCACTGTGTAATAATTTACCCGTCAATAATACTTCAACGTTTGTTCAAGTTTCACTACCTATCAACAAACTCCAAAAGAGCCATCATTTTTCAGATGAAATAATATCACAGAACAACCAACTCGACTTCAAGCTCCGTGAATATAATCAGGTGATCCCTAGCAATGATTTTATCTCATCCCAATTCCCGATTGTTAGCGCGTCCCTAGTGATGATATTTGGGCTGAATGTATACCTACAATTTCATTCACCCTGCTGTTGAAAATGCCTGTCGGTGCAAACTTCTGGGCCTTACTGTGAACTAACGGCTGGACGTACAATGCTCCGGGTGGTCTTAAAAAACTCCCAAGCTCGAGAACTATTTAAAACCGTAAAAAAATTCGAGAAAACGGCGTCCTGGAGACTTCAACCCCTTATTTTCCCCCCTTAGGGATGACTGACATTAACGCCGAGCTTCGAGGACCAACTATACCCCAAATGGGAACTATAAACCGAATTTCGTCAATTTTGGTTCATGGTAACTAAGAAAAGTGTTCAGTACGGCGAACGGCGGACGGACAGAAATGTTGTTATTGCATTTTCGGATTCTACATACCTTGAAACGGAAACCATCAAATTTGGGGGGGGGGGGGGTTACAAAAAAATTTCTTTTTCATGCTCGATTAGGTATTGAAAATAATAAACCAAAAAATTAAAAAAAAAATTATCATCATTTTTTTTAAAGGATGCTGAGGGCTATGGTAATGCATTGCATGGATCAGGTAATTTAAAAATGCCCTGTAGGTAAATGAGGGTCAATTTTCCACTGATTCGGAAACGGTGTATAGTTATTAAGCAGCGGGAAACGGTGATAGGTAACACTAATAATTGATTAGTCATCTAATTTTGAATTCCCTCTGATGTGACATAATGTCCCAAAGACAGTAGTCTAGACGGGGAGAACATTTTATTGAAATCACTAATAGTTTTTCGAAAAAAAAGGTTTTTTTGCGCTCAGATAGGTACTTTTTATGTACTCGAAAAATTACCCATTTTGGATATTTTTCGTCAGTACGAACTGAATATTGTAGTCCTCCTTCAATCCTTATTTCAATCCTACTTAATATTGTAGTCCTCCTTCAATCCTTAAAAAATAGGCCAGAACTTGGTTTTCGTTCTTATAGGTAGCTATAATATTCATGATGCGAATCGGATGTAAAATTTAGTTTCCTAGGAACTAAATCATTCCCAATGAAATCGTGGAAAACCATTTCAAAGAAAAAAAAGGAGATATTGAAAGGTTGTCTATTTCCACTAATACAGGAAAAATACACTGTTATACCGGTTTTGGTGATCAAACCATCGTCAATAACAAACAATAACTGTTATTGTTTGCAATAACTATTATTGTTGGCTACTGATGATGGTTTGATCACCGAAACCGGTATAACAGTATTGGTGATAATAGACAACCTTTCAATATCTCCTTTTTGGTTCCTAATCTGCAAAGCAGCGGAAGCTTTGTTTTCACTTTCAAAATGAAATTTTTTTGTGATCCAAAATCAAAATTTCCAGTTGCATTTTGCGATTCAGGGCCTCTTGAACAAATTTGGTTTTGTGTCTGTCTGTCCACATTTCCTTGCCACAGCCATAATTTCCACAATTTTGATCCGATTTCAATCAAAATTTCAGGAATTGTGTGGGTTTATCGCTAGATGGTCCCCTGTTAGTTTCATCATGATCGAATCAACTGTAGCCTCTGCGCAGGCGCTAACGAGATTTTCTTGTTACGGTCATAACTCCATCAATTTTGAACGGATTTTGGTCGGATTTTCAGGGATGATGCGGGTAAGGTCCCTTGAGGTTTCATCATGATTGAATCAGCGGTGGCAGTGGTACGTGGCACTGGCACCGCGTAAATTCCAAACGTCGAGCATTCCTGTCCACCATCTCTATGGCTACGGAATAACGTTTAAACCTTTTTTGCCCCCTTGCTTTGTACTGCCCAAAAATAACGTTTTAAAATTTTTAGTTGCCCAGCATTCTATCGTCATGAGCATGGCGAACCGGTCATTTCTAGTTTTCTGAAAATTTAATGGTGACATACTGCGATGGCCACGAGGAAACTTCTGTGCCATGTCCTTGGCAGTGTATTTTTCTTTGTAAATTTCCTACCCTGAACTGATCAAGCCTTCGAACAGTGTGAACCTCCACAAACTCATTAGTGAATAATTTCAGTTAAGGTTTACTCCAAGGCAGTGGAATGTAACGACTTCGGGTGACATCGCAAGAAATTCTTACGGATCCGAGGGTCGGGGAATGTACCCAATCCCACCCCTCCGAAGAGCGGATTGCATTTTGATTACAGGGCAAAGATGGGTCCAACCGATTCACCGTTGTCTTGTTAGCAGATGATTCAAGTTGGAAATGAAGACATTGACTACCAACGAGCAAGGGAAGCCAGAGCTCGTTTACATCGCCTTTTCCCACTGTTCACACCTTTCTGAGGTAACCTGACTACGTGATAAAAACTGGGATGGGGATGAGGACTAGGTGTGCACCTAATAAGGTAATGCAGGTGGTTATGATGAGTTCATCAGTAAAAAAATTCGTCCCTAGAACTGAATCGGCTTTTTTTTCCAACGGGCTATGTGACATTTTCTAAAGTTTTGAGAAAACGGAACCCAATTCCCAAGTACTGCTCAAAATTTCTTCCATACGTCTCAAATAGTAAGTGTACTGCACATTTTCTGGCAACTGTTCGATTTTTAAACCCGTTTAAACACGTACAAAATCGTTGAACAAGTACAAAATTTCCATTTGCAAGTCGGTCACATAGCCCCTTTCAAAAAAAAAAAAAAAAAAAATCGTGGTTTTTAGATTGAAATACATGGCGGAAGGTATAAAAACAGCATTCCATAAACAGAATTATGAACTTTACTGAACGTTTTTAAATAAATGTGAAACAAACTTGACTCAAAATTAGGGTGAAATGTTGCTATGACAAACTTTTGTATCAAGAAAACAGTTACTGTTTCTCATCTTTCTACTGTGGAGAGCGTGAAAACTATTTCCGGACGTCTAAAAAATGTGCGATGGGTGTTTGAATTTATCCATCTTATCAATTTACTTGGGCAACACGAAGGTAATTTTCAAGTATTAGGCAGACAAATTGAGCGAACCCTACCTCAAATCGTGTTTGGAGAGTGTGGCGTTTCCTAACGGTAGGCAGGATTGGATGGGTAGGAAGCTAATACCCAGCGGATGTACCACAGCGAGTGTTATTTGTTCCTTAGGGGTCTTTTGCTAGCACCCCGTGGATGAACCACAGCGAGTGCTAGAGAGAAGGGAGGAAGGTAACTAATACCCTGCGGATGTACCACAGCGAGTATTAGGCGCTCCTTAGGAGTCTTTTGCTAGCACCCCGCGGATGAACCACAGCGAGTATTAGGCGCTCCTTAGGAGTCTTTTGCTAGCACCCCGCGGATGAACCACAGCGAGTATTAGGCGCTCCTTAGGAGTCTTTTGCTAGCACCCCGCGGATAAACCACAGCGAGTATTAGGCGCTCCTTAGGAGTCTTTTGCTAGCACCCCGCGGATAAACCACAGCGAGTATTAGGCGCTCCTTAGGAGTCTTTTGCTAGCACCCCGCGGATGAACCACAGCGAGTATTAGGCACTCCTTAGGAGTCTTTTGCTAGCACCCCGCGGATGAACCACAGCGAGTATTAGGCGCACCTTAGGAGTCTTTTGCTAGCACCCCGCGGATGAACCACAGCGAGTATTAGGCGCTCCTTAGGAGTCTTTTGCTAGCACCCCGCGGATGAACCACAGCGAGTATTAGGCGTACCTTAGGAGTCTTTTGCTAGCACCCCGCGGATGAACCACAGCGAGTATTAGGCGCTCCTTAGGAGTCTTTTGCTAGCACCCCGCGGATGAACCACAGCGAGTATTAGGCGCTCCTTAGGAGTCTTTTGCTAGCACCCCGGGGATGAACCACAGCGAGTATTAGGCGCTCCTTAGGAGTCTTTTGCTAGCACCCCGCGGATGAACCACAGCGAGTATTAGGCGCACCTTAGGAGTCTTTTGCTAGCACCCCGCGGATGAACCACAGCGAGTATTAGGCGCTCCTTAGGAGTCTTTTGCTAGCACCCCGCGGATGAACCACAGCGAGTATTAGGCGCACCTTAGGAGTCTTTTGCTAGCACCCCGCGGATGAACCACAGCGAGTATTAGGCGCTCCTTAGGAGTCTTTTGCTAGCACTCCGCGGATGAACCACAGCGAGTGCTAGAGGAGAGAGAGGAAGGCGCCCCACAGATGTACCACAGCAGGCACCAGGAGGAAGTAGGTGAATACCCCGCGGATGAACCACGGCGAGTGCAGGAGAAGGGTAGGAGAGACAGAAGTCGCAAGTCGGAGAGTGATCAGTCAAATGACGAGCTGGGCTAGCAGGGCTGCTTATAAAGGGCCCTTTCCACCCGCCCCCCGTCCACAGTCGGCCGTTACAACCGTTGAGGGGCGATGGCGGTTGATGGAAGGGACCCTCCTCCTACTTTCCCCTCGGTGTCGTTCAGCTAGTCGTTCCCTTCGTTTATTTGGTTAAATCTTTCAATATTACATAGGAGTGGTTATTGTAGAGATTTGAGGGGAACCCCGACAGAGAGCATTGATTCAATCCCACTGCTGAGTTTCAGTTACCTCCACTGAATCTTATTATGAGTTATGTAGGAAGCTACCTTATCTAATGATTGGCTATCCAGTATTTGTTCTCAGCCCACGAAGCGGTAAATCCGAAAAGTACCTACACGCTTAAAACTTATAATGATACTGTTCAGGTATAATAATTCCATGATAATGGAAATTTATATGGCCTGAAGGCGGAGCTTCGCAAAGGCCTAATAGAGCCATCACTCTTGGGTAGTTGCTGGCCCATCCTGGAGGGGTCACGTGAGTTCGAAGGGCCGTTAGTAGGGAATAAAATTGCAAATGACCCCTTACCCATCCTAGTCCTTAAAAGTCTTGCAGTATAAGGGGAAAAAAAGCTACTAGTTGGCGGACTTTTAAGAGTCTGTGTTTCTCTTGCGTGTGGTCTACCTCATTATAGAGTCCGCCCTCCTTCCCTTCCAGTTGATTAAAAGTGAATTAATGGGTGAGGCTTCCAGCTAGAAGTTATATTTTCAGGCGGTGGAGGAAGGCTAGTTAGATCCCCCTCCCAACAAACACTTCTCATTACCTACGTCTTTAGCACGCCCCTGTGCGTGCTGATTCCGGTTAGCAACGTTCAACTTTTCAAATTATAGTTATTTTTAAATTGCCCGAATCTCGTTTCTCAGTTAGAGCTGGTCGGGATTCCGTTCCAGAATGAATGTCTACAAAACGGTGACTACATACTATCAACTATAATAGTAGTTGCAGGCCTACCGCTTACCCATTCTTTATTAACCACTAAAGAAATTATCGTTCTCACCCCCAAAACCTTTGAGTCTCGCGAGGTCTGAACGAAGAATCTATAATAGGCATTATAATATGATAAACGCTGCAAATTAAATGGAGGGTAGGTGGTGGGGCACAGTGCCATATAAATATTTCATCAAATCCCAAACGTGAATTCCTCGCCACGCGCATAATAACTTCCGTTTTAATCGAAAATGTATGATTAAATTCCCAAGGGCTGAGGGCTGAGGTGTTTCAATATGATTCTTGTGGGCATACTCAGTTGTTTGCAAATCCAATTCCATTCTCCACTAGGGCTACTGGAGCCAGACTTGAAAGATAATGATTGCAACAAAGCTTCGTGTAACACTTCGGCAGGCTTTTTCTATCTTTGTTTTGGAGCCGACGAGCCAGTTTCGTAAAGCTGATCTAGAACCATCTCAAATTACGAAAGGTCACAATTTTTTTTTTTGCCGTTTAGGTCTCGCTAACTATGAAAGTCTGTGTGACGACAAACTGCGAACAGGAAGAGGGTGAATAGGCGGGTCCGCTGGGCCTGTGTCAAAAAGAGGACGGCTAACGAGACCGAAATCGCCGTTTTCCACTCCTCTTACCAAAACGCATTTCTTTGCCACCTTCCATCACCTTATTTTCACCTTTTTTTTTCGAGATAATATGAAAGAAAGAGTGTTGTCACCGTTTTTATGCTGACAATGTGTGAGGAAGGGGAGGGAAATTGATGGGTTCACGTCGATGCGTTTTTAAGGGGGATGATGTCGTGAAAATATTTTGGCAACATTTCAGCTCCTCGTGATCTCGTGTGTCGGTTAAGGAGCCATTTCCTTCTCCGGAAAAAAACTGAAAGAAGTGAAAAACGTAGGAAAGATTTCCAGTCATGCAGCTTAACCTTATGTTCGAGCCTACTAGGCGTTGTTGACATTATATACAATTATTTGAAACTTCAAACAAGCCATGGATTTTTTTTCCGGCTAAATATTAGGGTTTCTGGACTTGATGATAACAGTTCTTATATTCTTCTCTCGACTGGGTCCATTCTATCGACTGGAATAAATTATTATACATTGCAATTCGTGTGTTTTCGAGCCGAGAAACAATGTTGGCTGTTCATTTATTATTTCTTTCACGTGCAATAATTTAAATAGCTATTTTTGACGGTTTCCACATATTTAGGCCCCCAAAAACTCGAATTAGGCTCCTTTGTTGACGAATTATCTTTGATCATTGACAGTGCCATTTAATTGTCTTCATTCACCTCTTAATACTACTTCTAGTGTTATTATACAAATTTATAGTGATTTCAGACAATTTCCCAGGTTTTTGAATCACAAAAAATGAATTTTGGAAGCTGAAACGTCGTTAGAACCATCATTTTCCACTCTTCGGTCAAAATCGACTTCAATTTCGGCCCCCTCGCCTAAAAACCATGGAAAACGATATCTCACAAGCTCGTGTTACTAAAACACAAAAAAAAACCTATTTTTACACCCATAACACCCTTGGGTATATTCCGATCGGGCTGCAAATTGTCGGGACACAACTAGGGCCCAAATGGAGCATGTGTGTGAAAGAACGAATTTTTTAGGCCGAAAATAAAGGTAGATATGGATGATGCGGCTTACGGCGAACGGACATGGCTTTGGTTTATTTTGGAACCTTGAAATGTTTTTTACAAAAATTGAGGGGGGTCTTCAAAAAATTGTTAGCTGAGGAATACATAGGTGTGTTATTCATAGAATAATAACAGAATAATAAACCAAAATCGCCGTCTTAATTGTGATTAGTGTATTAAAGGCAAGCAGCTATAGAAAACTAGCCGGTACGTGAATACTGTTTCGCAGATGGCTGGGTACGTTCCTCATGCTTTGTCATATTCATAGCTACTGACGAAATTATAGCAGATACATACCTACTCATTTTGCGTGTTTGGAGTGATCATAGTATTTTCAATAGACAGTTAGGCAAACAACGTTACTGCGCAGTTCGAGATTTGGTCAGAAGTGAAGAGCGGAGAAGGAGAAGGAGGCGAGGAAGTGCAATTTTATACAGGAAGCTCAAGCGAAGTAGAAGGGTTGACATGGGGCTTCCTTTATTGGAGTTGGTTAGACAGGGCGACGTAAAACCTGCTCTACCCAACCCTCAGGGCCCAGTGGGTTGTTTCTAGGCCATTCTACGGACAGTGGTCGATTTCATCTTACTGGGTGGTTCAGATGAAAAAATTATTGTACTGTCAAAACAATTATTATCACACGGATAAACGCTTCAAATTCGTCAACAAGGGTATATTATTTTCTATACATAAAGCTTCAAGGGCCGGTTTCACCAACGCAGCTTAAACCTGGTATCAATAAATCATGGATTCAAATTTGATCTGCGGTTCAGAGCTTTCACAGTTTCACCAACGTTTTTGATCCGCGGTTTAGCCGAATTTGGGTTTAAGCCGAGATTGTTTAGTTTGCATCAGCATTGCTATCCCCAGAAACACCAATTCCGTATTGCAGATGACATGGACTAGAGATGCTCATCCATAAGTGGTGGACCTGTTCTGGGTGTTCTTCTATGGATAATTACGTTTTGGCCGCCATCCACTGTTGTGGAGACATTAAACTGTATAATAGTAACCAGGTGCGGAAGTTTCGCGATTTTTTCTCACCTATGCCTCTGTCATTCGGAGAACTTCCACTCGACTCCACTCTGTCATTACTACAAAAGATCATCTTACATCTTTCGAGACAGCTGATTGCCATTCTACCTACTGCTCTTGATGATAAATCATAGATAGCCTAACTAGGCTCTTTTATAAAAGGTATCTACTTTTTTACAATAATTCGCTGTATGCAGAAGTTGTACATGTACTTATTAGCGCAGTCTGCAAGTACCTACCACGTACTATGAAGGTTTGTTTACCTACTCGAAGAAATAAATAATGATGGGTCCGACGTTGTTGCCTACCTGGTTTGGTGTAAAATTATATTTATTACACATTATTATTGGTTGCACTCACATTTCTGTTTCGAAAACTAGAAGGCTTTCTATTGCATCGAGCACGAAGCTCATCCCTTCCTTGGGAAGGCGGAACCTCGCGAAAACGCTGCAAAGTCCTTGTCACATGGGTTTATTATTCTATTGGACAAACCTACAGAAATGATGGCTGTTTATTTATTGTTTCTTTCATATAAAATAATTTAAATAGCTATCTCTGGTGGTTTCCACCAATTTTGGCCCCCAAAACACGAATAAGGCACGCTCCATTTTTTTTTTTAAATAAATTATCTCTGATCATTGATAGTACCATTTAATCGTCTTGATCCACCCCTTTTGACACTCTTTCCAGTGTTATTCTACAAATTGATGGTGATTTCAGACGATTTCCCAGGTTTTTGACTCATAAAAAATCAATTTCGGGAGCTGAACATCTGGTAGAACCTCAATTTTCTATTCTTTGGTCAAAATCGACTTCATATTCGGTCTTCTCGTTCCCAAAGACATGAAAAACGATACCTTAAAAGCTCATTTTATTATCATGTCGCTAAAACACAAAAAGTACCTATTTTTACACACATTTTCACTCATAACACCCCTGGGTATATTCCGATCGGGCTGAAAAGTTTCGGGACACAACTAGGGCCCAAATGGAGCATGTGTGCGAAAGAACGATTTTTTTAGACCGAAAATGAAGCCTGTACACGTGATACGGCGGACGGCGTACGGCGGACGGACATTGCATTTTTGGAATCTACGCACCTTGAAACGGAAAAGAAAAAATTTTGAGGGGGTGTTATAAACATTTTTTGCTGAGCGAATACATAGGTGTATTATTCGCAGAATAATACACCAAAATCGCCGTCATCCCACTTGTGGAAATGCTCGACCCTTTCGCGAATTATCGCCGTCGGGGCACGGCCACTTCCAGAAGTTCATTGAAATCTTCATCCGAGGATGACTCAAACACTTCAAACGATTCATCGCACTAAATGTTGATGCAAGTTGGTAAGTATGAAAAACACTGATAAAATAGATTTCAAAATGGCGATGGCCTGGCGGAGAATCTGAGATCAACCGTGGAAACGAGGTATTAACTTAATGCGCCGTTGGCGCGAGTTATTCCTAGATTAGGCGTTCGTGAAACTGTCTTTTCTCAGAATCGATGGCTTAAACCTCAGCCGAGATTGAATTCTGGATAATCCGCGTTGGTGAAACCGGCCCTAAGACTTGAAGTTGAGTCTGCTCGCGATGTGCAAAAGTGTTGGTTTATTATTCTGTGAATAATACACCTATGTATTCGCTCAGCAAAAAATTTTTATAACACCCCCCTCAAAATTTTTTCTTTTCCGTTTCAAGGTGCGTAGATTCCTAAAATGCAATGTCCGTCCGCCGTACGCCGTATCACGTGTACAGGCTTCATTTTCGGTGTAAAAAAGTCGTTCTTTCGCACACATGCTCCATTTGGGCCCTAGTTGTGTCCCGAAACTTTTCAGCCCGATCGGAATATACAGAGGGGGGTTATGAGTGAAAATATGTGTAAAAATAGGTACTTTTTGCGTTTTAGCAACATATTGGTAACATGAGCTTTTAAGGTATCGTTTTTCATGTTTTTGGGGACGAGAAGACCGAATATGAAGTCGATTTTGACAAGAATAGAAAATTGAGGTTCTACCAGATGTTCAGCTCCCGAAATTGATTTTTTATGAGTCAAAAACCTGGGAAATCGTCTGAAATCACCATCAACTTGTAGAATAACACTGGAAAAATTGCCAACAGGTGGATCAAGACGATTAAATGGTACTCTCAATGATCAGAGAAAATTTATTTAAAAAAAAAAAGGAGCGTACCTTATTCGTGTTTTGGGGGCCAAAATTGGTGGAAACCACCAGAGATAGCTATTTCAATTATTTTATATGAAAGAAACAATAAAAAAAAACCACAGTCATGCAGCATGGCTATAAGAGCGAATTTTCGAAGTTTTCGGCATCTTCCTCCTCCGCCTAAAATTTTCTGAAAATTAATTTTCGGCCAATGTTTTCCCAACTTGATACCATACAAAATTAAAACAGGAGTAGTTTTACGCAAAGTAAAATTTGGGGTGGAAGGAGGGGGAGGGGGAAATCAAAAATGTTTTGAATACCAGAAGAGTACCTAGGTATTGGATACGTAACAAATTTTTTGTTCCATTTTTTTCCGAGTAACACCTCGGTTTGTAGATTTTCCAACGCTGAACACGATGGTGAAGTCAGAATTGCGATATCCCATTCCGTTATCAGATTAGAGCAGACGAACCAGGAAGAACGTCTCAAGAAATAACCACGTTCCTTCATCTTCAAAGTGCTCCAGTTTGAGAATGGAATGAGATATCGCAATTCTGATTTCACCATCGTGTTTAGCGTACAAAAACCTTTAAAATGAGGTGTCACTTGTCAGACTTTTTCATTTTGGGAATTTATGGGTAATTTCCCCCCCCCTAAAACTCCCCAAAACTCCCCCTTAGAGTGACCCGATTCTGCCCATCTTCGAACTTAGCCTGTCGATTGCCAAGACAGATTTTTCGTGCAAATTTGAACTTTTTATCTCAATTCTTTCGAGAGTTATCGTCTGGAATGACACAAACATATATAAATATATAAATATATATATATATATACATATACATATAATTTTTGGTGTCCTTCGGCAGTGAATTCAGGATGGTCTGAAACGGATTTTGGTATAAAAATCTTTCGGAAATTCGAGTTTTAAAAATTTTGGACCGAGAACAATAGCTTCCTTTTCTTCGAAAATTCGCTAATAAACAGCCAACATCTCTGTAGGTATGTCCAATAGAATAATAAACCCATGTGACAAGGACTTTGCAGCGTTTTTTTCTTGTAAAACCAGTCGTTTGAGCCCAAATGTGTAGGGTGGACGGGAACTGGCTCACTGATGGCATCATATTCCAGGCAATTCGTGTATTGCAGAGGGTAAATGGCAGCTCCCACCCGACCATGAAACTGTCGTCAGACCATTCGCAACTGCCACTCACGAAGGGAAACTGAGGAATGGAGAGATCTCCCCATCACAGGTTGTTATGGTCATTACATAGCACAGTGGTAAATATTACTGTTGTCGATCAAAAATCATTGATCACAGCGCATGCGTACCAACTCTGAGCTGCCCAGACAAAATAGTACCTACTTGTTCAAGTCATATATTGTGTGTTAACCCTGAAAAAGTACGGTCCGTAACTAAAATGAAATTGCACCCGCCAGGTACTTCAAATTCTTCTCCCGGAACGCGCTGGTCGTCGACACCCTTGCAACGTACCGAGTTCACTAGAATTTTCAACGTTTGAGCATTAATTTCCCTTCCATAACTTAGTAAGTAGGTACCTGTGTTGCATAAGGACCTTCGAACACTGAATGATTTATTGTCACGCCCCAAAAGTAACTTTGTTTCCACTTTAATTAAAAAAAAAAAATCAAATTTCATACGAAGTGAAGAAGTTTGTGATTTGAACACTGGTGCATGCTATAATATTTATTTATATAAGTATGTAAATAACTAACTCTATGCTATTAGAATTTTCATGTTTTTTTGCTTCCTCACCACCGAGGGTAGGGAAGCCTTGGATTCGTGATTGAGTAAAAAAAATTTATGTCTTCCAAAATGAAAATGTCCACTTCCATTTTTGCGTTTCAGACATCGAGGAATATTTTTGGTTCCGTGTCTGTCTGTCTGTGGTAATTCCTTGTAACGCCCATAACTACCCGAAATAATGGTCAAAATGGGCTGGAATTTTGAGGGTAGGTAGGGGTTTGGTCACAGACGGTTCCATACCAAAATCACTGAAAAAGTACGGTAACTTTGGGCTGCGCATGCGCAAACGTAAAATACTTGAAAAGCTCACAACTACCCTAAATATCGTTGAAATGAGTTCAAACTTGGAGGGTCGATCAGGAATAATACTTTGATTGTTCCAAATGAATTGCATTGGAATCGTACAGTAACTTTCATCTGCGCATGCGCGAACATGAAATGTTGTCCGTTTCCTTGTAACGCTTCTAACTACGCGAAAAACAGTCGCACAGAGCTGAAATTTTGAGGGTACACGTGGGTTTGATTGCAAATGGTTCCTTTTCAAAATCAAGGAAATCGTTTGGTCTGCGTATGCGCAAACGTTAAATACTTGAAACGCCCGTAACTACTTTAAATATCGTTGAAATGAGTTCAGATTTGAAGAGTCGATCAAGAATAATTCTTTGATAGTTCCATAAGAATTTCATTCGTCTGCGCATGCGCGAACATGAAATGTTGCCCGTTTCCTTGTAACGCTTCTAACTACGCGAAAAACAGTCGTAGAGAGCTGAAATTTTGAGGGTACACGTGGGTTGGATCGCAGATGGTCCCGTATCAAAACGAACCTACCTAACTATTCTATAAGTTCATGTGATTCAAGTGAGGAAGCTATACTGCCTACTCGAATTGGCACTTTTTTTTTAAGCGTTAATTTCGTTGCTTTGGGAAACTACCTAATGGTGGTTCTGAGCGTGGGATGCACTGCAAAACAAGGTCCGAAAAAATACAACTCCATTTAGTTGACACAGTTCAGTTCACAGTTGATTTACGACTCCTATGCCCTTGGACACCCCTCTTAGGTCCTAAATACGAGAATTCAACTACAGCGTGCGAAATTGTGTTCAGTGCCTATATTTTTGCTTGATTCTGAAAAATGTGAAACTGGTCAGGGGCTGAAAATGAGACGTATTTAAGGCTTCGTTTCCTAAAAGCAACATCTTTACATCTCCCTAAAAAAAGGATACGTTACCTTCCTATTCTGGGATTATAAATCAATAAAGAAGGGTTTCCTAATTGTTGATGTGGGAGGGAAAAATACGTTCGTTGAGAGAGATCGTTTTCAAAAAACCTCCAACGTCGAATACACGCCCACATCGCCGAATCTCCACAAGCCACGCGTTAGTGGCGTTTTGGGAGGCATTAGCTCCGAGGGCTTATTAGTTTATTATCTAAAAGGAAGAGAGGGTAGCCGGTAATTAAATTCAAAGCTTCTGGCCGGAGGTCCCGCTCATTTGAGGTCATTAATTTCACGAGTTGTGGGTGTGTGGGGAATGTAGAAAAAAGGGCAGACACTCGGGGGCTAATGGTTGAAAGTTCAGGGTGTCTAGCTGGCATTGGAGACCCGATTAGATCTAATTTTTTACACGTTGCTTTATATGTATAGGTTCATACATATGAGGTAAGGTAGGTCAAGGCGGGTTCAAATTATAAATATATATATATATATATATATATATATATATGTACCTATTAGGATACTAAATCTCTGAATCCAATTCCATCCAACTCCAAATTTACATTCTCAATGGTGCAGGCAACATTTTTTGCGTTCCAACATATCGCGCTTTTCGCCAAGCTTGTGCGATTAGTTTCGAACCCCCTTCCATCTCCGCAACTTAGCTACTCTCCCATCGAGTGCGTTATCCATATCTCCTAAAAAAAACACTCCCTGTAAAAAAAGATGCCAAGCTACAGAAGGTGTGATATCCAGGTTGTGCCAAGCACTGTGCCTAATAATCTTCCGTCCACATCCGACAGTTCATTTTCGACGTTAATTTTTGAGGTATAGACTAGACTTAGCTAACAGGGTGAGGAGTGAGTTAATCTTTAGGAAGTGTGCTGCTTGGCCGGTCTAGTTACTGATTATTCAGTTCCTACACGAAGGATTCGAAGCCATCAAAATTAATTATTCACATGCTATGTGCCTGATATGTCGTAGACAGACAAGCAGCACACTTCCTAAAGATTAGCTCACTCCTCACCTCAAAATTAACGTCGAAAATGAACTGTCGGATGTGGACGGAAGATTATTAGGCACAGTGCTTGGCACAACCTGGATATCACACCTTTTGTAGCTTGGCATCTTTTTTTACAGGGAGTGTTTTTTTTTTAGGAGATATCACAAATTTTGAAAGGTCGCAAGTAAGTTTCGAAGCTGAAATCAATGTGGCTCAATGTGGCGCAACAATATCCGAAGCCTGAATGAATGTGGTGCAACGACGATATTCTCACACAAGCAATGCTAAAAATGCTTGACACTTCACATTGGAAAGGGTAGACCTCCCGTTATTCGCCATGTCACTTCGGCGTTACAGTTTTTAATTTTCGTTTTGATGGAAACACCCAAAATCACTTCACGCATTAACATGATTTGGATCGGTACTAAATTTCATAAAGATCGGTCTAGGGAAGAAAGAATGGGTGACAAAGCGCGACAAAGAATGGGTGGAACAAACAAGCCCCCATCCCCCGGAACCCCCCCTTTGCTTGTGCGAAAACGGTTAAAACTCCCAAAAGGCACTTCACCACGCCAAACCTGATCTACATACCAAATTTCATAAACATCGGTCGATGTAAAAGGGTTGAAGTGGCGAGACAAAGAATGGGTGGAAAAAAAACCACAGTCATGCAGCATGGCTATAAGAGCGAATTTTCGAAGTTTTCGGCATCTTCCTCCTCCGCCTAAAATTTTCTGAAAATTAATTTTCGGCCAATGTTTTCCCAACTTGATACCATACAAAATTAAAACAGGAGTAGTTTTACGCAAAGTAAAATTTGGGGTGGAAGGGGGAGGAGGGGGAAATCAAAAATGTTTTGAATACCAGAAGAGTACCTAGGTATTGGATACGTAACAAATTTTTTGTTCCATTTTTTGCCGAGTAACACCTCGGTTTGTAGATTTTCCAACGCTGAACACGATGGTGAAGTCAGAATTGCGATATCCCATTCCGTTATCAGATTAGAGCAGACGAACCAGGAAGAACATCTCAAGAAATAACCACGTTCCTTCATCTTCAAAGTGCTCCAGTTTGAGAATGGAATGAGATATCGCAATTCTGATTTCACCATCGTGTTCAGCGTACAAAACCCTTTAAAATGAGGTGTCACTTGTCAGACTTTTTCATTTTGGGAATTTATGGGTAATTTCCCCCCCCCCCTAAAACTCCCCAAAACTCCCCGTTAGAGTGACCCGATTCTGCCCATCTTCGAACTTAGCCTGTCGATTGCCAAGACAGATTTTTCGTGCAAATTTGAACTTTTTATCTCAATTCTTTCGAGAGTTATCGTCTGGAATGACACATACATATATAAATATATAAATATATAAATATATATATAAATATATAAATATATATATACATATAATTTTTGGTGTCTTTCGGCAGTGAATTCAGGATGGTCTGAAACGGATTTTGGTATAAAAATCTTTCGGAAATTCGAGTTTTAAAAATTTTGGACCGAGAACAATAGCTTCCTTTTCTTCGAAAATTCGCTAAAAAACGCTGCAAAGTCCTTGTCACATGGGTTTATTATTCTACTGGACATACCTACAGAGATGTTGGCTGTTTATTTATTGTTTCCTTCATATAAAATAATTGAAATAGCTATTTCTGGTAGTTTCCACCAATTTTGGCCCACAAAACACGAATTAGGTACGCTCCTTTTTTTATAAATTATGTCTGATCATTGATAGTACCATTTAATCGTCTTGATCCACCTGTTGACACTTTTTTCAGTGTTATTATACAAATTGATGGTGATTTCAGACGATTTCCCAGGTTTTTGACTCATGAAAAATCAATTTTGGGAGCTGAACATCTGGTACAACCTCAATTTTCCACTCCTTGGTCAAAATCGACTTCATATTCGGTCTTCTCGTCCCCAAAAACATGAAAAACGATACTATTTTTACTCACATTTTCACTAATAACACCCCTGGGTATATTCCGATCGGGGTGAAAAGTTTCGGGACACAACTAGGGCCCAAATGGAGCATGTGTGCGAAAGAACGATTTTTTTAGACCGAAAATGAAGCCTGTACACGTGATACGGCGGACGACGTACGGCGGACGGACATTGCATTTTGGTTTATTATTCTGTGAATGATACACCTATGTATTCGCTCAGCAAAAAATTTTTATAACACCCCCTCAAAATTTTTTCTTTTCCGTTTCAAGGTGCGTAGATTCCAAAAATGCAATGTCCGTCCGCTGTCCGCCGTACGCCGACCGCCGTACGCCGTATCACGTGTACAGGCTTCATTTTCGGTCTAAAAAAGTCGTTCTTTCGCACACATGCTCCATTTGGGCCCTAGTTGTGTCCCGAAACTTTTCAGCCCGATCGGAATATACCCAGGGGTGTTATGAGTGAAAATGTGTATAAAAATAGGTACTTTTTGCGTTTTAACAACATGTTAGTAACATGAGCTTTTGAGGTATCTTTTTCCATGTTTTTGAGGACGAGAAGACCGAATATGAAGTCGATTTTGACCAAAGACGCGGAAATTGAGGTTTTACCAAAGGTTCAGCTCCCAAAATTGGTTTTTTATGAGTCATAAACCTGGAAAACTGTCTGAAATCACCATCAATGTGTACAATAACATTGGAAAAAGTGTAAACAGGTGAATCAAGACCATTAAATGCCACTACCAATGATCAAAGATGATCTTTAAAAAAAAACGCTGCAAAGTCCTTGTCACATGGGTTTATTACTCTATTGGACACACACCTACAGAAACGTTGGCTGTTCATTTATTGCTTCATTCATATAAAATAATTTAAATAGCTATTTCTGATGGTTTCCACCAATTTTGGCCCCCAAAACACGAATCAGGTACGCTCCTTTTTTTTTTTTTTCAAATTATCGTTGATCATTGATAGTGCCATTTAATCGTCTTGATCCACCTCTTGATACTTTTTGTAGTGTTATTCTACAAATTGATGGTGATTTCAGACGATTTTCCAGGTATTTGACTTATAAAAATCAATTTTGGGAGCTGAACATCTGGTACAACCTCAATTTTCCACTCTTTGGTCAAAATCGACTTCATATTCGGTCTTCTCGTCCCCACAAACATGAAAAACGATACCTCAAAAGCTCATTTTACTAACATGTTGCTAAAACGCAAAAAAGTACCTATTTTTACACACATTTTCACTCATAACACCCCTGGGTATATTCCGATCGGGCTGAAAAGTTTCTGGACACAACTAGGGCCCAAATGGAGCATGTGTGCGAACGAACGATTTTTTTAGACCAAAAATGAAGCCTGTACACGTGATACGGCGGACGGCGTACGGCGGACGGCGGACGGCGGACGGCGGGCGGCGTACGGCGGACGGCGTACGGCGGACGGACATTGCATTTTTTGAATCTACGCACCTTGAAACGGAAAAGAAAAAATTTTGAGGGGGTGTTATAAAAATTTTTTGCTGAGCGAATACATAGGTGTATTATTCACAGAATAATAAACCAAAATGGGAAGAAAGTCACCAAACACGTATTTTGAGCCCTATTTTTCGCAGGTTTTCGAAACACCTACCGCTTCGAATTTGGTGTCAGGCGACTCAGGGTGTTTGCCCCACAAAATATATACGCGCGAATAAAATATAGAAATAACGGGGAAGGCCCGGGAGGGGGCCAAAGTTGGCCCGATTCTTCGCTCAGTTATATTAGGCTCTGGGGCAGCCGGGCGCGGGTTCATGCTTGGCATCGCTCGGCTACCGCCTCGCTTGATATTATGGTCTGTGACGTAAAACTCCCAGTACCTACTTAAGTACCTGCCTACCCACCGAAAGAGCGCTTTCGGTTGGGGGCTGCAATATTCAGTAGCGCTCCTACCGGAAAACCCTACAAAGAGCTTCAACGACTTCCTCACGTTCCCGTCCTCCGGAACATCTAGTTTTCTTCCCCCGGGCCGTTCATCTATCATCATTCTTGGTGATCTCTTCCTACCGATACTGTATTTTCTCTCGCTTTTGGAAAATTGGCGAACTTCCAGTAGAAGGATATCGCCAAACAGTGAATGTTGCAGACGCTGATGGTGAAGACTCTTCGCGTCTGCTAGGTACTTATTTCATCATTACATCCGATTCAACTGGTTCCAACCAACTAGGTACTTTTCTCTACCAAACAGTACCTACCACGTCCTCTGCTACCTGCTTCGAGCACAATACCAGACTTGTATATATCTACATAATTCTGTTCTTCCTGGCAGACAAAGGCCGGGCTGAAGACGACAACCTCTCGATCGGAAAACTTCGTTGTAGTTCTTTGAGACAACGCCTTCCCCAATATGCATCTGCCATTCAGATAAGCCCTAGTCGATCCCCTACAAGCCTACAACGAGCCTACAACCTGTCGATCCCCACAAACAACCAAATACCTATTTACCTAACTCCTTAGCTCACAGTCTGAATTTATTGTTTTCCGGAAGAGAACCTGATTTGATGCCCATAAATATTACCTACTTACGTACCTATGCTATGCTTCTTGGCGCTAAGTCTTCTTTTGATGAGTACTACTTCGGATATCTTTTAATTTTATTTTGGTACGTACTGCAACTGTGTACTACACCGTGCTCTACCTAAGTTTTGTCCTGGCAAGAAGAATACAGAAGTTCATGATTTTATCCAATTTTGGATTTATTTAATTTTTTCCTCGAACATCTACGTCAAGTTCTGCCGTGGAAAGGTAAAACGCCTCAACTCTCAAAATCACAACTTTTCGGGAGAGCGCATCTATGTTTTTGTACCGTTTCCTCTACCTATAACGTCCCTCCAGTTGATGATAAATTCAATGCTAAATGAACTGACTGACTGTGACTACCGTCGACGTTTCTTGCAGCTGTTGTAGACTTGTATTGTGTACAAACTATCCAACATTTTGGATATTCGTCTATAGGTACATTTTGGTTTATTATTTTCAATAATGAATCTTTGGAATCGAGCATGAAAATAAAAAAGTTAACCCCCCCCCCCCCTCAAAATTTGATGGTTTACGTTTCAAGGTAGGTATGTAGAATCCGAAAATGCAATAAAAAATTTCTGCCTGTCCGCCGTACGCCGTACTTGGCACTTTTCTTAGTTACCATGAACGAAAATTGGTCAAATTTGGTTTATACGTCCCGTTCCGGCTCTATCTGGTCCTCGAAGCTCGGCGTTACTGTCAGTAACGGTCATCTCTAAGGGGTGAAAAATAGGGGTTGACATTTTCAGAACGCCGTAGCTCGAAAGCTTTAAATAGAAGGGTACCTATGGTTTTTTAACTTTTTTAAATTGATCTTGAACTAAAGAATTTTTTGAGACCACCCGGAGCATTGTACGACCAGCCGTTTGTTTGCATTGAAAAGCTTCGTTAACATGATCGTGAATCAAACTGTATAAATCCGGCCCAGATATCTTCGCTAGGGAGCACCTGATTATAATCATGGATAGCTGTATGAAGAGCTGGTTGTTCTGTGATATTATTTCATTTGAAAAATGATAGCTCTTTTGGATTTTGTTGATAGATACTTTTGCAACTTGTACAACCGTTGAAGTATTATTGATGGTCAAATTATTACACAACGGTAAATTATTACACAACGGTTCATTATACTATCTACGTAGAAGGGGCACCTATACAGGTAAATTATTACACAACGGTTTATTGTTTGCCTTATGCTTCATGAAGAACTACAAATAATTAATGATTGAATTATTGATTCCCGCGCATTTGTAGGAAACTCGATTTAGGGCTTTCCTGGGGTGATCGCGAGGGTAGGTATTGACCACAGAAAACAGTGATTTACGCAGACGGGCATCTATACAGGTAAATAATAAACTTTGTGTAATAATTTGCAGCGTTTAAAAAAACACAGCTCTGCAAATTGAGGCCACTGACATACAAATTAGCATTCTATCGACAAAGTAGATTTTTTTTTCTGTCATGAAGATTTGCCCGTAATGGTCATCATGATCCCTAGACTATCCAGGGCTGTTGGGGCTGTCATGGCCTTCAGGCTATTGAATCTTTACTACACCATCGTGCATGCTTTATCCTTTCGTGCGAGAAGAGGCATCGAGTCGTCTCCTCACTTATATAGTGTTTAGATGGGGATGAAAAATGTGTCCGAATATGCCCATTTGGGGGTCTCAGTGATAGGAGGCAGTAGCCACAATCCCCCACTGAGGAGAGAAAAATGTCTGCTCCCATTTCTCTCTCATTTAATTTCTAGACTGGTGGAGACTGGTAAAATTTGGTGAGTTCGACAGCTTGGTGGGTTTCAATCGGAAAATGAGTTTGGAACTTGACAAGTGAGCTTTATAGTGCATGGACTCAACCGTCCAACTGGGAATCAAACTCATACAGACAAACTGAGGAATGGGACGCACGGAAGCTGTTCTGGTGTGCGCAACTTCTACCGTTCAATTTGCTTGACAAATTTCCCTAAAACCAGTTTGAAAAACTTGGTTGATCGTATATAATATGGCCACATTAAGTTCCACCCACGAGGATGTTTCATCACCTCAGCAGGCGTTCTTTCTCAAGCAAGTCTTTCAAACTTGTTTCCTTGTGGCCGTCTGCATAATTGTGCAGCAAATCAAACAGCGATATTCGCCGAAAGCCACACAAGTGGGACAGGCGTGAGACGCGTGCTCATCCTCGAATAAGATTAATAATGAAAAACGTTCAACAGCCGCGGGAAGCACCAGCACAATACAATCATCATTACCGATCGTGTGCGGCTGCTTGCACGGTCGAGTCCCCCGCAGGTGTCTGCAACTGTACCTTCCCAAATTACCCCTAACCAACCGTGGAGCCGTAATTCGATTATTCTCCGTGAGTTTTGGTTCTCTCGTCAATGCACAAGGTGTGAAGAGAGAAAAAAAAGCTTGTACCGTTGGAAAGAAAACAGTTGAGGAGGGGTCAGACGGAATTATTGGTGTCGCTCGATGAATGAAGGGCTAAGAAAAGTCCAAATATGAATAACAGGCCGCAACGGGTAAGCGAAAACCCAAAGGTAAAGTAGGTATTGTTTCATTTCCGTTGTGTTCTCTTGTAAGTACCAACCCCAAGATGCGCGGATCTTGAAAAAATATTCAAGTTTTAAACAGGAACTTCTTTGTAGCAAACAGGACCTATGGGGGAGGGAATTTTGAGATGTGTCCGCTGTAAAGATGATGCCACGTAAACAATTTGGTGAGAAAAATCCACTGTATCGTTTTTTCGAACGACAGAACGTAACTACGTAGTATTCACTCGAACGGCAGAAGTGCCTAACTAGGTATTGGGCACAGAATAATTTGGCCTGAATGAATCTCCTCTTTATCACTTGTTTAACAGCCGGGATGTAAGAATAAAATAACGACCACGTAACACTTGGTAAATTGAAAAAAGCACAATCCGGTTGGTATTTCAAGTAACAGCTCAGGGACAGATACACACAAAACAGATCACGTTACTACAAACAGTTGATATTACTATGAGGTAGCTTAATACAGAATATGAACTTGTAAGCAGGAAGGTGGTAGAGGAACTGAACTCACATTTACTGAAAAAGTACCTACGTAACAGAGGGTTGGAGACGGGGAAAAGGGATAGTGGGGACGATAATGGGCAATAACGGCGTGGTAAAAGGTGGCGGTACGTTTCTTGGGTCTTTCGACTGGAGGATTATCGGATTATATTTTAAGGGTTGAAATTTTAAGAAAGGTTGGCGGCGAATGATAATGATCAGGCTATTCTTTGATATTTTTGAGGGAAACTGGGCCGTGGGAAAATATGGGAAACGAATATCCCATTGTTGGCGGCAACAACGCCACTCGTTGATTTACTTACTTAATTCCTCGTACTCCTAGTGGAGCGTAGGGCATCTGTGAATTGCCTCCAGCCATTTCGCCAATCTTTTCACCCCTTCCCATGTCTTTCGCATGCTGCGTGCTTCCTTTCCTACAGATCGTTTCCTTGTGGTCCTTGGTCTTCCCTGTCTGCGCTTTCCATGGTGGTGTCTTCTGTGACCGATCCACCGCCACTTTCGTCGACGGCGTTCGGTGGCACTGGGCTATTTACTTGGGCCACAAAAGCGGTTTATATTATTTTTAAAATGAAATTAGATTCCGTCCTGAGAATTTTGAGGCCAACCGCACGCTCCTACGATAAGTAGTTCTTTTTCTATGATTTTTCAAAGTTTCCAAAGGTTCCTACGTAACAGTAGACAGGGGGATCCCGCCCAGGCGAGAGGGGTGCAATGACGTAGGAACCTCTGGAATCTTTGAAAAATCATAGAAAAAGAACTACTTATCGTAGGAGCGTGCGGTTTGTCTCAAAATTCTCAGGATGGAATCTACTTTATTTAAAAAAATAAAATAAATAGTGCAAATAGCCCACTGGCTCTAGACTCGCGGCCGCCCAGAGATCTTCGTTGCGTATTGTTCCAGGGTCCCAGTCCACCATATTCTCATGATGCGCCTGATACACACCTGTTGATGAAGACTTGTAATCGATTGGTAAAGCAGCACTGACTTTCCAGGTTTCTCATCCATAAAGAAGGACGGATTTCACATTCGTATTTAAAATACAAGTATTTTTGTGTGTCTGGCAATGTTTCCGCTCTTCCGGATACAGTTGGACCAAAGCTACTCGTTGATTTACGCCAAATTATTCTGCGAAAACCTTTACCGCACAGAGCATCAGAGCCTCAACCAACTAATGTAATCTTTACTGTACAGAAAACTTGGGACTAGTGGTGTCGCCTTCGCCTGTTGAATGCCTGCAAGGAAATCTGCTGAACTATAAACGGTGATCCACCATTTAAGCGTAAAGCTGGATTAAGCAGCAATGGTCACGTACCAATTGAGCGCAGCTCAACCCCCTTTTACCAGTTGCGCAGTTGAAGCGCGAAGGAAAATAAATAAAACGTCAAAGTGTGGCAGCCACACAATCGGTGCGCTGTTTGTTTTCTGTAAGGAGAAAACTACTTATCAACTGGGTTTAGGACGATCTGTCAATGAATCATTTCAATTTCAGTGGCTTAGCTACCAGTGAACATCTCTACCCTACCCATAAAAATGATTCGCGTTGAGATTGTAAGATTGCAGGTTAGTGACATTATTACGAAGGGAGACGTTAGTAGCGTCCACAAAAGCATTTACCAAAAAAGGCGAACCGTCTACCTACCACTTCCAAAAAATATCTTCCTTATATCAAAAAATTCTACTTTATATTTTATTCCCTGCGCTCAACTCATCGGTTGAACTGAAAATGCTTCGCGCTTGACTGGCATACAAAAGGAACCCATTACTGCGCTCAATTTGTGGAGTGACCGTGGCAGAATGGCGCTCAACTGGTATATATTTTCTGGCTTCGCGCTCAAGCGGTCTACACCCCTACAGCTGAATATTTCGAACATTCTTCGACTGGCTGTCTGCCCGTAGCTGGAGAGATATTTTAACCAAAATCTGGACTAAATAGGTATTATCCGTGACTGTTATTAAGAGTGTCTGCAAGATCTTTAGAGATACCTACTCCTGTGAACTTGCGGCCGTGACTTGCTTAAGGTGGGTTAAAACGAGCCTCGAAAACTCCGATTTTTTTTAGTAACCCTGTAAAATTTGAAAGGTAAATGACGTGTTTTTAAAAAATCGCTTTTTTCTACAGCTGAATCCGATAACTGATTATGGGGATGATAAACTGCCCGCTATATGAGAAGTTCCACTGTACCACTTCTTCTTCTCTTACGTTTTCTGTAGCTATTTGTACCAAGGTATCTACTGCTGGTCTACATAAGTGTGAATTTTTTTTTTAATGCATTTATTTTAAAATTACAATTTCGTTATGTACACAATTTTTACAAATGCTACGCCCCTCGGTAGGCGAGCCTGTGCTGATGGGAGGAGTTCCTTATTAACTTTACATAACAAGACTTAACCTAACTTGACAACAATACTTAACTGAAACCGACAACCTAAATTTAGCAAACTCACTCCAGATACATAATTAATTATTCAAAACAATTTATTTCCCGTTCTTTATAACCAAAGGGCAGAAATATAGCAGAAAAAGAAAAAAAAACATTACTTCACTAAAAAAGAAAAAAAAAACATTTCTTTCCCTAAATATACCAATCACCTTGTTATTTCATAACCTAATTTCATTTTGGGATGAAATGTTCCCCTAATCTGCTCTTAAAAGATGCAATGGTACCAGCCGATCTGATGCCAAGTGGTAGGCTGTTGAACAGCCTAACCCCCCAATAATCAAAACTCCTCTGTCCACAAGCTGTGAGACGGAAGGGAGGCTGTACCAAGCACCGACCACTCGACCTTGTAATCCCATCCGCGATTAATGCATTTGAAATGCCCATGCATGAATAACCATTTGCTGTTTGCTGATGATCTCAAGGTCTTTGCTGTGGTGAGATCGATGGAGGACTGCGAGCGGCTTCAGTCATCCCTGTCGGCTGTTGACGAATGGTGTAAGAGGAATGAGTTGTCACTGAATATTGGCAAGTGTTCAGTTATATCGTTCTCCCGCTCGTCCTCGCCAATCGCCATTAACTATTCTATTGCGGGGCACGTACTGAAGCGAAACACAGTAGTCAGGGACCTGGGTGTCCTGTTTGACAGCCACCTCTGCTTCTCCGACCATATCGATGACATCTGCTCAAGGGCCATGAAGACACTTGGATTCATCAAGAGAAACACCAGGGAGTTTAATGATCCGTCGGCCTTGACGATGCTGTACACTGCCTTGGTTCGCCCTATTCTGAAGTTTGGATCTATTGTATGGTCTCCACACTATCTCAATGTGATAGAATCTACTGAGAGGGTTCAGCGTCGTTTCCTGAGATACATCTCATACAAGCTGGGGAACAGATGGGACGATTTCGACGCCTCGGGGATGCTGAGATTGACGGGCCTGGAGACTCATGGGGCGGCGGGAACTGGCCGATGTGGTGTTTGTGCACCGCTTGGTTGACGGCAAGGTGGACTGTCAGGAGCTGCTAGCCCTTTTAAGTTTTCACGTTCCGCCGTATGCGACACGTTTTACGCAGACCTTCTTCCTCCGGACGGTTCCCACCAACTATCTGCTCGGTGGGCCCCTTATCAGAAGCCAGCGGGAGTTCAACCGTCTAGCAAGTATGTCTGAAATGGACCTACTCTGTGTAAGTGGAAGTGTCTTCAAGAGACAGGCCAAGTTATTATTATTTTAAACAAAAATTTTCTTTTCTTTTATTAATATTGTTTTCTTTTATGTTTAGTTGCTAATTATTAATCCTTTTAAATTGGGCAATATTTGCCCGTATATTAAAAATAAATAAATAAATAAATAAATAAATAAATATCCAGTACAAATAGGTGTAGCTGAATCCGATCTCTAAAATACACATTCTGAACACGCTTTTCTGTTAGTAGGTACCTACGTATTGCTCCACAAATCTACCTTCATCTAATAATATTAACTTCACGAACTTTGAAACCGCTGAACGCATATTAATTACAACCAAATGAAACTGTTGTCGTTTTTGTATAGCACAGTCTTTTGATACAAAGGCCGAATTCCCTCAAATTTAGTTGGGTTTTTTTTAAGGTCCAAGTTGGAAGTTACGTTGAAGGTGTTGGATTTCCTAAGACAGGACCTCCCTGGTGAATACGGGGCCATCAGTTTTGTCACTTGGCCGAGCTTTGAGTTGGCCCTCTCCCAAGTCTCTGGACTGGTCCCCTGGTAGGTAAAGCGGCGGCGGCCGAATGACCTACCGACCGCTACCGGTAACTGGAGCTTCCGATGTCCACTCAGGCAAAGTTGACACACGAAAATAAGAAGACGAAAAATTTTCGTCGGTGCTCCTACACCCGCCCAGAGGAGGAAATTCGATACTTGCGCCGCCTCATTGCTCCAGAATATAATTACCAGATATTCGGCTGGTACGTTACCGTCTGATGAGGGCGTTCAGCGGGTCATCGACTGATGAAAGGACAATATAAGGTACGACAACTTGTTTTCGAAGTTGTTGCTCTTGGACCAGGGTAGCCAGACGTAGTACTTTTGGTTTATTATTCTGTGAATAATACACCTATGTATTCGCTCAGCAAAAAATTTTTATAACACCCCCTCAAAATTTTTTCTTTTCCGTTTCAAGGTGCGTAGATTCCAAAAATGCAATGTCCGTCCGCCGTCCGCCGTATCACGTGTACAGGCTTCATTTTCGGTCTAAAAAAGTCGTTCTTTCGCACACATGCTCCATTTGGGCCCTAGTTGTGTCCCGAAACTTTTCAGCTCGATCGGAATATACCCAGGGGTGTTATGAGTGAAAATGTGTGTAAAAATAGGTACTTTTTGCGTTTTAACAACATGTTAGTAACATGAGCTTTTGAGGTATCTTTTTCCATGTTTTTGAGGACGAGAAGACCGAATATGAAGTCGATTTTGACCAAAGACGCGGAAATTGAGGTTTTACCAAAGGTTCAGCTCCCAAAATTGGTTTTTTATGAGTCAAAAACCTGGAAAACTGTCTGAAATCACCATCAATGTGTATAATAACATTGGAAAAAGTGTAAACAGGTGAATCAAGACCATTAAATGCCACTACCAATGATCAAAGATGATCTTAAAAAAAAAAAAGAAAAAAGCGTACCTATTTCATGTTTTGGGGGCCAAAATTGGTGGAAATCATCAGGAATAGCTATTTCAATCATTCCACATGAAAGAAACAATACATTTAACAGCCAACAAAAATCTCTAGAACTCCAATAGAATAATAAACCCATGTGACAAGGACTTTGCAGCGTTTTTACAGTGTGGGTACGTATTGTAGCCTACCTAACTTATTTTGCTTCCTCACTACCGAAGTTACGGAAACCTTGGATTCGTGATTAAGTTATAAAAATTTATGTCTTCTAAAATGAAAATGTCCACTTCCATTTTTGCGTTTCAGACATCGAGGAACATTTTTGGTTCCGTTTCTGTCTGTCTGTGGTTTTTCCTTGTAACGCCCATAACTACCCGAAATTCAAAATGGGCTGGAATTTTGAGGGTAGGTGCGGGTTGGGTCACAGACGGTCCCATACCAAAATCAAGGAAAAAGTACGGTAACTTTCGGCTGCGCATGCGCAAACGTAAAACACTTGAAAAGCTCATAACTACCCTAAATATTGTTGAAATGAGTTCAAACTTAGAGGGTCGATCAGGAATGATACTTTGATAGTTCAAAATGAATTTCATTGGAATCGTACTGTAACTTTAATCTGCGCATGCGCGAACATGAAATGTTGACCATTTTCTTGTAACGCTTCTAACTACGCGAAAAACAGTCGTACAGAGCTGAAATTTTGAGTGTACACGCGGGTTGGATTGCAAATGGTCCCGTTTCAAAATCATGGAAATCGTTTGGTCTGCGCATGCGCAAACGTGAAATACTTGAAATACCCGTAACTACTTTAAATTAATATCGTTGAAATGAGTTCAGATTTGGAGAGTCGATCAAGAATAATTCTTTGATAGTTCCGTAAGAATTTCAATCGTCTGCGCATGCGCGAACATGAAATGTTGCCCATTTCCTTGTAACGCTTCTAACTACGCGAAAAATAGTCGTAGAGAGCTGAAATTTTGAGGGTACACGTGGGTTGGATGGTCCCGTATCAAAATGAACCTACCCAACTACTCTATACGTTCATGTGATTCAAGTGAGGAAGCTATACTGCCTACTCGAATTGGCAGACGTTTTTGATAGGTGTAGGTAGGTACTTGACTTTCAAAGTTCTCGATGAACAGTAAAATACAGTAATAATACTTAACTATATTATATAGCGGCGAAAGCATCCAATAAAACAGACGTCTATCTTGGATTTTTAAAGATTGTTTAAAATCAAAAGCTGAAATTTGAACAGCCAAAATAGCTGTCCTCCGTATTTATGCTTTTAAGTAGGTACCTAGATAGGCGAAATTGATTTCAATTTGGAAAAACGAAATTTGATGTTTCACTCTGTAGTGATTGGGAGTCGGATAGACGAGTCGATCGCATTTGAGAGAATGGTTGTTTATTGATGGCACCCTGGCTCTTTTATATTCCCCTGACAAGACCAGAGGGGGGTCGGGGGGTCCCCACTCTGAGTTACAGCATGTTCAGACACAAATTGAGTTGTGGAGGAGCAGCCGATCACAACACTGCTCCCCCCAGAATTTAAGTAATTTCCAATTTTAATTAAATTTTGTTGATGTCGCTGTGGCTGTGGCCGGGCGTGGGAGGTGCGTGTGTTGGGTCCGTGTGGGCAGTCCGGGTGGCTGCTGTGGTCATTGTCGTGGGGTGGCGGTGGTTCGAGGCCGATTAGTGGCGTGGGTGCCGGTGCGGGCGCGAGGTATCCCGCCGGTGTCGTATGTGGCTCGTGCGGTAGCTCGGGCGCTGTTGTCGGGGGCGTTGCGGCGTCTTGATGGATCGTGAGTGGCGTACGGTAGATCGTTCGTGGTAGCGTTTTGTGCTGTTGAAATCTGCGTGTCGGCAGTCCACGTGAGCGTGCGGTCGTGATTCGATTGTGCTTGCGGCGAGTTGAAGACGTAGGGCGGAATTCATAGACAAGGCCTAAGTGTGAGTACACGCTCACACTCGCCTAAATGGAGGGCGACCCTCCACTCGGCAGTCCGTATTCATAGTTGAGGGCAGTGGTTCACTCAGCACTTAGGGGCACCCTCAGATTACGTGAGTGGGATTGTCAACTCAGGGAATGCTCAATTCGTTTTCTCCTTAAGTTGGTAGCCTTGATCGCACGTTGAGGGGAAGTTTCCCCTGTGTAGGGGTGAAAGGGACGGGAAAATTCCCACTCACATGCCCCACTGTCCCTGTAACAGTTGTGTAAGGTTCTTTGTTCTTTGCTTATATTAGTTCTTTGTCGTTTGTCATTCCGTTTCGAGATGGAAAAGAAAATAGTGAATTTCGGGAAGGAGGAGAAGGTACGGGTTAGGCTGCTGTTGATAGCACAGAAAGACATTATAGAAAATAAAAACGCTGCAAATCCCTGCACAACGGTTTATTATTTTGTACAGCTCACAGCTCTCTGCATAGATAACCTGTCTATATAATATGTACTATTACATACATATTATGTAGATCGCAGACCCTCCGTAGGTTAGTACCTAACCCCCTTACTCGTTACTAGGTACCTACCTAAATTACGAGTTAAATGTTGCTAAAATAATTGTGTCTATGACAAACAGTAACTAAAATGGCAAAAAGAAACGCAAATAATGAAGTTCTGAAGGGAAATTGTTGATGAGTAGGTATTGAAGAAAGTTGCAAACGTAACTAGGTACCAACAAACTCCAGCCCCTTCTACGTAGATGGTATAAGAACCGTTGTGTAATAATTTACTGTTGAGTAATGATTTACCACTGTGTAATAGTAATTTACCATCAATAATACTTCAACGTTTGTTCAAGTTTCACTACCTATCAACAAACTCCAAAAGAGCCATCATTTTTCAAAAGAAATAATATCACAGAACAACCAACTCGACTTCATACTCCGCGATTATAATCAGGTGATCCCTAGCAATGATTTTATCTCGGGCCAATTCCCGATTGTTAGCGCGTCCCTGGTGACGAGATTCGGGCTAAATGTATATAATTTCATTCACCCTGCTGTCGAAAATGCCTGTCAGTGCAAATTTCGGGGCCTTACTGTGAACTCTGAAAAAACTCGTAAGTTCAAGAAATATTTAAAACCGTAAAAAGATTCACGTAAAAAAAAGGTATAGGCGTTCTGAAAATTTCAAACCCTATTTTGAACCCATTAGAGATGACTGACAGTAAGGACAGACAGAAGTATTTTTATTGCATTTTCGGATTCTACATACCTTGAAAGGTAAACCATCAAATTTTGAGGATTTTTTCATGCTCGATTCCAGTGGTTCATTATTGAAAATAATGAACTAAAAAAGTGATATGACGACGATATTTATATATCCTTTGTTTAAAATGATACTCTTTATTATAATATATGTACATTATAGTCTAAAAAAAGTACATTCTTCTTATCACCCTAATGCGGTTCCAGAATTAGTTCAACGTGTTCATTTTGTTAAGTTGAAGGTTACACGAATAACAATTATAAAGAATAGCAACATCACCAATAACAATAATAACGAATTAATAATGAATAACACCGAATAAACAGGAGTCGCCGTGCTGTATTATGATAATGCAAGGTGGGAAGAAGCACTTAAGTGACCTCTCGCCATCACTCAGGATTTTGCACTATTGAGCTGAGGGTGACCCTCAACTCAACGCCATATTTGGTTTATGAAACCTGTTGAGTGGGCCCTTAAAAAGCGCACTCAGGGCGCCCTCAAATGTGCCCTCAAATTACAACTATGAATCGCGCTGAGTGCACGGTGCCCCTTATCGATCAACTTAAGGGCGCACTCAGACTCAAATTATGACTATGAATTCCGCCCGTAGAATCGTAGCGGCTCGTGGAGTGGTTCGATGCTGCAAATTAGTGAGGGCACGGAACGTGCGTTGGTTGAGATCAATGTGCGCGGTGAGTCGGTAGTCCACGTGAGCGTGCGGTCGTGATTCGATTGTGCTTGCGGCGAGTTGAAGACGTAGAATCGTAGCGGCTCGTGGTGTGGCTCTATGCTGCAGTGATCTGGACCATGCAGGTTCGGAAGGTTTAATGACCCCCGCCGCTAGTAATTCGCCGAAATCCGGTGGTTTTCGGCGAAGTTTCGCATGGCACGGGGGTCCCTTCGTGACGATCTCGTGTGCGTGGTTCGGCGCGTCGCGTGTACTGTTGGAAGGTTCGTAGCCGTCGAAAAGGGCTGGAAACCGGGGCTCATTCGCTGTGGTTCTCGTCGGTGATCGCCGGTGTCGTCTACTGTGAATCACTGTTGTTTCTTCAGCGACGGTAGCCGCTTGAAGAGTTGGTGCGAATGGGAGAGGGCGATCAGCGTGTTTGGCGAGCCGGGTGATGTCTTGTTCTTCGTGTGCCACAATGTGAAGTCGAAAATTCTCGTGGAGGGCTCGAAGAAAGACGTGTCGGACGAGTGGTGCGGGTGTGTCGGCCGGAAGTGCTCGGGTGAGTCGGCGAGCGAGGATCGACGGTAGTTCGTCGTCGGATGTCGGTTGGAGGAGGGCGGTGAGCCGTGAACCATCTGAAGGTGCGTGTGTCGCGAGAAGGCGTGTTTTGAGCGTCTGGTAGCTACTGGTGTTCGAGGGGCTGATGTCGGCGCAGAGGTCCGCTTGTCGAGGTTCGAGAGCGAGGAAGGCTCGGGTGAATTTCGCATGTGGCGTCGTGAGGCCTTCGTGTGCGAGGATGTCTCGAGTTGGGCGAACCAGACGTGCGGAAATGCGGGGTCAAACGGCTGGAGCTTGAGAAGTGAAGGAGCGCTCGCTTCGGGTGTCTTGCGGTTTCTGCTCGGTCATCTTCGTTTTCTTCGTAGGTGCCAGTCCGTTGAGGTGTCAGCAGGAAGTGTGCTCGGCGCCGGCGTCCGTTTCCTTATATAAGGATCGGTGATGGTGGGGCGAAGTAGCGGGAGGCGCTGCGATTGCCGTCGAGGCGGGCGTCGGAGTGGGGCGCCGCTGTGGCGTCGGTGGGGGCCGCGCGTGGTGGGGCTCGTTGAAGCGGAGGCGGGGCTGCGACGCTATCAAACGGCGGGCGCTGGCGGTGGAGCTCACACGTCGGATGTCACCAGTGTAGTGATTGGGAGTCGGATAGACGAGTCGATCGCATTTGAGAGAATGGTTGTTTATTGATGGCACCCTGGCTCTTTTATATTCCCCTGACAAGACCAGAGGGGGGTCGGGGGGTCCCCACTCTGAGTTACAGCATGTTCAGACACAAATTGAGTTGTGGAGGAGCAGCCGATCACAACACACTCTATTACTAAGCGCAGTTATCGTCTGGAATTAAAGGTAGGGTAGGTACGTATGCGGGCGATGGCAAATAGATCCAGTATAATCTCTGAAGAAGAGAAAGACCTGTTAGTGGGGCACAGTTCCTATGTAAAAAAAAAGCCAATGAGGAGTTTGGAAAATCGGGTTGGTTCGCGTAAATAGAGCCAACAAGCAGGTTCAAGTAAACAAAGCCAACAAGTGACTGGTTGGTGTGGCGAGCAGTAGGTACGTGGGACGAAACTGTCTAGAATTTCTATTACTAAAAAGTGAAGGAAAAGTAAAAATTGTGACCGGACAACGCGGAAAGGAAATGGTGGAATTTCAAGGATACCGTTTCAGGAAGCAGCGAGATATGGCTACCGGAGACAGCAAGTGGCACTGAGAGTACCTAAATTTTCTTATTTCAATTAATTTCGTTAGGTATTCGTATAGAAACCCGTGATGCTTACATTTACGTATGCTTACGTTTGCAGGTACTGTCAAAATATATACGTGTTCTGCTTTCAATACAAGTATTCATGCGAATAAGATCACAGATAAAAACATTGCACTTAATCATGAAAGGATTAGCGAAAGAGCTAAGTGCATTGGCAAAAAGGAAAGCGATTGATGACAATTTCCTCCATATTTAATATGTGATTAAATAATTCATATCTAATTAATCCATCATAAATTAATTAATTTAATCATAAAATGAATAATTTTATGAATAAGATTATTAAAATGATTAAAATAAAATGATTAAAATGAATAATTTAAGCAAATGAGTAAATACTATAACAACATAAACGTACTATAACAATATAGCGTACTATAGCAACTACTATTATGTACTATAACAACATAAACGTACCTACCCAAACCTATTTGAGAAAGTGAAGAAATTCAGACGTTGATTCAAGGTAGGTATCTACTCCCAACAGGATTCGTAAGAAGATAATTTTCAAAATGCCCTTTCCAAAACCCTTAGCGTAAGTATCTTTACTATGCATTTTATCCATAAAATCTCTAAAAAGTTTAAAATTAAATTAACTAAAAGTTCAAATCGAATAGGTAGGCACCTACTGTTTAGTCTAACAGCATGGTGATACGAGTTGGATCGAACGAAAAGAAGTGAATATTATTGTTTCTTGTTATATTTTACCGGGACTCTAACTATTACCTAAGTGCCATTTTACTACCAGGCTTCTTTATTAATCTTACTAATTATAAAATTGTTCTTTTTTAAAACAAATTGTAAACTTGGAAGAATTTCAAACCGGTACCATGTTATGACTAAAGTTGTATCATTCCTGTTCGTGTATCTACAACCCCTATTTAGTTAGTACCATGCTAGTGCACATTGATTATTATATGCTGTTCTGCATTGTTTTGTTAAGTATGTAACAATAAATTAATATTCATAATATTAGAGGCACCTTTATCTCACTACGAAATCTTGCCACCCTGTGAGCTTTGGGTGAAAATTGTCGGAAAATAATATTCTGACACTCAACCCCAACAGACATATCATGACATATTATGTCTGAGTGGTGGTATATATTGACTACTGCTTGAAACTATACCTGCCACGTTATTCCAAGTTTTTAGTAAGTATTATATATATATATATATACTCGTTATTATATATGTGTATATATATCTTTAAATTAGGACGCATTAATCAATCAATAAAAATAAAAATAAAAAACCGGAATTTTCTTCAGCCCAAATATGTAAATAAATGTAACATCACTGGGGATGTTGAAGTTTTCGGCAGACGTACCAATTCATCTGTTAAACTAATAGAGTCCACACATCATCACGCGCCTGGTGTGACAGACGCCAGTTGGGGTTTTCTGTCATAGGCGTTGACAAGTTCGCGCGCATCGTTAACAAAACACACCAAATATTTGGTGTAGGTATAAAAAAAAACCCTAATTGGGCTCATCCACTTCTCCGAGGGGAGCTGAAGTGACCGATTTTATCTTTCGCCATCTTCCACGAACGGGGGCGTTGGGATCCCTAGAGAGGACAACTTCTTTGTTTGAATATATCAGTGACAGTGAGTCGTCTCGTAAAAGGCATTTTTTATTTGTCAGCATGAGAATGTCTGGTGGTAGGTAAACAGTTTATAAGTTTGGTGGTAGGTATAATGTTGGGTAAGTGATATTAGTTGGAAGGGGATTGAATTCAAACCGATTTCTCATCCACAAATACCAGTGCCAAAAGGACCTTGATGCTCAGTAACCATTTATTATTCAAATCAGAAAACAACAACGTATACGTACGTTAGCAAAAAGCCAAATATGCCCAAAAAACATAACTATGAATCTACTTTATTACAAAGAGCATATTGCACTGACTGGCGCCATCACTATTTGAGGAACTACCGTACGCAGTTAAACTGCTAAAACACTCGCAGTATTTAAAAAGGAAACAAGAAAGTTTTTGGAAAACAATCAAGTTAACACCTCAATCTTACAGATATTATTGAATATATAAATGAAAAAAAAAAAAAAAAAATAGCTACACTGACGAAAAATAAGATATTATTACACAATGCACGTTTTCGGCTGTCTTGTGATCAAAAACTGAGAGAGAAAGGCTGGACATGTCATTGTGATAGGCCAAATCTTAAATAACTGAGAATCTAGAAGTAAGCACGATTTGCACGAACTGCTTAGAAATTTATGTTTTTAGTTTTTTTTTTTTTTGCGTCAAGATCATTTTGATGTTGGACCCATTTTGGTTTATTATTTTCAGTAATGAACCTTTGGAATCGACCATGAGATTTTACCCCCTCCCCCCCCCCCTCCGCCCTCAAAATTTTATGGTTTACGTTTCAAGGGACTTAGCATACGAATATATCGAATACAAATATTTCCGTCCGTCCGCGGCTTTTTCCCTTGAACCAAAATTCACGAAATTTGTTACATGGGTCCCGTTTGGTCTCTAGTTGGTCCTCGAAGCTTGTCGTTACTGCCACTCATCTTTGAGGGGTGAAAAATAGGGGTTGAAATATACAGAGTATCCCTATCTCGGAAAAGTTGATTTTCAGGTGTGGGCTTTCTCGCATTTTTAAATAGTTTGATTTTTTCTGAATTTTTCAGACCATCCGGAGCATTCTACGATGTCGCCATGAAACTTGCTATAAAATTTGCTAAGGAGCGGCGTGTATGCAGGCATCAAGCTGGGTTGAGAGCGCACATCACTTGCCTCTCGGTCATGTGGCCGCCGTAGAGTGGTCTAGGCGTCGGGCTCTTACAATTAAAGTCAGAGGTTCGAATCCCATTTTTCACTTCACATCAACAATTTAACTTCAGAACTACATTAGTCTTTCTTTTTGCCATTTTGGCTATAGCTTGAACATTCAACGCGTGATATTAATTTGTAGTGGGGATTAGGTACTAAACAACGGAGGAGCAGTGATCTATACAGAAGGGTTATCTACCTACATACAGAGAGGTGTGATCTTTAACTGAAGGGTGTTCCATGCAGAGAGCTGAGATCTGTAACAAAAGGGCCGCTTTGTAGGGGTTTGCAGCGTTTTTAAATTGAAGAGAATGCCAACATTTTTCACTTCGTTTCAAATTTGAAGATGAAGAGCAAATTAATTTAATCATACTCATAACCATAAATGGTTACGAGAAAGCTAGTATGTGTACTACACCTTGGCAGAAGTTTTTATCCGCCAACGAAACAATCACTAGGTACAGGTAGTCAACCATAATAACCATCTACTGTTCAAATGATCATGAGCGAGTTCACGAAGTAGGTAGGGACCAATTTAACACATTATCAAATCGTTTCCATTAGGTTTAGGACGGTTTGTTTGCTATTTTCGGCCCACAAAACTTATTTTGGCCCACTAGAGGTTTTCAAAAATTGTTTATCTTCGAAACGAGTGGTCGAAACGTACTTATCTTCATCAAAGTACATTTCAAAAAAAAAATCATATGCTAAAAATATAGAACCCATTGCAAAACATTGTAGGTACTCTCCGAAAATTCGATATTATATTATTATTAGGGACTGGAATTATATGCACAAAATTTTGCCAAAATATGAACTCGCAATGGGAAAAATATGCATCCCAAGCCAAATTACGGTAAAATTTTTTTTAAATATTTCTAAAATGAACTAAATTTTGCTAATTTTTCAGGGATAAACGGTAAGGGCGCGCCTACGCCCTAACGGTGAATGGCCTAAGAATATCCGTGACCCCTTTTCAGAAACACACATCTCGGAGGATTTGGCGATTGGAATGTCGAAAAATAGCGAAATTCCCCAATTTTGATTAAAAATGCAGAAATACGCACAAAACGGCCAAAACATGCAAAAATCTTCAAAATCGAAAAATATGGAAAATATGCTATTTCAATTTCAATTCAACACGCTAAACGCTTCAGATCCCCTCAAAACGGAAAATTAGAACGATATACACGATAAAAAACACATTATGCTGAATATGCAAATTCCAGTCCCTAATTATTATTCATATTGGACTGGAGGCTACAGAAATAATCGTTTTAAATCACTGATATAGGTACTCGTTACTGTGTATCAATTCGGTATCACGAATGGATGTGACTCTCGTCGTTCTCATAGTGGATGTGATTGTAGTGGGAGAATTCCCTCAATTTGGCCCTAAATTACACCGGTTCAGAGGATAAGGATGCGCGAAACTCCGGTCGTTTAGCCGGCAGAAAGTTCCGACAGCACGCACGACACAGACGACCAGGCTGGGGCCACCCCACGGACAACAGCTCTCAATCACATAATGGGAGGGGGTGGAGACCTAAACCTTGTTAGCCGGCGGAATTATTGCACGGTCTCCTTTTCAGTGAAACCATTGAAAAGGGAAGGGTGGTTTGGAAAGGAAGGAGATAACCGTTTTGAGATGGTTAGCCAGAGAGGGGGTGTCGAGGGGTAAACACACTCATATACGGCCAACCGTCGGATTCCCAATTTCCAACTTGTGACGGACAACATCTGCTGATATGATCAGTGAGAGGCAGGTGTGCTTTTTTTTCTAGCAGTTCGCCAATTACATTGTTATACGAGTTGAAATGAAGTATTTAGCTGTGCGAGCGATGTAGGAACAACATGGTTCGTAGGAGGCTCGGTCTTACTGGTAACCTAACTGCTACTATTAGGATTTACTAGGTTTGCTAGTTTGGTCAGTGAAGTTAAAAACGCTGCAAATCCCTGCACAACGGTTTATTATTTTGTATAGAATACCCTTCTGTTACAGATCACAGCTCTATGTATAGATAACCCGTCTATATAATATAATATATGTACTATTCTATGCATAATTATGTAGATCGCAGACCCTCCGTAGGTTAGTACCTAACCCCGTACTCGTTACTAGGTACCTACCTAAATCACGAGTTAAATGTTGCTAAAATAATTTTGCCGATGACAAACAGTACCTAACAAAAAGAAACACACATAATGAAGTTCTGAAAAGAAATTGTTGATGAGGAGTGAAAAAAGTTGCAAAAGTACCTACCAACAAACTCCAGCCCCTTCTACGTAGATGGTATAATGAACCGTTGTGTAATAATTTACCGTTGAGTAATGATTTACCGTAGTAATAATTTACCCATCAATAATACTTCAACGTTTGTTCAAGTTTCACTACCTACCAACAGACTCCAAAAGAGCCATCATTTTTCAAATTAAATAATATCACAGAACAACCAACTCGACTTCATACTCCGCCAATATAATCAGGTGATCCCTACCAATGATTGGCCGTATTCACAAATTCCTATTGTGGGCGCGTCTCTGGTTACGAGATTTGGTTTGAATTGTATACAATTTCATTGACACTGGAGTCGAAAATGCCTGTCGGTGCAAACTTCGGGGCCTTACTGTGAACGAACGGCTGGACGTACGATGCTCCGGATGGTCTTAAAAAACTCGCAAGTTCAAGAACTATTTAAAACCGTAAAAATATTTACGTAAAAAAATGGTATAGGCGTTTTGAAAATTTCAACCCCTATTTTGAACCCCTTAGAGATGACTCACAGTAACGTCGAGCTTCGAGGACCAACTAGACGCCGAACGGAACCTATAACCCGAATTTCATCAATTTTTTTTCATGGTAACTAAGAAAAGTGGCCCGTACGGCGTACGGCGTACGGCGGACAGACAGAAATATTTTTATTGCAGTTTTGGATTCTACATACCTTGAAACGTAAACCATCAAATTTTGAGGGGGGGTAAGAATTTTTTTTTTCATGCTCGATTCCAATGGTTCATTATTGAAAATAATAAACCAAAATGGTACCAATTAACGGTAGCAAAGAGGCACCATCGAACGATATTATTCAAAATTGCCTTCATTCCTAAAACAAAAAACTCAGCAAATTATTACACAAAGGTTTATTAGTTACCTGTATAGATGCCCCTTCTGCGTAGATCACTGTTTTCTGTGGTCAATACCCTCGAGCTCCCCCCAGGAAAGCCCTAAATCGAGTATACTACAACCGGCCCGGGATTTACAGTTTCGTAAAAACGAGTACATGTAAAATGGCAAAATACAGATGTAGTTCTGAAGGTAAATTGTTGATGTGGAGTGAAAAATATGTTTACGGTCCCTACTGGGATTCGAGCCTGCGACTTTCAGCGTGGGATTCCGACCCCTAGCCCACTGAGCTACGGGGGCACGCGGGAACGAGGCAAGTGATGTGCGCTCTCAATCCAGGTTGATGCCTGCATACACCCTGCTCTTTAGGACGAATTCAATTTTATGGCAACATCGTAGAATGCTCCAGATGGTCTCAAAAATACAAAAAATCGAACAATTTAAAAACGCGAGAAAACCCAAACCTCAAAATACAATTTTCCAAGATACTTCAACCCCTATTTTTCACCCCTTACAGTTGAGTGACAGTAACGCCGAGCTTTGAGGACCAAATAGAGCCCAAACGGGACCCATATACCAAATTTTGAGAATTCTGGTTCATGGGAACTGAGGAAAAAGCCGCGGACGGCGGACGGCATACGGCGGACGGACGGATTTTTTTTATTCGATATTCGTATTCTAAGTCCCTTGAAATGCAAACAATGAAATTTTGAGGGAGGGGAGGGGGGTTAAAATTTTTCTTTTTCTTTTTCATGGTCGATTCCAAAGGTTCATTATTGAAAATAATAAACAAAAATTAGATAGGTGTAGGTACCTACGAAGGTCAATGGCGTGTCGCAGCATAATGGCCATTTTGAAGAAGATATCGAGTGATGTGCGTCAGTGATGCATAGCCACACAAAACCGTGACCATAAAACAGCCTACGTGGCACAATGACTGTATTGATATCATGCACTCGACAGTAGGTGTGTATCTATCTATACATATAATAAAACAGTGTCTGTCTGTTTGTTTGTTTGTTTGTTTGTCTCGGCATCAATTGAGAACGGCTGAACGTAGAAAGTTGCGGCTGGTACCATCTGACGCAGAATTTATCTGGGAAGGTTTATGAAAAATCCGCATTTGAATCTGTCCATCCGTTGAAACGCTATGAATGAAATACTACTAAAAAACGTGTTATAATCACTTCTATGAGGACGTTTATGCTTATAATGTCTCGGCATCAATTGAGAACGGCTGAACGTAGAAAGTTGCGGCTGGTACCATTTGACGCAGAATTTATCTGGAAAGGTTTATGAAAAATCCGCATTTGAATCTGTCCATCCGTTGAAACGCTATGAATGAAATACTACTAAAAAACGTGTTATAATCACTTCTATGAGGACGTTTATGCTTATAATAACTTTGAACGGTTGGACGTAAATCCGATTGTAATTAGATTCTGGATTCAGCTCGACGAGTACATTCAAGTGGTACTTCAATCAGGATGTTAGTGGGAGGGGGGTACAGGTTATGAGAGGGGGGGGGGGGGGTCTACAGAAATGTCAAAACTACTTGACCAATTGGAGTGCAACTTTGGGAATTTGTTGTGTGAACATTGAGGAATGTTTCTAACCAGGTAGGGAGGGTTCATAGGATACGGGGGGGGGGAGGGTTAAAGGCAGTTAGGGTTGGCATTGGGGAAGGTTTCTGATCAGTTGAGGAGGGGGGGATACAGGCATATTAAAATACATGACCGTTGGCTCCATTTATTTAAATCGCTGCAACACGCGTCGGTTCAAATAGTATAATCTATACATATAATAAAACAGTGTCTGTTTGTCTGTTTGTTTGTTTGTCTCGGCATCAATTGAGAACGGCTGAACGTAGAAAGTTGCGGCTGGTACCATTTGACGCAGAATTTATCTGGGAAGGTTTATTAAAAATCCGCATTTGAATCTGTCCATCCGTTGAAACGCTATGAATGAAATACTACTAAAAAACGTGTTATAATCACTTCTATGAGGACGTTTATGCTTATAATAACTTTGAACGGTTGGACGTAAATCCGATTGTAGAAAGTTGCGGCTGGTACCATTTGACGCAGAATTTATCTGGGAAGGTTTATGAAAAATCCGCATTTGAATCTGTCCATCCGTTGAAACGCTATGAATGAAATACTACTAAAAAACGTGTTATAATCACTTCTATGAGGACGTTTATGCTTATAATAACTTTGAACGGTTGGACGTAAATCCGATTGTAGAAAGTTGCGGCTGGTACCATTTGACGCAGAATTTATCTGGGAAGGTTTATGAAAAATCCGCATTTGAATCTGTCCATCCGTTGAAACGCTATGAATGAAATACTACTAAAAAACGTGTTATAATCACTTCTATGAGGACGTTTATGCTTATAATATTTTTGAAAGGTTGGACGTAAATCCGTGCGGCTGGTACCATTTGACGCAGAATTTATCTGGGAAGGTTTATGAAAAATCCGCATTTGAATCTGTCCATCCGTTGAAACGCTATGAATGAAATACTACTAAAAAACGTGTTATAATCACTTCTATGAGGACGTTTATGCTTATAATAACTTTGAACGGTTGGACGTAAATCCGATTGTAATAATTAGATTCTGGATTCAGCTCGACGAGTACATTCAAGTGGTACTTCAATCAGGATGTTAGTGGGAGGGGGGTACAGGTTATGAGAGTGGGGGGGGGGGCCTACAGAAATTTCAAAACCACTTGACCAATTGGAGTGCAACTTTGGGAATTTGTTGTGTGAACATTGAGGAATGTTTCTAACCAGGTAGGGAGGGTTCATAGGATACGGGGGGGGGGGGGGTTAAAGGCAGTTAGGGTTGGCATTGGGGCAAGACCGTTGGCTCCATTTATTTAAATCGCAGCAACACGCGTCGGTTCAAATAGTATAATCTATACATATAATAAAACAGTGTCAGTGTCAGTGTCAGTGTTTGTTTGTCTCGGCATCGATAAATGAGAATGGCTGAACGTAGAAGGTGGTATCTGTTATGAGTGGGGCCTGTCCTAAAGGGGGTGTCTGTTCTACCGTTGCGAAGCGCGGGTACACAGCTATCTATACATATAATAAAACAGTGTCTGTTTGTTTGTTTGTCTCGGCATCAATTGAGAACGGCTGAACGTAGAAAGTTGCGGCTGGTACCATTTGACGCAGAATTTATCTGGGAAGGTTTATGAAAAATCCGCATTTGAATCTGTCCATCCGTTGAAACGCTATGAATGAAATACTACTAAAAAACGTGTTACAATCACTTCTATGAGGACGTTTATCTATACATATAATAAAACAGTGTCTGTTTGTCTGTTTGTTTGTTTGTTTGTTTGTCTCGGCATCAATTGAGAACGGCTGAACGTAGAAAGTTGCGGCTGGTACCATTTGACGCAGAATTTATCTGGGAAGGTTTATGAAAAATCCGCATTTGAATCTGTCCATCCGTTGAAACGCTATGAATGAAATACTACTAAAAAACGTGTTATAATCACTTCTATGAGGACGTTTATGCTTATAATATTTTTGAAAGGTTGGACGTAAATCCGTGCGGCTGGTACCATTTGACGCAGAATTTATCTGGGAAGGTTTATGAAAAATCCGCATTTGAATCTGTCCATCCGTTGAAACGCTATGAATGAAATACTACTAAAAAACGTGTTATAATCACTTCTATGAGGACGTTTATGCTTATAATAACTTTGAACGGTTGGACGTAAATCCGATTGTAATAATTAGATTCTGGATTCAGCTCGACGAGTACATTCAAGTGGTACTTCAATCAGGATGTTAGTGGGAGGGGGGTACAGGTTATGAGAGGGGGGGGGGGGTCTACAGAAATTTCAAAACTACTTGACCAATTGGAGTGCAACTTTGGGAATTTGTTGTGTGAACATTGAGGAATGTTTCTAACCAGGTAGGGAGGGTTCATAGGATACGGGGGGGGGGGGGGGGGGGGTTAAAGGCAGTTAGGGTTGGCATTGGGGCAAGACCGTTGGCTCCATTTATTTAAATCGCAGCAACACGCGTCGGTTCAAATAGTATAATATATCATAAAACAGTGTCAGTCTGTTTGTTTGTCTCGGCATCGATAAATGAGAACGGCTGAACGTAGAAGGTGGTATCTGTTATGAGTGGGGCCTGTCCTAAAGGGGGTGTCTGTTCTACCGTTGCGAAGCGCGGGTACACAGCTAGTGTAACAATAATTGTAGAAAATCACCGACCAGTCTACATGTTATGATATGAATACAAATTACTGAATAAATCGAGGGCATTTCAGGTGGAAATCTGAGATCATCTTGCAGAATCGTAAATATTGAACCTCGTGGGAGGGGTTATAGGAGGGGGGAACTATGCCTAATTGCAGTAAAACACCTAAATAAATGTTCATAAAGTTCTGAATTGAATGAAAATTGTGGAATACATTTAGGACATTGGTTTACGTTGAAATGTGAGGTCAACAGAAAGTTGAATACATGTCCAGAAGGACGGGGTGGGTAGGCTGAGGTCAAATGTAGAGGGGATAAGGGTTTGTTCGAGGAGGAACTGGAAGTGCAATGGTCCGATTCTAACAAAATGTGGGAAATTATGTCTCGAGTAGCCCAATTTGAAATCTGAGGTCATCGGAATGATGGGGGAAACGGCATGGTTGGTGACAAATGATCCGCATGGTCTTGATGGTAATGAAACTACGAGAGGTTTCCTGATGAATGTTGTAAACATTATATTATTCTAGACCACTGGCGTTTTGGTTGAGTTAGTCATCTTTGTGTGGGGGCAAGGAACCAAACCCTTACGTTTATCACGTTTGGCTGGTTGTAGTTACAAATTACTAGGGAAAAAGTATATCTAAGATCTCAACCCCTATTAGGAGGTATTTGAATTTTAGCAATATTTACCCACATTAATTATATTCTGTGCAACACACAGGTTATCCAGCTACCTCGTTGAAAATAAATTCAAAACGTACCGAACTGCACATGTCCGACCAGCACATGTCACTCGTGTTTTGTCCAGAGGGACTTTTCGGCCAGTTTAGTGAAAGTCATTATTCTTATTACTATCATTTCCTTATTTAGCTCCGTCTCTAACTACCTACCTACTTCTCATACTACAGCTTTCCGTACTTGTAATGGATTGCGTGATGGGGACAGATGCTGGTCACCACGAGCTTGGGTTTGGCTTCTGTGCGCCCTCCTCCGTCCTCTTTAACGATCCTAAATTATTAAACGGCACGGGTTTTTTTCCGTTGATATGATTGATAGGTGTTGCCCGGGGGACTTGCTACTAGTGGTCACCCCCTTAGCCATTAGCCCTGGAGCGGTACCCACATGTGACTTTTGAAGAACCTCGGAAAGCGAGTTTGATGGGTAAATCCTTTCACTTTTCCTGACTTATTCAATCTCACGCAGTTCGCAAAGATAACATTTCGATATTCCGAAAAATGAAATTTGTTCGCTTAGCATAGCCTCCGTCCTCGCCAGTTTGCTCGTCCAGTAACGGTTTGGTAAATTCATAGTGTTGTTGCCATCGAATTATACTACGAGTATAATTCGATTATTGTTGGTCATCCTCGATGAGCTTCAGTGATTTTCGACCAAGTAGACTAAAATTTGACCCAATTTTGGTTTATTATTTTCAATAATGAACCTTTGGAATAGAACATGAAAAAATAAAAAATTCTAACCCCCCTCAAAATTTGATGGTTTACGTTTCAAGGTATGTAGAATCCGAAAACACAATAAAAAAATTTCTGTCTGTCCGCCGTACGCCGTACTCAGCTCTTTTCTTAGTTACCATGAAACAAAATTGATGAAATTCGGGTTATAGGTTCCGTTCGGGGTCTAGCTGGTCCTCGAAGCTCGGCGTTCTTCTTCTTGTCTTGGCGCTACAGCCCAGTGTGAGCCCTGGCCTCCCGAACAATTGTCCTCCATCGAACCCGGTCCTCCGCAGTCCCTCTCCAATCGGTCACCCTCATCGTCCTCAGATCATCTGTCACGTCTGTTAGCCACCTTCTTCTGGGTCTACCCCTCCTTCTCGTCCCAACCATTCGCTGTTCCAGCACCTTTTTTGGAGCCCTGCAGTCGGGCATCCTTTGGACATGCCCAATCCACCTGAGTCGCTGAGCCTTGATGAACCGCACTATATTTTCACCCTCGATCAGAAGGTCGAGTTCTTCGTTGGTACGAATTTTCCACACTCCAGCTACGCACTTCGCGCCGAAGATGCGCCTTAAAATCCTCCTCTCAAACACCAACAGGCTGTTCTCGTCCTTAGCCGACATCGTCCAGGCCTCAGAACCATAAGTGACAATGGGTCGAATCAACGTCTTATACAATTTCAGTTTGGTCGTCCTGGACAACAACCTAGATCTGAAAATCCTAATCGCAGCGTAATATGCTCTCCCTCCTGCAACGATCCGCTTCTGAATTTCGTCACTAACTTTGTTCTCTTTATTCAAGAGAGTGCCCAGGTACTTAAATTCCGTGACTGATTCAAACGTTGTACCGTTCAGGGAAACATCCTCCACATTGCGTTGTTCTCGGGCCGACAATTTCATGTACTTAGTTTTGGAAGAACTTACTTCCAACCCAAGTTCTCTGGTTTCCAGTTCTAACTGAGCAAAAAGTCCTTCCAAGGCACCTAGACTCCGGGATAGGATGGCTATATCGTCTGCATAACCACACAGTTGGGAGGATTTGTGGAATATTGTGCCACCAGGATCCACAGCATTTATAGCACTGTGTAGAGCAAGGTTGAACAACACTGCCGAAAGTCCATCCCCTTGCCTGACGCCTCTCTCCACGCTGAATGGCTGACTAACTCTACCGCTGACCAAAACCCTTGCTTCACAGTCCTTAAGTGTCATGCTCACTAGACTCAAGAGCTTTCAGGGGATCCCCAATCTCGATAGAGCCCGGATGAGTCCGTTTCTAGAAAGCCGATCGAAAGCCTGGACGTAATCTATAAACAGCATGTGGAGGTCGATACCATACTCATGGAATTTTTCGAGGATTTGGCGGACGGTGAATATCTGGTCCATTGTGCTCCTATTTGGGCGAAAACCAGCTTGGTACTCGCCGAGCAAATCCTCTGAGTACACGCTAAGTCTCCTCAAAACAATGCCAGAGAGTAGTTTGTATGCAACATTCAATAGCGTTATGCCTCGATAATTACTGCATTGGAGTTTATCACCTTTCTTGAAGACGGGTACTATTAAACCCAACCTCCACTCTTCTGGCATGCTCTCTGTTCTCCAAATTAGGCATATCAGCTCATGCAGCTTCTTCTCCAATTCCGGACCACCATGCTTTAATAACTCTGCAGTTATTAAGTCATCTCCAGGTGCCTTATTATTTTTCATGGCTTACTGAGCTCGGCGTTACTGTCAGTCATCTCCAAGGGGTTAAAATAGGGGTTGAAATTTTCAGAACGCCATTGCTCGAAAACTTCCAATACAAGGGTATGGTTTTTTTTAAAGTTATTAAATTTGCCTTGAGCTAAACAATTTTTTAAGACCACCCGGAGCATTGTACGTCCAGCCGTTCGTGTGCACCAAAAAGCTTCGGCAACACGATCGTGAATCGGATGGTATAAATCCGGCCCGGATATCATCACTAGGGAGCACTTGATTATAATCAAGGATGGCTGTATGAAGTCGAGCTGGTTGTTCTGCGATATTATTTCATTTGATAAGTGATGGACTATTGAATTTTGTAGGTAGGTACTTGTGAAACTTGAACAAACGTTGAAGTATTATTGATGTAAATCATTACACAACGGTAAATTATTACACAACGGTTCATCTATCAAGAAGGGGCTGGATTTTGTTGATCGGTACTTTTGCAACTTGAACAACCGTTGAAGTATTATTGATGGGCAAGTTGTTACACAACGGTTCATTATACTTGACCACGAAGGTAGGTATTGACCACAGAAAACAGCGATCTACATACGAGTAGAAGGGGCATCTATTTCACTCCACATCAACAATTTTCCTTCAGACTTCATTATTTGCGTTTCTTTTTGCCATTTATTTACTGTTTTTCATCGACAGAATTATTTTACCAACATTTAACTCGTGATTTAGGTAGGTACCTAGTAACGAGTACGGGGTAAGGTACTAACCTACGGATGGTCTGCGATCTACATAATATGTATAGAATAGTACATATTATATTATATAGACGGGTTATCTATACAGTGAGCTGTGATCTGTAACAGAAGGGTATTCTGTACAAAATAATAAACCGTTGTGTAGGGATTTGCAGGGTTTTTTTAGGTAGTCTCGTGGTACCCCTCTACCACTCATATGTAATGTACAAGTTCCTAACTAATAAATAGAAGGAGAAAGACGGGCTGTGCGACGCCTCGGTAGAAGGCTAAAGGGTTCTCCCTCCACTAACGCCTAATGACTCCCAATGGACAGTAACAGCGGTTGGTAGATGGGGGGGGACGAGGTGGAGGCACCTTTATAAGGCGTCCAGGTCGTCACTCACCTGCTCATTCACCTCACGCCTCCTCGCTTTCACTATCCCTAGGGTACTCACTGTGGTGGTAACAACCCCGTGATGCCCTTTATCCTCTAAGGTCGAGGCTACGATAGGAGCGGTAAGCTGCAGGTAGAGCCGCCTGGGTGCCGCTCTAAAAATAGTTTAAGGGTCCTCACCAGAGACTGGCTACAATAGAAGAGGTCTTCGCCCGAGCGATTTGGGCACCCGAGATCCCGCTCGCCTCTAGGATCTGACAAATATTTTCCCTTGCCGCTCAGTTGGTGTCCTAACGTCTTGGTGTCCTGGACTAGGTATTCTACTAGTATGGCACAAAAATTCTCAGACGAGGAATACGAAAATTTTTGGGATGAGGTTGGGTCAACCATGGATATTTCTGGTAAGTGCAGAAATTTTTTATGTTAGAAATTATCAAGTACAATCAGTAAGAAAATAGTTACATTGCGTTATTATGTAAATCTCAAGCTAGAAGAAATGATCATTAAGCGTTATTGTCCTTGAAACGCTGCAAAGTCCTTGTCACATGGGTTTATTATTCTATTGGACAAACCTACAGAAATGTTGGCTGTTCATTTATTGTTTCATTCGTGCGTAATAATCGAAATAGCTATTTTTGATGGTTTCCATTAATTTTGGCCCCTAAAACACAAATTAGGTAGGTACGCTCCTTTTGGTTTATTATTCTGTGAATAATACACCTATGTATTCGCTCAGCAAAACATTTTTATAACACCCCCTCAAAATATTTTCTTTTCCGTTTCAAGGTGCGTAGATTCCAAAAATGCAATGTCCGTCCGCCGTACGCCGTCCGCCGTATCACGTGTACAGGCTTCATTTTCGGTCTAAAAAAATCGTTCTTTCGCACACATGCTCCATTTGGGCCCTAGTTGTGTTCCGAAACTTTTCAGCCCGATCGGAATATATCCAGGGGAGTTATGAGCGAAAATGTGTATAAAAATAGGTACTTTTTGTGTTTTAGTAACATAGTAGTAAAATGAGCTTTTGAGGTATCGTTTTCCATGTTTTTAGGGACGAGGAGACCGAATATGAAATCGATGTTGACCAAGGAGTGGAAAATTGAGGTTGTAACAGATGTTCAGCTCCCAAAATTGATTTTTTATTAGTCAAAAACCTGCGAAATCGTCTGAAATCACCATCAATTTGTATAATAACACTAGAAAAAGTGTCAACACGTGGATCAAGACGATTAAATGGTACAATCAATGATCAAAGGTAATTTGAAAAAAAAGGAGCGTAGTACCTAATTCAAGTTTTGGGGGCCAAAATTTGTGGAAACCACCAGAAATAGCTATTTCAATTATTTTACATGAAAGAAACAATAAATAAACAGCCAGCATTTCTGCAGACCAATAAAATAATAGAATAATAAACCCATGTGACAAGGACTTTGCAGCGTTTTTTTTTTTAATTTTAACTATCTATGATCATTGGTAGTGCCATTTAATCGTCTTGATCCACCTGTTGACACTTTTTCCAGTGTTATTATACGAACTGATGGTGATTTCAGACGATTTCCCAGGTTTTTCACTCATAAAAAATGAATTTTGGGAGCTGAAAATTGGGTGAACTCAATTTTCCACTCTTTGGTCAAAATCGACTTCATATTTGGTCTTCTCGTCCCCAAAAACATGGAAAACGATACCTCAAAAGCTCATTTTATTATCATGTCGCTAAAACACAAAAAGTACCTATTTTTACACACATTTTCACTCATAACACCCCTGGGTATATTCCGATCGGGCGCCTACCCCGATTGCGCCTACCCCGCGCCGCTCCTACGGTAGCACCCCTACTATCACTTGCCGCTCATCGCTTGTTCACCTCTCACCGCTTACCGCTCCTATCGTACCCGAGGCCTAACGCTCCCCATGGTGGTAACAGCCCGGGATGTTAGCATCACCTAAAAGATCGTGCCTGGGCACATACTACACCCACGCTATCCATCTCTCCAAAGTATTGAAATTTTTCGATTTCCGTAATCATTCTTTTTTCCATTCACAGTCACCATTTCCATTTGTCCAAACATTCTGACCATGCTGTCTTCACTACAAGTAAATCATTTCAGCTCATCCGGAAACGTAACGCCAGTCATTCCGAAACACATTCAACTGACAGGTATCAGAATTTGCTCTTGAAAAAATCTATTGAAATGTACATACTATACATATTTAATACAAATATGGATACAGCATGGATTTCCTTGATTTTTCAAGAATTATCAGAGAGAACTCCCAATTGGACGGCCATGAATGATAATATTCTAAATCGCAATCGGTGACTTCGAAGATTTACTGGGGCATTTTGGTTGCCAACACCTAAGTTCGCCCCCCACCCCTACCCCGATAGCTTTTCTATACAATATTTGTGTGATGGTTTTGAGATTTGAGTCCACAATTATAATAACATTAAATTAATGTCATCAATAGTCGTGACTTGCTCATTCTATAAGCATCATTACAAATGTCGTAACTTTTATTCGTGAGTTATTAATTACTGCAACTGATTAATCATTACAATACGTCCTTACTCGTAAAATTCTTCTAACGGTAAGTACCTATTTCGTTTGTTATAAAAATTTTTTGGAATAGTCCTTCAGCAATTCGTATTCCGTAACAGGTAAACGATGAGACTTTCATGCTACACATGATCACGTGCGCTGCTCATAATTAACACATCACAACGGCTTGAGCGTAATCAAAACCTTGCGAGCAACCGTCCGTTACGTTGAGCATTTCTAGGTTCTCATGTCAAAGGTGGCGTTGTTTGTGCTTCCTAGTTAATTTTACGATAGTTTCATAGATAGTTACCATCCTCAGATCGCGATGCCTTCTATAGCATACCGATACTTCTATACTGTACCGATACTTCTATAGCTGCACCGATACTTCTCAGTAGTTGGCTTCGATATGTTGGGTTTATTTTTATATTAAATGTTTTCTTGGCACAGCCCCAGAGCTGTATACCGTAAGACAAAATGGGCCGTAAAATTTGCTTGTAGGTCAGCAATTTATTATGTAGTACTAATTGAGATGTTCTCATCAACCAGAGCTAATGCAGTTTACTAGACTATTTTCAGTAAAAACTAATGTTAATGAGTTTTTTCTATATTTTATAAATAAAAACTCGAAAACAACCACGCCAGATGAAAAGGTGCGCCAAAAACGGCCTTGAAGCGCTTCCAGAAGACTTTTTTCCAACTGTTGAAGAGGCCACGTTAAAATAATACGAGTAGGTACAACAATCGCGAAAGCAGGGCAGCTGCATGACAATGAGAAGGGCAGAAAAGAGGAGGAAGCAGGTGAACCGACGGCGATTTGTCAACCTTCGTCCATTGTACTGAGGTCATCTTTCCATTCTCTTATAATTCACTTTATCCACAGATACTACACGTCAGGCTAATGCTATACGTCTCCCCGGAGGAAATCCGTTATGTTGAATTAATAAGTCTTTCAAGCAGGCATGAATAACGTGAAAAAGAGTAGGTAGCTGTACCTATCTAACCAGTTATTAGTTATGTGGTATTGGGACAGAAAAGAAATAATGTAATATCATCTTGGGAATGAAAAAGGTTCACTAATAATAAAGCAATAAAAAACCAAAATTATTTTCTTATGAAAAATGGATCACAAGTTTTCTCAAACCCCTCAAGTTCTACACTCCTATGTAATATAAGATTTAGCCAAACAAACGAGGAGAACGACGAGCTGATGCGACGCCACCGGGAAAGGACTAGAAGGGAAATCCATGGAGGTTTCTCAAAGGTCGCAACATCCATTGACAGAAGGGGGAGGGGGGGGGGGGGGGCACCTTTATATACCACCTGGCTCGCCCAGCTCGTCATTCGACCAACCGCACTTCGACTTGCGTCTTCTCTCTTGATCACCTTACGCCCTCTCTCTCTCGCCCTCTGTCTCTCTCTCCTACTACTATTATACCAACATATATCTAGCATTTTCAAGTTAAATTCAAGATTTTCCAAACAAATCCAAGGTTTCGAAAACTAATTCCAGGTGTTCTTATTAGTCATGTAATATAAGATTTAACCAAACAAACAAGGAGAACGACGAGCTGAGCGACGCCTCCTGCAAAGGACATGGAAGTTTCTCAACGGTTGCAACAGCCATTGACAGAGGGGGGCGAGGGGGGGGGGGGGGGGGTTGGAGGCACCTTTACATACCACCTGGCTTGCCCACTCTTCATTTGACCAACCCCACTTCGACTTGCGACTTCTCTCTCGATCTCCTTACACCCCCTCTCACTCTCTCACTCTCTCTCTCTCACTCCTACCCTTCCTCCCACCTGCTGTGGTGGTAACCATGGGGAGCTACCTCCTCTAATACTCGTTGTGGTGAAAACCGCGGGGTATATATTAGCCTTCTACTTCCCGGCCTTTTCTGTGGTGATAACGGCGGGACGCCTCCCTCTCCTCTAGCACTCGCTGTGTTGATAACCTAGTGCTAGCATCCTTTTCCCCTAACGCCTGCTGCGGTGATAACCATGGGGAGTTAGTCGCCCACCCAAACCAACCCTACCCATCACATTGGGGTATTCCGGTCTATTTTTTTTTTTTTTTTTTCTTTCGAAGTACCTTGCCTGGGGTTAACGAAAATCGATTCCATTCGCCGGGGAATTGTTCGTATAAAATTAGGAAGACAAATGAAAACCAGAAATTTGAAAAAAAGGCGGGCATACAGTGGGCGTGTGTCGTAGGCGTAGGAGAGCCTAAAGGCCGGTATGGATATTTGAATATCGCAGGGAAGCATCCATGCAAGCCTCTTTTTTGTCCTTGGCTGACATTTCAACCCCAATACGCACAAAATACTGAACGGGTAAAGATAAAACAGAAAAATAAACAGCAAAACGAGGTTGTACGATAAAGTGAGCTCTCATGTGAAACATGGATACTAGTGGTATAGCGTCCATGCATGTCGCTGACCTCGGTCGTGACGTAGACGTAGGAGCTGTAGGAGCCGTGCCCACTTTCGAATTCCCTTTTGTTTCTTTTGCATTATCTTTCACCCTATACGAATGAATGACGTTTTCACGCACGCTACATACTTTTTATATTCCCTTCAGCTGAAAACTGCCAACCAACATCCTATTTTCAGACCCACTGGAATACCCCTTTCTGTAAACCCGACATGTCGTGACCCTACGTTAAGACTTGTGACAAACGTGGCTTAAAATGAAGATACTAGTATTTTTTTTTAAAATTTCTAACCCGCCATGTCGTGACCCTACCTTAAGACTTACGACAAATGTAGGCTTAAAATGAAAATATTAGTATTTTTAAAATTGTTTCAAACATACTTTTAATAGAAAACAAACTTAAAAACGCTGCAAATCCCTGCACAACGGTTTATTATTTTGTATAGAATACCCTTCCGTTACAGATAACAGCTCTATGTATAGATAACCCGTCTATATAATATGATATGTACTATTCTATACATATTATGTAGATCGCAGACCCTCCTTAGGTTATTACCTTACCCCGTACTCGTTACTAGGTACCTACCTAAATCACGAGTTAAATGTTGCTAAAATAATTCTGCCGATGACAAACAGTACCTAACAAAAAGAAACACACATAATGAAGTTCTGAAAAGAAATTGTTGATTAGGAGTGAAAAAAGTTGCAAAAGTACCTACCAACAAACTCCAGCCCCTTCTACGTAGATGGTATAATGAACCGTTGTGTAATAATTTACCGTTGAGTAATGATTTACCGTAGTAATAATTTACCCATCAATAATACTTCAACGTTTGTTCAAGTTTCACTACCTACCAACAAACTCCAAAAGAGCCATCATTTTTCAAATGAAATAATATCACAGAACAACCAACTCGACTTCATACTCCGCCAATATAATCAGGTGATCCCTAGCAATGATTTCATCTCCGCCAAATTTCCTATTATGGGCGCGTCTCTGGTTACGAGATTTGGTTTGAATTGTATACAATTTCATTCACACTGGAGTCGAAAATGCCTGTCGGTGCAAACTTCGGGGCCTTACTGTGAACGAACGGCTGGACGTACGCTCCGGATGGTCTTAAAAAACTCGCAAGTTCAAGAACTATTTAAAACCGTAAAAATATTCACGTAAAAAAATGGTATAGGCGTTTTGAAAATTACAACCCCTATTTTGAACTCCTTACAGATGACTCACAGTAACGTCGAGCTTCGAGGACCAACTAGACGCCGAACGGAACCTATAACCCGAATTTCATCAATTTTCTTTCATGGTAACTAAGGAAAGTGGCCCGTACGGCGTACGGCCTACGTCGTACGGCGGACAGACAGAAATATTTTTATTGCAGTTTTGGATTCTACATACCTTGAAACGTAAACCATCAAATTTTGAGGGGGGGTAAGAATTTTTTTTTTCATGCTCGATTCCAATGGTTCATTATTGAAAATAATAAACCAAAATGATGAATTAACTAGTGGGCACCCATACCATTATACCAACATATATCTAGCATTTTCAAGTTAAATTCAAGATTTTCCAAACAAATGCAAGGTTTCGAAAACTAATTCCAGGTGTTCTCATTAGTCACCCCCACCCTGAAACGTTGTCTACCACTGAGCAACAGGGATAACTCCACCTTTTATCCGTCGACCGAATCAATTACTTACTTCGCAATATCCGTGCAAAATTTAGAAAAGGCGGTGCTTGGGAGGTGTTGAAACCTTCAGATTCTTCACGCCTTTTCTCTTTCTCCGGAGACTCCGTCTTTCCCCTCGACCGACCCGTTTCCAAAGCCATCGCATCATCGACGGGTCAAACTCAGCGGGTGACGGGGGTCCGTCGACAGATCGCGATGAGATGCTGCAAGATGGATACGAGTTAATTTTGTACGAAAAAAACAAAAAAAAAAGGACGAGCCGCATCAGTCTCTGACGACTGTGGTGAATCCCGAGGAAATTTACGACTTTTTCGCTCCCCTTCAAGAGGTGTCTCGATCCACGTCCGATTTTCACGGGATCCTACGCATACATTACGGCACATTGTTTCTCATTTGTGGGCTATTGTAGTCGTGAGGACCGTGTGAAAGAATTCGTCGGAACGCTGGTGAATTAATAACTTGGCGGTAGGAGCAGATAAATTAAACTTTTGACACTAATAAGGGTTTTACAGATTCATTTTGTTTACTAACGGTTTGATTTGAACACGGGGTGTCTCAAATTGAAACATTTTTCAATTTTAGGGACGGATTTCACAAAAAAGCCATGCAGCCGACGCACATGGGGCGAAAATCGAAAGAACATGGCCAAAAATGCAAAATCAACCCGTAGACATCGCGATATAAAGTCATTAAGTTGTGAAAACCCACGGAGAAAGAATTGCAAAACGTGGAGGAGAGAAAATATCTACGTAACTACCTACCAAGTTCTGGTTTCAAAATATGTAACCCATTCGACAAAAGTGAGAATGGTACCTACCTATACATTTTTCAATGAGATCTTCGCACATATTCATGAAAATTGGTCAAGAATTGTGAGTACCTATCCTTTTGGTATCAGTCACACACATACCTACATCTCGGAGATATTTACCTACTTGTACCAAAGAGGGTGATCCTACCTCATAAGGCCATTTTGGTTTATTATTCTGTGAATAATACACCTATGTATTCGCTCAGCAAAAAATTCTTATAACACCCCCTCAAAATTTTTTCTTTTCCGTTTCAAGGTGCGTAGATTCCAAAAATGCAATGTCCGTCCGCCGTCCGCCGTACGCCGTATCACGTGTACAGGCTTCATTTTCGGTCTAAAAAAGTCGTTCTTTCGCACACATGCTCCATTTGGGCCCTAGTTGTGTCCCGAAGCTTTTCAGCCCGATCGGAATATACCCAGGGGTGTTATGAGTGAAAATGTGTGTAAAAATAGGTACTTTTTGCGTTTTAACAACATGTTAGTAACATGAGCTTTTGAGGTATCTTTTTCCATGTTTTTGAGGATGAGAAGACCGAATATGAAGTCGATTTTGACCAAAGACGCGGAAATTGAGGTTTTACCAAAGGTTCAGCACCCAAAATTGGTTTTTTATGAGTCAAAAACCTGGAAAACTGTCTGAAATCACCATCAATGTGTACAATAACATTGGAAAAAGTGTAAACAGGTGAATCAAGACCATTAAGGGCCGGTTTCACCAACGCAGCTTAAACCTGGTATCAATAAATCCTGGATTCAAATTTGATCTGTGGTTCAGAGCTTCGACAGTTTCACCAATGTTTTTGATCCGCGGTTTAGCCGAACTTAGGTTTAAGCCGAGCTTGTTCAGTTTGCATCAGCATTGCTATCCCCAGAAACACAAATCCCGTATTACAGATGACATGGAGGAGAGATGCTCATCCATGAGTTGTGGATCTGTGATATTTCTTCTATGGATACTTAAATTTTGTCCGCCATCCTCTGTTGTGGAGACATTAAACTGCATAATAGTAGCCAGTTGCGGAAGTTTCGCGATTTTTTCTCACATGCCTCTGTCATTCTCATTCTGAGAACTTCTGCTCGACTCCACTCTGTCATTACTACAAAAGACCATCTTACATCTTTCGAGACAGCTCTTGTAATAAATTATAGATAGCCTACCTAGGCTCTTTTATAAAAGGTATCTACTTTTTTACAATAATTCGCTGTATGCAGAAGAAGTTATACATGTACTTATTAGCGCAGTCTGCGAGTACCTACCACGTACAATGAAGGTTTGTTTACCTACTAAATAAATAATGATGGGTCCGACGTTGTTGCCTACCTGGTTTGGTGTAAAATTATATTTATTACACATTTTTGGTTGCACTCACATTTCTGTTTCGAGAACTAGAAGGCTTTCTCTTGCATCGAGCACTAAGCTCATCCCTTCCTTTGGAAGGCGGAACCTCGAGAAAAAATCGCCGTCATCCCACTTGTGGAAATGCTCGACCCTTTCGCGAATTATCGCCGTCTGGGCGCGGCCACTTCCAGAAGTTCATTGAAATATTCATCCAAGGATGACTCAAACACTTCAATGTAACGATTCATCGCACTAAATGTTGATGCAAGTTGAGAAGTACATATGAAAAACACTGATAAAATAGATTTCAAAATGGCGATGGCCTGGAGGAGAATCGGAGATCAACCGTAGATCAGAGGTTTAAACCACCTGAAACGAGGTATTAACTTAATACGCCGTTGCCGCGACTTATTCCTAGATTAGGCGTTCGTGAAACTGTCTTTTCTCAGAATCGATGGCTTAAACCTCAGCCGGGATTGAACTCTGGATAATCCGCGTTGGTGAAACCGGCCCTTAATGCCACTACCAATGATCAAAGATGATCATAAGAAAAAAAAAAAAGCCTACCTATTTCATGTTTTGGGGGCCAAAATTGGTGGAAATCATCAGAAATAGCTATTTCAATCATTCCACATGAAAGAAACAATACATTTAACAGCCAACAAAAATCTCTAGAACTCCAATAGAATAATAAACCCATGTGACAAGGACTTTGCAGCGTTTTTTGAATCTACGCACCTTGAAACGGAAAAGAAAAAAGTTTGAGGGGGGGTTATAACAATTTTTTGCTGAGCGATTATTCAGAGAATGATAAACCAAAATGCAATGTCCGTCCGCCGTCCGCCGTATCACGTGTACAGGCTTCATTTTCGGTCTAAAAAAGTCGTTCTTTCGCACACATGCTCCATTTGGGCCCTAGTTGTGTCCCGAAACTTTTCAGCCCGATCGGAATATACCCAGGGGTGTTGTAAGTGAAAATGTGTGTAAAAATAGGTACTTTTTGCGTTTTAGCAACATGTTAGTAACATTAGCGTCTGAGATATCATTTTCCGTGTTTATGGGGACGAGAAGACCGAATATGATGTCGATATTGACCAATGAGTGGAAAATTGAGGTTTTACCAGATGTTCAGCTCCCAAATTTGATTTTTTATGAGGCAAAAACCTGTGAAATCGGCTGAAATCACCATCAATTTGTAGAATAGCACTGGGAAAAGTTTCAACACGTAGATCAAGACGATTAAATGGCACTAACAATGATCAAAGATAATTTGAAAAAAAAAGAGCGTACCTAATTCAAGTTTTGGGGGCCAAAATTGGTGGAAACCACCGGAAATAGCTATTTCATTTATTTCACATGAAAGCAACAATAAATGAACAGCCAGCATTTCTGCTGGTATGTCCAGTAGAATAATAAACCCATTTGACAAGGACTTTGCAGCGTTTTGGTTTGGTCGCCTAACCGCATCTGTCTGGTCTGAGCCACTACAGAAATTTTCATAAATTTTCACAGATCTACAGTTTAACACATCTGCATCGTAACAATCGTCAGATCTACAGTTCAACACATCTACGTAACAATCATCTCGGAATCTACAACATGGGTGTAACTGTGATTTAAACGATTCAGCGTAGAAAATTTGACCCTTTGACAAATGGCGATAAAATTGGGTATTTTCTAAAAGCACCGCCTGCGCAATTTGTTCAAAAGTAAATTCAGAGATGAGCCACAGAAAGACTGACGAGTTTTTCTGACAAAACGGAGGATGAAACGTGAAGATACTGAACAGATGGTCATACAGCCATCCGTGATTATAATCAGGTGCGACCCTAGCGATGATATCTGGGCCGGATTTGTACCGTTTCATTCACGATCATGTTGACGAAGCTTTTCGGTGCAAACGAACGGCTGGACGTACAATGCTCCAGGTGGTTTCAGAAAATTCTTTAGTTCAACATCAATTTAAAAACTTGAAAAAGCTTTCGGGAAATTTCTACCTCTATTTTTCACCCATTAGAGATGAGCGACAGTAACGCCGAGCTTTGCGGGGTTGAAATTTCCCGAACACCGAGCTCAAACACTTTCAACAGAAGGGCATGTTTTTTTACCTTTTTAAACTGATCTTGAACTTCAGCATTTTTTTAGACCACCCGGAGCTTAGTCAACATGATCGTGAATGAAACGGTATAAATCCGGCTCAGATAATTATCACTGCTTGGGAGCACCTGATTATAATCACGGATGGTCGTATGAAATCGAGTTGGTTGTTCCTAGATATTATTTAATTTGAAGAATGATGGTTATTTTGGATTTTGTTAATAGGTAATTTTTCAGTTTGAAAAAACGTTATGGTTCACGAATTACAACAAATAATTAATAATAGAATTCTTGATTCCACCGAATATTTATGAAATGTGATTGCCCGGCTGGCTTCAGTACTCGATTTAGGGCTTTTGCTGAGGGGAGAGCTCGAGGGTAGGTACTTACTGACTAGTGAAAACAGTGATCTACGCAGAAAGGAAATGGGGGAAAGGTAAGGGGGAAAGTGATCTATACAGGTTATTAATAAACCACTGTGTAATAATTGGCAGCGTTGTTTATTCCATTTTCGGATTCTGTGTACCTTGAAACAGAAAATCATCAAATTTTGAGGGGGGGGGGGGGATGTTAAATTTTTTGTTTTCATGCTCGATTCCAAAGGTTCATTATTGAAAATAATAAACCAAAAAATACGGAAAATCACTCACAGATAAATTTTAATTTGCCTGAAAATACTCGTAGATACCAGTTATTATTGTTAAGGCATCAAAGATAGCCTTTCAATCCTCTTTCAAATGACGTTATACTTAAAACAATTTTTTGAAGAAACTCAAGGGGTACGGAGTCAGATCACGTAGTTAGTTGTCGGTGAAGAATAGAGAATATTATACCCTCAGTATTATAAATAAGTGGCATTAAAAAGATTGGCGAGGAGTGTAGTTATTTACAACTGCTCACGTATTTCTTCCGAGCACTCGTGCCAATCTTGAGTTCCAAAGAGATAAAAGCTACCTTGAGATTGTACTATTTGAGCCCTGGACACGCGACTTCCGTGGTGGTCTCGAAATTTTGTTTTTTGTTTCCCCTCATCCTCCACCAATATCAAGATGACAGAAACGTTTAAATTACTTTTTCTTACCGCTTTGACGCATTGAATATTTTCCTGTATATAATGTTACGTATTTCGATTCTTACTCTTTCGTCGTTGTATTCTTACTCTTATCATTCAACTGCTCAAATCATTTCAACATTTAAGAATTGTCGTGAGCCGCAGCAGTCGACATGGCGGGTGAGTTGGATGAGAATATTTTATGGTGAAGTGAGAGGTTGGATGAGGAAGGATGTGCTCCGTAGGAGTCTTTTGCTAACGCCCCGCGGTTTTCACCACTGCAGGCGTTAGTTGGAGGGCCCCGCAGCAGGTGTTAGAGGTAGTGGCTCCCCGCGGTTTTCACCACAGCAGGTGTTAGAGGAGAAGGAGGCGTCCCACGGTTTTCACCACAGCAGGTGTTAGAGGAGAAGGAGGCGTCCCACGGCTTTCACCACAGCAGGTGCCAGAGGAGAATGAGGTATCCCGTGGTTTTCACCACAGCAGATACAGGAAGGAGGGGAGCATTCCGCGGTTTTCACCACAGCAAGTGCAAGGAAAGGTAGAAGAGAGAGGGTGAGAGAGAGGGTCGAGAGAGAAGTCAAGGGTCTGTTGGTCGAATGACGAGCTGGGCTAGGAGGTCTGCTTATAAAGGCCCCTTTCCACCCGTCCGCCGTCCACAATCGGCCGTTATGACCGTTGAGGCGCGATGGCGGTTGGTGGAAAGGAACCCTTCTCCCTTGGCACTACGGGGCTCGTTGTTCCCTTCGTTTATTTGGTTAAATCTTTCTATATTACATAGGAGTGGTTAACGTAGAGGTTTGAGGGGACAAAAAGGAAGCGTTTGTGCGAGGGTTAAGGAATAATGGAGGAATGAGAAAGTGAACTTGTGGGCTAAGAAACAAACGGAGAAAAACAACAATTTTTATAATTATCGTAGCATTCTTGCGTAGTGGACATGATTGTTATGGATTTTTTCAGTCATAGCAAAGAAAACCTATCCCACTATGGACTACATTTTGCAAGTAGGGGCTAAATACTAATTTTATCCGAGCGATTGCAAGAGTAGGTACAATGGAACGCCACGTGGGTGCTGTATGGTATGACGACGCATTATAAGATGACTCCTTTTGGACCTCTGCATATCGCATGCTGATTCAAGTTGTGATGTCAGTTTTACTTAAGCCCCCACATTTTGGTTTATTATTTTCAATAATGAACCATTGGAATCGAGCATGAAAAAAAAAATTCTTACCCTCCCTCAAAATTTGATGGTTTACGTTTCAAGGTATGTAGAATCCAAAACTGCAATAAAAATATTTCTGTCTGTCCGCCGTACGCCGTACGCCGTACACGGGCCACTTTTCTTAGTTACCATGAAAAAAAATTGATGAAATTCGGGTTATAGGTTCCATTCGGCGTCTAGTTGGTCCTCGAAGCTCGACGTTACTGTGAGTCATCTCTAAGGGGTTCAAAATAGGGGTTGAAATTTTCAAAACGCCTATACCATTTTTTTACGTGAATATTTTTACGGTTTTAAATAGTTCTTGAACTTGCGAGTTTTTTAAGACCATCCGGAGCATCGTACGTCCAGCCGTTCGTTCACAGTAAGGCCCCAAAGTTTGCACCGACAGGCATTTTCGACTCCAGTGTGAATGAAATTGTATACAATTCAAACCAAATCTCGTAACCAGAGACGCGCCCACAATAGGAAATTTGGCGGAGATAGAATCATTGGTAGGGATCACCTGATTATATTGGCGGAGTATGAAGTCGAGTTGGTTGTTCTGTGATATTATTTCGCTTGAAAAATGATGGCTCTTTTGGAGTTTGTTGGTAGGTAGTGAAACTTGAACAAACGTTGAAGTATTATTGATGGGTAAATTATTACTACGGTAAATCATTACTCAACGGTAAATTATTACACAACGGTTCATTATACCATCTACGTAGAAGGGGCTGGAGTTTTTTGGTAGGTACTTTTGCTACTTTTTTCACTCCTCATCAACAATTTCTTTTCAGAACTTCATTATGTGTGTTTCTTTTTGTTAGGTACTGTTTGTCATCGGCAGAATTATTTTAGCAACATTTAACTCGTGATTTAGGTAGGTACCTAGTAACGAGTACGGGGTTAGGTACCAACCTACGGAGGGTCTGCGATCTACATAATATGTATAGAATAGTACATATCATATTATATAGACGGGTTATCTATACATAGAGCTGTGATCTGTAACAGAAGGGTATTCTATACAAAATAATAAACCGTTGTGCAGGGATTTGCAGCGTTTTTAATTCCATTTTCGGATTCTACGTACCTACCTTGAAACGGAAACTATCAAATTTTGATGGGGGGGGGGGGGGGGGGTAAAAATTGTTCTAGCTCGATTCCAAAGGTTGAATTATTGAAAATAATGAACCAAAAATTTCTGTCCGTCCGGCGTACTTCGCACTTTCCTGAGTTATCATGAACCAAAATTAATGAAATATGGTTTGTGTGTCTCATTTGCTGTCACACGGCGTTGCTGTCAGCCATCTCTAAGGGTTGAAATATAGGGACTGAAATGTCTAAGATGCCGCTATCTCGAATTTTTGACGTTTTTAATTTGGTCTCGAATTCGGGAATTTTTTGAAACCACCCGGAGCATTGTATGTCCAGCCGTTCCTTCACAGTAAGGCCCTGAATTTTTCACCGAAAAGCTTCGTCAACATGATCGCGAATGAAACGGTTTACATACGGTATACGTATTATTGCTAGGGAACACCTGATTATAATCACGGATGGCTGTACGTAATCGAAGGTAGATATGACAACTGAAAACAGCGATCTATGAAGAAAGGGCGTCTAAACAGACGTGAACGATGGAGAACGTTTTATTTTTATATGGGTTTCCACGATTCCATCACGAGCGATTTAGTTCGTGTTGACGACTGACTAGTCGTTGGGGAATAAAATAGGGGCTTAAGAAGGTTACAAAAAGAAAGGCATACATTAACTCGCTGAGTTAATGAATAGGTGCATCAGCCTATTTTATGTAGAAGTATCAAAGCAATATTCGAGGAAGCTATAATGCTGCTCGCCAACTTGGCAAACGTTGTTTGGATTCCTGAAAGTGGCAAACCTAAACGGTAGCACAGACACGCGGTCGTGTGTTTGAAAAAGGCCGCATCCCCAATGAGAAGCAGGATTTAATTGAATTAATATTGTGTGCCCTGACGTTTCGATTCCAGGGATCGACGCAAGGCCCTTGGATCTTGTTTGAAAGGATGAGATCACAATATCCCCCAGGGGATCGTCGTAAGAAAAACGCTGACGGATGGCATAAACAGGGGCGTTGCGCCATATTTATGCAGATTTTCGACGTGGGTCGACTGACGTTACAAAATTTTTTTGACGTTATTGAAAACAATGTTTAGCCTCGCTCCGAGTCTCCTTCTGTTTTCTGCTGGGCAAAAGGAGGGGAGTCGCGTGCGAGCGGCATATGGTCGGCGCCTCGGATTTGGCCATTCACAGCAAAACTCCGAGTGATGTTTCCTACCTGGTCATAAATTATGCCTCTTCTCCGTCCCATTAACAAATTGACGGGCTGAGGACTTGAGGACGAGTTCCCTGTTAGTAACACGAGCTTAAAGAGGTGAGGAACTGACATTAAACCCAAAACGCTGCGAAGTCCTTGTCACATGGGTTTATTGTTCTGTTGGACATACCTACAGAACCATGTGCAAATCATGTGCAAAATTTTAAATACCTAGCCAATGCTGATGGTTTCCACCAATTATGGCCCTCAAAAACACGAATTAGGCTCCTATTTTTGAGAAATTATCTTTGATCATTGATAGTGCCATTTAATTGTCTTGATTGACTGCTGATACTAATTCTAGTGTTATTATACACATTTATGACGATTTCAGACGATTTCCCATAAAACCATTAATTTTCGGCGCTGAACCTCCGTTACAACCTCAATTATTCACTTTCTATCCAAAATCAACTTCATATTCGGTCTTCTCGCCCAAAAAACAAGGAAAACGATACCTCACAAGCTGACGTTCACTAAAACCTCGGAAAACCCTATTTTTAGCCCCCCCCCCCCCCCCCGCCCTCCCATAACCCCCTGGGTGTATTCCGATCAGGCTGCCGAGTTTCAGAGCATAACTAGGACCCAAATGTGTTCCAAAATGGGGACCCAAACTGTTTGCGGAAGAGCAACGATTTTAGACCAAAACTGAACGTACATTTGAGGCTAAAACTTCGTTTGAACCTCAATTTTTCCACTCCGGTTAAATTGGACTTCATATTCGGTCTCCTCGTTCAAAAACATTGAAAACGATAACTCACAAGCTGATGTTACGCAATCACCAAAAAACCTTATTTTTACACCCATTTTTCACCCATACACTCTTGGGTGTATTCCGATCGGGCTGAAAAGTTTCGGGACACAACTAGGACCCAAATGGAGCCGCTGTGCGAAAGAACGAATTTTTTAGCCCGAAATTGAGAAGATATGCATGATACGGCGGACGGACATTGCATTTTTGGAATCTGCGCACCTTGAAAAGTAAAAGAATAAATTTTGAGGGGTGTTATAAAAATTTTTTGCTGAGCGAATAATCAGTGTATTGTTCACAGAATAGTAAACCAATAAGTGCCATAGTGAGGCTATGCTCACAATCGAACGGAGTTTGGTTAAGGCCCGTTTACACGAGCGGACCGGGCCGGATAAATCCGAGGAGTACAGTAAGTGCGTACTTCAGCCCTGCCGTCTAAACGCTCGTCCGGACCGGTTATGGGCGTTCCCACTTGCTAGGGAGGCCCGATGGAAATTCCTTCGGATCTAGGGTCCCCCCACCGGACGATCCTACTCTCCCCACCCGTTTGCCCTGTCACCCTGTGGTGTAAACGCATATCCGCTCAGGATCTTCTCCAGGACTAGGTACCTACATCCCTATAAACATGCATATAGTTTAAAAACGCTGCAAAGTCCTTGTCACATGGGTTTATTATTCTATTGAAGTTCTAGAGATTCTTGTTGGCAGTTAAATTTATTGTTTCTTTCATGTGGAATGATTGAATTAGCTATTCCTGATGATTTCCACCAATTTTGGCCCCCAAAACATGAAATAGGTACACTTTTTTCCCCCCCCAGATCATCTTTGATCATTGGTAGTGCGATTTAATGGTCTTGATTCACCTGTTTACACTTTTTCTAATGTTAGTATACACATTGATGGTGATTTCAGACAGTTTTCCAGGTTTTTGACTTAAAAAAAAAAACAATTTTGGGAGCTGAACTAATGGTAAAACCTCAATTTCCGCGTCTTTGGTCAAAATCGACTTCATATTCGGTATTCTCGTCCCCAAAAACATGGAAAAACGTTACCTCAAAAGCTCATTTCACTAACATGTTGCTAAAATGCAAAAAGTACCTATTTTTACACACATTTTCACTCATAACACCCCTGGGTATATTCCGATCGGGCTGAAAAGTTTCGGGACACAACTAGGGCCCAAATAGAGCATGTGTGCGAAAGAACGACTTTTTTAGACCGAAAATGAAGCCTGTACACGTGATACGGCGTACGGCGGACGGACATTGCATTTTTGGAATCTATGCACCTTGAAACGGAAAAGAAAAAAGTTTGAGGGGGTGTTATAAAAATTTTTTGCTGAGCGATTACATAGGTGTATTATTCACAGAATAATAAACCAAAAACGCTGCGAAGTCCTTGTCACATGGGTTTACTATTCTATTGGACAACCTACAGAAATGTTGGCTGTTCATTTATTGTTTCTTTCATGTGAAATAATTATTGAAATAGCCATTTATGATGGTTTCCACCAATTTTGGCCCCCAAAACACGAATTAGGTACGCTCCTTTTTTTTCAAATGATCGTTGATCATTGGTAGTGCCATTTAGTTCTCTTGATTCACCTGTTGACACTTTTTCTAGTGTTATTATACAAATTGATGGTGATTTCAGACATTTTTCCAGGTTTTTGACTCATTAAAAATCAATTTTCGGAAATGAACCTTTGGTAAAAACTCAATTTTCGCCTCTTTGGTAAAAATCGACTTCATATTCGGTCTTCTCGTTCCAAAAACATGGAAAACGATACCTCAAAAGCTCACGTTACTAATATGTTATTAAAACACAAAAAGTAGGTACCTATTTTTATACACATTTTCACTCATAACACCCCTGGGTATATTCCGATTGGGCTGCAAAGTTTCGGGACACAACTAGGGTCCAAATTGAGCATGTGAGCGAAAGAACGACTTTTTAGACAGAAATTGAAGCCGGTATCGTATGCATGATACGGCGTATGGTGGACAGACATTGCATTTTCTGAATCTAGGCACCTTGAAACGGAAAAGAAAAAATTTTGGGGGGTGTTATACAAATTTATTGCTGAAGATAATAAACCAAAACGGTGGAAATTGTTATACAACTGTTTATTAGGTTCTTGTCTTCGGTCCGGTCGTGTAAACGGCTGCCCGAAGGGAAGGAAGCCCCGCCCCCCACGGAGCGAGTCAGGAGGCTCCTAGCTAGGAGCATCGGAGTATCCGGCCCGGTCCGCTCGTGTAAATGGGGCTTTAGCTGGGAATTTAGACAGTATTTTTGCGTTTTGCTGTCAACAACGCTGTTCTCTTTGTTCCTCCATCCATCCATTCGTTTAGTCTTTCTCCTCTTCCCGAGATGTACGGACCAATAATTCTGTTTAATTTTCTATGCGGCTGAATGCCTATTGCAATGAAAAGTATGACTTCTGTTTATATGACTTTCGCGTTTTTAAATGAAATTAGGTTCCAATTAAGAATTTTCACTCTCCTACGATAAAATAGTTCTTTTTCTTTGAGCTTTCAGATTTTTGATAACCAGTGACGTCATTGCACCCCTCTCGCCTGGGTGGGACGCCAATGCCCGGTGTGACGTCAATTGCGGTCGAAAATTTGAAAGCTCATAGAAAAATAACTATTTGTCGTAGGAGAATGCGGTTGGTCTCAACATTCTTAGAATGGAATCTAATTCCATACAAAAATACACTGCCAAGGTGATGGCACAGGAGCTTCCTCGTCACAATCAGAGTGACCCATTATACATTACATTACATTACATAACGTGAAATATACATATTACATAACATTAAATTACGTAACATTACATAACATTACATGAAATATACATATTACATAACATTACGTCCATAATACATTACGTCCATTATACATAATTGCGACAGTTATGCGTGTTTGAAGAATTTCACGTTAGCGCATGCGCAGGGCGAACCGCTGGCTCTATCATGTTGAAATTTATATGGGACCTCAATGGGCCCTACCCGCTTAATCCCTGAGAATTACATTGAAATTGGGTGAAATCTTTGGTTACTACGGCTGTAACAAGGAAATTGAAACTATTTCACGCCAGCGCATGCGCAGAGCGCACCGAGGGTCCGATCATGCTGAAATTCATACTGGAACTCACTAGGCCTTGTCCAAACAATTCTCGAAAATTTGAGCGAAATTGAATCAAAATTGTGAAAGTTATGCGTGTTTGTTGAATTTAACGTTAGCGCATGCGCAGGGCGTACCGCTGGATCAATCATGTTGAAATTTGTATGGGACCTCAAGGGGCTTTATCCGCACCATCCCTCAAAATTTGAGCTGAATCAATTCAAAATCGTGGAAGTTATGGCTGTAACAAGGAAATGCGGACAGACTCACAGACTCACAGATTCACAGACTCACAGACTCACAGACTCACAGACTCACAGACTCACAGACTCACAGACCCACAGACCGACAGACACGGAACCAAATTTGTTCAGTAGGCTTTGAAACGCAAAATGCAAGTGGAAATTTTGATTTCTGAAGACTAAAATTTTTTGGCTCACGAAAGTGAACACAAGGCTTCCGCTGCTTCGCAGACTCGGAAGCAATATAAACAGAAATCACGGTTACTTCTCGTTCGTTTGATTGAAAAGGGATATTGATTCCGTTAACTTATTACAATTAAACAAGCGCTTTAGGCTAATGGGATGTTGCTCTTACCGACGCATCAAAAGAAGCAAATAATGTTTCAATCGTTTCTCAAAAGAAAATTTTTGGCAAATGGCGAGTACAATGAAATCCACGCAAAGCCCACACAACGACGACCAAGCAATGTGGAGTAGTTGTGGGTGGGAGGGAAGATGCGGCATAACCAATCAATCTGAAAATTTATTTGAGTTTCTTTTAGTCAATAGAACACGGCTGCATGAAAATAAATAAAAATTTCGAAATTTATTTGGATTAGATTAACTTTAGGATTAATTATTGATACTTAAACCCGATAAGAAAAAAAAACGTACGTCCCATATTTGGAAAGATGTGCACTAATGTTCAGAACCAGATCCACAAATAAATATTGAAATCTTGTAACAGTACGTGGTGGACGTTCGGAAACGACGAGAGTGGTTGGGGAGCGGTCCTTCTTGGATGACATTTGTCATGTATACCTAAACTTGCCTAACATACCACCTTCCCAACCCTTGACCACACACCATTTGGTTCGTAAGCACAAGTCTTCCAGTACGTAGCTTTTGCATTCAGCAACGGCGATAGCGTTTTGGTTTATTATTCTGCGAATTACTGTGAATAATACACCTATGTATTCGCTCAGCAAAAAATTGTTGAGCACACCCTGCAAATTTTTCTTTTACGTTTCAAGGAGCGTATATTCCAAGAACGCTGCAAAGTCCTTGTCACATGGGTTTATTATTCTGCTGGACATACGTACAGAAATTTTGGCTGTTCATATTTATTCTTTCATGTGGAATTATTGAAATGGCTATTTTTGATGGTTTCCGCCAATTTTGGCCCCCAAAAATACGAATTAGGCTCGGCTATTTTTAAACAGATTATCTTTGATCATTGATATAGCACCATTTAATTGACCTGATAGTATCTTGATTCACCTGTTGATACTAATTCTAGGGGTATATTATAGGGTTATTACGAATGTGGTGATTTCAGACAATTTCCCAGGTTTTTGACTCATAAAAAATGAATTTCGGGAGCTTAACCATCGTTGCAACCTCAATTCTTCACGCGTCGGTCAAAATCAACTTAATATTCGGTCTTCTCGCCCTAAAAAACATGGAAACCGATACATCACAAGCTCATGTTCACTAAAACCTCAAAAATCCCTCGAACACAGGATTATTTTTACACCCATTTTTCCGTCCTCATGAGTTCAGGATCAAAACACGAAGTGCAAGGACAAAGGAGGGCCGAACAAAACAGATAGCACTGATACTACTGAGCGGTTGAACACAAACATTACTTCTTACTTCTCTCGTAAGGGCTGAATGGAAATAGACTCGCTGCATACATAAACTACTACTGTACTATAGATACATACATCTTTAGTATGCGCATACTAAAAAAAATTAGTAAAAATTATTAGGTATATTCGTGGTTAATTGTAATTGATTACAATGCTATGGATCCTATTATAGTTAGTGCCTTCGTTTGAAGACTTTCTTTGTTTTCTAAATTGTTATTATTATTTATTATTTCTCATTTCTAATATTACCACAGGATGTTGCATTATATATAGGTATTTAACAATAACATTGTAAAGAGCAGTATCGTGGATGAGAAATTAGCTTTTTATTTTTTATTCTTCATGCCCATAGCCGGCAAGTTGACTGTCCTTTATAGATACATCAAGTTTGTATTTTCTACTCTCATAAAGTGTACTGTTTCTTCAAAATCCTTTCACTTCCTTCCATGGAAATCCATAGCAAAATACACTGCCAAGGTGATGGCACAGGAGCTTCCTCGTCACAATCAGAGTGACCCATTATAAAATAGAACAGACTCGGAAGCAAAATAAGATAACCTTACATTACATAACATTACATTACATAACATAACATTACATTACATAACATTACATAACGTGAAATATACATATTACATAACATTACATTACATAACATAACATTACATAACATTACATGAAATATACATATTACATAACATTACGTCCATAATACATTACGTCCATTATACATAATTGCGAAAGTTATGCGTGTTTGAAGAATTTCACGTTAGCGCATGCGCAGGGCGAACCGCTGGCTCTATCATGTTGAAATCTATATGGGACCTCAACGGGCCCTACCCGCTTAATCCCTGAGAATTACATTGAAATTGGGTGAAATCTTTGGTTACTACGGCTGTAACAAGGAAATTGTATCTATTTCACTCCAGCGCATGCGCAGAGCGCACCGAGGGTCCGATCATGCTGAAATTCATACTGGAACTCACTAGACCTTGTCCAAACAACTCTTGAAAATTTGAGCGAAATTGAATCAAAATTGTGAAAGTTATGCGTGTTTGTTGAATTTAACGTTAGCGCATGCGCAGGGCGTACCGCTGGATCAATCATGTTGGAATTTGTATGGGACCTCAAGGGGCCTTATCCGCACCATCCCTCAAAATTTGAGCTGAATCAATTCAAAATCGTGGAAGTTATGGCTGTAACAAGGAAATGCGGACAGACAGACTCACAGACCGACAGACACGGAACCAAATTTGTTCAGTAGGCTTTGAAACGCAAAATGCAAGTGGAAATTTTGATTTCTGAAGACAAAAATTTTTTGGCTCACGAAAGTGAACACAAGGCTTCCGCTGCTTCGCAGACTCGGAAGCAAAACTACAGGATAAAACTAGAAATAGTCTATTTCCACGTAAACTAACAAACTGTAGACCGGTTTCGGTTGTTACACCATCATCAGTACATGATAGAATGAAACTACTGGAACTTGAGCTCCTATTTATACAACTCGAGTGAATGGTAGTGCAATCTCATTGGCTGTTGAGGCCTGAGGTGGAGCCTGATTGGCTGGAATACAACACAAGTGAAGGGTGGTACATTCTGATTGGAAAGGAGGTAGGACAAAAGGAAAAGGAAACAAACGCCATGAGGTGATACTAACCAAGCTTACAGAAATAAATCGATCAAAGGTGAATGATTTTGGAAATTTATTTCATTTACAGACGGGCCTAACTTATGAATTTTCAGTATTTCCAACTGTTTCAATGCATACAGTTTCGAACCTTTATTACAAAGATGAACTATCTCAACTGATGAATTGTTCCTATCAATACTAAAGTTAAATCCATGGCCCTCCTCCCTTAAATGATTAGCAAAAGCCGAATTACCAGAACCATCCCTAAAACATCGTTGGTGTTCCCTTAATCTTTCCCTGAATTTACGTCCCGTTTGACCACAATATTTAACTCCGCAATCACATTTCAAAAGATAAACCCCACTCCTATCCTCTAACGGAATTTTATCTTTTACATTACCCAGAATTTTCTTCAGAGAATTTTGAGAATAAAACCCCACCCTAAACCCCCTATTTTCAATTATATTTCCTAGTTCCTGTGATATCCCTCCATAATATGGCAAACTAACCCATTTTCTATTGATTTCCTCATTACCTCCTACTAAATTTGAAACAGCCCCTTGAAATTTCCTATTACTAACTTTACGCCATATTCTGTCAATTGACTGTTTTTTATAACCATTAGACTCCGCTATTGCATATATATTCTCTTTCTCTTTTTGAAAGTCACCATTGTTGACAGGGACAGACAATGCTCTATGAATCATACTAGGTATAAAAAGAAGCAAATTTGTGAGATGGCGGATGATCTGAACTATTATGAATAACAAAATCAGTGTATGTGGGTTTTCTAAATACAGAGAATTTATGTGCACCCCCTCCAATTTGATAGTTATATCAAGAAAATTTAATTCAGAACCCCCAAGTTCTTTAGTGAATTTAATTTTACTACTGACGGAGTTTAGATCATTAAAAAATTGAGATAATTGTCTATCCGTGCCCTTGAAGAGGACAATAACGTCATCCACATACCTGTACCAATAAATTTCATGCCCATCGAATTTAGTTTCAACTGTGCTTTCTAAATAATCCACGTAAATATCTGCAAGCAACGGAGATAATGGCGACCCCATACAAACCCCAGGTTGAGTATAACAATCCCCATTAAATTTTAAATAATTTTGATCAATGTAAAGTGACATCAGTTGAGATAGGTCATCCTTAGATTTTACACTAATAGATGAATTGAGAATCAGTTGATTAACAACATCCCTACATTCTTCGACAGGGATATTAGTAAAAAGACTGACCACATCAAAAGATACCAATTTTGAATTTTGATGTACAGGGATATTCCTAATTTTCTCTATTAAATCAGTCAAAGGATGATGGAGCGCAGGTGTCAAGCGGTTCATTTAACTCCATAAACGGATTGAGCCTGTACGTGGAGGCTAACTGTACAATCTCCCCCGCCCATAATAAACTGTAATGATACAGATATGGATGGAAGGGGAAGCGGTAAGAGTAGCTGGATGAAACTGGTGGGGAAGGAGAAAAAGGTTGATGGAAGAGAAGGAAGGAAGTTAATTGGTCAGGTGCGTCTGGACCGCTACAGCAGGAGGGCAGCGGGCACGAGCTCTTCAGACTTCCGGTCATCATAGAAACTACAAATAGATTGAGACTGACAGCCGAAGAGGTGGTCGATCATTGCCAAGGACGGTTTTAACGGTTCCTTGATGCAGAATTCACCTGATGTATCACGAACACATTGAAAACGAACTGTGTACGTGCATTATGCATAGAATTGATAGAAGATGTAGCTTCATCGACACTATCTCAAACAGAAAGTCCCCCATAGGAATTTTCCGAAATCCTCTTTATTTCTGTATTTCTGAGACTTGAAATTATTACGGGCAAAATTAATATACTCGCTGAACTGGCTGCAAACCTTCGGCGTTTAGGTTGAAGTAACACTGAACCAAATGCAAGTTTAGAACGCAAAAACGCTACAAATCCCTGCGCAACGGTTTATTTTATTTTTTTATTAGTTTTTTATTTTTAACAGAATACCCTTCTGTTACAGATCACACCTCTCTGCATAGATAACCCTTCTATATAATATAATATGTACTATTCTATACATATTATGTAGATCGCAGAACCTCCTTAGGTTAGTACCGAACCCCGTACTCGTTACTAGGTACCTACCTAAATCACGAGTTGAATGTTCTTAAATAATTCTGTCGATGACAAACAGTAACTAAAATGGCGAGAAGAAACGCAAATAATGAAGTTTTGTTGGAAAATTGTTGATGTGGAGTGAAATAGATGCCCCTTCTGTGTAGATCAGTTTTCTGCGGTCAGTACCTACCCTCTGGTCAAGTATGATGAACCGTTGTGTAATAACTTGCCCATCAAGCCCATCATACTTCAACGGTTGGTCAAGTTGCAAAAGTACCGATCAACAAAATCCAGCCCCTTCTTGGTAGATGAACCGTTGTGTAATAATTTACCGTTATGTAATAATTTACCGTTGTGTAATAATTTACCGTTGTGTAATAATTTACCTAATACTTCAAAGTTTGTTCAAGTTTCACAAGTACCTAATAACAAAATCCAACAGTCCATCACTTATCAAATGAAATAATATCGCAGAACAACCAACTCGACTTCATACAGCCATCCTTGATTATAATCAGGTGCTCCCTAGCGATGATATCCCGGCCGGATTTATACCGTTTGATTCACGATCGTGCTGATGAAACTTTTTGGTGCACACGAACGGCTGGACGTACGATGCCCCGGGTGGTCTCAAAAAATTGTTTAGCTCAAGACAAATTTAATAACGTAAAAAAAACCATACCCTTCTATCGAAAGTTTTCGAGATACGGCGTTCTGAAAATTTCAACCCCTATTTTGAACCCCTTAGAGATGACTGACACTAACGCCGAGCTTCGAGGACCAACTAGACCCCGAGCGTAACCTATAACCCGAATTTCATCAATTTTGTTTCATGGTAACTAAGAAAAGTGGCTGATGGAATTTTTCAATTGCATTTTCGGACGTATGGGTCTGAGTAAGTATTGTGCTTCCAAATGAATACAAGTTCTCTTTTGGATCATTGTATTCTCATCGAGCCCTCCACCTGAGACCTCCAACGTATGTCGTCGCAACGAACTGCACAATCAAATATGTTGAAGCTATACATTTCATGCTGATGTGCAACTTCGGTACATTTTTTCCCATCTATTCGTTCACACTCCGTCTTAACCTAATCAAAAAAGTTTCTTTTTTCGAGAACAAAAAATCTAAATCACCAACTCCTGTAACGGAAATAAGTGTACACATAAAAACTCTCGGGGTCTCCTACCTCCTTCCGACACCTGCATTACGCGTGAAAATTGAGACGTTGTCTGCAGGCCAATCACCGAATCGGCAATAATAAATAATTCCAGAGGTGCTGCAAGGGCGGGAGAGAGTTTAGGGACCACCCTCGCACATTTCAACCCTTAATAGTTTTATAGGCCCCCGTCGGCGTCCCTTTGAAATCGGTTTGGCCCTGCCGAAGGACGAGGTAAACACTGGAATGAGACAAAAGGGTGGGCTTTACTTGATTCGATTACTCTTTCAATGGCTTCTGTTATTGATGACGTTTCAAGCTCGACAGCCGCTGCGGCAGATGATGAGGCTCGGGTGCCACGCGTTCCTACTGCTGCTGAAGAGTGCTGCTGTAGAGAGTTTACCGCCTAATACCTTCCCCCACGACAGGTACAGATTAATGCAACACATTGTTGTCTGTGTATTACGGACTCGTACAATCGCTGATAAAATTTATGGGATTCTAGCTTGGGGTGGTGCATCCCAAAAAGTATTATCCTCAATTTATAAAACCTGTGACAGCGTGACAGTGGTGATGGACCCTCGGGAGTCCTCCCTCCTAGACCAGCGAGATTATCACCGGTTAAGAAGGGATTTGGATTAGGCTTCCGCTCACCGATCCCGTCTCCGCCGGACCAAAAAACGACTCGAGAACAGCCGCACTGTTATACTCCTCCCCACATGACTTGAGGGTATCAGAAGTATGAGAGGGAAATGGGGGGTTGAAAAGTAATATGAAGTTCTGGTTCAGGAAAATACATCAGAACAACTTCAATTTGATTAAACTCTATCGTAATGGTACTACCTCAATAATATTTACGTGTAGAGAACAAAGCTCCTACGAGTATTGTCGGATAATGTTGTCAGAGGTTGTTGTCCAGTGAATTGTGCTTATCTGGGCAACCTCAAGGTGATCAACATTCAAATGAGCTCAGTATATTTTAATTATACTGACACTCTAAAGGGGTAAGGGGATGGGAAAGCCAATAGATGTATGTATTATCAAAGGGACAGGTTGTTAATGAAGGAATCCTTCTGGGAAACCTTCGGGCTTATCCTTCTGGTAAGCCCACAAAAAGTGGATGGAGTATGGTGAAGTGCTCAGCGCATACTGCCAAACCACGCTCTGCTACCATATGACAGAGTGAGGAGAGTGACGGTGGACCCTCGAGAGTCCCCCTCCTAGACCAGCGAGATTATCACCGGTCAAGAAGGGATTTCGATTAGGCTTCCGCTCATCGATCCCGTCTCCACAGGACCAAAAAACGACTCGAGAACAGCCGCACTGTTACAAATCCAAAAAAACAATTATTAGAATAATGGAAGGAAAATCGCGTCGAGAACATACTTTGCCATTACTCAAGAAATTAAAAATATGTAATCTTCGTCAGCTGTACATTAAGTCCTCTATAATTCAGCTCATTAAGGAATCCAAAATTAATGTCATTACACATGACATACCAACTCGTTCCAAGGAATACGGGTTAGTGCCTATACACCGCTATAATTTTGCTACGTCGCAGAGTCACTCTGTTTTTGTTGACGTTAAATACTTTAATAAACTTCCCTTAATAATTAAAACGGCCAAAAACCAGAAAAAATTCAAGATCATTATCTCTGGGTTCTTGATTGAAAACGAAGTTCTGTAGATTTTTTTTCCGTTTTCTTATTTTATTTTATTTCTTTCAACTGTAGTTAATAGGTAATATAATGGAGACATTTCTGTTTTGTTTGTTTAATTTAAAGGAGGTATTCAGTTATCCGATTGTTTTGTACCAATTCTTATAGTGAAGTTAATTTTTTCTTCGACTCCTTCCTCTGTGCATGGTTCGCCATACAGAGGAAGCACTCGTATATTTCCGTAATACCTAAAATGATTAAGTAATTTAATTTTTATATTAATAATCATTGTACACACTGTATAATCTTTGTATTTTTTTAATGGAAATAAAATATATATTTAAAAAAAAGCGCTGTCATGTGATACAAACCCAAGAGAATACAATTTCAAGAGAATTACTAGCCATAAACTATATCTAGTAACTTAACACATGCACCACAATAACAAACCTTAACATGGATTTTGATATCCTTCTTCTAAGCCTGTACGATAAATTTTGTTTATGACAATTTATTCTAGAGGCTTAGAAGAAGGACACCAAAATCCATGTAAATGTTTGTTATTGTGGTTTATCTGTATGATTACGCTATTAGATTATAGATATGGTGTGCTCATGTTCATGCTCTCAATAAAAAGATCTCTAAATGGGAACTTTTCAAAACGAAGCGCTATGCGGATTCTGCGAAGAAAAGCTACTGGTGTTCCAATAATGTAAGGTTTTTTACCATTTCAGCAATAAGCTATGGTGGGGGAGGGGTTCTTGAAGGTTGGTCGGAAAATAAAACCCCTTCTTCCGGCAACGTTTCGCTTTATTTGTAAAGCATCTTCAGGGCTGAAAAAACTCCATAGCCCCATAGGTTAGGTATAGGTCTTTTTAATGCTTTTTAGCCCTGAAGATGCGGTGCAATGCAAGCTTGAATTGCTTGAACGTTGGCGTAAGAAGTAGTTCTATTTTTCGACCATCCCTCGAAAAACCCTCCCCCACCATAGTTTACTGGTGTTCCAGTTAATAATGATGAATTCACCGATAATCCTACTTGCCTGTGGGACCCCAGGGACCCATTTCTCAGGTCCTTTGTGAAGCATTTCGTTGGTATTCTTTAATAAGGGATTTAGACCTGAAAGTATTCCTCTCAGGCGTTTTTAACGGTGCACAAATCCGATTTCAAGTTTTAACAAAATTCCAGTCATGTAGCATGGCTCAAGAAGCGAATTTTCAAAGAAATGGTTTGGGAAATTGAGGATTTAAATTAATAGCCATATGCCAGAGAGCACTCAGTACGGCCTGACTGGGCATTTGTTGAGACCAGAGTGGCAGGGTGGATAATTTTGTAAATTATCCAAATAACTGTAAATTGGTACGCTGGGTGCGTCTAATCGGACTGGGACTAGTTGCAATCGATTCATTGTCCCAAAAAACATGATTGACAACACTCCACATGCTTTTGTTGCTGAGGTCATTTTATTGTTTTGTAATTTGTAAATTGTAAATTGGACCGCTGCGCACAGTGCGATCGTGCTGGGTAACGAACTCATCATTTTTACCCTTGCGGAGACGGTTTTTTCTGCACAAGAATGAGTTGTTTACCATGGAAATTAGGGGACTTATCGCGCGCAATCACACACATACACACACAAAGTGAAAATCTATCATTTAGATCCCCGATGAATGAAACGGATTTTCGAGGGGCTTCCGGTTCACAGGGAGCATCTTCTCTGAAATTTTCGAACAAGCCAAATATCTACATTTTCTTTGAAAATTCGCTAAAATGCAATATGGAGACAATTGAATATCCTAACGTTCCGTAAATTAATATAGGAACGAGTTACATATTGATAATATACTCGTAATAGTTATTACGAGTATAATATAGATTCAACTGCAAATTGATGGCGGGAAGTTGCAAGAAGCACAAACAAAACTGGGACAGGGCTCACAGAAATTGTCGTCTAACGAATCTGTGACTGACGACATATTTATGTTTATTGTCGAGTAATAAGCAAAGCTTCATTAACCTCGATATGAAATAGAGCAGGTCGAATGGAAAACGGATTCTCATCGCGGGGTACGTGCCCATCTCCTTGTTATATTTTTTCAACGAGTAACGACCTTGTTCGTTAAGTCAGTCGTCCGCCTTCAAAGTGCCCATCTCCAAGGGAAAAAATACACTCTAATCGAGTTCTTAGGGGTTGAATATAATGTGGATCGACCTCCCTCATCCTCTTCGGAACTGGGTACATCGTGGATGGCGATAGAGTCGGAAGACGAGGGTTGGAAATTTTTTTCCCCTATCGGAGCATCTTGAGCCCCAGGACGTCATATGTTCAGCGTGGCGCGAGCCCTTCGACGCACACTCGCGCAAACATGTGTTTGATAACCAACATGGGGATATCTTTTCTCCGGTTTGTTCTTTGTGAGGTAGGTCGTTCAGAACATCTCCGCATAAATAAATGGGCTTAACGCTGGTAAAATCGTACCGTCTGTCTGTACCAGGAGGTTTCAACCCGAGGCTCGCGCCCCATACAGTGATCTGAACGGTTACTGAAGTCAAAAAACCTGGTAGATGTCAACGCCAACATAGATCTATGTTGATACGTAAATAATATCTCCAATCTATCTAGAGAGTTCCTAAACACGATTTTTGCCTAACGGCGAAGCTAACGTCGACCGTAAGTCACGTACAGCGCATGCGCAGTAACTAACGGCGATAATGTAACGGCGATCACCTAACGTCGACCGTACTCGGACGGTAACCTACGGCGATCAGTCTAACGTCCTCGGAAATAACAGCCTCGACGTTACAGCAGACTAACCTTACATAATTGTAACATTTGCCAGCTTACCGCTTCGGAAGTGATTTGTTTTTTCTCCTATGTCCAGCATCTATAGGAGGACATTAAAATTGAGAACGTTCGTTCCTCCCTCCGTTCGTCATTTGGATAGTTCGTGGTGAAGATTTACATGCAGACTCAGTGGCGTAGCCAGGATTGTTGAATGGGTGGGGGGGGTTATCGGAAATAGAAAAAGTTCCCGTCATGCAGCATGGTTATAAGAGAGAATTTTCAGAGACATATTCCTGCTATTGTGTAAAAAGATGATACAGCGAGAAACCATACCACTTTTCTTAAACTTGTGTAATTTTTTTGTGATTTTAGCAATTTTTACCGATGCTGACCATATAAAGTCAAATTTGACCCACCTGTTTCTGAGAAAAATAATCATCGAGATAGTCCCTCCGTCGTGATTAACCATCCCACCCCACACAACGTCAGCTGAATTAATATTGATTTTAGCCATTAATACCAATTTTTTACCCCAAAAAATCAAAATTTCACCCCTATTCTATGTGAGAAAAACCTGAAATGGTATTTTTATATCTTTATACTCACCTTTCCATACCACTTCCAGTGATTTTATATCAGTTGTTTGCAATTTTAGTCGTTTTTACCGACTTCTTACTCCCAAAAACTCCAATTTGACCGCCTTGGAATTTTTAAAAATTGCTCATCTTCGAACTCCTCCTTTTGTTTGACAATAAACACGTTTTGGAGAAATTTGGAATTTTTATAACGAACCCAAGGACAGATATCATCTGGAGTGGCACATAAATATATATGCATAGGTAATACATAAATGTTTGATAAAATCTAGGGATGAACCTGAGGATGATCTGAAACGGATTTGCCTACAAAAATATTTCAAAAATGCATGTTCTGAAAATGTTACCCATTGCAATAGCTTAATTTTCTTTAAAAATTCGCTAAATAAGGTTTGACATTACAAAGCCGAATTTAAATTAAATTTAACAAAGCACTAAACGTAACAGGTAACTTTAGGTAAGATAAACTGACGAAATAAAAAATTTACTTGGCTACAATGTTCGCAAGTTTTCAAGGAAAATGAAGCTATTGCAATGGGTTCAAAATTTTCAGAATATAGTTTTTGAAATTTTTTATAGGCAAATCCGTTCATCCCTAGATTTTAACAAAAATTCATACGCATATTATCTATATTTATTTATGTGTCACTCCAGAAGATATCTGACATTGGGTATGTGATAAAAATTCCAAATTTCGCCGAATGTTTATTATTGCCAACACAGAACTGGGGTCTAATTAGGATTTTTGGGGGTCAACAATCGGTATTAATTCACCTGAAGTGTGGGACGGTGACGGTGAGGTACTATTTTGATAAGTATTTTGAAATAAACGTAATTTAACTGTTTAATCACGTTTTATTTATCGTTTAATCTTTAATTGTTGTATTTTTTTTTTGTTACTTTCGTGATTTTTATCATTCTCAAGATTTAATTTTAATTTGTAAAGTTTTCGAGCCAGTGGAGGGGGGGGGGGGGGGGTTATGACCCACACTAATCCCCCCCCCCCCCCCCCCCCGGCTACGCCACTGTACAGACTATAATAGAAACGGGAAATGCAATAGTTTGAAAAAACGCTGCAAAGTCACATGGGTTTATTATTCTTTTGAACAACCTACAGAATTGCTGGCTGTTCATTTATTGTTTCTTTCATGTGGAATAATTGAAATAGTATTTCCGATGGTTTCCACCAATTTTGGCCCCCATAACACGAATTAGGTATGATCCCTTTTTTTCTTCTTTTTCCAAACTATCTTTGATCATTGGTAGAGCCGCTTAATTGTCTTGATTCAACTGTTTACACTTTTTCTATTGTAATTTACAAATTGATGGTGATTCCAGTCAATTTCCCAGGTTTTTGACTAATAAAAAAATCAATTTTTGGAGCTGAACCTTTGGTAAAACCTCAATTTCCGCCTCTTTGGTCAAAATCGACTTCATATTCGGTCTTCTCGTCCTAAAAACCATGGAAAACGATACCTCAAAAGCTCATGTTACTAACATGTTGCTAAAACACAAAAAGTACCTATTTTTATACCCATTTTCACCCATAACACCCCTGGGTATATTCCGATCGGGCTGAAAAGTTTCGGGACACAACTAGGGCCCATGTGGAGAATGTGTGAGAAAGAACGACTTTTTTAGACCGAAAATGAAGCCTGTACACGTGATACGGCGGACGGACATTGCATTGTTGGAATTCACGCACCTTGAAACGGAAAAGAAAAAATTTTGAGGGGGTGTTATAAAAATTTTTTTGCTGAGCGAATACATAGGTGTATAGCACAGCAAAACCAAAGGGAGAACAGTGAAAACACACACAGGGGAATGGGATTGTTAACGGCGAAGCTTTCTTTAGCGTGACTGTTGACATGACCGTGAAACGCCAAGTCGTGAATCCTTCATCGCCGTTATCGAGCTAACGTTCATGACGAGTTAGCGTCCGAATTATTTCGCCGTAGACGGATGCGTAACGTCGATGCCTGGTAACGTTCGCCGTTAACAAGAATCATGTTTAGGAACTCTCTAATAACCTTTAGGAATAAATCATAGCTTTGGGGCGCCCCTGACGCCTGATAAGAGAGCAATCAAATCATTTCTTATCTATTAAAAACATATCATTATAATCCTAAGAAAAGATAGATATAGTAATATATATAGTAACTACGACTTATATAGCGTATACACATACATCTTCCACTACATATAGGTACTATGATACCGCAGCCGTCAAAGAGCAAGATTAAAACTCTGCAAAGTCCTTGTCACATGGGTTTATTATTCTATTGGACATACCTACAGAAATGCTGGCTGTTCATTTATTGTTACTTTATGTAAAATAATTGAAATAGCTTTTTCTGGTGGTTTCCACCAATTGTGGCCCCTAAAACTTGAATTAGGTAGCTCCTTTTTTTCTTTTTTTTAAAATCATCTTTGATCATTGGTAGTGCCATTTAATCGTCTTGATCCACGTGCTGAAACTTTTCCTAGTGCTGTTCTACAAATTGATGGTGATTTCAGACGATTTCGCAGGTTTTTGACTCATAAAAAATCAAATTTGGGAGCTGAACATCTGGTACAACCTCAATTTTCCACTCCTTGGTCAAAATCGAATTCATATTCGGTCTTCTCGTCCACAAAAACATGAAAAACGATACCTCAAAAGCTCATTTTACTAACATGTTACTAAAACACAAAAAGTACCTATTTTTATACACACTTTCACTCATAACACCCCTGGGTATATTCCGATCGGACTGAAAACTTTCGGGACACAACTAGGGCCCAAATGGAGCATGTGTGCGAAAGAACGAATTTTTTAGATCGAAAATGAGGCCGGTACATGTGATACGGCGTACGGCGTACGTCGGACGGCAGACGGCGTACGGACATTGCATTTTTGGAATCTACGCACCTTGAAATGGAAAAGAAAAAATTTTGAGGGGGTGTTATAAAAATTGTTTGCTGAGCGAATACATAGGTCTATTATTCACAGAATAATAAACCAAAACCAAAGTCTTCAAGATGCAATATCCTCTTCAATACTGGTGGAAAACATACCGCTCACTCATGGCAACGGATACATTGGTGATGTATTTGTTTTGTATTCTACAAATTAAACAGACTAAACAAATTAAACAGATTGTGCATTGTACAAATTAAAAAAATGGCTTTAATTAAACAAATTGCATTATACAAATTAGTACTTGTTTGCACTTGTTTGTATTTGTATTTGTATAGTAGGTATTGTATTTGTTTGTATTGGTTTGCATTTTTATTTGTTTGTATTTTCTATTTGTATTTCTGTTTGTATTTTTGTGTGTGTATTTGTATTTGTGTTTGTATTTTTATTTGAACTTGTGTTTGTATATGTGTTTCTACTTGTATTTGTTTGTACTTGTGTTTGTATTTGTGTATATGTATTTGTATTTATATGTATTTGTATTGCATTTGTATTTGCATTTGTAACTGTTTTATTTGTATTCTAAAAATTAAACAGATTTTGGATTCTACAAATTAAACAAATGGCTTTAATTAAACAAATTGCATTATACAAATTTGTACTTGTTTGTATTTGTATTTGTTTGTATTTGTATAGTATTCTATTTGTTTCCATTGGTTTGTATTTGTATTTGTTTGTATTTGTATAGTATTGTATTTGTTTCCATTGGTTTGTATTTGTATTTGTTTGTATTTTCTATATTTGTATTTGTTTTCATTTGTATTTGTATAGTACTGTATAGTTTTCATTTGTAGTAGTATTGTATAGTACCCCCCACTAAAGGTAGGTCCATATGTACAAAAACGCTGCAAATCCCTGCACAACTGTTTATTATTTTGTATAGAATACCCTTCTGTTACAGATCACAGCTCTATGTATAGATAACCCGTCTATATAATATAATATGTACTATTCTATGCATATTATGTGGATCGCAGACCCTCCGTAGGTTAGTACCTAACCCCGTACTCGTTACTAGGTACCTACCTAAATCACGAGTTAAATGTTGCTAAAATAATTCTGCCGATGACAAACAGTACCTAACAAAAAGAAACACACATAATGAAGTTCTGAAAAGAAATTGTTGATGAGGAGTGAAAAAAGTTGCAAAAGTACCTACCAACAAACTCCAGCCCCTTCTACGTAGATGGTATAATGAACCGTTGTGTGATAATTTACCGTTGAGTAATGATTTACCGTAGTAATAATTTACCCATCAATAATACTTCAACGTTTGTTCAAGTTTCACTACTTACCAACAAACTCCAAAAGAGCCATCATTTTTCAAATTAAATAATATCACAGAACAACCAACTCGACTTCATACTCCGCCAATATAATCAGGTGATCCCTACCAATGATTGGCCGTATTCACAAATTCCTATTGTGGGCGCGTCTCTGGTTACGAGATTTGGTTTGAATTGTATACAATTTCATTCACACTGGAGTCGAAAATGCCTGTCGGTGCAAACTTCGGGGCCTTACTGTGAACGAACGGCTGGACGTACGATGCTCCGGATGGTCTTAAAAAACTCGCAAGTTCAAGAACTATTTAAAACCGTAAAAATATTTACGTAAAAAAATGGTATAGGCGTTTTGAAAATTTCAACCCCTATTTTGAACCCCTTAGAGATGACTCACAGTAACGTCGAGCTTCGAGGACCAACTAGACCCCGAACGGAACCTATAACCCGAATTTCATCAATTTTTTTTCATGGTAACTAAGAAAAGTGGCCCGTACGGCGTACGGCGTACGGCGGACAGACAGAAATATTTTTATTGCAGTTTTGGATTCTACATACCTTGAAACGTAAACCATCAAATTTTGAGGGGGGGTAAGAATTTTTTTTTTCATGCTCGATTCCAATGGTTCATTATTGAAAATAATAAACCAAAATTAAACAGATTTTGTATTCTACAAATTAAACAAATGGCTTTATCGAAATAGGTTATGTAGGATGATAGAAAACGCAAGCCATAAAAGAAATAACCTGAAGAAATAGCATTCTCTCACATCCCTCCAAGTCTTTAGGCACCACGTTAACTACCCATGTAGTAACGCACTCCACACATTGATTTCAGATTGAAATCTCCCGGTATAGGGAGAGGTCAAGAATTCTCGTTGCCCTTGAATCCCCCAAATCCATCAACGTATCTTCATCAGCAATTAACCATCATAGGTCGCCGCTTGTTCTGCCTATAAGTTAAATAAAGGTGCTATCTCGCACGCTCTCGCCCATCTATGTTTCTGTTTGTTTTTCGGCGTTAATAACTTTATCCCCTGCTAACTTAATAAGAGCAGGCGGAGTATCGATGTGGAGCCCACTTAACCAGGAAGTTTTTTTCAAAAGCGTTTCGTAAGATTTGACAATGGCATCCGAAAGAGTCGTGAGCTATGAGTTTTTATGGAAACTTCAAGTTGGGAGAAAAATAAAAGTGAGCTATCGAAATTGGTAGGAGGAACAAGGGGTTCGACATGTGGTGCAGTTACGCGCCTTTTCTTTTAATTACATAGTGTTGAGGGGTAACCGATTCCCTTCTTGTACGCAGCCTCGTGGTAATACATTGTTATCTGAAACGAAATGTGGTTCGGTCGTTCAAGTTGAAAAGGGCTTTTTTTCTAATACAAAATATGACCATATGATATACCTGCCCATGAACATAATGCTTATCCCATTTTCCAAGCTAAGGAGAAATTTCGCAATGAGATTTCTACCCTGTATAAATGAATTTCGAGCGATTTGGCTTATGATTGATTTTTGATTGATGGTTCCTATTTTCGTACGTACTGATCTTAATTTTTCTAAAAGGGTTTGGGCTAATTTGTGAAACTTGACCACTAATCTGTACAAAAAGGGGTCCATTACTCTTCACCATTCTATTTTTTCCTGAAAGGATTCATCGGTATGGGCGGATATATTTGCTATGCATAAGATTAATACATGTTCTAGGTTTCCTGCCAATGCTTTTATCTCATCGAGAAAATTTGTAATTGGTATTTTAATAAAGGTTCGAATGTGTGTATTCAAATGAAATAAAATGATCCATTCCGATACCTACCAGGGATTAGATAGGAAAGATAGCGAACAGGACGACATGGATACTACACAATCAGAAGAGAGACAGGAAATCCACTACGAACGGTTACCAATGATCATCGTGATAGGGCTCTACTGTGGGCACCAATCAACCACGGCCGAGTTCTGAACCTCTGGTTGATATGTGCAGTCTCTACAAACTGCTCCTCTTCGTAGGTACTACCTCTTTGAGCAGATACGTACCTATATTGTATATCGAACCAACGAGTTTTAGCGAATTTTCAAAGAAAATGAAGCTATTGCAATGGCTTCGAAATTTAAATAATATAAATTTTTGGAAATTTTCTTCATAGAAATCCGTTTCAGACCATTCTAAAACGATTCCTGAAATTTAACACTTTTTTATATGTATATATATATATATTTATTTATATATGTGTCACTCCAGACGATAACTCTCGATAGAATTGAGATAAACAGCTCAAATTTGCACAAAAAATCTATCTTGGCAATCGAAAGGCTAAGTTCGAAGATGGGCGAAATTGGCCTACTCTAAGGAGGGTTTTGGCGCATTTAAAGTGCGCAAAAATTACCCAAAAATCCCCAAAATGTTATTTTCCAACAAGTGACCCCTCATTTTAAAGGTTTTTGCACGCTGAACACGATGGTGGAATCGGATTTTAGATATCTTGATCCGTTCTCAAATTAGAGCATTTAAAGTGCGCAAAAATTACCTAAAAATCCCCAAAATGTTATTTTCTAACAAGTGACCCCTCATTTTAAAGGTTTTTGCACGCTGAACACGATGGTGGAATCGGATTTTAGATATCTTGATCCGTTCTCAAATTAGAGCATTTAAAGTGCGCAAAAATTACCCAAAAATCCCCAAAATGTTATTTTCCAACAAGTGACCCCTCATTTTAAAGGTTTTTGCACGCTGAACACGATGGTGGAATCGGATTTTAGATATCTTGATCCGTTCTCAAATTAGAGCATTTAAAGTGCGCAAAAATTACCCAAAAATCCCCAAAATGTTATTTTCTAACAAGTGACCCCTCATTTTAAAGGTTTTTGCACGCTGAACACGATAGTGAAATCGGATTTTAGATATCTAAATCCGTTCTTAAATTAGAGCATTTAAAGTGCGCAAAAATTACCCAAAACTAGGATAATCTTTAAACTCTTACCCCCACCCCCTTAGAGTGGTCAGATTGAAAAATGTGAGAAGTATTAATTGAAGACGAGAGTTCGAAGCAAAAAAGGGGGAGGCAAACGATTAGTACAACTCCTTGAATTTACCCACAGCGATCAAATAAATAAGCACTTAGTACAATTACGTAATAAACAAACGGTAGAATCAGGATGGACAAAACGTACAAATTAAAATAAATACGAAGAGAATATACATAGAAAACCAAATTTTAGACCGAAGTTTTCCTTTATTCAAAACCATAGCCATTAATTCGAATATTTCTTTGAAAATTCGCTCATTAAGTCATGCTGCATGACTGATTTTTTTTTATACCTGGGCAGTTCTCAAGTCGTTTTTTTTTTCGGTGAAGATGGGGCCGTTTGGCGGAAGCCTAATCGATATCCCTTCTTAACCGGTGATAATCTCGCTGGTCTAGGAGGGGGAATCTCGAGGGTCCACCCCCACTGTTACGCTCTGTCACAGCTCAAAAATCCCTCGAAAACCCCCAATTTTAGACCAATTTTCTCTGTCCCAGTACTACTATGCATACTTAAATCAAACCAGCGAGTACACTAGTTACAAGTTTTGAGGTAGTTAAAAAGAAAACCGCTGCAAATTATTACACAACGGTTTATTATTAACCTGTATAGATGCCCCTTCTGCGTAGATCACTGTTTTCTGTGGTCAATACTCTCGAGCTCCCCCCAGAAAAGCCCTAAATCGAATACTGGAGCCGGCCCCGGAATTGAAGTTTCATACAAATGCGCGGGATCCAATAATTCAATCATTAATTATTATTTGTAGTTATTCATGAAGCACAAGGTAAATAATAAACCGTTGTGTAATAATTTACCTGTCCCTTCTATTTAGATAGTATAATTTACCGTTCTGTAATAATTTACCCAATAATACTTCAACTTTTGTTCAAGTTTCAAAGGTACCTATCAACAAAATCCAAAAGATCCATCATTTTCAAATGAAATAATATCACAGAACAACCAACTTGACTTCATACAGCTATCAGTTTATAGTGAGGTGATCCCTACCGTTGAAGTATTATTAATGGCCAAATTATTACACAACGGTAAATTATTACACAACGGTCCATTGTACTATCTACGTAGAAAGGGCACCTGTACAGGTAAATTATTACACAACGGTTTATTGTTTGCCTTATGATTCATGAATGACTACAAATAATTAATGATTGAATTATTGAATCCCACGCATTTGTAGGAAACTTTAATTCCGGGACCGGCTCCAGTACTCGATTTAGGGCTTTCCTGGGCGGGGGGAGCTCGAGGGAATTGACCACAGAAAACAGCGATCTACGCAGAAGGGGCATCTATACAGGTTAATAATTAACCGTTGTGTAATAATTTGCAGCGTTTTTCAAAATCACTTCTGCAAGGCCATGCTCCGCATAATATCTGAACCATAGTGCAATCATGGACACTAATAGATACAACTCATTCATAAAAATTGTTTAAAAAAAACTAAAACAGATTCAAAAATATCTCGAGCTGATCCATTAGGGGTAAACATTCTGACATCCAGTGACATGCGCGTGCATCCCACCCCAGCTTTCCCTCGGTAATGAAATGAGTGACCGCTGGTGTATTCATTCAAAACGGGAGCGCACGGCTCGTCGAACCAAAAAAAAAAACGTTTCGTGTCTTTTTAAATTCATTACAATTGACGAGAACCTCTCGAGTCGGCTCAATGCTTAATCCAGCTGAGGGGGTCGTCGGAGAACCGAGTCGTTCCCAGGGGTTGGAGATGGGCGGACCCTCCTGTTCGCAAGCTTCCTTCCTTCTTTCTGTCACATTTAAATACGAAACCTCCATTCGAATCGTGTGAAATACGAATTAGTTATTCAGATCCATACAAAGCTGAATGAATAACAAATTGAAAGAATCGTGTTATTTACGCAAATCTATATCGATCGTAATGGGAGCGGATTGAAGGAGTACTGTGATGTGAATAGTTCGTACAAACCATGATCATCAGTTTGATATTTTCTAGGGCGGTTTATCAGTTCCAAAGTTAAGGGAGCGGGTATAGCGATACAACACTCCATAACTAGTAAATGCATTTATCAACGCTGGCTAACTGCCAGAAAGACAGAAAGATATTTGGGCCCTAGTTGTGTCCCGAAACTTTGCAGCCCGATCGGAATAATCGGCCCAGGGGTGTTATGAGTGAAAATGTGTATAAAAATAGGTACTTTTTGCGTTTTAGTAACATTTTAATAACATGAGCTTTTGAGGTATCGTTTTCCATGTTTTTGGGACGAGAAGACCGAATATGAAGTCGATTTTGACCAGAGCGGAAAAACTGAGGTTCTACCAAAGGTTCAGCTACCAAAATTGATTTTTTATGAGCCAAAAACCTGGGAAATCATCTGAAATCACCATCAATTTGTATAATATCACTAGAAAAAGTGTCAGCACGTGAATCAAGACGATTAAATGGCACAACCAATGATCAAAGATAATTTGAAAAAGAAAAAAAACCAGCGTACCAAATTCGTGTTTTTGGGGCAACAATTGGTGGAAACCATCAGAAATAGCTATTTCAATTATTTTACATGAAAGCAGCAATAAATGAACAGCCAGCATTTCTGTAGGTATGTCCAGCAGAATAATAAACCCATGTGACAAGGACTGTGCAGCGTTTTTTTTATTGAGTTTTGCCTATTTTTGGTTTATTATTTTCAGTAATGAACCACTGGAATCGAGCATGAAAAAAAAGGCTAACCCCCCCTCAAAATTTTATGGTTTACGTTTCAAGGTATGTGGAATCCGAAAATGCAATAAAAATATTTCTGTCTGTCCGCCGTACGCCGTACTGGCCACTTTTCTTAATTACCATGAAACAAAATTGATGAAATTCGGGTCATAGGTTCCGTTCGGGGTCTAGTTGGTCCTCGAAGCTCGACGTTACTGTCAGTCATCTCTAAGGGGTTCAAAATAGGGGTTGACATTTTCAGAACGCCGTAGCTCGAAAACTTTCGATTGAAGGGCATGGTTTTTTTACGATATTAAATTTGTCTTGAGCTAAACTATTTTTTGAGACCACCCGGAGCATTGTACGTCCAGCCGTTCGTGTGCAACAAAAAGCTTCGTCAACACGATCGTGAATCAAACGGTATAAATCCGGCCCGGATATCATCACTAGGGAGCACCTGATTATAATCAAGGATGGCTGTATGAAGTCGAGTTGGTTGTTCTGCGATATTATTTCATTTGATAAGTGATGGGCTATTGGATTTTGTTGGTAAGTAGGTACTTGTGAAAGTTGAACAAACGTTGAGTATTATCGATGGGTAAATTATTACACAATGGTAAATTATTACACAACGGCAAATTATTACACAACGGTAAATTATTACATAATGGTAAATTATTACACAACGGCAAATTATTACACAACGGTAAATTATTACATAATGGTAAATTATTACACAACGATAAATTGCGGTAAGTTACGGGGCTGGATTTTGCTGATCGGTACTTTTGCAACTTGACCAACCTTGAAGTATTGTTGATGGGCAAGTTATTACACAACGGTTCATTATACTTGACCAGAGGGTAGGTACTGACCACAGAAAACAGTGATCTACGCAGAAGGGTCATCTGTTTCACTCCACATCAACAATTTTCCTTCAGAACTTCATTATTTGCGTTTCATTTTGCCGTTTTAGTTACTGTTTCTCATTGACAGAATTATTTTAGCAACATTTAACTCGTGATTTAGTTAGGTACCTAGTAACGAGTACGGGGTAAGGTGCTAACCTACGGAGGATCTGCGATCCACATAATGTCGTATAGACTAGTACATATTATGTAGACGGGTTACCTATACTGAGAGCTGTGATCTGTAAAAGAAGGGAATTCTGTACAAAATAATAAACCGTTGTGCACGGATTTGCAGCGGTTTTTTTTTAAATATATTTCTGAGAGACTGATTTGTATTAGTACCGTTTTACTCTGGTGGGAAATAATTTTGAAACGCCTGTTCCACAGGTAAGTACTTAGGTACCGTGTTACTTGAAACCATAATGTGAAAAAATTAACGTTACCTTTATGCAAAACGTAGGTACCACTCGTGAATTGTATTGGACAAATGGAATTCGAAAAAGAGTTTTTCCTCTTGTTGTTCCCTTGAACTACATACCTGCCTAGTGTTCTTTATTTCTGTGATATTTTTGAACGACTGATCCCACTAAACTCCATTTGAATGATTAATAAATCTCTTGTTCCACAGACGAATCAGTTGAAATGCAGTTAGGTATATAACATTCCGCAGTTTCAACAACAAAATATACTGTGCCAGGAGTTTAGAGTTTTTCGCGCGTTGCATGGAATTTAAATTGAATTGCATTTATTGGCAGAAAGAAAGAAAGCAAAACACACACAAAAAGGCACACACATACAAAATATCGTGCATAAAAAACATGATACATAAAAACACAAAAGAAGTGAATTTCATTCTGCCCACCAGAAGTGATGAAAAGTCACCCCAGAATGGCTAGAGCAATCGCGATTAGAAAAAGAAAACCTAACTAGAGAGGTTTTATCTACAATGAGAGCCAAACAATTTAAATCCATCCAGGTCTTGACAAGAAACAAATTATAATTAATTATATTGATTAGCTCTGGAACATCTTTCCAATAAAAGAAAACTGCTGTGTCATCAGCAAAACCCAACATTGTACCATCTATTTTTAAATTCAATAATTCATTAATGTACAATAAAAATAAAATTGGGCCTAATACGGACCCCTGGGGCACTCCACAGGACAATATTAATTCATCACTGAAGACGCTATTAATTCTAGTTGTCTGCGGACGGTGCGACAAGTAGGAACTAATCAGCTCTAAAGGTAGTCCTCTAACCCCATATTTATACAATTTTTGGTTTATTATTTTCAATAATGAACCATTGGAATCGAGCATTAAAAAAAAATTCTTACCCCCCCCCCCCCCCCTCTAAATTTGATGGTTTACGTTTCAAGGTATGTAGAATCCAAAACTGCAATAAAAAAAGTTCTGTCTGTCCGCCGTATGCCGTACTGGCCACTTTTCTTAGTTACCATGAATCAAAATTGATGAAATTCGGGTTATAGGTTCCGTTCGGGGTCTGTTGGTCCTCGAAGCTCGACGTTACTGTCAGTCATCTCTAAGGGGTTCAAAATAGGGGTTGAAATTTTCAAAACGCCTATACCTTTTTTTACGTGAATTTTTTTACGGTTTTAAATAGTTCTCGAACTTGGGAGTTTTTTAAGACCACCCGGAGCACCGTACGTCCAGCCGTTCGTTCACAGTAAGGCCCCGAAGTTTGCACCGACAGGCATTTTCGACACCAGGGTGAATGAAACTGTATACAATTCAAACCAAATCTCGTCACCAGGGACGCGCCGACTATAGGAAATTGGCCGGAGATGAAATCATTGCTAGGGATCACCTGATTTTATAGGCGGAGTATGAGGTCGAGTTGGTTGTTCTGTGATATTATTTCATTTGAAAAATGATGGCTCTTTTGGAGTAGTGAAATTTGAACAAACGTTGATTATTGATGGGTAAATTATTACTACACGATGGTAAACTAACTTACAACGGATTGTATTGATGGGTAAATTATTACTCAATGGCAAATTATTACACAACGGCAAATTATTACACAACGGTAAATTATTACACAACGGCTCATCTACCCAGAAGGGGCTGGATTTTGTTGATAGGAACTTTTGCAACTTGAACAACCGTTGAAGTATTAGGTATTGATGGGTAAATTATTACACAATGGCAAATTATTACACAACGGCAAATTATTACACAACGGTAAATTATTACACAACGGTAAATTATTACACCACGGCTCATCTACCAAGAAGGGGCTGGATTTTGTTGATAGGTACCTACTTTTGCAACTTGAGCAACCGTTGAAGTATTATTGATGGGCAAATTATTACACAACGGTTCATTATTCTATCTCCGTAGAAGGGGAACCTATACGGGTAAATTATTACACAACGGTTCATTATTCTATCTCCGTAGAAGAGGAACCTATACAGGTAAATTATTACACAACGGTTTAGGTAGGTACCTAGTAACGAGTACGGGGTTAGGTACTAACCTACATAGCACATATATATTATATAGAAGGGTTATCTATACGGAGACCTGTGATCTGTAACAGGAGGGTATTCTGTACAAAATAATTAACCGTTGTGCAGGGATTTGCAGCATTTTAAGCAGGATTGCGTGATTAACAGAATCAAAGGGTTTCCTAAAAAAACGGTGTCGCTAGTCATCGGTTCGCCCCGCATCGCTAAGCTTCGCGTGCAGTGTGAATACCGCCTTATAGACGGCGGACGAGACCGGTACAACTCAGGCGAGCGAGCGAAGCGAACGGTCTTATGTAAAAATTGCGAATTCGTTTAGAACGCGAGCAGTGAATTTATCAACAAAACCGGCTGCCGGTTCAATTAATAATGTGCGGGGGAGGGAGATGGTTAACCAGCCTGCGTCCGTGCGTTTGCGCGGGATGATTCAACATAACGACGATTGTTGGGGGCAACAACGTTGAGAAGTCGGAACGTCTGCATAGCGAACTGGGATGAGTGTGAGGCGGCACAAAAGACGGCTCTTCACTGACGGCACACGACCGACGAGCTCTCCGACCCGATTTAATTGTCCCTGTCCCTTCAGCTCGTGCATATAAGATTCGGAAGAAGAATAAATCTATTTGGAAGGAGTCATCAGGCGTAGTAGGTGCACGTCAGTAAATAGTAGCATCCACCAAATTAGAGCTACGAGCCGTTCGTTTCTAAGGGGCAAAATCCGCAAAGCAGGATTCTGAACTTGAAGGGGCCAAGCCACCGCGTGTAATGAGTTCGATCCCGGGTCAGGGTCAGTATAATTTTTGGCCCTCTAAACCATTATTTATCGTGTTTCCAATATTTTTTGTTCGATTTCGCCTCAGAACGAACGAAAAATTTTAAGGAAAAGTCCCAGTAGTGCAGCATGACCTTAAGAGCGAATTTTTGTACGAAACAACAATTTTTAATCACAACTCAAAACAAATAACAATCACAACTAACTCCAAAAGAGCCAATATTCTTATCAAAGTCTAATCAACTCGACTTCATGCAGCCATTGATTGTAATCAGGTGCTCCCTAGCAATGAATGATATCTGATTTATACGGTTTCATTCACGATCATGTTGACGAAGCTTTTCGGTGCAAACGAACGGCTGGACGTACAATGCTCCGGGTGATCTCAAAAAATTATTTAGTTTGAGATCAATTTAGAGACGTACTATTAAAAACCATACCCTTCCATTGAAAGTCTTCGAGCTACGGCTTCTGGAAATGTCCAACCCCTATTTTTCATCCCTTAGAGATGACTGACAGTAACGCCGAGCTTCGCCGACCAACTAGACCCTAAATGGTACCTACGAACCAAATGTAATTAATTTTGGTTCATGGTAACTAAGGGAAGTGCGACGTACGGCGAATGGACAGAAATTTTACATACCTTGAAAAGGAACCTTAAAATGTCGAGGGGGCTTTAATTTTTTTAAATTATTTTCAATAACCATTTCACCGACAATCTCTAATTGTTCGATATAAGAAATCAATACTCAATCTTTCAACTAACTAGATAATTATATTCTTCACGATAGCTCTGACAATACAATTAAAGTCATTCACGAAAAGTTCCTGTTCTTCTTCTCTCTAACATAATATGGTCATTGCACTGTCACCTGATTCGCGTCATGGCGGAAAACTGTAGCCAAATGAACGAATATAATACCTAATTAATGGAAAATATAAATTTAAAATGAATCGCGATCCGCGACAACATTTCAAGGTACGTAGAACCCGAAAATGCAATAAACAAAATTTCAGTCTGTCCGCCGTACGCCGTAATTCGCACTTTTCTTAATTCCCATGAACTGAAATTAATGAAATTCGGTTTGTAGGTCCCATTTGGGGTCGGCGAAGCTCGGCGTTACTGTCAGTCATCTCTAAGGGGTTCAAAATAGGGTTTGACATTTTCAGAACGCCGTAGCTCGGAAACCTTCAATAGAAGGGTATGGTTTTTTTAACGTTTTTAAATTGATCTTGAACTAAACAACTTTTTGCGATCACCTGGAGCATTGTTCGACCAGCCGTTCGTTTGCACCGAAAAGCTTCGTCAGCACGATCGTGAATCAAACGGTATAAATCCAGCCCAGATATCATCGCTAGGGAGCACCTGATTATAATCAAGGATGGCTGTATGAAGTCGAGTTGGTTGTTTTGTGATATTATTTCATTCGAGGAATGATGGCTCTTTTGGATTTTGTTGATAAGTACTTTTGAAACTTGAACAAATGTTATGCTTCAAGAATAACAAGAAATAATTTAGGGATTTACGGTTTTCCTGGGGGGAGCTCGAGGGTACTGACCACAGAAAACAGTGATCTACGCGGAACGGGCATCTATACAGGTGAATATTTTGGTTTATTATTCTGTGAATTATACACCTATTTATCCGCTTGCACACAAATTTTTGAACTCATAAATAAAAATATTGATAAAGGGTGCGTCGATTCCAACAATGCTATATCCGTCCGCCGTCAGCCGTACGTCGTAGCATCCGTATCTTCCTTTATTTTCGGTCTAAACAATTCGTTCTTTAGCACGCAGGCTCCAATTGGGCCCTAGTTGTGTCTCGAAACTTTTCAGCCCGATCGGAATATACCCAGGGGTGTTATGGGTGAAAAGTGTGTGTAAAAATAGGGTTTTTTGGTGTTCTAGTAACATGAGCTTGTGAGGTATCGTTTTCCATGAATTTTAGGGAGAGGAGACCGAATATGAAGTCGATTCTGACCAACGAGCGTAGAATTGAAGTTCTAACAAAGTTTCTGACTTGAATTTGCCACAAATTTTGGTCTAAAATCGTCGTTCTACCGCACACAGGGTCCATTTGGGGCCTAGTTGTGTCCCGAAGCTCGGCAGCCCGATCGGAATACAGCCAGGGGTGTTATGGAGGGGAAAATGGGTGTAAAAATAAGGGTTTTTTAAAGGTTTTAGTGAAAATGAGCTTGTGAGGTATCGTTTTCCATGAATTTTAGGGCGAGGAGACGGAATATGAAGTCGATTCAGACCAACGAGCGTAGAATTGAAGTTCTAAGTTTCTGACTTAAATTTGCCATAAATTTGGTCTAAAATTGTCGTTCTGTCGCAACAGGGTCCATTTTTGGGGTCTAGTTGTGCTCCGAAGCTCGGCAGCCCGATCGGAATACAGCCAGGGGTGTTATGGAGGGGAAAATGGGTGTAAAAATAAGGGTTTTTTTAAAGGTTTTAGTGAAAATGAGCTTGTGAGGTATCGTTTTCCATGAATTTTAGGGCGAGGAGACGGAATATGAAGTCGATTCAGACCAACGAGCGTAGAATTGAAGTTCTAAGTTTCTGACTTAAATTTGCCATAAATTTGGTCTAAAATTGTCGTTCTGTCGCAACAGGGTCCATTTTTGGGGTCTAGTTGTGCTCCGAAGCTCGGCAGCCCGATCGGAATTCACTCAGGGGTGTTATGGGTGAAAAATTGGTGTAATAATAGGGTTTTTTTTGTGTTTTAGTAACATGAGCTTGTGAGGTATCGTTTCCCATGTTTTATGAAACTGTAGTTCCCGGGCCGGCACCAGTACTCGGGGGAGCTCGAGGGTAGGTACTGACAACAAAAACCATGATCCTCGCAGAAGGGGCATCTATAGTACATGTAAATAGTAAACCGTTGTGTAATAATTTGCAGCGTTTTTGAAATTGAAATGATTACGCTGCCTACGGGTGGACGTAATCACCTCGAAAATGTTTACATCTTGATACAACTATTGATGCAATCAGTATCAACGTCGCCCCAGTTCCTTTGAACCCCTCAAAACCCCTTCGCCCTCGTTAGGCCAACTACGCGCTTATTATGCGCCCGAGCTCAGTCACAAGCACAATCCGACCCTCCCCATTCAAACCGTTTTAGTAACAAAAGGACTTCACTAATTGATGCCAAACACACACATACAGAGACACACACTCACACACATAGACACAGACACAAAAAAGAGAAGAAAAACAACACCAAGAAGCGAAGCTCTCACCGGTTTGAAAGGGCTTTGGAGGGGCCGTTGGATTGACACCCCGTTCGCGATCACAATGCTCACTCGTAGGCTGCACAGCAGCGACGCCGCCTCCCCAATGATTAGTGAGAACGGCGCACGATGAGGGAGAATAATGGCGCAATGAAAAAAAAAATACGACCCAAAGGGCAGGTAGTAGTTGCGCTATTATGTTAAGGGTAACCTTTCAAAAAAAGGCGGGCCTTTGTTAAGGTTTCCTTTTTCTCTTGCTGCGACGCCCAACGCCTTTTCCCAAACCTTCTCTGTGAGGTTGACCGGAAAAGTTTTTATTCTTCTCTCTGTCTTTTTCGTCCATATCCCGATGTTTCGTTTCTCTTGGGTGTGGAAAGGGGATGAAATTCTGAAGTCTGTGTTCGCCTCGGGTTCATTTCCAAGTCAAATCGGCTCCGTTGCCCTCAGTGAGCTTTAGGGTTCGCTTGACGTGAAATGAGTTCGGTTGGACACGTTGAAGTCTCAAACTGTCAGGTGACGACTCGGGTGTCGTCTCAATTACGAGTCGCCTGAACATCGAGCGCCACCGGGAAACTCACCTAATGGCGACAACGCTGTTTTGAGGAGACCTTCGGAAAGCGTTCAGGGCAGCGACTTCAAGGCAGCGCCGGATTTACCTATGGGCCGACTGGGCCACGGTCCAGGGCCGCAAGCCTCAGGGGGCCGCAAGGCTGAGGTTTTTTGTCTTTTTTAAATTGGGGATATAAATAAAAAATCTGGCTTACGAAACGCATACATACATACAATGGCTAGTGCATGTTATTTTGACATAATAGGGTTTTGAACGAAAGAAATATGGTCATATACCTATGGTAGGTATTATGTCCATCTTTAAATCTCGCCTTTATATTCATCTTAAAATAATAAGAATATAAAATAATTGAATTTATTATACCCAGGGGGCCGCTTATAGATATAGGCCCAGGGCCGCAACAAAGCTAAATCCGGCGCTGCTTCAAGGAAACATGAACTTGGCCTTTGGCTACGAGATAAAAACGCTGCTAAGCACAAATTAACATCTGATACCTAAATCGAAATCTATAACTGGGATGAGTTCGAATTCAAATCAAATTTTCAACGTGAAATTGTGAGAAAAAAAACTCTGCAAAGTCAATGTCACATGGGTTTATTATTCTGTTGGACTATTTTTGGCGGTTTCCACCAATTTTGGCCCCCAAAAACACAAATTGCGCTCCTTTTTTTTCAAAATTACTGATTATTGATAGTGCCATTATTTAGTTGTCTTGATACACGTGTTGATACAACTACTAGTGTTACTATACACGTTTATGGTGATTTCAGACAATTACGCAGGTTTTTGACCCATAAAAAATGAATATTGGGAGCTGGACCTTTGTTACAACCTCAATTCTTCACTCTTTGGTCAAAATCAACTTCATATTCGGTCTTCCCGCCATAAAAAAAACATGGAAAATATACCTCAAAAGCTCATGACCACTAAAACCCTATTTTTACACCCATTTCTCTGTCATAACACCCCTGGGTGTATTCCGATCGGACTGCCGAGCTTCGGAGCACAGCTAGGACCCAAATGCGTTCTCAAATGTGGACCCAAACGGTGTGCGGAAGAACGACGATTTTAGACCAAAATTTAACGTAAATTTAAGGCTGAAACTTCGTTACAACCTAAATTTTCCACTCTTTGGTCTAAATCGACTTCATATTCGGTCTTTTCGCCCCAAAAAACATGAAAAACGATACCTCACAAGCTCATGTTACTAAAACACAAAGAGTACCTACCTATTTGTATACCCATTTTCACTCATAACACCCCTGGGTGTATTCCGATCAGGCTACAAAGTTTCGTGACACAACTAGGGCCCAAATGGAGCATGTGTGCGAAAGAACGAATTTTTTAGACCGAAAATAAAGTAGATATGCGTGATACGGCGGACGGACAATGCATTTTGGTTTATTATTCTGTGAATAATACACCTATGTATTCGCTCAGCAAAAAATTTTTATAACACCCCCTCAAAATTTTTTGTTTTCCGTTTCAAGGTGCGTAGATTCCAAAAATGCAATGTCCGTCCGCCGTACGCCGTATCACGTGTACCGTCTTCGTTTTCGGTCTAAAAAATTCGTTCTTTCGCAAACAAGATGCATTTGGACCATAGTTGTGTCCCGAAAATTTTCAGCCCGATCGGAATATACCCAGGGGTGTTGTGAGTGAAAATGTGAAAAAAAGGTACTTTTGTGTTTTAGTAACATGTTAGTAAAATCAGCTTTTGAGGTATCGTTTTCCATGTTTTGGGGACGAGAAGACCGAATATGAAGTCGATTTTGACCAGAGTGGAAAATTGAGGTTGTACCAGATGTTCAGCTCCCTAAATTGATTTTTTATTAGTGAAAAACCTGGGAAATCGTCTGCAATCACCATCAATTTGTATAATAACACTAGAAAAAGTGTCAACACGTGGATCAAGACGATTAAATGGCACTACCAATGATCAAAGATAATATTTGAAGAAAGAAAAAAAAGAAAAAAAAAGGAGCGTACCTAATTCAAGTTTTGGGGGCCAAAATTGGTGGAAACCACCAGAAATAGCTATTTCAATTATTTCACCAGAAAGAAACAAAAATGAACAGCCAACATTTCTGTAGGTATGTCCAATAGAATAATAAACCTATGTGACAAGGACTTTGCAGCATTTTTGGAATCTATGCACCTTGAAACGTGAAAGGAAAAATTGTGAGGGGGTGTTAAAAAAAAGATTTGTGCTGAGCGAATACATAGGTGTATTATTCACAGAATAATGAACCAAAATGTATCGTCCTTCTGCCGTACGCTGTATCATCCATATCTACTTTATTTTCCGTCTAAAAGATTCGTTGTTTCGCACACAGGCTCCATTTGGGCCCTAGTTGCGTCCAGAAACTTTGTAGCCCGATCGGAATACACCCAGGGGTGTTATGGGTGAAAAGTGGGTGTAAAAATAGGTTTTTTGATGTTTTAGTAACATGAGCTTGTGAGGTATCGTTTTAAATGTTTTTCAGGGCGAGGAGACCGAATATGAAGTCGATTTTGACTAACCAGCGAAGAATTGTGGCCGTAACGAAGTCAGACTTAAATTTACGTTAAATTTTGTTCTAAAATCGTCGTTCTTCCTCACACAGGTTCCACTGGCGCACTCGGGCTGCCGAGCTTTGGAGTACAACGAGGACCCAAATGCTGTGAGCTGGAGAAATCCTTTCGAAGGAGGGGGGGGGGGGGGGTGGAAATATTTTACCTCGGACATTATTTTTAAAAATTAGTCTTGAAAATCGTGCTTTGAAGCACCTGTTTGGTTAAAAATCAGATAAACAGATAAATTTGTCTTGAATCATATTTATATAAAAATCTTTAAAACATCTTATACATGTAAAAATGTCTTATTAATGTGAAATAGTCTTAATCTGATAATCGGTTTGATCGCCCCCTGATAGGAAGACAGAAAATGGGCGAGTTCCAGAATTTTTTTTTTCTTCGGCGATTGCAATACTACCCCTTCGGGTTGGCCAAGTAAGGCAAGTAAAAATGTTATTGTGATTGGAAAGGGTCTCAACAAACAAAAAAGTACGAGAAAGACGAATAATAATGAAAATCGTAATTAAAGATCAATATCGTACGTTCCTAATAAGACGGCCTCCTTTGGAAGGCGTAAAATGTGAAAATATGATGAGACAGGATGGAGAGGTCGACAGAAGGAAAAAAAAAATTTTTCGATGTAATGATGGAAGGAGGGAAGTGATAAAAACGTGTGGGAAAAAAAATCGTGTGAAAGGGGAGAGCGGATTTTACGGCTGTGGAGGGCGCTATGGGGCGATGATGCTGTGGTATTGGTTTCATCCGACCATCCACTCAGAGAGATGATTCCTGATGAGACGGGAGGATGTAATTTTGAAGGGTTGGAAAGGCCATTATGAGCGACTTCCTCTCCCTGGGAAGGTGAGCGGAGAGCGATTCGAGGGAGATTTGTATGACTGCGAGGAAACTTGAAAGTAATCGAGAAAACCACAGTCATGCAGCATGGCTATATGAGCGAATTTTCGAAGTTTTCGGCATCTTCCTCCTCCGCCTAAAATTTTCTGAAAATTAATTTTCGGCCAATGTTTTCCCAACTTGATACCATACAAAATTAAAACAGGAGTAGTTTTACGCAAAGTAAAATTTGGGGCGGAAGGAGGGGGAGGGGGAAATCAAAAATGTTTTGAATACCAGAAGAGTAGGTATTGGGTACGTAACAAATTTTTTGTTCCATTTTTTGCCGAGTAACACCTCGGTTTGTAGATTTTCCAACGGTGAACACGATGGTGAAGTCAGAATTGCGATATCCCATTCCGTTATCAGATTAGAGCAGACGAACCAGGAAGAACATCTCTAGAAATAACCACGTTCCTTCATCTTCAAAGTGCTCCAGTTTGAGAATGGAATGAGATATCGCAATTCTGATTTCACCATCGTGTTCAGCGTACAAAACCTTTAAAATGAGGTGTCACTTGTCAGACTTTTTCATTTTGGGAATTTATGGGTAATTTTCCCCCCCTAAAACTCCCCAAAACTCCCCCTTAGGGTGACCCGATTCTGCCCGTCTTCGAACTTAGCCTGTCGATTGCCAAGACAGATTTTTTGTGCAAATTTGAACTTTTTATCTCAATTCTTTCGAGAGTTATCGTCTGGAATGACACATACATATATAAATATATATATATAAATATATAAATATATAAATATATAAATATATATATATATACATATAATTTTTGGTGTCTTTCGGCAGGGAATTCAGGATGGTCTGAAACGGATTTTGGTATAAAAATCTTTCGGAAATTCGAGTTTTAAAAATTTTGGACCGAGAACAATAGCTTCCTTTTCTTCGAAAATTCGCTAAAACGAATTCTGTTTACAGTTTCAGTTTAAAACGCAGCAAATCCCTGCGCAACGGTTTATTATTTTGTACAGAATACCCTTCTGTTACAGATCACAGCTCTCTGTATAGATAACCCGTCTATATAATATAATTATGTACTACTCTGTAGATATTATGTTGATCGCAGACCCTTCGTAGGTTAGAATCACAGACCCTACCTAAATCACGAGTTAAATGTTGCTAAAATAATTCTGTCGATGAGAAACAGTAACTAAAACGGCAAAAAGAAAAGCAAATAATGAAGTTCTGAAGGAAAATTGTTGATGTGGAGTGAAATAGATGCCCCTTCAGCGTAGATCACTGTTTTCTGTGGTCAATACGTGCCCTCTGGTCAAGTATAATGAACCGTTGTGTAATAACTTGCCCATCAATAATACTTCAACGGTTGTTCAAGTTGCAAAAGTACCGTTCAAAAATATCCAGCCCCTTCTTGCTTGATGAACCGTTGTGTAATAATTTATCGTTAGGTACGTAATAATTTACCGTTGTGTAATAATTTTCCATTGTGTAATAATTTACCCATCAATAATACTTCAAAGTTTGTTCAAGTTTCACAAGTACCTACCAACTAAATCCAATAGTCCATCACTTATCAAATGAAATAATATCGCAGAACAACCAACTCGACTTCATACAGCCATCCTTGATTATAATCAGGTGCTCCCTAGCGATGATATCCGGGCCGGATTTATACCGTTTGATTCACGATCGTGTTGCCGAAGCTTTTTGGTGCACACGAACGGCTGGACGTACAATGCTCCGGGTGGTCTCAAAAAATTGTTTAGCTCAAGACAAATTTAATAACGTAAAAAAACCATACCCGTCTATCGAAAGTTTTCGAGCTACGGCGTTCTGAAAATTGCAACCCCTATTTTGAACCCCTTAGAGATGACTCACAGTAACGTCGAGCTTCGAGGACAAACTAGACCCCGAACGGAACCTATAACCCGAATTTCATCAATTTTGTTTCATGTAACTAAGAAAAGTGGCCAGTACGGCGTACGGTGGACAGATAGAAATTTTGGTTTATTATTTTCAATAATGAACCATTGGAATCGAGCATGTGAAAAATTTTGTTAACCCCCCCTCAAAATTTGAGGTTTACGTTTCAAGGTATGTAGAATCCGAGAATACAATAAAAATATTTCTGTCTGTCCGCCGTACACCGTGCGGAAACCGGGGTTGAAGTTTCCAGGACGCTTTTATCTCGAATTTCCTTATGGTTTTAAAAATAGTTTTCGAACTTGGGAGTTTTTTAAGACCACCCGGAACATTGTACGTCCAGCCGTTCGTTCACAGTGAGGCCCAGAACTTTGCACCGACAGGCATTTTCTACAGCAGGGTGCATACATTCAGCCCAAATATCATCACTAGGGAGCACCTGATTATAATCAAGGATGGCTGTATGAAGTCGAGTTGTTTGTTCTACGATATTATTTCATTTGAAGAATGATAGCTCTTTTGGATTTTGTTGATAGGTAGTGAAACTTGAACAAACGTTATTGATGGGTAAATTATTACACAATGGCACCTAAATTTATACACAACTTTAACTACAAAAAATGATGAATGATGAAAATTGTTGAATCCCGCGCATTTGTATGAAACTTTAATTCCCGGGCCGGCTCCAGTACTCGATTTAGGGAGCTCGAGGGTATAGGTATTGACCATAGAAAACAGTGATCTACGCAGAAGGGGCATCTATACAGGTAAATAATAAACTTTTGTGTAATAATTGGCAGCGATTTTTTACGATTTTATGTTTTTAATTGACCTTCAACTAAAGAATTTTTTGAGACCACCCGGAGCATTGTACGACCGGCCGTTCGTGTGCACCAAAAAGCTTCGTCAACACGATCGTGAATCAAACGGTATAAATCTGGCCCGGATATCATCGCTAGGGAGCACCTGATTATAATCAAGGATGGCTGTAAGAAGTCGAGTTGGTTGTTCTGCGATATTATTTCATTTGATAAGTGATGGACTATTGGATTTTGTTGGTAGGTACTTGTGAAACTTGAACAAACTTTGAAGTATTATTGATGGGTAAATTATTACGCAATGGTAAATTATTACACAACGGCAAATTATTACACAACGGCAAGTTGTTACATAACGGTAAATTTTACAGAACGGTAAATTATTACACAACGGTTCATCTACCAAGAAGGGGCTGGATTTTGTTGATCGGTACTTTTGCAACTTGACCAACCGTTGAAGTATTATTGATGGGCAAGTTATTACACAACGGTTCATCATACTTGACCAGAGGGTAGGTACTGACCACAGAAAACAGTGATCTACGCAGAAGGGGCATCTATTTCACTCCACATCAACAATTTTCCTTCACAACTTCATTATTTGCGTTTCTTTTTGCCATTTTTAGTTACTGTTTGTCATCGACAGAATTATTTTAGCAACATTTAACTCGTGATTTAGGTAGGTACCTAGTAACGAGTACGGGGTTAGGTACTAACCTACGGAGGGTCTGCGATCTACATAATATGTATAGAATAGTACATATTATATAATATAGACGGGTTATCTATACATAGAGCTGTGATCTGTAACAGAAGGGTATTCTGTACAAAATAATAAACCGTTGTGCAGGGATTTGCAGCGTTTTCCTACCTATGTATTCGCTCAGCAAAAAATTGTTATAAAACCCCCTCAAACTTTTTTCTTTTATACGTTTCAAGGTGCGTAGATTCCAAAAATGCAATGTCCGTCCGCCGTATCACGTGTACCGGCTTCATTTTCGGTATAAAAAAGTCGTTCTTTCGCACACATGCTCCATTTGGGCCCTAGTTGTGTCCCGAAACTTTGCAGCACGATCGGATTATACCCAGGGGTGTTATGAGTGAAAATGTGTGTAAAAATAGGTACTTTTTGCGTTTAAGTAACATGTGGGCAACATGAGCTTCTGAGATATCGTTTTTCATGTTTTTGGGGACGAGAAGACCGAATATGAAGTCGATTTTGATCAAAGAGTGGAAAATTGAGTTCTGCCAAATGTTCAGCTCCCAAAATTGATTTTTTATGAGTGAAAAACCTGGGAAATCGTCTGAAATCACCATCAGTTTGTATAATAACACTGGAAAAGTGTCAACACGTGGATCAAGACGATTTAAAAAAAAAAATAAAAAATAAAAAAACCACAGTCATGCAGCATGGCTATAAGAGCGAATTTTCGAAGTTTTCGGCATCTTCCTCCTCCGCCTAAAATTTTCTGAAAATTAATTTTCGGCCAATGTTTTCCCAACTTGATACCATACAAAATTAAAACAGGAGTAGTTTTACGCAAAGTAAAATTTGGGGCGGAAGGAGGGGGAGGGGGAAATCAAAAATGTTTTGAACACCAGAAGAGTAGGTATTGGGTACGTAACAAATTTTTTGTTCCATTTTTTGCCGAGTAACACCTCGGTTTGTAGATTTTCCAACGCTGAACACGATGGTGAAGTCAGAATTGCGATATCCCATTCCGTTATCAGATTAGAGCAGACGAACCAGGAAGAACATCTCAAGAAATAACCACGTTCCTTCATCTTCAAAGTGCTCCAGTTTGAGAATGGAATGAGATATCGCAATTCTGATTTCACCATCGTGTTCAGCGTACAAAAACCTTTAAAATGAGGTGTCACTTGTCAGACTTTTTCATTTTGGGAATTTATGGGTAATTTCCCCCCCCTAAAACTCCCCAAAACTCCCCCTTAGGGTGACCCGATTCTGCCCATCTTCGAACTTAGCCTGTCGATTGCCAAGACAGATTTTTCGTGCAAATTTGAACTTTTTATCTCAATTCTTTCGAGAGTTATCGTCTGGAATGACGCATACATATATAAATATATATATAAATATATAAATATATATATAAATATATAAATATATATATATATATATATATATACATATAATTTTTGGTGTCTTTCGGCAGGGAATTCAGGATGGTCTGAAACGGATTTTGGTATAAAAATCTTTCGGAAATTCGAGTTTTAAAAATTTTGGACCGCGAACAATAGCTTCCTTTTCTTCGAAAATTCGCTAAAAGAAGCTTACCTAATTTGTGTTTTAGGGGCCAAAATTAATGGAAACCATCAACAATAGCTATTTCAATTATTTTACATGAAAGTAACAATAAATGAACAGCCAACATTTCTGTAGGTATGTCCAATAGAATAATAAACCCATGTGACAAGGACTTTGCAGCGTTTTTTAAATAATGACTTGGATCACCTCATTCAGACTGAAAATACTTGTAGAGAGGTACCTGCCTTACCTTCCTAATATATTAATTATTTTTGTTATCTTTTGTTTTTATTATTATTAAACAATTCAGACACCGGTTGGTGCCATCGTTTCGTTACAGTTTCAGTCTCTGACTTTGTCCGACGCCTGACGATGGTGGAGGACGTGGTGAACCCGTCGCCTCAGAGCAGGGGCGGACAGCGCCGCATTGCACCCCGTCGCCCGTAGCCACCACCCAGCGCCACGTCCCCCACCCAGCGCCACGTCCCCCATCGGCACCTGTAACACGTACTCAGGATAATAATTATTACCCGTTTAAAACAAACAAGTTTATCATTTTCGAGCCCCTCCCTCCCCCGTCCCGTCCTGTAGTGGGCGGGCTATGGCCCCCCCTAAACGTTTTCCCGTAACCACTGGGTAAACTGTTTTGCCCAGTTACTCCCGGTAACCGCCGGGTAAACTGTTTCGCCGCCCTAAACCAAACACCGCGGCCCCCGTACCTTCCAATCAACCGATAATTCTCACCAAATAACGCGCCCTCGGCACCAAGATTTCCCTCCCAGGGCCCTGGCGAGAGAGAAAAAAAACCAACCGCTCACTCAGCACCTTCGACAAGTCTCGGAACGAAATGAGGTTGCTCTAATTTTCTCGCGAAGGGCCCAGGAAACTGAGCATTAACTCTCGCTTTTCAATGCGCCCACTTCCTCCTCCTCCTCCTCCGCCTCCCACTTCCTCCTCCTCCACGCCCCCACGCCCATTTGTGTTTGCCTTCCCATAAAAACCTGTAAGTCGCCTGTAATTACGCGCCGTCTTCGATTTGTGTTCCAAACAACACAAAGATTCCTCTCGACGATTTTTGTTTGATCAGCTCAACCCACGCGTGTCCCGCTCGAGACGAATCTGTAAACTGCCGCCGAAAACCTGCAAACTTTTCCCTCGACCACCCAACATCCAGTGAACGGCGCAGGCCCGTGAAATCAGATTAGCGTTGCACCCCCCCCCCCCCCCCTAAAGGTAGGTCCATATGTACAAAAAATCGACATTTTTTCTCTTTAATATCGAATTTTGAAAAAAATGGATCAACAACAAATTTTGTTAACAAAAAACACTGCAAAGTTTATTATTCTATTGGACATACGTACAGAAATCTTGGCTGTTCATTTGCTTTTTTTCATGTGGAATAATTGAAATAGCTATTTTTGATGGTTTCCACCAATTTTGGCCCCCTAAAACACGAATTTTTTTCCAATTTAAAATGTTATTGTTGTGATCGGCTGCTCCTCCACAACCTACACTATGTGTAGACATGTATTCTCTCAGAGTGGGGACCCCCCGACCCCCCTCTGATCATGTCAGGGGGCTATAAAAGGGCCGAGTGCCACCAATAAACTAACCATTCTCAATCAAGCGATCGACTCGTCTGTCTCCTCCTCAATCACTACACTGGTGACCCCGAGTGGTGACACGCAGCGCACAGCCTCCGCCGACCGTCTGCGACCGCGGTGCGACGACACCGACTTCCGACGACGAACAACGCCGCTCAGCGCCCGCCGACCGTCTGCGACGAGCCCCACCTCCGCAGCACTACGCCCGGCACACGCGCCCCACTCCGACGCCCCACAGCGCCGCCCCACCCCGACGCCAGCGTCAACAGGCGCGGATCCAAGGGGGGGGGGGGGGTCACAGGGGTCATGACCCCCCCCAGAATCAGCCTGCATTTCAAAAACGCTGCAAAGTCCTTGTCACATGGGTTTATTATTCTATTGGACATACCTACAGAGATGTTGGCTGTTTATTTATTGTTTCTTTCATATAAAATAATTGAAATAGCTATTTCTGGTGGTTTCCACCAATTTTGGCCCCCAAAACACGAGTATGGTACGCTCCTTCTTTTTTTTTAAAATAAATTATCTCTGATCATTGATAGTACCATTTAATCGTCTTGATCCACCTGTTGACACTTTTCCCAGTGTTATTCTACAAATTGATGGTGATTTCAGACGATTTCGCAGGTTTTTGACTCATAAAAATTCAATTTCGGGAGCTGAACATCTGTTAGAACCTCAATTTTCTACTCTTTAGTCAAAACCGACTTCATATTCGGTCTTCTCGTCCCCAAAAACATGAAAAACGATACCTTAAAAGCTCATGTTACCAACATGTTGCTAAAACGCAAAAAGTACCTATTTTTATAGACATTTTCACTCATAACTCCCCTGGATATATTCCGATCGGGCTGAAAAGTTTCGGGACACAACTAGGGCCCAAATGGAGCATGTGTGTGAAAGAACGATTTTTTTAGACCGAAAATGAAGCCAGTAGACGTGATACGGCGGACGGCGTACAGCGGACGGCGTACGGCGGTCGGACATTGCATTTTTGGAATCTACGCACCTTGAAACGGAAAAGAAAAAATTTTGAGGGGGTGTTATAAAAATTTTTTGCTGAGCGAATACATAGGTGTATTGTTCACAGAATAATAAACCAAAAGCAGAGCTGAACGATTGTTCACAAACGGAGCATTTCCCTCTGAGAAGAGCGTTTTACAAAATGCTTGTTTCTGGCGTTTGCCAATTTTGGACTTATTCGGTTCTTGTGGGGAACCCCTCAAATAAAAGTGATAAATATTTACAAGAAATTCTATAAACAAAACATTATTGCAATTTGAATTTTAAATTAAAAACTGATTTGGCCACATGGTCTTCTCAATTTTGCTTCATATACAACTGTGTAAATATTTACCATAAAACATCCGTCAAATTGAAATTCCAATGTCCTCGCCACTAATTACTGTAATTTCTAATTACACAAACGGTAGACAGTGTTAAAAAAACTGAAAACAAAAAAGAACTATAAAAAATCTAAAAAGATTCGATCAAAAATGTCAAAATTAGTCGAATATAATCGTACACTTGGTCCTACCAATGTTACTTTATATACAATTATGTCAATTAATTTACCTTGTGTATACGTCAAATTAAACCTTGTTTATTTATTCTTATTTTTGTTAATCATTATCTTGTTTTTGTTTCGTTCTCGTTTTCTTTCCTGCCAGATTCAGTAAAAACGATATTGAATCCACTGAGATCAACAATAGATTGTTGTGGTTTCAATGTTTTGATTTGCAAACTCTTAAGTTAGCTACGCTGCCATAAAATGCGCCAATTTGTTTGAAAACACATTAGGACTCTTTTTTAGAAGACAATTTAAAATAAATACATTTATCAGTTAAATAATTAATAGATATTGAAAAATATTTTCTACTTAAACAATGAATTTTATAAATAAATACAATTAATTTTGTAAGTAGACAAATTGGACGAGTTTAGGCATAAGGTTGAAAATTCGGTTTGTATTGTTTGTTTGGTTATTTTGTTATTTTTAGTAATTTTTTATATTGCTCTACCCTGTGACCCCCCCCGGAAAAAAATTCTGGATCCGCCCCTGAGCGTCAACGGAGGCCGCAGCGACTCCCCGCTTCACCGCCCTACCACGCGTTTCCTACATAACGCTCACGGACGCCTGCGAAAGACTCACTTCCAGACGACACCTCTCCGGGACTGGCGCCTACAAAGAGAACGAAAAACGCTGCAAAGTCCTTGTCACATGGGTTTATTATTCTATTGGAGTTCTAGAGATTTTTGTTGGCTGTTAAATGTATTGTTTCTTTCATGTGGAATAATTGAAATAGCTATTTCTCATGCTTTCCACCAATTTTGGCCCCCAAAACATGAAATAGGTACGCTTTTTTTTTTCTTCTTTTTTTTTAAGATCATCTTTGATCATTGGTAGTGGCATTTAATGGTCTTGATTCACCTGTTTACACTTTTTCCAATGTTATTTACACATTGATGGTGATTTCAGACAGTTTTCAAGGTTTTTGACTCATAAAAAACCAATTTTGGGAGCTGAACCTATGGTAAAACCTCAATTTCCGCGTCTTTGGTCAAAATCGACTTCATATTCGGTCTTCTCGTCCTCAAAAACATCGAAAAAGATACCTCAAAAGGTCATGTTACTAACATGTTGTTGAAACGCAAAAAGTACCTATTTTTATACACATTTTCACTCATAAAACCCCTGGGTATATTCCGATCGGGCTGAAAAGTTTCGGGACACAACTAGAGCCCAAATGGCGCATGTGTGCGAAAGAACGATTTTTTTAGACCGAAATTGAAGCCTGTACACGTGATACGGCGGACGGACATTGCATTTTTGGAATCTACGCACCTTGAAACGGAAAAGAAAAAATTTTGAGGGGGTGTTATAAAAATTTTTTGCTGAGCGAATACATAGGTGTATTATTCACAGAATAATAAACCAAAAACGCTGCAAAGTCCTTGTCACATGGGTTTATTATTTTACTGGACATACCTACAGAAATGCTGGCTGTTCATTTATTGTTTCTTTCATGCCTAATAATCGAAATAGCTATTTCTGATGATTTCCACCAATTTTGGCCCCCAAAACATGAAATAGGTACGCTTTTTTTTCTTTTTTTTTTTAAGATCATCTTTGATCATTGGTAGTGGCATTTAATGGTCTTGATTCACCTGTTTACACTTTTTCCAATGTTATTGTACACATTGATGGTGATTTCAGACAGTTTTCCAGGTTTTTGACTCATAAAAAACCAATTTTGGGAGCTGAACCTTTGGTAAAACCTCAATTTCCGCGTCTTTGGTCAAAATCGACTTCATATTCGGTCTTCTCGTCCTCAAAAACATGGAAAAAGATACCTCAAAAGCTCATGTTACTAACATGTTGTTAAGACGCAAAAAGTACCTATTTTTATACACATTTTCACTCATAACACCCCTGGGTATATTCCGATCGGGCTGAAAAGTTTCGGGACACAACTAGGGCCCAAATGGAGCATGTGTGCGAAAGAACGATTTTTTTAGACCGAAATTAAAGCCTGTACACGTGAAACGGCGTACGGCTGACGGACATTGCATTTTTGGAATCTACGCACCTTGAAACGGAAAAGAAAAAATTTTGAGGGGGTGTTATAAAAATTTTTTGCTGAGCGAATACATAGGTGTATTATTCACAGAATAATAAACCAAAAAACGCTGCAAAGTCCTTGTCACATGGGTTTATTATTCTATTATTTTATTGGTCTACAGAAATGCCGGCTGTTTATTTATTGTTTCTTTCATGTAAATTAATTGAAATGGCTATTTCTGGTGGTTTCCACAAATTTTGGCCCCCAGAACTTGAATTAGGTACTACGCTCCTTTTTTTTTTTTTCTTCAAATTACCCTCGATCATTGATTGTACCATTTAATCGTCTTGATCCACGTGTTGACACTTTTTCTAGTGTTATTATACAAATTGATAGTGATTTCAGACGATTTCGCAGGTTTTTGACTCATAAAAAATCAATTTTGGGAGCTGAACATCTGGTACAACCTCAATTTTCCACTCCTTGATCAAAATCGACTTCATATTCGGTCTTCTCGTCCCCAAAAACATGGAATACTATACCTCAAAAGCTCATTTTACTAACATGTTACTAAAACACAAAAAGTACCTATTTTTATACACATTTTCACTCATAACTCCCCTGGATATATTCCGATAGGGCTGAAAAGTTTCGGGACACAACTAGGGCCCAAATGGAGCATGTGTGCGAAAGAACGATTTTTTTAAACCGAAAATGAAGCCTGTAGACGTGATACGGCGTACGGCGGACGGCGGACGGACATTGCATTTTTGGAATCTACACACCTTGAAACGGAAACATTTTGAGGGGGTGTTATAAAAATTTCTTGCTGAGCGAATACATAGGTGTATTATTCACAGAATAATAAACCAAAACGGACCCGAAACCACCGACACCCGCAGAAACAACTCCACCGACATCAACGCTCCAGCTCCGGCCGCACTCCCGCACGTCTGATTCGCCCAACTCGAGATCACATTGACTCACGACGGCCTCACGACGCACAGTGGGGCCAAATGGCCAAAATACGGAAAAAACTACGGATCTCGAAAACGGATAATGATATCGACTTGGGAGTGGTTTCATTCGATTCAGAGGGGAAAAATACATTAGAAAAAACGATGTTATCTGTTTTACAAGAGTTTCATTATCAAACTTAACTGAACATTTTCTTCGGAACAACCTGAAAATTTTGCTTCTTCTCAAAATTTGCTCATGTCCTCTGTTGAAATAACAAAAAAATGAAATAAATAACTTCACTACAACTCATTTTTGCACTTTTTGCGCATCAGCATATTCGGGATGCCTTGAAAAATCAAAATTTGACAGCGCATTGCATTTACGAAAGTAACGCCTCAGCTTCCGCGCTGAAATCTTCAAGCCTTTTCTTTGGAGATGGACGCAAGGAAGTGATAAAGGGGTCAGACGTTTCTAGCAGTTTATGAAAAATATCCTCGTTGGTGTTCAATCGGGAATTTTTTCTTGTGTAATGAGTTCTGAAATGTTTGTAGTCCTTGTTCCGACTCTCTTGAGCTTCTTCTGAGAGTGCACCGATTGGCAGAGCAGCAGATTCAACTATTTCGGACCCATGTATTAATATCTTATGTAGTGTACATGGCATATAGTACCACGGGTACAACCTCACAGCTAATTCAGCAGTATCTTGGGTGTAAGTGGCGAATTTGGAAACGTCAATCTGATGACTGCTGCTGTTGATCACTTCCAGGATTGTCCCTAATCTGCAAATCAATGTTATATCAATACCAGTTATCGAAGCTACAACTGAGGGGTTAGCAAAAAATCTTCTCGAGGTATTCCCTGTATTGCTCGATCCGTAGCCCTGCTTCACGTAGTCAACTCTTATACCAAGTTGACTCAGTAATTCTCTTTGAATTCGGTTCTTCTCGGCATCTTTGATTGGCTTAGTTGTAGCATTGGTCCTCCATGCCTGAAATTTTAAGTTGTAACTAAGATGAAGAATATACTCCATAAATTTAATTCTGGCATGGAGAGGAGAAATTCCCAGTTTAAAAGCTTCGCGATTTGGAGGTCTCTGTTTTACTGATTGCACATTATTCATTTCCGTTGGACGAGCACCGCAAATGACGCAATTGGTAGAAGCCGTGGTATCAGTACAAATTTGGGCTACTTTCCCATCTAACATCGTGAAATGCAATACATGTTTTACAGTATTGCAATACATGTTTTACAGTATCAAATTTTGATCGTTCAACGATCGTATTTTTGCAATTTTAAACCTCTTACCCCTCTCACCACACTCGTCAAAAGGTTTTTCAGGTCGTCCGATTCTATGAAAGCCGCCCTCCGCGGATTGCATACAAGCCCTGTCATCACTATTTGGTAAATTAATCATAAACTCACCCTTCATCCAATCGCGGTATTTTCTTAAAAAGTTCTGCTTGTTACGGGCAGATGTCGACCACCTTTGATTAAAATGAGTGAGAAACCTCTTTTTTAATTGTGTTATCAACAAGGAGAGCTCATCTTCTTTCAGATGTGTGAAGTTACCCACGATATATTGTTCAATATCACCTCCGTTAAATAGAACTTCACACAAATCACCGTATAAAATTTGTATTGGTTCCATCTCTGGAGAACGACTAACCGAGAAGACTGACGTGGTATTAAAAGGATTCTCATAGCGTGATAAAAGTGCACGCCGAATACTCAACCAATTGAATAAACAACACATGTTTGAACAAGCCCATTTGCGTAGGGCTCTGACCGACGCCTACTGTTTCTTATTGAAAGAATGAGAGCAGAGGTCAGACGCGCAAATATGCGCAGCTGAAATTTATACAGGTGCTACCTAACTACGCCTGGAAAAGAAATATTCAACAGCCACGTTGGAGACTTGTGGAGCTTTTTTTGAAAGTCACAAAACATGCAATTGACAATGAAAAAGAGTGTGTTTTTTCTTCAAAATACCTCCTAAGCGTATTGTTGTCCTAAGCAATGCTCTCATTTCTTTGTTGGGTGTTTTCATGATCGTTATAAACCCTTACGCTTTAAAAATAAATTTTTAGAAAAGTGTTATGTTTTTTATAACAACGCTTAAAAATTAAGCAAAATTTATGATTTTCTCACTTTACTTAAGAAATTTGAGGATATGAAATTTTTTTTACTGAAAACTGCTATCATACCTTGATTCTACAGGAAGTTTACTATAGGATTCCATTATTCCGGCAATTAATTCTTATTTTTCAAAAAATTGACTTTTTTCCACGTTTGCCCCACTGTGCGACGCCGCGCCGCATGCTAAATTCGCCCGCGCCTTCTTCGCCCTCGAGCCCCGACAAGCGGACCTCTACGCCGACCCCAACCGACTTCCGAGCACGAGAATCCGTCAGTCCTCGCCCGCCGACTCCGTAGAGCCCTCCCGGCCGACACACCGCAACGCGTAGAACATCACATCGTCACGAAGGGACCTCCATGCCACGCGAAATTTCGCCGAATATCACCAGACCTTAACGCGAAAGCGTCGGCCCATCTCGGCGAATTACCAGCGGCTGGCATCATCGAACGACAACAGCTACCGGATATCGAAAACTCGCCCTCTGGCCGCACACGCACCGTCCGACGGCTCCCGGCTCACCGCCTAAGGCCCGATTCACACAGAACGGACGTCGGGCAGAGACGTGGCGCGGACCTTTGTCTCTTCTGCGTCTCTCCTATGTAAACAAATGGTCCAATGTACACAGAAGTGACGTGGCGCGGGCATTTGCCCTCTCGCCCGTGCCACGTCTCTTTGCCGTCTCTTGTGGCGTAGAAGAAGGGACATGCCAGTTCCTCGCCACGCGTTGTCCGATTCAAAATGCGGGATGATATTGAGTTCAACGTAGAATTTTGTGAGGAAATTGGGAAATACCCACGTTTATTTGATTACAATCGTGCGGATTACTGCAATAGGAATGCCCAAGACCAGGCCGGTACATATTCAATTCACGCATAACTTCGAATGTTCCACCGGGTTTCCTCTTCTTCAACCACAGTGGATGAACCCAATACCTCCTATTTTTTTTATTCACATTCGCCAAGTACACCAAATCCAACATATCTTCATCTTCGTCACTGCTTGAAAAAGCCATGTTGAGTTGCACTCCACAAAATCAAAAGGTAACTGACGTCCTTTCTCGCCACTGTCCCGCCCCTTTTGTGTGCATTGCACACGCCACTTCTCTGCCACGTCCACGCCACGTCTCTGCCCGACGTCCGTTCTGTGTGAACCGGGCCTAAGGTCTATCCACACATATCCGTGACAGGACGGCACCGTTGCTCTCCGTGTTCCGTAGCCTCCGGTGACATCCGTGATAAATTTTTCTCTGCCATTCACACAGTACCGTACGTTTCCGTGTCAGTGTTCTTCAGTGTATGTATCTACTACAGTCGACTCTCGATAATTTGAAACTCAAGGGACCTCAAATAAAGTTCAATTTGAGGTATCAAAATGAGGTACACACAGAAAATATTGAAAAGTGAACTCTTTCACGTCCGTGAAAAAACTGAAAATATCGGCGAGGACGTATTTCTTATTTTCACGGTGGATACCGGAAGGGCACTGAGAGTGTCGGAGAGTCACGTTGCCGTTCATGTTTGAATACGCACCGTATTCCCCCTTTAGTTTACTAAGAATTTCGTCAGCCGATATTTTTTTTCCACTGAAGCTCACGGTACGGTACGGTACGGTACGTCACGTCACGGATATGTGTGAATCCGACTTCCGACGACGAGCTACCGTCAGTTCTCGCCCGTAGAGCACACCCGGCCGGCACCTCGACCCCCCTCAACCGGCAGCTTTTTCTGCGAGCCCTTCTAGACAGCCTTCGCCTTCACCTCGCGGCGCACGACGAACCCGATCTCGCTGAACGGGTTCGTCGTGGTACGAAACTCGCTGCTCTCGCCGATCGCCTCATACCCTTCGCCCCCCCTCCACGAGTGGCTACCGTCACCAAAGAGGTTCGTGTGATTCGAACAGACGACAACAGCGACCGGCGACGCAGCCACGACCGACCACACGCGGCGCGACGAACGGCTCGTGTTTCTACCGCCGCAACATGGGACCCCCGAGCACAAAAATGCCGCACCCCATGCGCCTGGCGCCCGCAACAACGCCCCGCCCGATCAGCCGCCACGGCCGTACCCACGCACTCAACCTACATCCCGGCTCTTCAAACGCCTCAAACGTACCGCCCCCAACGACAACGACCCGGACAGCCACAACGGACCACCGCAACCACCGCAACCAGCACATGCACCTCCCACGCCCGACAACCGCCACCGCAACGGCACGAAGAACAAAATTTAACTAAATACGTTACTTAAATTCTGGGGGGAGCAGTGTTGTGATCGGCTGCTCCTCCACAACCTACACTAGGTTTGTTCCATCCGAGCGAGTTCAGTAGAACGTATTATGCGCAGATCGATCCGCGCATAAAAATGTGTTCCTACCGTGTCGGTTCCATGAACCCAAACTTCTACTTTCTACATCGACTGTACCGAACCGTGTTCCTTCCGCGTCAAGTGCAGAACAGTCCCGTACCGAGTGCGGCACTTTTTCGCACTCACGGCGATCGAGTTTTTGAAGTGAACCCAAGAGGTAACAGTCTGTAACCTCCCCAAAATTCATTTGTTCTGTTGGTGCCGTGTCGTGACCGCCGTTACCGTGACTTGTGCTCCAATTCAATTCTGAGAGCCAAAGAAGACTGAGAACCAAATTTGCGTTCCTACCGTCATATTTTCGAACTCGCACTCGTATCTGCACCTACCCCCACCCCATTCGGTTCCGTACTGGCGGGTGTCGCACTGATGAACTCGCACTGACGCGGATAGAACAAACCTACAATGTGTAGACATGTATTCTCTCAGAGTGGGGACCCCCCGACCCCCCTCTGATCATGTCAGGATCATGTTTTAGCCCTGGGGTACTAGCATTTTTTGCGAGACGATTTTGCGCGTCAATTTTGAGCGTCAATTTTAAGCGTCAAATTTTTTTGCGCACAATGCATAGTGGTTTTCACGTACAACCGAGTAGTTGCTAGGGAAATGAAACTTCTTTCATTTTCATCGGACAAAAATCGTTTTCCATTCGTTGGAAAGCTCTTGATTTATCACGAATTTATTTCGTATTTGTTCTTGGTATTTATTTCCTAGTTTCATACTATAACTAGGTATATAAATGAATGTTATAAATGGATAGTAAACAATGACGCTTGTTTGGTTGTCACGTTTTAACATGTATCATCTATGGTGCTCAAGAAATGTAGACAAGACATCGTCAGAAGAAACGAGCACATACGTTTCAAGTAGTAGATTTCTACCTAGCCTTCACTTTTCAAGTTAATAACATGATACATGGTTGCAATTTTTGGTTCTTAAACATAAATAAATTTCAGGTTTTCATAAAGCATAACGTTTGCTTAAGTTGCAGTACCTATCAGCAAAATCCAAAAGAGCCATCGTTCTTCAAATGAAATAATGGAGAGTTTTCGCAAAGGTTTGGCTACTAGCCCGTTGTCGGGCTAAGGCCTACGTGTGTACGAAGGAAAGTGCGAACTGCGCATGCGCACGTTTGGGTGGGAACGATCTAGCTCGTCAACGTTGGATGCCACCGGTCTACGTAAACGACCTAGCACTAGGTGGTATGGGCCGTTTCCCGTACTAACCTTCCACCAAGGAAACTTCATCGCATGGATTGCCTTCTTCCATGGCATTTGTGATTTATTTCAATGATTTTTGGTGTGGGACAATCCGTGACCCAACCCGCACTTCCCCTCCAAATTTCAGGCCATTTCGACCGTTATGTCGGGTAGTTGTGGACGTTACAAGGAATTGGCCACAGACAGACACGGAACCATTTTAATGTTCCTTAATATCTGAAACGCAAAATTTTCATTTTGAGGTGATGATTTTTTTTGTTATTACAGCAGCTTTTATCCTTTTTTTATTACTCATTATTACAGCAGCTTTATTAATTCGGAATTCAAGTGTTTCCCGTTCTTACAACACTGTCCGGAATATTCAATTCAATTCAATTCAATTCTTTATTCAAAAACATATTTAGTACACAATGAAGAATATAAGTACAGAAACATGAGAAAACCAAGTACATGAATGGGCCCCCAAGGTCTTGACGACCCGTCCAGGGGCTGGTTGTCACTGAACTAGCTTATTAGGTTGGATTGAGCGTGTACTTTTAGCTGGAAACAATAATATATTTACAGACAGTATTCAACTTGAGAGAAAAACATTAATGTATATAATTAATGCATGTAGCACCTATGCCATCCATATTACAAGTAATTACCTATAAATACATAACACAGTTACAATTCAGATCAAACCTGTCCAAGAAGTCAATGAGCAGGTCAGGTTTGTGCATTTGCAGCAGGTATGCGCCAATTCTTTTTTTGAAGGATTTAGTCGACTGATCTGATTGCAAGGTAGTCGGAAGTGAGGCGTATATTGTGGGAGATTAGGCTCATATTTTTGACAAATTATCTTTGATCATTGGTAGTGCCATAATTGTCTTGATTCACCTGTTGATACTACTTCTAGTGTTACTATACAAATTTATGGTGATTTCAGTCCACTTCCCAGGTTTTTGACTCATAAAAAATGAATTTTGGGAGCTGAAACTTCGTCACAACCTCAGTTCCTCACTCTTTGGTCAAAATTGACTTCATATTCGGTCTCCTCGCTCTAAAAAACATGGAAAACGATACCTCACTAGCTCATGTTCACAAAAACCTCAAAAAAAACTCGAAAAACCCTGTTTTACGTCCATTTTTTCCTCATAACACCCCCGGGTACATTCCGAAAGGGCTGCAAAGTTTCGAGACACAACTAGGGCCCAAATGGAGCAAGTGTGCGAAAGAACGAATTTTTTAGACCGAAAAAGAAGCAGATGATACGGCGGACGGCGTACGTACATTGCATTTTTGGAATCTACGCACCTTGAAACGAAAAAGAAAACTCTGCAAAGTCCTTGTCACATGGGTTTATTATTCTACTGGACATACCTACAGAAATGCTGGAAATAAATTTATTGTTTCTTTCATGTGCAATAATTGAAATAGCTATTTTTGATGGTTTCTACCAATTTTGGCCCCCAAAAACACTAATCAGGCTCCTATTTTTGACAAACTACCTTTGATTATTGATAGTGCCATTCAATTGTCTTGATTCACCTGTTGATACTACTTCCAGTGTTATTATACAAATTTAAGATAATTTCCGACAGCTTCCCACGTTTTTGGCTCATAAAAAATGAATTTTGGGAGCTGAAACTTTGTTCAAATTTCATATTCGGTCTTCTCGCCCCAACAAACATGGAAAACGATACTTCACAAGCTCATATGGTCGCTGAAACCTCCAAAAAACCTTGAAAACCCCTATTTTTACAACCACTTCTCCCCCATAACACCCGGTTGTATTCCGATCAGGCTGCCGAGCTTCGGAGCACAACTAGGACCCAAATGTGTTCCAAAATGGGGACCCAAACTGTTTGCGGAAGATCGACGCTTTTAGAACAAAATTTAACGTAAATTAAAGGCTGAAACCTCGTTAGAACGTCAATTTTCCACTCTTTGGTCAAAATTGATTTCATATTCTAGAGGAGTCTAAAACTCGTTTTTCGATTCCGAAAGTTCATTTTATTGAAAATTAAGCCAAGAGGGGCTAAAATCTGTAAAAACAACTGGAACATCACCAAATATTCAAGTGGATTGGAAATGTTTACATGAATACGATGGAGATGCTTACCTACTCACTGTCAGAAACTAACGAATACTCGATACCAAATAATTCACCAAGTCATCACTTGATGAAGTAGTAGTAAGCTTGGAAACCCGTTCGCCAGAAATACACACCAGAGCGCAGTAACCCGACACCTCCCCATAACCTCCCATCTATGACTTTTGAGTGGGGAAGGAGGGGGGGGGGGGCTGTGACGAGGGTCCTTCGACGAAAGAAAAAGAAAAACCTCGAAAAAACCTTTTCGGTGTTATGTCGGGGATCAAGGTTTTTGTAGCCGTTCGCGTGTTCTGAACGGAAGGGAAAAAATCGAAGGATACGTATTTACACAGACGCTAATCAGTCAACGAATTAATAAAGTCCACTTTCTGCTTTATTAGAGCTCATTAATACTTGATGAAGGTAATAGTTACACCTACGACATATTGTAGGTGTTCTCATCATAAACATCGACGTCAATATTGTTTCCGTTATTTTGTAAAGGGTGTTTCCGTCAAGTGGGATTATTTCCAGGAGGCAGGGGAAAATCGGGCAGAGTTTAAAAATGCGAGTTTAAAAACGTCTGCTGTGGTGATAACCGCGGGGCGCTGGCCTCCTCTTCAACTAACCCCTGCCTCTTCAGACCTGTCCAAACCTTCCCCTACCAATCACCACAATATACAGAGAGTAATGTTGGGGAGAGAGTAATGGTGAATCAATACTCTTAAACGGCACTATCAATGATCAAAGACAAATTGTCAAATTAGGAGCCTAATTCGAATTTTCGGGGGCCACAATATTGGCGGACACCATCAAAAATAGCTATTTCAATTATTGCACATGAAAGAAAAAATTAATGAACAGCCAAAATATCTGTAGGTATGTCCAATAGAATAATAAACCCATGTGACAAGGACTTTGGAATCTACACGCCTTGAAACGTAAAAGAAAAACGCTGCAAATCCGTGCACAACGGTTTATTATTTTGTACAGAATATTCCTCTGTTACAGATCACAGCTCTCTGCATAGATAACCCGTCTGTATAATATAATATGTACTACACTATACATATTATGTGGATCGCAGGGTACAAGTATGTTATAGCCCCGCCAATATCGATTGTATCGATTATCTCAGATACATCGATCCTTGTGGTATCGATGACGGCTCAATATGGCGTCCGGATGCCTACCCGGGTGCAGATATCAACTTTCAAAATGAATACGGGAAGACCATTGTAAGGACACCAAAAAATAAGAGTGACTATAACATACTTGTACCATCTATTCAGAAGTCCCAAACAACCTGCTCATTCACGGGATAGTTTCTGGGATTGTTTATCTTTTTTGAGATGCGAGCGCTAGCGAGCATCCAGATCGCTTGACAATGCGAGCGGCGGAATGGGAACTAAACTTCTTGTACACCCACCGGCTTGTCTGATACACGTCATCGATACCACAAGGATCGATGTATTTGAGATAATCGATACAATCGATATTGGCGGGGCTATAACATACTTGTACCGATCGCAGATCCTCCGTAGGTTAGTACCTAACCCCGTACTCACTGCTAGGAACCTACATAAATCACGAGTTAAATGTTGCTAAAATAATTCTGTCGATGACAAACAGTAACTAAAACGGGAAAAAGAAACGCAAATAATGAATTTGTGAAGGAAAATTGTTGATGTGGAGTGAAATAGATGCCCCTTCTGCGTAGATAACTGTTTTCTGTGGTCACCGTTGTGTAATAACTTGCCCATCAATAATACTTCAATGGTTGTTCAAGTTGCAAAAGAACCGATCAACAAAATCCAGCCCCTTCTTGGTAGATGAACCGTTGTGTAATAATTTACCGTTCTGTAAAATTTACCGTTATGTAACAACTTACCGTTGTGTAATAATTTGCCGTTGTGTAACAATTTACCATTGCGTAATAATTTACCCATCAATAATACTTCAACTTTTGATCAAGTTTCACAAGTACCTACCAACTAAACCCAATAGTCCATCACTTATCAAATGAAATAATATCGCAGAACAACCAACTCGACTTCATACAGCCATCCTTGATTATAATCAGGTGCTCCCTAGCGATGATATCCGGGCCGGATTAATACCGTTTGATCCACGATCGTGTTGAAGCTTTTTGGTGCAAACGAACGGCTGGTCGTGCAATTCTCAGGGTGGTCTCAAAAAATTCTCAAAAAACCGTTGAGTAATAACTTACCGTTGTGTAATAATTTGCCATTGTGTAATAATTTACCCATCAATATTACTTCAACGGTTGTTCAAGTTGCAAAAGTACCTATCAACAAAATCCAGCCCCTTCTGGGTAGATGAGCCGTTGTGTAATAATTTACCGTTGTGTAATAATTTACCGTGGTGTAATAATTTACCGTTGTGTAATAATTTGCCGGTGTGTAATAATTTGCCACTGTGTAATAATTTACCCATCAATAATAGTTCAACGACCTAGCAGGAAGACGACCTAGAGGAAGACCAAGAAAATCCTACCTGGAAGATATATACCACCTAATGGGATGCACCTCTTACCATCAGCTGAAGAGGGCTGCAATGGATAGGGACGAATGGCTACACCGACAAGGCGCTGCCTTTAGAAGATGATGATGATGAATAGTTCAACGTTTGTTCAAGATTCAGAAGTACCTACCTACCAACAAAATCCAATAGTCCATCACTTTTAAAATGAAATAATATCGCAGAACAACCAACTCGACTTCATACAGCCATCCTTCACTATAATCAGGTGCTCCCTAGCGATGATATCCGGGCCGGATTAATACCGTTTTATTCACGATCGTGTTGACGAAGCTTTTTGGTGCAAACGAACGGCTGGTCAGGGTGGTCTCAAAAATTGTTTAGCTCAAGACAAATTTAATAACGTTAAAAAAACCATACCCTTCTATCGAAAGTTTTCGAGATACGGCGTTCTGAAAATTCAACCCCTATTTTGAACCCCTTAGAGATGACTGACAGTAACGTCGAGCTTCGAGGACCAACTAGACCCCGAACGGAACCTATAACCCCAATTTCATTAATTTTGTTTCATGGTAACTAAGAAAAGTGGCCAGTACGGCGTACGGCGGACAGACAGAAATATTTTTATTGCATTTTCGGATTCTACATACCTTGAAACGTAAACCATCAAATTTTGAGGGGGTTAGAATTTGTTTTTTCATGCTCGATTCCAATGGTTCGTTATTGAAAATAATAAACCAAAATTCATGAACAGTCAACATTTCTGTAGGTATGTCCAGTAGAATAATAAACCCATGTGACAAGGACTTTGGAATCCACACACCTTGAAACGGAAAAGAGAAAAATTTGAGGAGGTCCAAACCTAATACATACTTACCTAGCTGTGTACTTTTCAGAGAATAATAAACCAAAATTATTGGCCCATTGCAATAGCTCTTTTATTTAACGATTCGCTAATTATAGGTTTTGTGGAGGAAAAATTGCCGACCATTGTTTTCCATCGAGGTTTTATTTGAACCTCAGCTAATATCCGAGACAGTAATAGTATACTTGCCTCATGTTTCATTTTATACGAGAAATGTGGACTGAACTGGAAGCAATTCCGTGAGGGCAGTAGCTGGAGGGATCGTGGGTATAATATTTGTCCCGAATAAAAAGTCGGAGCGCACGCGAGGTGAGACGTCTGGACTGGGTCCGCCGTCCATTCCAACTAGGTGGTCCTCAACTTCTTGTCTTTTCTGGAACGTCGCGCCGATGTCGAACTGCACCGGCCACCGGTCATCGGATAGTGGCGACCGCCTGAATATCTTTAGGATGGCCCAACCAATCATTTCGTCCTTGAGCTTTGTTCGGGTGAGGACGAGGTAATCGTCGAAATTATGAACGATTAATACGTAAAGCAGTGTCAGGTCCCTGGGTATGGTCAAGGGGAATTGCCTTGAGCCACTTGGATTTTATTCCAAGACTCTCAGTGACACACAGAAACGGTACAGTACCTATGATCGAGAGTTCTTAGCTGCCTATTCAGCAGTCAAACACTTTCGTTTCATGCTGGACGGTAGGCCCTTTAAGCTAGATTCACATGGAGACGCAATTCCGGACGGCAATCCGGCACGGCAACGCGTTTGCCGGACCGCAGAGGCGTTCACATGGCAGCGGAATCATAACAAAACGCTAACGCAAAAAACAAACAATTGCTCGAACTCGAAACCGCAAAGACAACCACAAATGTGGAATTTCAATATGGCTGGCAACCGAACAGAAGAAGTGTGCGCAGTATCCGACAGCGGAAAATATCTGGAGATTTTGATGTATCCAAGACATTGCGTTGAAATAATCCATTTTGCGTTGGCCAATAGCATGCAGAACGCGTAGCCGTGCCGGACTGCCGTCCGGAATTGCGTCTCCATGTGAACCTACCTTGACTGTCTTCACGGACCATAAACCGCTTATATAGTAATATAGGAGGCGAGGTAGAGGACATCATAAAGGCGACGGCATCATCCAGCGTTTTAGAAGAGGTTGAATTACTCAGCTCCTTGCGTTGAAGTTACTGCTAGAAATTATTAATTTTGGAACATTTGGTCTAACATCTGGGGTGAATATTAATTGCACATGATGAATAAAATTATACTGAGTCGTTTGCGAACCTTGAAGGTGGACTGCGAAAACAAAGAAAATTTGGAAAAAGCTATGCAAAGTGAAATTGACTCATTACATGCAAATAATACCTGGACGCTTGCCGAATTGCCTGCCGGGAAAAGAGCAATACCAACCAAATGGGTGTTCAAAGTCAAAATGAACCCGGATGGTACGGTGGAGCGATTCAAGGCAAGGCTGGTGGTTCAAGGATTTTCGCAAAAACAAGGTGTGGATTATGAACAAACCTTTTCACCTGTTGCTAAAGCAAGTACTGTTCGGACATTGCTTAGTGTTGCTGCAAGTCAGAACATGCACTTGTTACAATTTGATGTTTCAACTGCTTTTCTGTATGGATATGTGCAAGAAGAGATTTATGTAAAACAACCCGAAGGATATAATGATGGTTCGAATCAAGTTTGTAGGCTAAATCGTAGTTTGTATGGCCTAAAACAGGCTCCTCGCTGTTGGAACCAACGGTTCGCTGCATATTTGTTGCGGATTGGATTCATACAAAGCGAAGCGGACACTTGCTTATTTTTGAAGAAAACTAAAACCACAAAAATCATGCTTCCGTTGTATGTCGATGATGTCGATTTAGTTGGTGCAAGCCGGGAGGAAGACTTGAAGGGTTTCATTGCAGATTTGGAAAAAGAGTTCAAAATCACAACTAAACCAGCTTTGTATTACCTAGGATTTGAAATTTCCAAAGCTGAAGGTGTGATCACCCTCAATCAAAAAGCATATTTGAGAAAATTGCTGGAAAGGTTCGGGATGGAAAATTGCCGGACTGCTCCAACTCCAATGATAAAGGATGGGGAGGAAGTTCCGACAAGGGAGGAAGATCCCGAGAATACTGAAACTGAAAATATCGAGGAGCACAGCGAAGTTCGTTTTCCTTATCGTCAAGCTGTAGGTGCACTGATGTACCTAATGGTAGGGACTCGCCCGGACATTTCGTTCGCTGTAGGTGTCGCCTCGAGAACCTTGGAAAACCCGACGTGGAAAAACTGGGTCCAAGTTAAACGAATTTTCCGCTACCTCAAAGGCACACAGAGATTAGGATTAAAGTATACTGTGGGAAATGAAAAATCTTTGGTCTGTTACAGTGATGCGGCTCATGCTGGTGACGTCACAACGCGCGTCAAGCTGTAGGTGCACTGATGTACCTAATGGTAGGGACTCGCCCGGACATTTCGTTCGCTGTAGTTGTCGCCTCGAGAACCTTGGAAAACCCGACGTGGAAAAACTGGGTCCAAGTTAAACGAATTTTCCGCTACCTCAAAGGCACACAGAGATTAGGATTAAAGTATACTGTGGGAAATGAAAAATCTTTGGTCTGTTACAGTGATGCGGCTCATGCTGGTGACGTCACAACGCGCCGCTCAACAACTGGGGTGGTTGCGCTGATGTCACACGCTGCTATTTCATGGCTGAGTCAGCGCCAAGGCTCGGTGATGATTTCGACAACCGGTGCTGAGATCGTCGCTGCTAGTGAGGGGGCGAAAGAAGTCATCTGGCTGAAACGCCTCTTGGGTGACATGGACCACTTGGAAGGACGACCAGTGCTGCGCGTGGATAACGAGTCTGCCATCAAGCTAGCGCAGAATCCACAGTTTCATCGCCGCACCAAGCACATCCACATACGACATTTTTTTGTTCGCGAACAAGTGACATCTGGAGAACTTGACATCGAGAAAGTCAACTCCGAAGACCAACTAGCCGACCTGATGACGAAGCCCTCTGGGGAATTCTAGGTTCTGCAGCCTCCGAGAGAAGCTGGGCCTCGTCGACGTTGGGAATTGAGGCTAATCTAAATTAAAAATTGAGGGTTCAAAATTTGCATAATTTGGGAGGATGTTGAAGTTACTGCTAGAAATTATTAATTTTGGAACATTTGGTCTAACATCTGGGGTGAATATGAATTGCACATGATGAATAAAATTATACTGAGTCGTTTGCGAACCTTGAAGGTGGACTAAGTAATTTATAACAATATCTCAATTGTGTGAGAATTTTACACCTTGCGTGTGGTAAGGCGTTGTCGGGGTTCAGCCAAACAAGAGAAAAACTCACATTTCCATTAAATATTATCGACATTTCGGGCCAAAACGTGGCTCATCTTCAGGTGGAAACTGGAAATTTTACCTCAGAAGTATCGAAGGCAGTCAAAGGGAACCAGGAAAGTGAATCCAACTGTTAGAAAACACTGGTTCCAACATAGAAGCACAGGAGGCAGTTCGACATGAACGCTTGCCAGAAGGACAGAGAGAGAGATCATCTACTACAGCTAATTTGAGGTTTTAACTCGGATATTAGGTTGCTATTTCTGACAAATTGTTTTCGATCAGTGAAGTCTTGATTCGCCTGTTAATACTACCTCCTTTGTTATTATACAAATTTCTGGTCATTACAGCAATTTTCACAGATTTGACGCATAAATATTGAATTTTGAGAGTTCAAACTTCGTTAGAACCTCAATCCTTCACTCAGTGGTCAAAATCTACTTCATATTTTTTGGTCTCCTCACACTAAAAACATGGAAAACGATACCTCACAAGCTCATGTTACTAAAACCCAAAAAACCCTATTTTTACACGCATTTTTCACCCGTAACACCCTTGGGTATATTCTGCAAAGTTTCGGGACACAACTAGGGCCCAAATGGAGCCTGTGGGCCGAAGAACAATTTTTTTAGACCAAAGTTTAAGGTAGATATCGATGATACGGCGGACGGCCGTATTTTTGCAAATTTGCACACGCCGAAACGTAAAAGAAAAAATTGTGAGGTGTTCCAAAAAAAATCTGAACCGTATACATAGATGTATTATTCAGAGAATAATAAACCAAAAGAGGAAGGGAAATCGGAAAACAAAACATGCAGAAATGCTGAAATGCAAAATGTCACCACTCAAAAAAAAACCCAGCGTTTTAATGAAACGATACCATGATGTGTCTTACTTCTTTTGACAATCCATGGAACAAACATTTTTGTCCAATTTCATCAAATTCCGGCAGCAACTTTCTTTTGAGCAAAATATGGAATTCCTAACACTCCATTAACTCTGATCAGTGTGGGATCCTTATGAATTTTATCTCGATCATATTGAGATATTGCAGTTGATTGATGGAATAATAGTACCAAACCAACAATCCCCGTTTTGGTTTATTATTTTCAATAATGAACCATTGGCATCGAGCATGAAAAAAAAAATTCTTACCCCCCCTCAAAATTTGATGGTTTACGTTTCAAGATATGTAGAATCCAAAACTGCAATAAAAATATTTCTGTCTGTCCGCCGTACGCCGTACACCGTACGCCGTACGCCGTACGCCGTACGCCGTACGGGCCACTTTTCTTAGTTACCATGAAAAAAAATTGATGAAATTCGGGTTATAGGTTCCGTTCGGGGTCTAGTTGGTCCTCGAAGCTCGACGTTACTGTGAGTCATCTCTAAGGGGTTCAAAATAGGGGTTGAAATTTTCAAAACGCCTATACCATTTTTTTACGTAAATATTTTTACGGTTTTAAATAGTTCTTGAACTTGCGAGTTTTTTAAGACCATCCGGAGCATCGTACGTCCAGCCGTTCGTTCACAGTAAGGCCCCGAAGTTTGCACCGACAGGCATTTTCGACTCCAGTGTGAATGAAATTGTATACAATCCAAACCAAATCTCGTAACCAGAGACGCGCCCACAATAGGAATTTGTGAATACGGCCAATCATTGGTAGGGATCACCTGATTATATTGGCGGAGTATGAAGTCGAGTTGGTTGTTCTGTGATATTATTTAATTTGAAAAATGATGGCTCTATTGGAGTTTGTTGGTAGGTAGTGAAACTTGAACAAACGTTGAAGTATTATTGATGGGTAAATTATTACTACGGTAAATCATTACTCAACGGTAAATTATTACACAACGGTAAATTATACCATCTACGTAGAAGGGGCTGGAGTTTGTTGGTAGGTACTTTTGCAACTTTTTTCACTCCTCATCAACAATTTCTTTTCAGAACTTCATTATGTGTGTTTCTTTTTGTTAGGTACTGTTTGTCATCGGCAGAATTATTTTAGCAACATTTAACTCGTGATTTAGGTAGGTACCTACATAGTAACGAGTGCAGGGTTAGGTACTAACCTACGGAGTGTCTGCGATCTACATAATATGCATATAATAGAATAGTACATATCATATTATATAGGCGGGTTATCTATACATAGAGCTGTGATCTGTAACAGAAGGGTATTCTATACAAAATAATAAACCGTTGTGCAGGGATTTGCAGCGTTTTTTTTTAGCATGGAACATGCTTTAGCCTTGGACTAACTAGCCGAAAAACGTTACACGGGATGGGTGACGCGGAAGTGGAACGCGGAAGTGGAACGAAATTTTAACAATGATTTTCACTTACAACCGAGTAGTTGCTAGGGAAATGAAACTTCTTTCATTTTCATCGGACAAAAATCGTTTTCCATTCGTTGGAAAGCTCTTGATTTATCACGAATGTATTTCGTATTTGTTCTTGGTATTTATATCCTAGTTTCATAATATAACTATATAAATGAATGTTGTAAATGGATAGTAAACAATGACGCTTGTTTGGTTGTCACTTGGTTGTAGTAAACTACGCGGCTAAAGCATGTTCCATGTTTCTTGAATTTTAGCCGTAGGCTCTAAGCAGTAAGCATCCGGGGATCCAGGGGGCTTGCCCCCTGGCGAGGCGCGGAGCGCCGAGTTTTAAATAAAAGTTATCAAGAGCCATTCAATTACTTGTTCTGGCAGAGCCTTCTCAAATGTAAATGCGAATGAAGTGGAGGTATATCTGCTCAATACATGTTCCGACTTGCCCAGATTGATATGTGGTTTTCGCACAGAAAGGATAGTGCCGAACATCGAGTTCTAGGTGATGTGTGGAACCTGTACTACCCACCCGCATTCCTTCCTTCTTACGAGTAAAATAAGTTATCACAAGGCTTCCGCTACTTTGGCAGTTCGGTGGTGTGGGAAATAAAATGTATGACAACGTGGGTATGGAAACCAACTGCAAATACCTACCTTCAAAAAATACTAGAAATTCCGTCCATATCGGTAAAAACTAATCACAGCTTATAGGCGGCAGATTTACCAAAATGGCGATCAGTCAACAGGCAGGCAGTTTTTAACGAAAAATTATGAACCGTCTTGGGGCTAACCCCCAACTAGTCCATACGAATTTCAGCGAATTCAGATGGATGGAATCGGAGTCATACGGGTTAACATGGGTTCAACTTTTGCGCAAGGTCAGCCGAAAGTGCGCAGTGCGGTTTTAATTAATTTCATCCAAGAGCCAACCAGCAGAGGTTGACCTCTTGAAATTTTAGCTCATTACGATCATTTTTTGAGTACTTAAGCTCGTTTCAGTTGTAAAATGTTTGAGCCGGTCAACACCAACCAAAGGACGGCATACCGATCTCTCTCAGACACCTATGGGATACCTCCATTGGTGCTGTTCGAGAAACTTGAATATTTTAGTTGTCAGAGGTGAAATAAGAGTCAAAACGAAGGGCGATAAAAAGAAGATTTACGAGCAGCCTCAAACCTCTGAGAAGGTGCTGCCTCTGGCTATTCAGGATGTCCGTACACGGGCTTCTGTGACGGTGGCGGCAATAAATAGGCGCGGAAGCCATTATCTCGCTGTATATCGGTAAAGTGGTCATCTTTGCTTCTAACAGAAAGAATGTCTCCATTTATAGCACTTTGAGACGCGTAAAACATGTCAATGAGCTGTAAAATATCGACTTCTCCTTTTGCGGAGTCATCCCTCACGTTCCATTCTCACGATCGTATGAATTGTGCGAGGAATGAGATTTCGAATAGGTACCTAGCAAAAGTTTCAGTGACTTCTGTTTCACTGGTTCTACTAGGTACAGCCATCTTTTGGTGTTTTAAATTATCGCATTATGCAAAACAGCAGTGTGTGACAGTGGCTGTTCTCGAGTCGTTTGTTGTTCCGGTGAAGATGGGGTCCGGACTCTCGAGGGTCCACTGTCACACTCTGTCACATGGTAGCAGAGCGTGGTTTGTTAGTATGCGCTGAGCAATTCACCATACTCCATCCACTTTTTGAGGGCTTTCCAGAAGGATACCCACAGGTTTCCAGAAGGATTCGTTTACAATCATCCTGTCCCATTGATAATACATACATCTACTGGCTTCCCCACCACCTTTTCCCTTTTAGGGCCAGTAACTAGAACCGACGATAACCTCACGATAGTTAACCTCAGTTTAAACAGGCGGTAACCGCTGATCGCTTTCTTATCAGTGGAGCGTAACTAGAACGCATTCCGCGGTTAGGTCAAGTTAACCTGAGGTTGAGCGCAGGGTTGCTAGGTAACACTACCATAGCATTCCTCTCACGAAGTAGAGATACACGAAGCAGACATGTTTCCTTTCTTTTCAACGCAAAGAAAAAAGCGTTGAAAAAGACAAGCTGCTTCAGTTGGCAGCCCCGCTTCCCGGCAAGGCGCGGTTAGCCAATCAGATTGCTTATTGCTCCGGTTAACCGCCCAAGCACGGCTGGTTAGAGGTTATCGTCTGATCAGGCGATAACCTTGATTCTTGTTACGCCTCACAAGCATCTGGTAAGACGATAACCGCTAACCTGTGTTCTAGTTACCGGCCCTTAGTATCATTAAAATATTGAGCTCATTTGAAGGCGATTAATGTGGTGTCCCAATTTACAAGTCCCAATAGTTGTTCCATCCTAGCGATGGAGGTATTAGATCACCTTGAGGTTGGCCACATGAGCAGAGTTCACAGGACAACAACCTCTGACATTTTTTCTCTGCCAATACTCATATGCAGGAGCTTTGTTCTCCACCAGTAAATATTATTAGGTAGTACCGTTAGGATGAAGGTTATTCACCTTGAAGTTGTTCAGATGTCCTTTCCTGAACCAGAACTTCATACTACTTTTCAACTCTCCTTTTCCCTCTCATACTTCTGCTACTAAGAAGTATTTCATGTGGGGAAGAGTGCGACAGTGGCTGTTCTCGAGTCGTTTGTTGTTCCGGTGTAGACGGGTTTGTTTTGGTGGAAGCCTAATCGATATCCCTTCTTAACTGGTGATAATCTCGCTGGTCTAGGAGGGAGGACTCTCAAGAGTCCACTGTCACTAGTGCATGTGGTGTTGCAGTTGCAGGTGAGCATTTTTAGGTTTCCCCTCCCTGATAAGGAAAATGAGACAGAGGAATGCCAGTGTGATGCTTTATTATAGGCATATTCAAGTGCTCGTGTGGATAGTGTTGGTGTTCAAAGGAACCGAGAAGTTAGAATTGACAGTAAAGTAATTGTTAATAATGACTTATTTACACTTAAGGGTTCATCCAGTGCGATGAAGCTATACTGGCCACCCATGTTTCTCTGCATTTCTTGCCTGTAGGAAGAATCGCGATGGATCACGATCTTAGTTTCGAAGACGTATTATAGACAGATAGTCTCCGAGTCTTATAGTCTTATAGGAACGAGTTTTATATTATCATGTGTCACAAACGTTGGGCTTGGCGATGTACCATCATTTCATCAGTATTTATATTCAAGTTTGTGAGAAGAGTGACGGTGGACCCTCGAGAGTCCCCCTGCCGACTAGCAAAATATTATCACCAGCTTAGAAAGTATAGCGATTAGGTTTCAGCCTGACCGCCCCCGTCTTCACTGGAAAAACAAACAACTCGAGAACTGCCACCGGCACATTCCTCCGCACGTGTTCTTGGTAGCAGAAGTATGAAAGGGAAAAGGGGCGTTGAAGAGTAGTATGCAGTTCTGGTTCAGGAAAGGACACCTGAACAACCTCAAGGTGACTAACGTCCATCGTAATGGTACTACCTTAATAATTTACTGGTGGAGAACAAAGCTTCTACATACGAGTAATGGCGGGGAAAAACGTTGTCACAGGTTGTTGTCCAGTGAACTGATATCTGGGCAACCTCTAAGTGGCCAACCTCCATAGTTAGAATGGAACTACTACTGGGACTTGTAAAATGGGACACGGCATTAATCGCCTTCAAATGGACCCAACGTATTATAATATTATACTGAGCTCTAAAGGGGGAAGGGAGGGGTAGCCAATAGATGTATGTATTATCCAAGGGACAGGATGTTTTGTACAGGAATCCTGCTGGAAACCTTCGGGCTTATCCTTTTAATAAGCCCCCAAAAAGTCAACGGAGTGGTGAGTTACTCATCGTATACTACCAAACCACGCTACCGTGTGACATAGTGAGCAGAGTGACGGTGGACCCTCCGGAGTCCCAACATGAGTCGAACCACAGTCGAACCAACATCTGTTACAACATAAATCTATAAATGATGTCCGCACATGAAGGGAGATCTCTGTATACCGGACTTAACTACCATCTGGGAAACTGATTCTAAGGGAATTCCTACGCAAAACCATGTAGGTATTTTTGAGTGGCTTTGGCGGCCACACCATACAAAGGCAAGCACATTTGTACTGTGGAACAGTTCATTTGGATCTTGAGCTACCGACTGTGGTTGGCTCGCTTACTGCAGCTTACCGTGAACTGTTCCTCAAAGCCACAACCCATCCGAACCCCAATATTTCCGATGTACCAAACCACAGGCCTCTTCCAAAAAAATTTTCGCCGCCTGAAAAGGAAACACCACATGGATCTAGCAGTCGGAAAACAGTAACTCACAGCTCCAGCCTTCCACAAGCCCGTTCAGTAAACGACTGTACTTATAAGTTCAGTGTCAGATGTGTGTAATATACACATATTATGTGATCCCATCTCCCTGCGAGACGTCTCACTGCGAGTCGCGCCTGCACAAAAGTTTATTTAATTCACATCTTCCCACAATAATAGTGCACAGCACATTTTTTTCCTGTAAATAAATTGTTTAACAAAAAATAAAATGAAAAATAAAAAGCTATGGTTGCTATTGCCAGCCTGTGCGTGGGCTTATGACAGTCAGGCGGAAAGTTGGATGAGTGAAAGATGTGCTCTGTAGCAGTCTTTTGCTGACGCCCTGCGGTTATCACCACAACAGGCATTAGTTGGATGTGAGGAAAACTAATACCCCCCCCCCCCCCGGGTTCTCACCACAGCAGGTATTAGGTGCTCCCTGGGAGTCTTTTGCTAGCATGCGGGATGCCATCACCACAGCAGGCGCCAAGAGGAAGGAAACGAATACCCCGACTGGGTATTCTATACCCCGAAGAAGCCACCTCATCCCTCAGCACTATCATAAGCCACAATAGTTTCACGGGAGAATAAGTCATGATTCCAAAGATGAATCTAAGACTTGCTAACCCCGAACACACATGAGGTCCACCACAAAGAACAGGGAAGTTTAGCAAAGTTCTGCTTTCTAATAATTTCAGTTGGAATAATAAATTTTCCCCCCAGACTAATTGAAAACCCCAAGATTTACTTGAGCTCAGGACCTTATGAGAAGAGCAGCTAAGCTGACATTAGGGGGGCACATGGTACGAGGTAACCATATTTATAGTTACTAAATTAAAAAACTGAAAGAACAACAATTTCACTTAGCGAAAAAATGGAGAAAATTCTATAATCCAACGAAGACTGCACTGGAGCCAAAACGAAAATTAATGATGGCTTCGAAAATATAAGGAATGTTAATTGGATTTCAAAAAGAGAAAAAGAAACCAAGTTGACGAGTTGAAACTTCGAACATGTGTACTACCATTGAGTTGGGACAAGATGTTACCGAAAATGAATAATAAGGAAAGGATACGTTATCACCACAGCAGGTATTGCGTGCTCCTTAGGAGTCGTTTGAGTACCCCGCGGTTATCACCACAGTGAGTGCTAGAGGATAAGGAAGGCGCCCTGCGGTTATCACCATAGCAGACGCCAGGAGGAAGAAGATGAATACCCCATGGTTATCACCACAGCAGGTACTCTTAGAAGGGAGCACCCCACGGTTATTACCACAGAAGGCACAGGAGAAGGGCAGGAAAAAGAGAGAGAGGGAGAGAGGCAAGTCGCAATTCGGAGAGTGGTGGTCGGTGGAATGAGGAGCTGGGCTAGCAGGGCTGCTTATAAAGGCCCCTTTCCACCCCCCCCCCTCCCACCTGCCCACCAACGGCCGTTACAACCGTTGAGGGACGATGGCGGTCGATGGAGGGGACACTTCTACTTTCCCCTCGGCGTCGCTCAGCTTGTCGTTCCCTTCGTTTATTTTATTAAAAATCATTTAGGTATTACATAGGAGTGAAAAATGTAAGAATTTGAGGAGTACCACGCCAGTGGCTATTATGGTTGCCAGAAACCCTCCAAATTATTTTAAATGTTTGTTCTCCCTCCGGTTTTCCAGACCTGCACATGATGTGCACCAAATAGATATTCTAAAAGGAACCTAGAAGAAGGGGGGAAAAGATCAAACAGCAAGGTGCACGTTCGTTGACTACTTTTTTTTGTCATTTGCTTTTGATTATCTTTTCTAATCGTTTTGGGAGCCGATATCAATTACACGACGTGGGAGAGGGCGGAGTTTTTCAACAAATGCGAGGTCATTAGGATGGCAGTCTGTGAGAGTTGAACCCAACAGGGTTTGCAGGTATCCTCAACAGAAATGAAATCTTGAAATGGGTTGGATAATGGTATAAGTCCTAGGATCCCACGTATTGACTTTTATAAGGTATATGTACCTGTTTCGCTCTTATCATATTTGCACTGGTGAGCTTGGTCGAGTGCCAGCCATTCTCCTTGAAATGGACGATTACCGCCGGTGTATGGCAATAGCATGATTTATTGCAACGTTTTATTTTTATAGCATATTATTTATTATAATATGCTATGGTCATAGCATATTATTTATTGCAAAGTTCTGTAGTGACAGGTATCCTATCCCTGGTAGTTCTTTGTTAGTAGTTGTACAAGTAGTTTGTTGGTAGTTCATGTGGCGGATGTCCAAAAATTGTCCGAATGGTCATTCAGCCATAAAGAAGTTTCTTTAGCGGCCATAGTGCATGTACGTATAGCATGCCAATGGCGACTGAAGTACCTGGGCCATGGAGTTATCAAAATCTCTTGGGCTCTGCGGCCATACTGCATGCGTGAAATGTCAACTAGAATGGCCAGGATTTTTGTAAAATATCACACCTGTAATTTCATCTTTATTTTTTGAGGTAGGTATAGTAAAACTATAGTAAAACTATTCTGGCCATGAATTAATTTCTAATTTTGCTTCCTCACTATCGGAAGGCAGGGAAGCCTTGGAGTGAGTAAAAAAAAACTATATCCTCCAAAATGAAAACCTCTACTACCATTTTGGAACATTTTTGGTTCCGTGTCCCGTGTCTGTCTGTGTGTATGTGTCTGTCTGAAGAACTGAGGTTGTAACGAAGGTTCAGCTCCCACAATTTATTTTTTCTGAGTAAGAATCCTGGAAAATTGTCTGAAATCACCATAAATTTGTATAATAAAGCAGCAAGTAGTATCAACAGGTGAATCAAGACAATTAAATGGCACTATCAATGATCAAAGATTATTTGTCAAAAATAGGAGCCTATTTCGTGTTTTTGGGGACCAAAATTGGTAAAACGCTGCAAAGTTGGCAGCTCATTATTGTTTCTTTCATGTGCAATAGTTGAAATAGTTATTTTTGATGGTTTCCACCAATTTGGCCACCTCAAAACACGAACTCAGGATCCTATTTTTTACAAATTATCTTTGATCATTGATAGTGCCATTTAACTGTCTTGATTCACCTGTTGATACTACTTCTAGTGTTACTATACAAACGATGATGGTGCAATTGTGATTTCAGACAATTTCCAGGTTTTGACTCATAAAAAATGAATTTTGGAACATGAACCTTCGTTGCAACCTCAATTCTTCACTCTCTGGTCCAAATCAACTTCATATTCCATCTTCTCGCCCTAAAAAACATATGGAGAACGATACCTTACAAGCTCATGTTCACTAAAACGTCAAAAAAAACCTCGAAAAGCCCTATTTATACACCCCCCATAACACCCCTGGGTGTATTCCGATAGGGCCGCCGAGCTTCGGAGCACAACTAGGACCCAAATGGGTTCCCACATGAGGCCCCAAAAAATGTGCGGAAGAACGACATTTTAGAACGAACTTTAACGTAAATTGAAGGCTCAATCTTCGTTACAACCTCAATTTTCCACTCTTTGGTCAAAATCGACTTCATGTTCGGTATCCTCGTCCTAAAAAACATAGAAAACGATATCTCACAAGCTCATGTTGCTAAAACACCAAAAAACCCAATTTTTACCCCCACTTAAACCCATAACACCCCTGGGTATATTACGATCGGGCTGCAAAGTTTCGGGACACAACTAGGGTCCAAATGGAGCATGTGTGCGAAAGAACGAGTTTTTTAGACCGAAAATGAAGCAGATATGGACGGTTCGGAGGACGGACATTGCATTTTGGTTTATTATTCCGTGAATAATACACCTATGTAATCGCTCATCAAACAATTTCCGTAAATCCCCCTCAAAATTTTTTCTTTTACGTTTCAACGTGCGTAGATTCAGAAAATGCGATGTCCCGAAACTTTGTAGCCCAATTAGAATATATACCCAAGGGTGTTATGGATTAAAAATGGGTATAAAAATAGGTATTTTTTGTGTTTTAGTAACATGTTAGTAACATGAGCTTTTGATGCATCCGTTTTTTAGGACGAGAAGACCGAATACTAAGTCGATTTTGACCAGAGTGTGAAATTGAGGTTCTAATTAAGTTTCAGCCTTCAATTTACGTTAAATTTTGGTCTAAAAATGTCGATCTTCCGCACACAGTTTGGGCAATCATTTAGGAACACATCTGGTTCCTAGTCGTAATACACCCAGGGGTGTTATGGGAGAAAAATGGGGATTTTCGAGGAATTTTTGAGCTGTAACAGAGCGTAACGGTGGGGGTGGGCCCTCGAGAGTCCCCCTCCTAGACCAGCGAGATTATCACCGGTTAAGAAGGGATATCGATTAGGCTTCCCCAAGCGACCCCGTCTCCACCGGAAGAAAAAATGTATCGAGAACAGCCCACACTGTTACACTCCTCCCCACATGACATACCTCTGGGTAGCAGAAGTATGAGAGGGAAAAGGGGAGTTGAAAAGTGGTATGAAGTTCTGGTTCAGGAAAATACATCTGAACAACTTCAAGGTGACTAACCTCCATCGTAACGGTACTACCTAATAATATTTACTAGTGGAGAACAAAGCTCCTGCATATGAGTATTGGCAGAGAAAAAACGTCAGAGGTTGTTGTCCAGTGAACTCTGCTCATGTGGCCAACCTCAAGGTGATCAACCCCCATCGCTAGGATTGATCGTTCTCCATATGTTTTTTAGGGCGAGAAGATGGAATATGAAGTTGATTTGGACCAGAGAGTGAAGAATTGAGGTTGTAACGAATGTTAAGCTCCCAAAATTCATTATTTATGAGTCAAAAACCTGAGAAATTGTCTGAAGTCACCATAAATTTGTATTATAGTACTAGAAGTACCATCAACAGGCGAATCAAGACAATTAAATGGTACTATCAATGATCAAAGATAATCTGTTTTTAAAAAAAGCCGAGCCTAATTCGTGTTTTTGGGGGCCAAAATTAGTAGGGACCATTAAAAATAGCTATTTCAATTATTGCGCATGAATGAAACAATAAATGAACAGCCAACATTTCTGCAGGTTCGTCCAGTAGAATAATAAACCCGAGTGACAAGGACTTTGCAGCGTTTTTGGAATCTACGCACCTTGAAAGTGAGAGAAAAAATTTTGAGGGGGTGTTTAAAAATTTTTTGCTGAGCGAATACATAGGTGTATTATTCACAGAATAATTAAACAAAAGGTGGCCTTTCTCCCTCCATTTCATGGTCCTACAGGCTGTTGCTCCTCTTCACAAATTGGTCGTTTGTTGTTCCCGTAGCTGAAACGAGATATCTGGAGCAGCTCTGCACGATCAAGAGGTCCCTTGTGGTAATGAACGCTCCCCGGTAAGTTACCTGTTCCACGTTATTTACCTGTCGAGAGGTGGTGAAAAAATATAAAAAAATAAAAATATTCCACGGTCAAGTGCGGAGGGGAGGAAGGATATTTAATTTATGAGAGGGGAAAGTGGTCAAGTGCCTCCTAAACGCTCTCCGCACGCCCTGGCGGTAGTTTTACGGTTAATTACGCGGGAGAGGCGGCAGACCGCGGTGCAGTTTGCTGGATGGGATCGGGCGAAGGGTCCGAGGTGCCTCCACGTAAATCAAATGCGCTTGTCATCGGCTGTAATGGTCGACCTGTATCATCTTATTACTGTTAAACGGCTCCGAATGGCCCATCGCACTCGGGCGATCAAACCTGTGATTACCGTGGCCCACTGGTTCGTGTGCAGTGGTCAGGATCGAGCAAAAAAGTGCTACTTTTAGTCAAAGTGACTGACTAACACAACATTAAGTACTTAGAGCCTGTGCACTTAATTCGACGACCAACGGGGAAAAACGTTGCAAAGTCCTTGTAACATGTGTTCATTATTCTATGGACAACCTACAGAAATTTTGGCTGTTCATTTATTGTTTCTTTTATGTGCAATAATTGAAATAGCTATTTTTGATGGTTTCCACCAATTTTGGCCCCCAAAAACACGAAATAGGCTCCTATTTTTGACAAATAATTTTTGATCATTGATAGTGCCATTCAATTGTCTTGATTCACCTGTTGATACTACTTCTAGTGTTATTTTTTTCCCTTGTTCCTTTGTATTTAAAATAAATAAAAAACACATATTGTAATTTGTCAGGAAAGCCATCTAGTGATTTTCATTGTGTTATTGTTTTGTACATATACAAGGAGGGGTCTAGTACCCTATATATGTGTAAAATCGAAAAATAAATGAAAAAAATTATACAACTTTATGGTCATTTCGGTTTTGACTCATACAAAATGAATTTTGGGAGCTGAACCTTCGTTACAATTTCAATTATTCACTCATTGGTCAATATCGACATCATATTCGGTCTTCTCGCCCTGTAAAAACATGGAAACGCTCACAAGCTCATGTTCACTAGAACCTAAAAAATTAAACACCTCCAATTTGTACACAATTTTTCACCCATAACACCCCTGGGTGTACTCCGATCGGTCTGCCGAGCTTCGGAGCACAACTGGGACCCAAATGTGTCCCCAAATTGGGACCCAATCTGTGAGCGGAAGAACGACGACTTTAAAACAAAATTTAACGTAAATATAAGGCTGAAACTTCGTTCTCTTTGGTCAAAATTGACTTCATATTCGGTCTCCTCGTATTAAAAACATGGACAACTATACCTTACAAGCTCATGTTACTAAAAAACGCTGCAAAGTCCTTGTCACATGGGTTTATTATTCTACTGGACATGCCTACAGAAATATTGGCTGTTCATTTATTGTTTATTTCTGGTGAAATAATTTAAATAGCTATTTCTGATAGTTTCCACCATTTTTGGCCTCTAAAACACGAATTAGGTACGCTCCTTTTTTTTCAATTTATCTTTGATAATTGCTTGTGCCATTTAATCGTCTTGATCCGATCCACGTGTTGGTACTTTTTTTAGTGTTATTCTGCAAATTGATGGTGATTTCAGACGATTTCCCTGGTTTTTGACTCATAAAAAATCAATTTTGGGAGCTGAACATCTGGTAGAACCTCGATTTTCCACTCTTTGGTCAAAATCGACTTCATATTCGGTCTTCTCGTCCCCAAAAACATGAAAAACGATACCTCAAAAGCTCATTTTACTAACATGTTGCTAAAACGCAAAAAGTACCTATTTTTACACACATTTTCACTCATAACACCCCTGGGTATATTCCGATCGGGCTGAAAAGTTTCGGGACACAACTAGGGCCCAAATGGAGCATGTGTGCGAAAGAACGAATTGTTTAGGCCAAAAATGAAGCCTGTACACGTGATACGGCGGACGGCGGACGGACATTGCATTTTGGTTTATTATTTTCAATAATGAACCATTGGAATCGAGCATGAAAAAAAAAATTCTTACCCCCCCTCAAAATTTGATGGTTTACGTTTCAAGGTATGTAGAATCCAAAACTGCAATAAAAATATTTCTGTCTGTCCGCCGTACGCCGTACGCCGTACGGGCCACTTTTCTTAGTTACCATGAAAAAAAATTGATGAAATTCGGGTTATAGGTTCCGTTCGGCGTCTAGTTGGTCCTCGAAGCTCGACGTTACTGTGAGTCATCTCTAAGGGGTTCAAAATAGGGGTTGAAATTTTCAAAACGCCTATACCATTTTTTTACGTAAATATTTTTACGGTTTCTTGAACTTGCGAGTTTTTTAAGACCATCCGGAGCATCGTACGTCCAGCCGTTCGTTCACAGTAAGGCCCCGAAGTTTGCACCGACAGGCATTTTCGACTCCAGTGTGAATGAAATTGTATACAATTCAAACCAAATCTCGTAACCAGAGACGCGCCCACAATAGGAATTTGTGAATACGGCCAATCATTGGTAGGGATCACCTGATTATATTGGCCGAGTATGAAGTCGAGTTGGTTGTTCTGTGATATTATTTCGCTTGAAAAATGATGGCTCTTTTGGAGTTTGTTGGTAGGTAGTGAAACTTGAACAAACGTTGAAGTATTATTGATGGGTAAATTATTACTACGGTAAATCATTACTCAACGGTAAATTATTACACAACGGTTCATTATACCATATACATACGTAGAAGGGGCTGGAGTTTGTTGGTAGGTACTTTTGCAACTTTTTTCACTCCTCATCAACAATTTCTTTTCAGAACTTCATTATGTGTGTTTCTTTTTGTTAGGTACTGTTTGTCATCGGCAGAATTATTTTAGCAACATTTAACTCGTGATTTAGGTAGGTACCTAGTAACGAGTACGGGGTTAGGTACTAACCTACGGAGGGTCTGCGATCTACATAATTATTCATAGAATAGTACATATTATATTATATAGACGGGTTATCTATACATAGAGCTGTGATCTGTAACAGAAGGGTATTCTATACAAAATAATAAACCGTTGTGCAGGGATTTGCAGCGTTTTTGAATCTACGCACCTTAAAACGGAAAAGAAAAAATTTTGAGGGGGTGTTATAAAAATTTTTTGCTGAGCGATTACATAGGTGTATTATTCACAGAATAATAAACCAAAACACAAGAAACCCTATTTTTACAACAATTTTTCACCCATAACACCCTTAGTTTTATTCCGATTGGGCTGCAAAGATTCAGGACTCAACTAGGACCCAAATGGAGCTTGTGTGCGAAAGAACGAATTTTTTAGACCGAAAATGAAGTAGATATGCGTGATACGGCGGGTGATACGGGTTCATTTGAAAAATCATGGACCTTTTGGATTTTGTTAGTAGGTACTTCTGCAACTTGAACAAACCTTGTGCTTCACGAATAACAACACATCGATTTTTCACATGGATTTTTTTAATTGATTTTTTGTGTATTGATTGATCTACGCAGAAGTGTCATAATATGTAGAGGTAAATTATCACGCAACGGTTTATTATTTACCTTATGCTTCATGAATAACAACAAATAACAGTTAAAGACTGAATTAATGAATCCCGCGCATTTTTATCAAACTGTAATTCCTGGGCTGGCTCCAGTACTCGGTTTCCAGGGGGGAGCTCGAGGGTACTGACCACAGAAAACAGTGATCTACGCTGGAGTGGCATCTATACAGGTAAATAATAAACCGTTGTGTAACAATTTGCAGGTTTTTTAATTCTATTTTCGGATTCTACGTACCCTGATACGGAAACCGTCAAATTTTGAGGGGTGGGGGGGGGTCATATTTTTGTATTCATACTCGACTCCAAAGGTGCACTGGCGAAAATAATGAACCAATAATCTGATCTTCAACCTAGAAGTTCTACCAGTTCTTCTATCTTACCTTCTACCAACATTCGCAACACTACCTACTCTGATTTTACCAATTTTGATTACATTTTTCTGTGGTTAGATATAAAATATGAACTTTTCATTGTTTGCATAACCCATTCATGTCATACGACCATTACGAAATAAATCACTCGCGACGAAAACGTGGAAACCCATTTCAAAGAGAAACGGAGATATCGAAAATACACTGCCAAGGTGATGGCACAGGAGCTTCCTCGTCACAATCAGAGTGACCCATTATAAAATAGAACAGACTCGGAAGCAAAATAACATAACATTACATTACATTACATTACATTACATAACATTACATAACGTTAAATATACATATTACATAACATTACATTACATAACATAACATTACATAACATTACATGAAATATACATATTATACATAACATGACTTCCATAATACATTACGTCCATTATACATAACTAGCCTGACCGCTCGCTTCGCTCGCTATCCGAGATTCGCTGTACGCAGTATCGTGGAACCAACAAACGACGGAAAAATCCCTTACCCTACCGGGTATTTGTGCCCAATTTTATCAAAATCCGTCAAGCCATTCAGGAGTTGACCATGGTCGACCATATTTCCGCTATGGTCAGGGAATTAAAAATGCGGCGTTGCACAACTTGGGAGCCTACTGGATATTGGTGCCAAATTTGGTCGATATCCGTTGAGCAATTCGGGATTCGACCATGGAGGGGCCCATGGATGCGCTAAGGTCGACCGCGGGGGTAGTCCGAAGGGTCGATCGTAGATAGAATTTCACGTAGATTACGAATACGCGATAAAAAATAGGGGTTACCATTTCAATTAACGAAGTTGACCATGGTCGACCATAGTTCCGCTATGGTCAGGGAATTAAAAATGCGACGTTGCACAACTTGGGAGCCTACTGGATACTCGTGCCAAATTTGGTCGATATCCATCAAGCCATTCAGGAGTTGACCATGGTCGACCATAGTTCCGCTATGGTGAGGGAATTAAAAATGCGACGTTGCACAACTTGGGAGCCTACTGGATATTCGTGCCAAATTTGGTCGATATCCGTCAAGCCATTCAGGAGTTGACCATGGTCGACCATAGTTCCGCTATGGTCAGGGAATTGAAAATGCGACGTTACACAACTTGGGAGCCTACTGGATATTCGTGCCAAATTTGGTCGATATCCGTCGAGCCGTTTGGCCGTGCATAGAAGGACAGACAGACAGACAGAGCGCATGCGCAGGGCGAACCGCTGGCTCTATCATGTTGAAATTTATATGGGACCTCAATGGGCCCTACCCGCTTAATCCCTGAGAATTACATTGAAATTGGGTGAAATCTTTGGTTACTACGGCTGTAACAAGGAAATTGAATCTATTTCACGCCAGCGCATGCGCAGAGCGCACCGAGGGTCCGATCATGCTGAAATTCATACTGGAACTCACTAGGCCTTGTCCAAACAACCCTTGAAAATTTGAGCGAAATTGAATCAAAATTGTGAAAGTTATGCGTGTTTGTTGAATTTAACGTTAGCGCATGCGCAGGGCGTACCGCTGGATCAATCATGTTGAAATTTGTATGGGACCTCAAGGGGCCTTATCCGCACCATCCCTCAAAATTTGAGCTGAATCAATTCAAAATCGTGGAAGTTATGGCTGTAACAAGGAAATGCGGACAGACTCACAGACTCACAGACTCACAGACTCACAGATTCACAGACTCACAGACTCACAGACTCACAGACCGACAGACACGGAACCAAATTTGTTCAGTAGGCTTTGAAACGCAAAATGCAAGTGGAAATTTTGATTTCTGAAGACAAAAATTTTTTGGCTCACGAAAGTGAACACAAGGCTTCCGCTGCTTCGCAGACTCGGAAGCAAAATAGTCCATTTCAACTAATACACGAGAAACGCAAAAAACACTGTTATACCGGTTTCGGTGATCAAACCATCGTCAGTAACACACGATAAGTCGAGTTATCGTGTGTTACTGACGATGGTTTGATCACCGAAACCGGTATAACAGTGTTTTTTGCGTTTCTCGTGTATTAGTGGAAATAGACTATTTTTTCGATATCTCCGTTTTTCTTTTTCATTACGACCATTATTTAATAGATACGAGCAACCCCTTCACCGCACCTTAGCGGACGCTCTCTCTCCAGGACTGGGGTATTTTATGACTATGCAGTTTCAGGATACCTAATCAGTCTGTTCTTTTCTCAGCCTCGTCGACCCTGACCCCGATCCAGCCCAGATTTGCATCCATTCATCTGCCACTCATTGGACAGCGCAAGAACCGTTTCCATTTTGTATTCAAAATTCCTATCTTGTCTCGAGCCTTTATTTTTATTATAGGCGTTTCTTCTTTTTTTTAAAGATTTTTTTCTTCATTCAAATCGATTCGTATTGCATTCATTCAGAATACCCAATCAAGTGAAGCTCTCACGAGATCCTTTATCTCTTTTCAGCGAGAGCCCTTTGTTACAGATGACAGGGATGGATGTAGGCCAGGCAGACGGCCCCTAACTTCTTCCCTTAGCCATACAACAGGTAGGTACCGTTTGATTTCACCTGCTCCTCACATTGTCAATATTATGACAAATGCTGCCCTCTTACTACATATAATTTTGCCTGATATTGAAGTATGAGTCATGTCTTTGTTGGCATTTCTATCAACAAGCTCACTCGCTCTATCTCTAAAATTCAAGAATGGACAGCCAAGTGGGGAATAAAAACGTTGCAAAGTCCTTGTCACTTGGGTTCATTATTCTATTGGACATACCTACAGAAATGTGGGCTGTTCATTTATTGTTTCTTCCATCTGCAATAATTGAAATAGCTAAGTTTGATGGTTTCTAACAATTCTAACAATTTTGGCCTCCAAGAACACGAATTAGGCTCCTATCATTTTTTTCCCCGAATTATCTTCGATCGTTGATAGTGCTATTTATTGTCTTGATTCACCTGTTGATACTACTTCTAGTGTTATTATACAAATTTATTTATTAGTTATTATCAGAAAATTTCCCAGGTTTGGTCTGGGTTGGTCTTTGGTTAAAATCAACTTCATGTTCATCTCCTCGCCCTAAAAAACATGGAAAACTACACTCACAAGCTCATGTTACTAAAAACCAAAAAACCCTATTTTTGCACCCATTATTCACTCATAACACCCCTGGTTATATACCGACCGGGCTGTAAAGTTTCGGGACGCAACTAGTGCTCAAATGGAACCTGTGTGCGTAAGAGCGAACTGTTTAGACCGAAAATTAAGGTAGATATGGATGATATAAGGCGGCATTTTTGGAATCTCCTCCTTAAAACGTAGAATAAAACCCTTAAAACGTAAAAGAAAAAATTCTGAGGGGGTGTCCAAAAAAAACTTCTGAACGAATACATAGGAGTATTATTCACAGAATAATAAACCGAAAAGAATGAGGCTCATTCAGTGCATGTTGATTTTTTCACAAACCTCAAAATCGACTACATGCCCACTTACCTCAGCGGCCATATCATACCATACCCCAATGAGGCAATGAACCTAGGAATGACCTTAGACGTGAATCTGCTGTTGAAAACAAACGTTAGACAAACAACTTTTTTTTACGTTTTTAAATATTGATCTAGAACTAAAGACTTTTTGAGATCACCCTGAGAATTGTACGTCCAGCCGTTCGTTTGCACCAAAAAGCTTCGTCAACATGATCGTGAATCAAACGGTATAAATCCGGCCCAGATATCATAACTAGGGAGCACCTGATTATAATCAAGGATGGCTGTATGAAGTCGAGTTGGTTGTTCTGTGATATTATTTCATTTGAAAAATGATGGATCTTTTGGATTTTGTTGATAGGTACTATTGCAACTTGAACAAGCGTTGAAGTGAACGTTGACGGGTAAATTTTTGCACAGTGGTAAATTATTACACAACAGTAAATTATTACAAAACGGTAAATTATTACACAACGGTTCATTATATAATAAGTACGTAGGAGGGGCTGGATTTTATTTATAGGTGCTTTGAACCGTTGAAGTATTAGTATTGGGAAAATTATTACAACGGTAAATTATTACACAACGGTTCATTATACTCTGCGTAGAAGGGGCACCTATACGGGTAAATTATTATGCAACGGTTTATTATTTGCCTTATGCTTCATGAATAACTACAAATAAATTATTGAATTATTGAATCCCACGCATTTGTAGGAAACTTTCATTCCAGGGCCGGCTCCAGTACTCGATTTAGGGCTTTCCTGGCGGGAGCTTGAGGGAATTGACCACAGAAAACAGTGATTTACGCAGACGGGCATTTATACAGGTAAATAATAAACCTTTGTGTAATAATTTGCAGCGTTTTTCAGGCAGCTAGGTACCTTCATTTCATCCCTTATTCATGCGAAATACCTTCATTTCGGCCCTCGACATTTCGTCTCTTATTAATTTACAGTACATTTTGGTTTATTATTCAGTGAATGATACACCTAGGTAATCGCTAGGTAATCACAGAATAATAAACCAAAATGCAATGTCCGTCCGCCGTCCGCCGTATCACGTGTGCAGGCTTCATTTTCGGTATAAAAAAGTCGTTCTTTCGCACACATGCTCCATTTGGGCCCTAGTTGTGTCCCGAAACTTTTCAGCCCGATCGGAATATACCCAAGGGTGTTATGAATGAAAATGTGTGTAAAAATAGGTACTTTTTGTGTTTTAGTAACATGTTAGTAAAATGAGCTTTTGAGGTATCGTTTTCCATGTTTTTGGGGATGAGAAAACCGAATATGAAGTCAATTTTGACCAAGGAGTGGAGAATTGAGATTGTACCAGATGTTCAGCTCCCAAAATTGATTTTTTATGAGTCAAAAACTTGCGAAATCGCCTGAAATCACCATCAATTTGTATAATAACACTAGAAAAAGTGTCAACACGTGGATCAAGACGATTAAATGGTACTACCAATGATCAAGGATAATTTGAAAAAAAAAAAAAAAAAAACGCTGCAAAGTCCTTGTCACATGGGGTTTATTATTCTACAGAAATGTTGGCTTACATTTATTGTTTGTTTCATGTGAAATAATTGAAATAGCTATTTCTGATGGTTTCCACCAATTTTGGCACCCAAAACACAAATTAGGTAGGTACGATCTTTTTTTTTTTTTTTTTCAAATTATCTTTGATCATTGGTAGTGCCATCATTTAATCGTCTTGATCCACGTGTTGACACTTTTTCTAGTGTTATTCTACAAATTGATGGTGATTTCGCAGGTATTTGACTCATAAAAAATCAATTTTGGGAGCTGAACATCTGGTACAACCTCAATTTTCCACTCCTTGGCCAAAATCGACTTCATATTCGATCTTCTCGTCCCCAAAAACATGGAAAACGATACCTCAAAAGCTCATGTTACCAAAATGTTGCTAAAACGCAAAAAGTACCTATTTTCACACACATTTTCACTCATAACACCCCTGGGTATATTCCGATCGGGCTGAAAAGTTAAGGGACACAACTAGGGCCCAAATGGAGCATGTGTGCGAAAGAACGATTTTTTTAGACCGAAAATGAAGCCTGTACACGTGATACGGCGGACGGCGGACGGCGGACGGCGTACGGCGGACGGACATTGCATTTTTGGAATCTATGCACCTTGAAACGGAAAAGAAAAAATTTTGAGGGGGTGTTATAAAAATTTTTTGCTGAGCGAATACATAGGTGTATTATTCACAGAATAATAAACCAAAAGTGTAAACAGGTGAATCAAGACCATTAAATGCCACTACCAATGATCAAAGATGATCTAAAAAAAAAGAAAAAAAAGCGTACCTATTTCATGTTTTGGGGGCCAAAATTGGTGGAAATCATCAGAAATAGCTATTTCAATCATTCCACATGAAAGAAACAATAAATTTAACAGCCAACAAGAATCTCTAGAACTCCAATAGAATAATAAACCCATGTGACAAGGACTTTGCAGCGTTTTTGGAATCTAGACACCTTGAAACGGAAAAGAAAAAATTTTGATGGGGTGTTATAAAAATTTTTTGCTGAGCGAATACATATTCACAGAATAATAAACCAAAAGGCAATGTCCGTCCGCCGTACGCCGTCCGCCGTATCACGTGTACAGGCTTCATTTTCGGTCTAAAAAAGTCGTTCTTTCGCACACATGCTCCATTTGGGCCCTAGTTGTGTCCCGAAACTTTTCAGCCCGATCGGAATATACCCAGGGGTGTTATGAGTGAAAATGTGTGTAAAAATAGGTACTTTTTGCGTTTTAGCAACATGTTAGTAAAATGAGCTTTTGAGGTATCTTTTTCCATGTTTTTGGGGACGAGAAGACCGAATACGATGTCGATTTTGACCAAAGACGCGGAAATTGAGGTTTTACCAAAGGTTCAGCTCCCAAAATTGGTTTTTTATGAGTCAAAAACCTTGAAAACTGTCTGAAATCACCATCAATGTGTATAATAACATTGGAAAAAGTGTAAACAGGTGAATCAAGACCATTAAATGCCACTACCAATGATCAAAGATGATCTAAAAAAAAAGAAAAAAAAGCGTACCTATTTCATGTTTTGGGGGCCAAAATTGGTGGAAATCATCAGAAATAGCTATTTCAATCATTCCACATGAAAGAAACAATAAATTTAACAGCCAACAAGAATCTCTAGAACTCCAATAGAATAATAAACCCATGTGACAAGGACTTTGCAGCGTTTTTGGAATGTAGACACCTTGAAACGGAAAAGAAAAAATTTTGAGGGGGTGTTATAAAAATTTTTTGCTGAGCGAATACATAGGTGTATTATTCACAGAATAATAAACCAAAAGTGTAAACAGGTGAATCAAGACCATTAAATGCCACTACCAATGATCAAAGATGATCTAAAAAAAAAGAAAAAAAAGCGTACCTATTTCATGTTTTGGGGGCCAAAATTGGTGGAAATCATCAGAAATAGCTATTTCAATCATTCCACATGAAAGAAACAATAAATTTAACAGCCAACAAGAATCTCTAGAACTCCAATAGAATAATAAACCCATGTGACAAGGACTTTGCAGCGTTTTTGGAATCTAGACACCTTGAAACGGAAAAGAAAAAATTTTGAGGGGGTGTTATAAAAATTTTTTGCTGAGCGAATACATAGGTGTATTATTCACAGAATAATAAACCAAAAGTGTAAACAGGTGAATCAAGACCATTAAATGCCACTACCAATGATCAAAGATGATCTAAAAAAAAAATCAGTCATGCAGCATGACTTAATGAGCGAATTTTCAAAGAAATATTCGAATTAATGGCTATGGTTTTGAATAAAGGAAAACTTCGGTCTAAAATTTGGTTTTCTATGTATATTCTCTTCGTATTTATTTTAATTTGTACGTTTTGTCCATCCTGATTCTACCGTTTGTTTATTACGTAATTGTACTAAGTGCTTATTTATTTGATCGCTGTGGGTAAATTCAAGGAGTTGTACTAATCGTTTGCCTCCCCCTTTTTTGCTTCGAACTCTCGTCTTCAATTAATACTTCTCACATTTTTCAATCTGACCACTCTAAGGGGGTGGGGGTAAGAGTTTAAAGATTATCCTAGTTTTGGGTAATTTTTGCGCACTTTAAATGCTCTAATTTAAGAACGGATTTAGATATCTAAAATCCGATTTCACTATCGTGTTCAGCGTGCAAAAACCTTTAAAATGAGGGGTCACTTGTTAGAAAATAACATTTTGGGGATTTTTGGGTAATTTTTGCGCACTTTAAATGCTCTAATTTGAGAACGGATCAAGATATCTAAAATCCGATTCCACCATCGTCTTCAGCGTGCAAAAACCTTTAAAATGAGGGGTCACTTGTTGGAAAATAACATTTTGGGGATTTTTGGGTAATTTTTGCGCACTTTAAATGCTCTAATTTGAGAACGGATCAAGATATCTAAAATCCGATTCCACCATCGTGTTCAGCGTGCAAAAACCTTTAAAATGAGGGGTCACTTGTTAGAAAATAACATTTTGGGGATTTTTAGGTAATTTTTGCGCACTTTAAATGCTCTAATTTGAGAACGGATCAAGATATCTAAAATCCGATTCCACCATCGTGTTCAGCGTGCAAAAACCTTTAAAATGAGGGGTCACTTGTTGGAAAATAACATTTTGGGGATTTTTGGGTAATTTTTGCGCACTTTAAATGCGCCAAAACCCTCCTTAGAGTAGGCCAATTTCGCCCATCTTCGAACTTAGCCTTTCGATTGCCAAGATAGATTTTTTGTGCAAATTTGAGCTGTTTATCTCAATTCTATCGAGAGTTATCGTCTGGAGTGACACATATATAAATAAATATATATATATATACATATAAAAAAGTGTTAAATTTCAGGAATCGTTTTAGAATGGTCTGAAACGGATTTCTATGAAGAAAATTTCCAAAAATTTATATTATTTAAATTTCGAAGCCATTGCAATAGCTTCATTTTCTTTGAAAATTCGCTAAAAGAAAAAAAAGCGTACCTATTTCATGTTTTGGGGGCCAAAATTGGTGGAAATCATCAGAAATAGCTATTTCAATCATTCCACATGAAAGAAACAATAAATTTAACAGCCAACAAGAATCTCTAGAACTCCAATAGAATAATAAACCCATGTGACAAGGACTTTGCAGCGTTTTTGGAATCTAGACACCTTGAAACGGAAAAGAAAAAATTTTGAGGGGGTGTTATAAAAATTTTTGCTGAGCGAATACATAGGTGTATTATTCACAGAATAATAAACCAAAAGTGTAAACAGGTGAATCAAGACCATTAAATGCCACTACCAATGATCAAAGATGATCTAAAAAAAAAGAAAAAAAAGCGTACCTATTTCATGTTTTGGGGGCCAAAATTGGTGGAAATCATCAGAAATAGCTATTTCAATCATTCCACATGAAAGAAACAATAAATTTAACAGCCAACAAGAATCTCTAGAACTCCAATAGAATAATAAACCCATGTGACAAGGACTTTGCAGCGTTTTTGGAATCTAGACACCTTGAAACGGAAAAGAAAAAATTTTGATGGGGTGTTATAAAAATTTTTTGCTGAGCGAATACATAGGTGTATTATTCACAGAATAATAAACCAAAAGGCAATGTCCGTCCGCCGTACGCCGTCCGCCGTATCACGTGTACAGGCTTCATTTTCGGTCTAAAAAAGTCGTTCTTTCGCACACATGCTCCATTTGGGCCCTAGTTGTGTCCCGAAACTTTTCAGCCCGATCGGAATATACCCAGGGGTGTTATGAGTGAAAATGTGTGTAAAAATAGGTACTTTTTGCGTTTTAGCAACATGTTAGTAAAATGAGCTTTTGAGGTATCTTTTTCCATGTTTTTGGGGACGAGAAGACCGAATACGATGTCGATTTTGACCAAAGACGCGGAAATTGAGGTTTTACCAAAGGTTCAGCTCCCAAAATTGGTTTTTTATGAGTCAAAAACCTTGAAAACTGTCTGAAATCACCATCAATGTGTATAATAACATTGGAAAAAGTGTAAACAGGTGAATCAAGACCATTAAATGCCACTACCAATGATCAAAGATGATCTAAAAAAAAAGAAAAAAAAGCGTACCTATTTCATGTTTTGGGGGCCAAAATTGGTGGAAATCATCAGAAATAGCTATTTCAATCATTCCACATGAAAGAAACAATAAATTTAACAGCCAACAAGAATCTCTAGAACTCCAATAGAATAATAAACCCATGTGACAAGGACTTTGCAGCGTTTTTGGAATCTAGACACCTTGAAACGGAAAAGAAAAAATTTTGAGTGGGTGTTATAAAAATTTTTTGCTGAGCGAATACATAGGTGTATTATTCACAGAATAATAAACCAAAAGGCAATGTCCGTCCGCCGTACGCCGTCCGCCGTATCACGTGTACAGGCTTCATTTTCGGTCTAAAAGAGTCGTTCTTTCGCACACATGCTCCATTTGGGCCCTAGTTGTGTCCCGAAACTTTTCAGCCCGATCGGAATATACCCAGGGGTGTTATGAGTGAAAATGTGTATAAAAATAGGTACTTTTTGTGTTTTAGTAACATCTTAGTAAAATGAGCTTTTGAGGCATCGTTTTCCATGTTTTCGGGGACGAGAAGACCGTATATGAAGTCGATGTTGACCAAGGAGTGGAAAATTGAGGTTGTACCAGATGTTCAGCTCCCAAAATTGTTTTTTTATGAGTCAAAAACCTGGAAAACTGTCTGAAATCACCATCAATGTGTATAATAACATTAGAAAAAGTGTAAACAGGTGAATCAAGACCATTAAATGGCACTACCAATGATCAAAGATAATTTGAAAAAAAAAGGGAACGTACTTAATTCAAGTTTTGGGGGGGGGGGGGGGGCAAAATTGGTGGAAACCACCAGAAATAGCTATTTCAATTATTTTACATGAAAGCGACAATAAATGTACAGCCAGCATCCAGTAGAATAATAAACCCATGTGACAAGGACTTTGCAGCGTTTTGGTTTATTATTCTGTGAATAATACACAGTCTATGTAATCGCTCAGCAAAAAATTTTTATAACACCCCCTCAAACTTTTTTCTTTTCCGTTTCAAGGTGTGTAGATTCAAAAAAATGCAATGTCCGTCCGCCGTCCGCCGTACGCCGTCCGCCGTATCACGTGTACAGGCTTCATTTTCGATCTAAAAAAGTCGTTCTTTCGCACACATGCTCCATTTGGGCCCTAGTTGTGTCCCTTAACTTTTCAGCCCGATCGGAATATACCCAGGGGTGTTATGAGTGAAAATGTGTGTGAAAATAGGTACTTTTGCGTTTTAGCAACATTTTGGTAACATGAGCTTTTGAGGTATCGTTTTCCATGTTTTTGGGGACGAGAAGATCGAATATGAAGTCAATTTTGGCCAAGGAGTGGAAAATTGAGGTTGTACCAGATGTTCAGCTCCCAAATTTGATTTTTTATGAGTCAAATACCTGCGAAATCACCATCAATTTGTAGAATAACACTAGAAAAAGTGTCAACACGTGGATCAAGACGATTAAATGATGGCACTACCAATGATCAAAGATAATTTGAAAAAAAAAAAGATCGTACCTACCTAATTTGTGTTTTGGGGGCCAAAATTGGTGGAAACCATCAGAAATAGCTATTTCAATTATTTCACATGAAACAAACAATAAATGTACAGCCAACATTTCTGTAGAATAATAAACCCCATGTGACAAGGACTTTGCAGCGTTTTATGGTGTTATTGGCGGTTCACGTCCATTCCAGATAAAATAGGTACCTAATTAATAGAAAATACTGTGGACAGGGCTTTTACGACATAGTTCAGTCATCAGAGTTGAGTTAACTGGACCGATGGGGTGGGGGGCGGGCTTTAATGATTTTGAACGGGACTTGATGAGAACCCTAGGATGAAATGCTTAAATTAAATTTCAATACTCAAGTTAGCCTTTGTTCGACGGCATTTTACGAAAGTTTGGCGGTTCGAATCTGTAAGTTGTGTTTATCTCGCCAATGAAGAAGGATTTCCGAAGTGAACGGGACTTGAGTTTCCAGCGATGAGGACAGGTAAGGTTTGAAGAGAGCGTTTCCAATCAAGAGCCCCATTGACTCCCTGAGACGAGACGAGTCCTCCCTCACAGCTCACCAAACAATTGTTATCACGCAAACTACCAACGATCTCTCTGGTCTTTCTCTGGTGTGACAGTTCCGTCACTCGACCGCTGTCTGCCCTGAAGACCTTTTTATAATGTCTCATTGACACCAACCGAAACGAACGGTGTAATTGTACATTATCCCGTGAAACCTTCGGGACTCCGACTATTATTATGATAACTAGAGGTCCACCTTTTATGTAACCTAAGTGACACAGTTTGTACGAGTAATACCGTTAGTTTCAACATACCCGGGTTGATTCAGGTGATTCAACTGATTCACTTCCTCTTCAATAACGAGCGCCTCGTCCACGCATAACTGGACCATAAAAATTATTGGGTACTGAGTTTAAGAGGCAACAGGTATGCAATTCCCATTAGTTCTGTTTGTGAGGAAATTGCACGTTTTATACAGACTTTCTGACCTTGGCTAATGATAAGAAGTTCTGAATTTCACCAGTATCTTGATAATGACTAAAGAGAGATGAGTCTGAAAATAAGCGCCTTTGGAATACAAAAAAATTGGGTCGGATTTGTGTTATACGCGTCAAAAATCGCTAAAAAAAAAGAACTCCAAAAAATGCTGGAACAACACACACACACAAAATTGTATGGGAGGCTTGAAAAAAAGTTAATTTGAAGGAAAATAATATTAATATCAAAAAACCGATTGTCGTGAAGGCTATTGGTGGCCTTACGACGGGGTTGTAGTGAAAGGTTGAGTGTGTGATGATCCCAATGAAGGGTAGGTTAGGGTAGGAAGCTAATATTAATACCCTGTGGTTATCACCACAGCGGGTATTGTATTTTGCTACCACCCCGCGGTTACCACCACAGTGAGTATGAAACACCCCACGGTTACCACCACAGCAGGTGCTAGGTGAAAGAGAGGGAGTGCTCCTTGGGAGTCTTTCACTAGCACCCCACGGTTACCACCACAGCAGGTATTAGATACCCCCTGTTACCACCACAGCAGGTGCTAGATGAAAGAGACGGAGGCACCCCACGGTTACCACCACAGTGAGTATAAAACACCTCGTGGTTACCAACACCGCAGGGGCAAGGAGAGGTAGGAGAGAGTGAGGTTTGATAGAGAAGTCGCAAGTTGAGGATTGGCCGGTCGAATGAGGAGCTGGGCTAGCAGGGCTGTTTATAAAGGCCCCTTTCCACCCGTCCCCCATCCATCAATGGCTGTTTGACCGTTGAGGAGTGATGTCGGGTACCCTTTTTCTACTTTCCCTAAGGCGCCGCTCAGCTCGTCGTTCTCCTGTTTATTTGGTTAAATCTAACCCGTTGTATGGGAGTAGTAAATGTACAATTTTGAGGGGTACCACGACACCGATCATTGAGTTTTATTAATTTAAAAATTGTATCAACAGAAATACAGGTCAACCCACCCTAAATAATATGTTCCAGTGATGCATAAGGCATCACACGCGGACCATATGAACTAGTGAATGAATTTTCGAAGTCAATACGTGGGGCAATCTACCCATCAAGTAACAACATTATCAAATATTTTCCACCATTTTTAACCATGCAACAATTCTTCAAGTACCTATCTGACCAGAAAAAAAAGACTTTTCGAAATACATGAACCACTTTTTTAAGCAAATTTTAGCTATTGTTTACAACCAAAATTGTCGTGAGCGCAAGGTAGGGAAGATTTGGGTAGGTCGCAGGAGAGAGGAGGATGTGCCCCTTAGGAGTATTTTCGGATAGCTAACACCACGTGTCTCACCACAGCGAGTGTCAGAGGGTAAAGCATCCTGCGGTTACCACCACAGCAGATGCTAAGGAAGAAGGCTACTAACACCCCGTGGTTATCACCACAGCGAGTGTTAGGGGTGAAGCATCCCACAGTTACCACCACAGCAGGCGCTAAGGAAGAAGGATACTAACACCCCGCGGTTATCACCACAGCGAGTGTTAGGGGTGAAGCATCCCGCAGTTACCACCACAGCAGACGCTAAGGAAGAAGGATACTAAAACCCCGCGGTTATCACCACAGCGAGTGTTAGGGGGTGAAGAATCCCACAGTTACCACCACAGCGAGTGTTAGGGGGTGAAGTATCCCACAGTTACCACCACAGCAAACGCTAAGGAAGAAGAATAGTTAACGGCGGACGTTGGGAGTTCGATGGAGGGGAACCCTTCTGGGCTTCAACCGAGGTGTCGCACAGCTCGTCTTTCTCCTTGTTTGTTGTTTAATCTCATAAGCTAAATGAGAGTGGTACCTATATGTTACATTTGAGGGACTCGGACAGAAATGTTTATTTTTACCTACATTTTCAAAGTACAAATATTTTTGTTACCTAACTGAAACAGTATTTTCCGTTTCAAGTTACCACTCTGCATATTACACAGAAAATCTCTACCGATTTTCATCTATTTTAGTTCCACAAAACTCTTACTTGACCCAGTCTTTATTTTCGAAAATCGCCCATATCTTCGAACACATTATTACGTTGGCCATTACATCATACATTTTGGATACATTCAAATTGCATAACTCACCTATCGCTTTCCGTTCTGAAAAGGGAAAAGATCAAGAATATTTTCAAAATTCATGAAGCAAAATCTTTTTACCCATTGCAATAGCTCACTTTTCGTCATAAATTCCCTTATAACCCCCCACAAAGATCCAGTTACTTATATGTAACTTTATAGGATCATTCGAATCAACCCGAACCTCCCACGATCCTGCATTTTTTATCTCAGCGAGCCATTTCCTCTACTCATCCGCCCGTTTTGCCATTTTTTTCTGCGCCATCATCGCGAAATCCCTGACAGAAAACAACGAAACGAGGGGCAAATGATGTCTCAAGTGTTTTCAAGTGCTCTCAATCAATCAACGAGACTCGGATGGTGAAGAGGTTGGCCATCAAACAACAGCTCGAAAAGCTAATTCGTCTCAGAAGCGAAAAACTGATTGGTCATTCAAGTTGGAGAGTCACAATAATTTATAGATCCTGTTATGCAACCAAGGTATATTGAGGCTGCAAGATTTGAAATCGTACAGTTGGGCAAAAGCTTCGAGAATTCGCCACAACTAAAATAAAATGAATCAATATTAAATTTTACGGAAGTAATAAGTAGGTAGTAGGAGGCGTAAGTCATGAGTGCAGTTGTCTATTGATGTAGCTGTATAGAGTTACATTAAATTATACCTTGAAAGTGGCTGTCATAGACCCTCATTATTGCTTCAAATACTCGTATAATCGTTTCACAATTCGTACAAAGTAACATCCTGCCTTCATTTAATGGAGAAAAAAAACGAGAGGTAAATAATGAGAATAAAGCACTTTATGACATCCTGTAACCTGAAATCTCGTTGAGGTAGGACGAAGGTCGTACGGAAGAAAAAAAAATTGTCGCGAGGGAAGTCTCCTGTCGCATGGTAATAATTACATGGGTATCCCAGGAGGATGAAACTATTCATTGAAAACCTGTGTGGTCCTGTGTGGTAGGGAATACCCCGTTGTGGGGGCGAGCCTTGAATTATCCCTTAGTAGTTTCGGGGTAGCTACCTTTTTACGGAAAATAAGACGTCCCCGTACCTTACAAGGATGTCATCCAGGCCTAGGAGGGTGGTTGAGTCGTTGCCACTGTTCTTTACCTGTACCTATGGAGAACGGGACCTCGGACTCGTGTTTATGATAATTTTCTGTTCAACTGCAACATTACAAGGACGGTGTTTTTTTCCCCGACCATTATGGGCCGGTTTATCGAATGCTAAGTGAGGCGGGTTGGTATGCTTTGAGTAGGTAAAATATGCAGAGTGTCTGCCGAGTGATTACACTCCCCATTTCTCGGTTTTACAAGTCAAATTTGAAAAAAGTGTAAATTCCACGTTGGTATTCTCCAACTAAGAATCTGAACGCACTAATTTTGGTTTATTATTTTCAATAATGAACCATTGGAATCGAGCATGAAAAAAAAAATTCTTACCCCCCTCAAAATTTGATGGTTTACGTTTCAAGGTATGCAGAATCCAAAACTGCAATAAAAATATTTCTCTCTGTCCGCCGTACGCCGTACGGGCCACTTTTCTTAGTTACCATGAAAGAAAATTGATGAAATTCGGGTTATAGGTTCCGTTCGGGGTCTAGTTGGTCCTCGAAGCTCGACGTTACTGTCAGTCATCTAAGGGGTTCAAAATAGGGGTTGCAATTTTCAAAACGCCGTATCTCGAAAACTTTCGATTGAAGGGTATGGTTTTTTTAACGTTATTAAATTTGTCTTGAGCTAAACAATTTTTTGAGACCACCCGGAGCATCGTACGTCCAGCCGTTCGTGAGCACCAAAAAGCTTCGTCAACACGATCGTGAATCAAACGGTAGAATCCGGCCTGGATATCATCAAAAGGGAGCACCTGATTATAATCAAGGATGGCTGTATGAAGTCGAGTTGTTTGTTCTGCGATATTATTTCATTTGACAAGTGATAGACTATTGGATTATGTTGATAGGTACTTCTGAAGCTTGAACAAGCGTTGAAGTATTATTGATGGGTAAATTATTACACAATGGCAAATTATTACACACCGGCAAATTATTACACAACGGTAAATTATTACACACCGGTAAATTATTACACCACGGTAAATTATTACACAACGGTAAATTATTACACAACGGCTCATCTACCCAGAAGGGGCTGGATTTTGTTGATAGGTACTTTTGCAACTTGAACAACCGTTGAAGTATTATTGATGGGCAAATTATTACACAACGGTCCATTATTCTATTTCCGTAGAAGGGGAACATATACAGGTAAATTATTACACAACGGTTTAGGTAGGTACCTAGTAACGAGTACGGGGTTAGGTACTAACCTACGGAGGGTCCGCGATCTACATAATATGTGTAGAATAGTACATAAATATCTATACGGAGACCTGTGATCTGTAACAGGAGGGTATTCTGTACAAAATAATAAACCGTTGTGCAGGGATTTGCAGCGTTTTTAAAATGAAATAATTTTATCACGGAACAACCAACTCGATTACAGCCATGCGTGATTCTAATCAGATGCTCCCTAGCAATGATATCGTGGCTGGATATATATTGTTTCATTCACGATCACGTTGATAAAGCTTATTTTCTGTGCAAACGAATGGCTTGACGTACAATGCTCCGGGTGGTCCCAAAAAATTCTTTAGTTCCAGATCAATTTAAAAACGTAAAAAACGCGGCAAAGCCTTGTCTCCAAATATAGGTTTACTAGCCTGACCGCTCGCTTCGCTCGCTATCCGAGATTCGCTGTACGCAGTATCGTGGAACCAACAAACGACGGAAAAATCCCATAGCCTACCTGGTATTTGTGCCCAATTTTATCAAAATCCGTCAAGCCATTCAGGAGTTGACCATGGTCGACCATATTTCCGCTATGGTCAGGGAATTAAAAATGCGCCTACGTTCAACTTGGGAGGCTACCGGATATTTGTGCCAAATTTGGTCGATATCCGTTGAGCAATTCGGGATTCGACCATGGAGGGGCCCATGGATGCGCTATGGCCGACCGCGGGGGTAGTCCGAAGGGTCGATCGTAGATAGAATTTCACGTAGATTACGAATACGCGATACAAAATAGGGGTTACCATTTCAATTAACGAAGTTGACCATGGTCGACCATAGTTCCGCTATGGTCAGGGAATTAAAAATGCGACGTTGCACAACTTGGGAGCCTACTGGATATTCGTGCCAAATTTGGTCGATATCCGTCGAGCCATTCAGGAGTTGACCATGGTCGACCATATTTCCGCTATGGTCAGGGAATTAAAAATGCGCCTACGTTCAACTTGGGAGGCTACCGGATATTGGTGCCAAATTTGGTCGATATCCGTTGAGCAATTCGGGATTCGACCATGGTCGACCATAGTTCCACTATGGTCAGGGAATTAAAAATGCGACGTTGCACAACTTGGGAGCCTACTGGATATTCGTGCCAAATTTGGTCGATATCCGTTGAGCAATTCGAGATTCGACCATGGAGGGGCCCATGGATGCGCTATGGTCGACCGCAGGGGTAGTCCGAAGGGTCGATCGTAGATAGAATTTCACGTAGATTACGAATACGCGATACAAAATAGGGGTTACCATTTCAATTAACGAAGTTGACCATGGTCGACCATAGTTCCGCTATGGTCAGGGAATTAAAAATGCGACGTTGCACAACTTGGGAGCCTACTGGATATTCGTGCCAAATTTGGTCGATATCCGTTGAGCAATTCGGGATTCGACCATGGAGGGGCCCATGGATGCGCTATGGTCGACCGCGGGGGTGGTCCGAAGGGTCGATCGTAGATAGAATTTCACGTAGATTACGAATGAGCGATAAAAAATAGGGGTTACCATTTCAATTAACGAAGTTGACCATGGTCGACCATAGTTCCGCTATGGTCAGGGAATTGAAAATGCGACGTTGCACAACTTGGGAGCCTACCGGATATTCGTGCCAAATTTGGTCGATATCCGTTGAGCAATTCGGGATTCGACCATGGAGGGGCCCATGGATGCGCTATGGTCGACCGCGGGGGTAGTCCGAAGGGTCGATCGTAGATAGAATTTCACGTAGATTACGAATGCGCGATAAAAAATAGGGGTTACCATTTCAATTAACGAAGTTGACCATGGTCGACCATAGTTCCGCTATGGTCAGGGAATTAAAAATGCGACGTTGCACAACTTGGGAGCCTACTGGATATTCGTGCCAAATTTGGTCGATATCCGTCGAGCCGTTAGGCCGTGGGAAGACAGACAGACAGACAGACAGACACACACACACACACACACAGAGATTCGTTTTTATAATATATAGAGATAAATATAGAGATTATTCTATTGGACATACGTACAGAAATGTTGGCTGTTCGTTTACTGTTTCTTTCATGTGCAGTTATTGAAATGGCTATTTTTGATGGTTTCCCCAATTTTGACCCCCAAAAACATGAGTTAGACTCGGCTTTTCTTTTACAAATTATCTTTGATTACTGATAGTGCCATTATTTAATTGTCTTGATTCACCTACTGATACTACTTGTAGTGTTACTATGCAAATTTATGGTGATTTCAGACAATTTCCCAGGTAATCCCACGAAAACCCCTATTTTTACACCCATTTTAGCGAATTTTCAAAGAAAATGAAGCTATTGCAATGGCTTCGAAATTTAAATAATATAAATTTTTGGAAATTTTCTTCATAGAAATCCGTTTCAGACCATTCTAAAACGATTCCTGAAATTTAACACTTTTTTATATGTATATATATATATATTTATTTATATATGTGTCACTCCAGACGATAACTCTCGATAGAATTGAGATAAACAGCTCAAATTTGCACAAAAAATCTATCTTGGCAATCGAAAGGCTAAGTTCGAAGATGGGCGAAATTGGCCTACTCTAAGGAGGGTTTTGGCGCATTTAAAGTGCGCAAAAATTACCCAAAAATCCCCAAAATGTTATTTTCCAACAAGTGACCCCTCATTTTAAAGGTTTTTGCACGCTGAACACGATGGTGGAATCGGATTTTAGATATCTTGATCCGTTCTCAAATTAGAGCATTTAAAGTGCGCAAAAATTACCTAAAAATCCCCAAAATGTTATTTTCTAACAAGTGACCCCTCATTTTAAAGGTTTTTGCACGCTGAACACGATGGTGGAATCGGATTTTAGATATCTTGATCCGTTCTCAAATTAGAGCATTTAAAGTGCGCAAAAATTACCCAAAAATCCCCAAAATGTTATTTTCCAACAAGTGACCCCTCATTTTAAAGGTTTTTGCACGCTGAACACGATGGTGGAATCGGATTTTAGATATCTTGATCCGTTCTCAAATTAGAGCATTTAAAGTGCGCAAAAATTACCCAAAAATCCCCAAAATGTTATTTTCTAACAAGTGACCCCTCATTTTAAAGGTTTTTGCACGCTGAACACGATAGTGAAATCGGATTTTAGATATCTAAATCCGTTCTTAAATTAGAGCATTTAAAGTGCGCAAAAATTACCCAAAACTAGGATAATCTTTAAACTCTTACCCCCACCCCCTTAGAGTGGTCAGATTGAAAAATGTGAGAAGTATTAATTGAAGACGAGAGTTCGAAGCAAAAAAGGGGGAGGCAAACGATTAGTACAACTCCTTGAATTTACCCACAGCGATCAAATAAATAAGCACTTAGTACAATTACGTAATAAACAAACGGTAGAATCAGGATGGACAAAACGTACAAATTAAAATAAATACGAAGAGAATATACATAGAAAACCAAATTTTAGACCGAAGTTTTCCTTTATTCAAAACCATAGCCATTAATTCGAATATTTCTTTGAAAATTCGCTCATTAAGTCATGCTGCATGACTGATTTTTTTCTCCCACAACATCCCTGGGTGTACGCCGATCGGGCTGCCGAGCTTCGGAGCACAACTTGGACCCAAAAGTGTACCCAAATGGGGACCCAAACTGTGTGCGGAAGAACGGCGATTTTAGATTATAATTTAACCTAAATTTAAGGCTGAAACTTCGTTAGAACCTCAATTTTCCACTCTTTGGTCAAAATCTACTCCATATTCGGTCTTCTCGTCCCAAAAAACATGGAAAACGATACCTCAAAAGCTCATGTTACTACAACACAAAAATAAAGCCATAAAACATAAATAAAGCATGATACGGCTGACGGCGAACGGAAATTGCATTTTCTGAATCTAAGCACCTTGAAACGGAAAAGAAACAATTTTGAGGGGGTGTTATAAAAAAATTTTGCCGAGCAAATACATAGGTGTATTTATTATTCACAGAATAATAAACCAAAACCATGCCCTTCTATTGCAAGTTTTCGAGCTACGACGTTCGGGAAATTTGAACCCCTATTTTTCACCCCTTAGACATGACAGACAGTAACGCCGAGCTTCGTGTACTAAATAGACCCCGAATGGGACCTACAAACCAATTTTCATTAATTTTGGTTCATGGTAACTAAGGAAAGTGCAAAGTACGGCGGACGGACAGAAATTTTTTTATTCCATTTTCGGAGTCTATGTATCTTGAAACGGAAACCATCAAATTTTGTGGGGGTTAATAAAAAAATTATTTTTCATGCTCGATTCAAAGTTTCATTATTGAAAATAATAAACCAAAACCGGTTCCGTAAGTCATCGCAGAATCATTGTCCCTTCCCGGTAAGTTTCATCTTGAAAATAATTGGGAGTTGGTAAATCGCTCCTTCCAGCCATTGAAGAGGTTTTTAAAACATTAAACATGCATGATCTCTCAGTATGAAAGCCAACCCACATAACGAAAGATTCAACAAAACGGATGATTCAATGGGATAAGAACAATAGACACGTTCTACGGGACGAGTGGGGCCGAAAGGGAATTCCATTCATAATACCTTCACTATGAAAGTACACATAATATAAAATTCTGGGGAGGGGAAGAGAAGTTGAAATGAGTCAACCCTCACAATAAGTTGAAAAAGAATTTCATCAGCGAGAAACCGTAACTTCTTTATTTAGACAGAAGATGAGTTTCATACATCGTGTGGTCAGTAGGTATATCTACCGACTGTTGGACGGCCAGAGTCTTTTAGTTTGCAAAATACCTAACCAGTCTCTTCCGTAGATGACAAAAAAGAATCTAAAATATTCATACAGGTACCGACTTCAAACACGAACTGCCCACCTGATGATGGTTGTGTGGAAACGCTGCAAATTGTTACACAACGGTTTAATTTTCCTGTACAGATCACTGTTTTCTGTGGTCATTACCTACCCTCGTGCTCACCATAGGAAATCCCCCCACTCGGTCATTTTTGAAAATCGCTGAACCTAAGTAGGACCCTCGACATATTCCCAAATTTTCATTTCATTTGGATGATTCGTTAGGCCACGAACAATTTGTGCCTATTAACAAATAGGGAAAGGGGCGACTTGCGTTTCGTACCCACTGAATGACGTTGTGATTCGTACCCACTTCGTGCATTAGAAATTTGTGTTTCATACCCCGACTGAACCCAGCCTTGCGTTTCGTACCCACTGAATATAGTAGTATCCCCCGAGTAGTAGTATACCCCGAGTGAATCCACCGATTTGCACAATACCTGCATGATACATACATTTCAGACACATCACTCTATCCTCCTGGGATGTGGGCTTTGGAAACTGGTAAATATACACCATGGGTAAAAATAAAGTGGCGTTTTCTGGGAATCGCATTTTTCAGCCTGTTTTTCGCAATAAGACCTATCAAGGTCAAACAAAACATTGAATTGACATTTTTTTTTAAACAAAATTCAAACAAAAACAAAACTTTTTATACGGTATGTTTTTCTGTATGGTTTGACTGAATTGGAGAGAAAAATGATTGAAAAAAGTCATTTTTCATTTTTTTCAAAAAGTAAACAAGGTTGGATATGACTTACGACCTTGAAAAAAAATCTGAAAAAATTCAGGCAATCGCAGGTGCACACACCAAAAGCCCAGACAAGAAGCAGATCACGTGGGCTACAATCCGCTATTGCCGATCACCGAAACTGGATGGATTCCTACAAGTTTATGAAAAAAGTCTGCCACAAATACCGTCCCCACAAGGAAATGACAGAGTAAAACCTACCTAATTTGTCTGAACTTATCAAACATATCGATGGCAACCTGTCTGTACGTGAGTCTCTTATTGCATATGTATTCGTCCGCAACCAATAAAAATATTGTTGTGATTTAACCTATAGCATGCCTTAAACGCCTAAAAGCCAAACGTGGGTACGAACCACAACATCTACTTCTCGGGCGCTTCCGGAACGTGGGTACGAAACGCAAAATTCCCGTTTTGGCCTTCGGGAGCGAAACGCAACATTGCTGTCCCAGAAAGGGACTGAAACGCAACATTTTTTGGGCCCTGGGTACGAAACGCAAAACCCCCAGGGAAAGTATTGTACCTACCTATCAACGAAATCCAAAATAACCATATTTCGACAAATGAAATAGGTACGCGCACCAACCTAATATCATGGAACAATGGAGAATGGAACAGCTAAATCGATTTCATAAAGACATACGTGATTATAATCAGCTATTCCCTAGCAATGATATTTGGGCTGGAGTTACGTATACCATCTGATTCACAATGATTTTTATATAAAATTGATGGCGTCAATGACCTTTTATGGCTGAATGCGCTTAAATAAAAAAGAAAAAATATTCACAATCTCGTTGAAGAAGCTTTTCGGTTCAAATTTCAGGGGCATACTGTGAGCGAACGGCTGGGCGGACAATGCTCCGGGTGGTCATAAACAATCCTGAAGTTCGGAATCAATATAAAAACGTCATAAAAACCATAGGTACCTACCTACCGTTTTATTGAGTTTTCGAGCTACGACGTTCTGGAAATTCCAACCCCTATTTTTCACCCCTTAGAGATGACTGACAGTAACGCCGACTTCGCGGACCAACTACACCCCGAATGAGACCTACAAACCAAATTTCATTAATTTTGGTTCATGTTATGTACTAAGGAAAGTGTGAAGTACGGCGGACGGACAGAAATTTTTTTTTTTCAATTTCGGATTCTACGTAACCTTGAAACGAAAACCCACATTTTAGGGGTGGGGGTGGATTTTTTTTCCCATGCTCGATTCCAAAGGTTCGCTATTGAAATTAATAAACCAAAATATCTACCTACTGTTACTGTTTGTTACTGACGATGGTTTGATCGCTGAAACCGGTAAGTACAGTTCTCTCGATAAGTCGAACTCCCAGGGACCGTGAAAATTAGTAGGTATAACAGTATTTTTTCCTTTTTTTTTGTTTGTTTATTAGGTAGTGGAAATAGACAACCTTTCAGTAAGCCATTTTTATTTTGGAATCGGTTTCCACTATTTCATCGCGAGTGATTTAGTTCGTAATGTTGGAGTTAACAGAAAATGATGCCCAAGGCGCTAGTGACATACCTACCTGAAATGGGGGCCTGGCTCAGTAACAATATTCAACTAACCTAAAACGCAGTTCTGGGAGGAATTTTGGGCGCGAAATTGGTTCGAAATGTATCGGCATTATGTAGATATCAATACATGAGGTTGATGTTCAAGTGATGAGTAGGTTGATATAGGAACTTGGCCCCCAAAATTACATACGAGTATTTCCGAGTCGGGACAGTGAAGTGGTTGAAAAGCGACAGATTTGAAGAAATCAAAAGAACAAAAAGCTGTAAAAATGCTTCCTCAACCGTTTACTATTTTCTGTTTTGATAAACCTCCTGAGTTCCCCTTTTGCCCTTGTGGAAAGCGAAGCGAAGTTGGTCGTACAGATCGATCCTACAAGTAGGAATCTGTTAGTCAATTCGGCGTCTTGACTTTGCAATTGTAAAACTTGAAAATAAAAATACTTATAATAAACCCATATAATTAATAGTAAGTATCTACCTTTAGCAGGGGAAGAGATCCGGGGATGAAGGCTGTAGCAGAAGAAATCCCAAGACTAAACACTATCACTATCATCCACCGAAGGAGGGACGGATGCACACGGTAGGTTTCGATTACTCATATCACTTCACGCTGCTTAAACCGGCGGATCTTACTGAGGCAATGTGAAGAGAAAACAATAGAACAGGTAATGTATCTAGACCAAGAATCATTTATGATGAATTTTGAAGAAGACGCGCCACAGAGCTACCATCCGTCCGAGGAAGACCGAGGAGGACTGATCTTTGAAAAGCGAAGTTAGGTGGGGAAAGCAGTGGGGAAACCTTGGCAGGTAGGTTGGAAATATTTCAGTTACATTTTACCTGACCGCTCATTGTCCTATTCGGTTCTTACCGGTTCTTGCTTGTTCCAAACAAAACAGGAAATGTACGACTTAACAATACGTGGAACTGTGTAATTGGATGCGCCACCAGAGCCTCCTCGATTCCTTTGATTTACTGGTCCGTTTGTACTTGGAAGTTTGAAAACGAGTGTCCTCAACTCGCCTCCGCCCTCCTACAGTTTGCTCTTCCAAAAAACCGATACCTAGGAAATTCCAGAAGCAAGTTCATAAATCATCGCCAAGGGTCTGATCAGCTCTCTGGTGACCTACGGCATCTCTCTGTCCCCCAGTGTGATGGGGTGTGAATATTATTACTAGCGGGTCCCCTGACCAGGTGCCTCACGCAATTTTAAAAATACACTCGAACTCTGCCTATTCACCACGCTAAATAGTAGATATTTTTCGTAACGTTTTATGGCTAAATATTTACCAATCGCTGTAAGGGTGTCGATAGAGCGTTGAAAGTTATTCCATTCGATTCAGTGATAAAAAACTTGAAAAACTATACCATACACACATTTTTCTGACAGCCGTTCCCTGGCACCATGGTGCGAAAATTATACAGCAAACTGGAGGTCTAAGGAGTTATACCGTCAAATTTTCAAGTCAAAATACCCAAAATGGCGGCTTGTAGCGCGGTACAGACATATACATACATACATTTCAGCCTCGTGAGGTGAGCAGGAGAAAAATCAGCCTCAGAGCTCGCTCAGGTGATCAGGGTGGGGACCCATTTGCCATCCTTACCCAACAGTCCCGCAGAAGCACCATTCCAAATTTGAGCCTCGAAGGTTGAATTATGAAATAAATCGCTCTCAAAGCTCACTCAGCTGATCAGGGCGTACGCAGAAACCTTCATGGGCGTGCGCACAACTCACCAAAGTTTCATCGGAATCATATGAATGGTAATATGAACGCATAAAGGACAAAGAAAGAAGGAAAGAAACATTCATTTTCATATAATAGATAATATCCATCTATATTAGCTATATATCTAACTATATTATACTAATCTATACTATATTAGCTATCATACTATATTAGCCATCTATCTGCATTATACTTATAGTAGATAATGTTGGTGTGCAGGTATGAATTTTGATCTAATTTATACAGAACGTTGGTTTTATCAAGAGTTTGCACTTTATAAGATGTAGGCACCAGTTTGGGCCATTTTCATAATATGAAACCGATATTATATAGTTCAGTGGCGTAGCCAGGATTGTTGAATGGGTGGGTGGGGGGGGGGGGGGAGTTCCTGTCATGCAGCATGGCTATAAGACCGAATTTTCAAAGAAATATTCCTACTATTGTATAAAAAGATGATATAGCGAGAAAGCTTTTCTTAAAATTATATAATTTTTCGTGATTTTAGACATTTTCACCGATGTTTGACCCTAATAAAGTCAAATTAATCATCCCACACAACGTCAGGTGAATTAATATTGATTTTAGCCATTGATACAAATTTTTTACCCCCAAAAATCAAAATCTGACCCCTATTCTGTGTGAAAAACAAGCCACTGATATGGATTAAAATTATGTCACGTGCTGCTCATATTTTTTTTGTGATTTCGTTCACCTCACCTCTAACATGATTCAACTTATTGGCTAATTCTGCAGTCTTGCAGGTCTGAGAGTCATTCGATCGATTCGATATCCAATGCAAATAAAATATGATACCCCACACAAACAACCCAAGAAGGTCGAAAACCTCATTTTTCATCCAAAGTATTGTGAATACAATTGTTGTGTATCCAAAGGGTTGTGAATCGAAACGAGAAACAGGGCACAACTAAAGCCCAAATAGAGCCTCTGTCCAAAATTTCGATTTTTTCGATTTTTTTTTTTTTTGGGGGGGGAAAACTGGTGCCGACGAAAATTGTGGATTTGGAATCTGCCTATCTAAAAGGCTAAGTAAAAAGTACAGCATTTGGGATCGAGAAAAATATCGTTTATCCGGACCGAAATTATAGGTTTGTATTATTTCCAGAATAATAATACAAAATAATGAAGAAAACAAACAAATCTAAAAGATAGGCCAGCCGAGAAAGGTAGAAAAAACCGGGCTTGTGTTTTCTATACTTACTGGTCTTGAACGCATCAATTTGCAACAAGATAATAAATTAATTACCTAGTTTACAAAATCATGTACTCCCATTGTTCCTTCAAGTATTTCAGTACCAGTAATTTGATTCAAATGATTTATGATTATTGCCCTTGACTTCATAATAATGATTTATATATTATTATGACAGTAAGACAGTTAAGTTAATTTTGGTCAAAAACGCAATTTCTAATAATAATAATAATAGTAGTGATTGGTAATAATATTTAGTGATTCTAATAATAGTTATATAAACTTTTCTTTGTAAATTTCCTAGAATTTCCATACAATGCTAATTCTCCCAATTCTAGAAAAGTTAGAGAGAAGTTTGAACCTTTATTAGAAATTTGCGTTCAGAAGCACATACCTCGTGTGTTTAGTGCAAAAACCCTTCTTTAGTTCGTTTCAGTCCACTGCTTATTCATTAAAACCCCAAGCAGGTTTTAGTTTAAAAAGTAGGTAGGTACTTGTACCTGCCCTCAACCAAGAGGTGAATGCGGGGTCTTGTTCTCACTACTAACTGTATTTTTTTTTTTTTTTTTTTTTGCTTGTTTTGACGGTTTCTTGGACTTATTTTTAGGTAGGTCCTGTTGAGATCATAGGAATTATACTATAACTCATAATTTAAAAGGGGGGAAAAAACAAAAATAACGTTCTAGAAATCGAAAAAGCGAAAAACCAATGTACTCAAGCCAAACCATGCATGATTCATTCACCTCCAGTGTTGCTTGACTATTCGAGGGGGTTATTTCCTGACTGAACTACTGTTGAAGACTCCGCCAACTGAACCACTGCTCGACTTAGTTCAATTCACTGAACGGTCGTTCACTAGGACCACACACAAAAATAATCAAGGACCCAGTGTCTAGAGATGGATGTAGGAAGGGGGAACTATATTTCTGTGCATTATGAATTAAGAACAAAAGAACTACCTAGTTACTCACTCACTCACAAGGCAACTGGGTGAGTCATTTAGTTGCTGTAGTTCGTAGGAACGGTGGATGAGGAGCTGATAATATCCATTGAACGATAGATAGTTCCTTTAGTTCCTTAGGAGTCATTCAGATAGGGTGAAATGAATGTGTTTCCCTGATACTATAAAATCCACATGCAGTTCAGTTATGCAGTTCAAAGGAATAAGGAACGAAGTTGGAGTCGTTCAGCCGTTCCTTCGTCCGTTCGTTCCTCGTCTGATAGTTCAACTATTGATATCGTTCTTCACTCTTAGTTCTATAAGTTATAGCTCATTGTCTGTGATTGGAAATGAAAAGGAACTGGAATGAACTACTGAACTAACTCAAAAGAACTATCGAGAATTTCACCGACGATCTCTAATTGTTCGATATAAGAAGCAACTAACTAAATAATTTATATTCTTCTCGACAGCTCTGATTACAATTAAAATCATTCACGAAAAGTTCCTGTTCTTCTTCTCTTTCACGGCGGAAAACTGCAGCCAAATGAACGAATAATTAATGGAAAATAATTATACATTTTAAAATCAATCGCGATCCGCGACAAGAACTGCTACTTTCAAGCCGTGAACTAACTGAACTTGAAAAAAAGGTCCCTAAAATGAACCAATCTTACCCACCACTATGACTAATATAATTTCTGTGGTATCATCGTTTAATAAGTTGTGTATTTATAATTAATCTATTTATTTACTTCCTTCTGTTAATTTATTCAGCGCTTACTTTTTGATCAAATGAATTGAACAAATGAGTTACGCAATAATTTTTCAAGTAGATAGGTACCGCAGGTAAGAAGGTACGCGATAAGTTTCCGAACACGGATATTCGACTCAACGTACTGGTACAGCATCATTCTTTCTTTGTGTTCGCCCAAGAACCCATGGAATTTTGATGATTTTGACAGTTTTGATGTAAGTTAGTTTGATAGGTTGTGATGAAAATGTGAAAAGTTACAGCCTACATGTTGCTTCATAGTTACTTTTATCGACTTCTATTGTCATCCGTGTCGAAAGACGTTTTTCTTCTTGCTCAGCTTGTCCTGGCGACGGGATAATAAGTGGACGCGGGCGCCCAAAAATGACATCCGATACCTGGGGCCAGTATGATGTGCGGCGCTGTCCCTAGTGCTCGATTCTTTCTGGGTGGGCCAAAATCACTTAGGGCCGCTACCCCCATCCACGTGAGCCGCGAAACCTTCGAATCGTTCGCATCGTCTTACACTTTTGTTTTATTGTGGCTCTTCGACGAACCATGTTGAGTCTTCGTCCGTGTCACTACCAGCCGAAGTACTTGAGTACTATCAAAGGTTGGATTACCCAAAACGCCTGTAGATCCCAACCCCAAATCTTTTCCACCGTAAACATTATAAGTACGTGGGTACCCAAAACCTATCGAACCCAGAAAGTACCAGAACAAGTTATGTTGTATTGTTTCTGTAACTCTTATAAAGTTGTAGATGGGAATAATGGTAAGTACCTTGTGACAGAGTGTGACAGTGGGCCCATCATAGACCAGCGAGATTGTCACCGGTTAAGAAGGGATATCGATTAGGCTTCCCAAACGATCCCGTCTCCACCGGATCAAAAAATGACTCGAGAACAGCCACACCGTCACACTCCTCCCCAACATGACATACTTCTGGGTGGCAGAAGTATGAGAGGGAAAAGGGGAGTTGAAAAGTAGTATGAAGTTCTGGTTCAGGAAAGGAAATCTGAACAGCTTCAAGGTGACTAACCTCCATCGTAACGGTACTACCTCAATAATATTTACTGGTGGAGAACAAAGCTCCTGCATACGAGTATTGTCGGAGAAAAAAATGCTGTCAGAGGTTGTTGTCAAGTGAATTGTGCTCGTCTGAGCAACCTCAAGGTGAACCTCCATCGTTAGGATGGAACAACTACTGGGACTTGCAAATTGGGACATGGTATTACTCGCCTTCAAATGAGCTCAATATAATTTTAAATTATACTGGCGCTCTAAAGGGTGAAAGGGGATGTGGAAGCCAGTAGCTGAATGTATTATCAAAGGGACAGGACGGTAGAGGAATCCTTCTGGAAACCTTTGGGCTTATCCTTCTGGAAAGCCCACAAAAAGTGGATGGAGTCTGGTGAATTGATCAGTGCATATTACCAAACCACGCTCTGCTACCATGTGACAGTGACAGAGTGAGAGTGACGGTGGACCCTCGAGAGTGCCCATCCTAGACCAGCGAGATTATCACCGGTTAAGAAGGGATATCGATTAGGCTTCCCCAAACGACCCCGTCTCCACCGGACAAAAAAACGACTCGAGAACAGCCACACCGTCACAACCTATTAGCACCGTTGCCAATCGCTACGAATCTGACAGGACCACGGGGCAGTCCTGATTTTAACAGCACATTCCATTCTTGTAACTCGTAAGGAAGGTGTGTATGGACACATCAAGTCCTCATTTCTCAAAATGTCAAACGGATAATTCCATTTCAAAATCATAGAAATCGTTCCGTCTGCGCATGCGCAAACGTGGAATATTTTAAACGCCCATAACTACCTTAAATATGGTTGAAATGAGTTCAGATTTGGAGGGTCGACCAGGAATAATACTTTGATAGTTCCAAATGAATTTCATTCGTCCGCGCATGCGCGAACATGAAACTTTGATCGTTTCCTTGTAACGTTCTAACTACGCGAAAAATAGTCGTAGAGATCTGAAATTTTGAGGGGTACATGCGGGTTGGACCATAGATGGTCCCGTATCAAAACGAACGTACCCAACTATTCTACACGTTCATGTGATTCACGTGAGGAAACTATACTGCCTGCTCGAACTGGCAGACGTTTTTGGGACGTGCGCCTGCCTACCTACTAGACCCAATCAGCAAGAGTTGGGGTGAGTCACAATGGGGCATCTCGACAGTACTTGGCTAAAAGCAAGATCCCACACTCGCTCGCTCTATGGAAACAAATCGGAAATTAATAATTGAGGTGGACCGTTTATGTTATTGAAAGACGAGCGGCGGCCCGATGGGAGGGTCCGTTAAGGACGGGTAGCAGTTCAATGGACCTAAAATCCCAACACCGATTGTTCCAGCTCATTGGGGAGGTTGTTCAGAAGCAGGAAGGGGGGGCTTAAATGAAAGAAGAAACTGCGCTATGAACGGGTAGAAACATTGTTGATATTGATTACAGTGTTTACACGGGCGAGGGGGGTTTGCTTTCCCGTGGCTTTTGTTCCGAGCGAACGACGAGCTTCCTATGGGAATTCGGCGATGGGCCCTCGGCCTCGGGGGAGTCTCGCGATAATCATTGCGCATGGAGGATACGCCCTTTGTAAGAGATTGTGAAACCTGAATGGGGGAGGATGATCCTGGGGAAAGTTAATCTCGGGCAAGCCGAACAAATCGTGAGCTGACAATACCCAGTGGTTCTCTCCCGTCTCAAACGGTCAACAGCATCAGAGCTTGAGCTCTTCAGTTCGATCAGAGACAGACCTTGCTTCTGTTACACGTCTGAGCACCACCAGTGATCGCAAAACAATTATTTTCACATATTAAACCCACAGAACATTCGCTTCCAGATAAACCTTTTTCACTTTCAATGAAACTTGAGGCATCTCGACTTCATGTTCGGTCTCCTCGCCCCAAAAAAACATGGGAAACGATACCTCACAAGCTCATGTGTCCACTAAAACCTCGAAAACCCTTACATTTGTTGATTTTGGCCTCCACCAATCCCCAGAAAGGTGCACACTAGGTAACAGACGTTTCCTTCCTACATCTGCCATCTGCAGCCTGTGGACAACCACAGTGTGCATTAGGTACATTGAATCCTACGATTTTGTGAAAGATTTTGATGGGGTTCGCTCATTTGAATGATATTTCTTGTCTTTTGTCATTTTTTTAAGATAAAAATTACCTGCATATTTATAGATTGATTAGCTACCTAGTATGCATAATTCACCTCATGCATTTTCATACATAATTACTCATAACTTATACATAATTACTCATAAACTTATACATAATTAGCTACCTATAAACTTATACATAATTAGTTCATTTGTTAACTAGAAATGTGTCAAACTCACCTATGAAATATTTGATGGTCTGATTAGCTACATATACATAATTAGGTACTCATCACTTATGCATAAAAACTTATACATAATTAGCTACTTATAAACTTATTCATAATTAGCTACTTATAAACTTATACATAATTAGTTCATTCGTTAACATAGAAATGTGTCAAACTCACCTGTGAAATATGTGAAGGTCTAATTGAATGTGAAGCATCCCGTAGTACTGTATAGACGTAGAGTAATGCATTACAGTGGACGTCCCTCATGGTGGTGTGTAGATAATTATAGATAATAAATTATAGATATGCCTAATCCCGCGCTTTCTCCTCCCACCCCTATATAAATAAATTTCGAAATTCCGACGGTGCAGTACACCATAGACTGAATTCTGTGTCGTACAAAAAAATAAACACGTAAATCGGTGGAGAATTAACCCGTGGGCAGAGCACACAAGATTTTGTTGAAACCTACGTTTTTCGGCAATGACTCCCCCCCCTTCCTCCTCTATAAATAAATTTCGGAATTCCGGTGACGTAGGACACAACTAGAGAGATTTCTGCGTCAAAAACAAAATTACCACGTGAATCAGCTGAGAATTAAGGCCTGGGCAGCGCACACAATGTTAGCCGAAACCCCCATGTTTTTTTCCTCCTTCTAGAAGAAAATTTCGAAATTCCGGCGAACAGAGGCAGTTTTCTGCATCGAAAAAAAAATATCCACGCAAATCGGTTGAGAACTGCGGCATGGGCAGCGCACACAAGATTTTGTCATACCCACACACACACACGCGCGCGCGCACACACACACCTATGGGTTTTTTTTCACGGACTTGGATTCTGGATTGTTTGAAACGGATTTGAATTTGATCCTTTTCATTCTCGGGTGAGTGTTGTCTTCGTCTGGACAGATCAAACACATAAGGACGTCTCTTACTACTGAGGGACGTCCTAAAAAGGCTTAACTGTACGTGAAAATACTATACAATATTAAATTGAACCTGGTTACGGTGAACCAGATAAGTTCAGCAAGCTCTGTATAAGAATAACCTTTATAAAATTATACTCAACACATTTTTTGGCACTTGCATTTCTATGCAGAAGTTCTAGGTATATGAAACTTGGAATAATAATAAGCCACTGAAGTTATTGAAACGTTGTCTAATTTCAAGAAAAACAAGTTGACCTACCTACCTACAGTGTTAACCAGTTTTTGCAGATGCTTTCCATAGTACGCTATACTAATGAAATGTTTTTTGCAGTAGTAACTTCCTCTATTAGATTCGATCATCAACATTATTTTCTTCTCCTAAGGACTCTGTGATCCAGCTTGTGTCAACGAGATCTCTTCCATATCTATTATACTGTTATATATTATTACCTGTATCGATATTATTATTACTTGCTGCTATGTTTGCACCAAGAAACCGCTGTAAGATCACAAAACTAGTATAGGATGGTGACTCAGTACAGAATAAAAAACTACCGTACTCAATATCAAAACAAATTTTGGAGCACAAAAATATCGAATTAAAAATTTTCAACCCAACATTTGCTCAAAATCCAAACGATCACTTTTAACAAAATTTAAGAAAAGTGGTAGGATTGTGCAATAAAATAGGTACCTTTTATTTATCCATTATACCTACTATATATTATATTATTACCTGTATCTATATTATTATTACTCGCCGCTATGCTTACACCAAGAAACCGCTGTAAGATCACCAAACTAGTATGGCTCAATACAGATAATAATCTACCTTACTCAATATCAAAACAACTTTTGGAGTGAAAAAAAATATCAAATTAAAAATTTTCAACTCACATTTGCTCAAAATCCGGGCGAACTTCAGCAAAATTAACAAAAATAAGGAAAGTGGTAGGGTTTTACAATAAAATAGGTACCTATTGTTTTTAAATGGGTTTAAAAAAGTCTGGATAGCGTAGGTACAATAAATTGTAAAATTAGGATTTGTTATAGTTAAAAATGGAGGAAGATGTTTGATAAATTAGATTACAGAGTAGGTACTTCGGAAATTCGCCCATATCGTCATGCTTCACGGTTCACTCGTACATGATTCGTCCATAAGACTGGTTTCTGGAAAGCTGTCAAGTAAAAGAATAACGAGCCTGTCACAGGCACTACGCAGGCTACCTACCTAATGACAATCTTCTTTTGGGAAATTATAGTTTTTCGGCGTTCTTAAACTGTTTTAAAATACTTATATGTACAACCCCCTAATGCGTTTTGGTTAAAATAAAGGCCTATTCGGAGTAATGTGGGGGCGACCTGAGAGCCTATGAGAGGGATGGTCGAGTTCGTTTAATAGAGCCGTTTAGCGTAACATTAACCCTCGTCCTGGGAGGGTGGCCCGGGCTACCCCCTATCAACCCTTTATGTTAATAAACCAACCCTTTTTATCGACGACAAGGGACAACAACGCGGGAGGGAAGTGCGGTGTCAAGGAAACCTGACAATATTTTTCACGGGCGGGAGAACCCCGTCGGATTTATATTCGAAGTTTTGGATCAGATTTTTTATTTGTTCAGAATTTTCTTCTTTTTTTTTCTTCTTTTTTTCAACCCCCTTCGGCTCGGTTCTCGTCCAATCTCTTCTTTCACGACTACATCAAAGACTGTGGCAACCGTTGTGTGCACTTAGCTTTCTCCCCTTTCTTCGGTGTTGACAGAACACAAAAAGGCGTGTTGGTGGTGGTTTGAGGGCGTAACGGTGGAAGCCAGGTAGATGACAGGATTTCTGTCGACAGAGGAGGCCACCCTTACGGATTTCACGGGATTACACGAACTAAACACGGGATTCTTTCCAACGGGTTGGTGTGTTCACAAACCAGATGAAAGGGCTCTGATTGGGGTAGGAGTAGGACAGGCACAAGTCCCACTCAGGTCCAAACACTGGCGAGCACGTGAAGTTCGTGGAGGTAGGTAATGTGTTTAGTCAAACAGGAAGAAGTTGGTATTATTCTAAAATAAATGGTTTCTATTGCACGTTCCCAGTCCCTTCCACTTTGACGTTCCGTCTTATACCTACACCAAACTAAATCATTTCCTGTTAGAGCATTTTCTACATAGGTACGTAAACTTTAGAAACACTACATACGTAAACATTAGATAAAGTACATGTATTCTCTACATACGTATACTTCAGATAAACTACGAGTATTTTCTACATACGTATACTTTAGATAAAGTACACATATTCTCTACATACCTATACATTAGATAAAGTGCACGTATCCTCTACATATGTATACTTCCGAAAAGTACACGTATTCTCAACATACGTATACTTTAGATAAAGTACACGTATTCTCTACATGCGTATACTTTAGATATAGTACACATCATATTCTCTAAATATGGACACTTTTGATAAAATACACGTATTCCTTACATACGTATACTTTAGATAAAGTACGAGTATTTTCTACATACGTATACGTTAGGTAAAGTACACATATTCTCTACATAAGTATACATTAGATAAAGTCCTCGTATTCCCTACATAGGTACATATACTTTTGATAAAGTACAATCCTCTACATACGTTGTAATGGATGAGGGGTCTAACTACGCCGCCCATACAGCGTAGTTTCCCCCTCTCCATCCTCTAGAAAGGTAGGGAGGCAGTGTGACAGCTGCCCCCAGAGACACTGGTTAGATTATAACGCAATGCCTCCAGGAGTTGACGATTCGTTTCCGCGAATCGACCGCCCCTTCAGCCGCATGTCAAAAAGATCGGGAAGAGCCCGCATCCAAGATGGACGGGATTCCCATATACCGTCACACTCCTCCCCTTAAAAACATACTTCTTTGAATAAGAAGTATGTGAAGTTAATAGACACGGACTGAAAGTAGTATGGAGTTCTGATTCAGGAATGTTCATCTGAAAAACTCCAAAGCTGATTGCTTCCATCGTAATGGTACTACTGAGACTTGTTACTGGTGGAGAACTTAGCTCCTATCAATATCACTTGGCCGACTTGGACAAAAAAGAAAAGAAGTCGTTGTCAGAGGTTCTGGTTCAGGAAGGTTCATCTGAACAACCTCTGGGTGACTAACCCCCATCATAAGATGGAACAACTGGGAAAACAAGGGGAAAAATTGGCATTGAACGCCAGGCATTGAGCGCCTTAAGAATAATAATCAAGTTTGATAATAATAATAGTAATAATAATAATGAGTTTGATTTGATGAAAAAAGAAAATCCAATGGCCGAAGTGTATATTGATTAACAAAGGGGTTATTAAAAAGAGAAGATATTAAAAAGAGGATTCCTTCTGGAAAACCTCAGAGCTATTCCTTCTGGAAAAGCTCTCAAAAAGTGGAGGGGGTACCGAGGATTAAATCCAGCACATACCCACCAACCATGCTCTGCTACCATGTAATGGATAAGGGGTCTAACTGCGCCGCCCATACAGCGTAGTTTCCCCCTCTCCATCCTCTAGAAAGGTAGGGAGGCAGTGTGACAGCTGCCCCCGGAGACAATGGTTTGATTATTAAGGAGTTGACGATTCGTTTCCGCGAATCGACCACCCCTTCAGCCGCGTGTCAAAAAGATCGGGAAGAGCCCGCATCCAAGATGGACGGGATTCCCATATACCGTCACAACGTATGCTTTAGATAAAGTGCACGTATTCTGACATACGTATACTTTAGATAAAGTACACGTATTCTCTACATACGTATACTTTAGATAAAGTGCATGTATTCTCTACATATGTATACTTTAAATAAAGTACACATATTCTCTACATACGTATGCATTAGATAAAGTACACATATTCTCTACATGTGGACTCTTGATAAAGTACACTATTCTCTACATAAGTATACTTTAGATAAAGTGCACGTATTCTCTACATACGTATACTTGAGGAAAGTACACGTATTCTCAACATACGCATACTTTAGATAAAGTACATGTATTCTCTACATGCGTATACTTTAGATAACGTACACGTATTCCCAACATATGTATAATTTAGATAAAGTAATCGTATTCCCTACATACATATACTTTTGATAAAGTACACATATTCTCTGCATACGTATACTTTAGATAAAGATAAGATTTTAGATAGATGAAGTACACGTACTCTTTACATACATATAATTTTGATAAAGTGCACATATTCTCTACGTATGCATACTTTAGATAAAATATACACGTATTCCCTACATACATATACTTTCGATAACACACACATATTCTCTACATACGTATACTTTAGATAAGGTGCACGTATTCTCTACATACGTATACATTAGATAAAGTACACGTATACTCTACAAATGTATACTTTAGACAAAGTACACGTATTTCCTACATACGTATACCTTAGATAAAGTACACGTATTCTCTACATACGTATACTTTAGATAAAGTGCATGTAATCTCTATATACGTATACTTTTGATAAAGTATACGTATTCTCTGCATACGTATAGTTTAGATAAAGTGCACATATTCTCTACATACGTATAGTTTAGATAAAGTGCACATATTCTCTGCATACGTATAGTTTAGATAAAGTGCACATATTCTCTACATACGTATAGTTTAGATAAAGTGCACATATTTTCTGCATACGTATATTTTTGTTAAAGTATACGTATTGTCTACATACGTATAGTTTAGATAAAGTGTACTTATTCCCTACATATGTATTCTTTAGACATGTGTTACTAATAAGACTACTTGAAAAACGCTGCAAATTATTACACAACGGTTTATTATTTACGTATTTTTACCTTGTGCGTAGATCATTGTTTTCTGCAGTCACTACCTAGCCTCGTGCTTCCAACAAGAGCTCTAAATCTAGTGGACCTGCTGGAGCCAAAAGGGAACTACAGTTTCATACAAATATGCGGTGGAATGAATAATTCTGTCATTAATAACTATTTGTTGGTTATTCATGAGCATAACGTTCGTTCAAGTAACAAAAGTACCTGTCAACAAAATCCAAAAGACCTATCATTCTTCAAATGAAATAATATCTCGGAACAACCAACTCGATTTTACACGGCCATCCGTGATTATAATCAGGTGTTCCCTAGCAATGATGTATATAATTTCATTCACGATCATGTTAACGAAGCTTTTCGGTGCAATTTCAGGGCCTTACTGTGAACAAAGGGCTGGACGTGATGATCCGGGCCGTCTCAAAAAATTCTCAAGCTCGAGATCAATTTAAAACAAAATTTCATTAACTTTGGTTCGTGGTAACTAAGGAAAGTGCGAAGTGCGGCGTACGGCGCGCCATACCTCGCACTTTACTTAGTTACCATGAACCAAAATTAATTAAATTTGGTTAGTAGGTTCGCGTTTGGAGTCCAGTTGGTCAGCGAAGCTCGGCGTTACCGTCGGTATATCTAAGGGGTGAAAAATAGGGGTTGCAATTTCCAGGGCGCCGCCGCCGTTATCTCGAATTTTTTTAACGTTTTTAAATAGTTCTCGAACTTGTGAGTCTTTTGAGACGACCCGGAGATTGTACGTCCAGCCATTCGTTCACAGTAAGGCCCTGAAATTTGCGCCGACAGGCTTCGTCAACAGGAGGGTGAATCAAACTGTATATCTTGGAACCCCAGCAATGGGATCATCGCCAATAGTTGCGATGGGAGCGTTTTCGTCGGGCTGGGTTCGGTTTCGAACTGGGGTCCCAGCAATACACTGCGGTTCCATTCAGCAGATTTTGATGATGTTTTCAGGGTTCGTTTTGGCTCCATGAAAATTGCGGCTGACTTCAACCTTTACTGCATGGGTTATATTGGTTAGGGTTTTTTTTTGTTTGAGCATGCGTAGATGAACATTTCGTTATGTGAAATTCATTTCAGAACATTACGGGATCCACCTGCACCGACCCTCCGAATTTCACAAAATCGATTGGACATAAACTGAGTTTACTGCTTACGTTTATTACATGACTACCTACACCTCGACTACAAGAAACTGAGGTACCTGTACTTACTTGATACCGAGTAAGGTATTATCTTCGACTGATGTTCTCATTGTTACCTACAGCTTGATGATGTCGACGAAACGTTGCTAATTACGTTCAATAAATCATTTTCAATAAAATTTCACTCAATCATTTTCAAGAAATCAAATTATTTCAATAAATGTGTTTTCTGAACCCTCCATAGTATGTTTTTCTTGAAGAAGAACCTGCACTTGATTGGACTAGGTCCCTAAGTCCCTATAGCAAAATTGACTTAGTTGTGACCAGATAGATAGGTTTCATGGAAATACAATGCTAGAGTAAAAGTTTATTACAACAGTATTTGTAAATATACATTTTTTCATCTAATTGATTGTTCTATTAGTCTTTGAAAAGTAATGAGTACTATTATACCTAAATAATACTACAATCACGAAAAAGGTTAGCAGACCTATAAATTCCGTGCATTTCCGCAGTCATGAATTAAATTCTAGCTTAGAATTTGGTGGTGAACAAACTATTGCCTGTCTGTTATCATATATTTTCCCTTGGGTCTAAATATCATACGTGCCGGATTCTTGATCCAACTCGTTTCCGATTTCTTGTCAAGAACCGGAGTCGTGGGACAACTCTGAGACGACGGAATATCAGATGACATCAAACTTACCGAACTCCACGCTAATGTTGCCACTGCACTTTTGTCTTCGATCTTTCGTGTTTCCGTATCTTCAGCGAGTAATATCGCGTCATCTACCGCCGTTTCGTAATTGTCCGTCTCACGCGATGCCCGGGTCGGCTCGAATGAAATCATCTCTTCGCTGGCGGACTTGACCATCAGACCAGCGGGGCGATGCTGAAGTAAGACGTCCTCGTTCACCACAACGGACAAGGATCCGCGTCGCTCGTCCTCGCCGAGGAGGAACTCTTCTCTCGCCTTCCTAATTCTAAGCGACCTCATCTTCAAACTCGATGTTAGCTCTTCGCCTAATTTCAACTCCTCAACTTCCGACGGATTCGGATCCATCATCACCACACCGTTTTCCGACACCGGGAAGTAGAAGCAAACGGATGAAAATTTCGGAGTTTTTCTTCCTACTGCCGGAGACGAACTTTTTGCCCGAAGCCTAACACTCGTTACCAGTTCGTTACCGCGGATTATTTCCATTTCTTCTCCATCGCTATCCTCCCCGCCTCCTGTGGCGGCGGAGACTGCACCTTCTATAGCGTCTCTACCCACAAATTCTTGCGTAAAACAATCAGCCATTGTATCGCCCTGATCCAGATTTCCACTATTCTTCTCTTCGTTCATTTCCACGTCTTTTTCTTCATTCCGGTCATCTGTTCCAGACGTTTCGTCCTCCTCCGCAATGATGACTCCTACAGCCTCAGATTCACTAAAAGGTGAGAATATCTTGCGCATGGTGGGCACAAACACGTTGGGGACATTAATCCTCAAGCCAGAATCGGAAGTTTCACCTGCAACAAAGCCAGGATGGGGTAGGGGATATGTACCTATATTTGGAAATAACAGAAAACTCATCCTTTCTATGCAAGGTAAGGATAGTTTTTCTCTAGTTTCAATGCAAGGAAAGGAAGGTTTTCAATGCAAGGAAATCCTTGAGCAATACCTAGGGAATCCTTCATATTCAAAGCGAGAAATTTAAATCGGATGACAAACCTCTTGAAACCCAAAAAATAGGAAAATTCTACTGGGGCCCAGAAATGCGAAAAAATGACCTGAAATGGGGGATTTTTATTCCAAAGGGCGTCAGATTGCTTTCAACCTCTTTTTCACGAACTCGTAGGGGGCATTAATCCTCAGTCCAGTATCGGAAGTTTCACCTGCAACAAAGCCAGGATGGGGTAGGGGATATGTACCTTTACTTGTAAATAAGGAAAAAACCATCCTTTCAATGCACGGAACACCTTAAACAATACCTAGGGAATCATTCAAATTCAGAGCGAGAAATTTAAATCGGATGACGAACCTCTTTCCACCCGAGAAACAGGAAAAGTATCCTGGGGCCCCGAAATTCGAAGAAATTACCTGAAATGGGGAATTTTTATTCCAAAGGGCGTCAGATTGACTTCAACCTCTTTTTCCTTCAATACGGCGGTACAGTAAACTTCTTCTAAACCTGTACTTTCGAGACTTGAGGCACCCGGATTACGGAATATCCCGGATTACAGGATGAATGTCGAGAGAAACGCGAATTAAACAATTTATTAAAAATGACAGTAAAACATGTTTTTTGTTATTTAAACCGCTTACCTAAATAGATGAAAAAATACATAATAATTTAAAATATCTAACTGACAATGAAACAAAGAAAATGCGGTAGGTAGACTTACAAAAAATTTAATTTGAAGTCGAGCAAGACGGTTGAGCCCAATCATGAAACTGGTATCCTTGTTTCCCTCGCGCCTTCCGATCGCAAACAAACTTTCTTGAAGTTTTGCGATCGATATAAATTATTATTATTTGTTTTCAAAAGTTGAGCCGGACTATCCAGCGTGCCGGACCGTAGGATGCCGGACTATAAGAAGTGTATATGGATGCAGGAACCAATGGGAAATACACTGCCAAGGACATGGCACAGAAGCTTCCTCGTGGCCTTAGTATTTCACCATTAAATTTTTAGGAAACTAGAAATGACCGGTTCGCCATGCTCATGACGATAGAATGCTGGGCAACCAAAAATTTAAAAAATCGTTATTTTCGGGCAATACAAAGATCTAAACGTTAAGAAGATTTAAACGTTATTATGGAATCCCGTAGCCATAGAGATGGTGGACAGGAATGCTCGACCTTTTGAATGTACGCGGTGCCAGTGCCACGTGCCACTGCCATCGCTGATTCAATCATGATGGGGAATGTCGTATGGGACCTCAAGGGACCTTACCCGCATCATCCATGAAAATCTGACCGAAATCCGTTCAAAATTGAAGGAGTTATGACCGTAAAAATAAAATCTCGTTAGCGCCTGCGCAGAGGCTACCGTTGATTCGATCATGATGACACTGATAGGGGACCATCTAGCGCTAAACCCACTCAATTCCTGAAAATTTGATTGAAATCGGATCGAAATTGTGGAAGTTATGGCTGTGGCAAGGAAATGTGGACAGACAGACAGGTAGACGGACACAAAACCAGATTTGTTCAGGAGGCCCTGAAACGCAAAATGCAAGTGGAAATTTTGATTTTGGAGCACGCAAAAAAATTTCATTTAGAAAGTGAAAAACGCTGCAAATCCCTGCACAACGGTTTATTATTTTGTATAGAATACCCTCCTGTTACAGATCACAGCTCTATGTATAGATAACCCGTCTATATAATATGATATATGTACTATTCTATTATATGCATATTATGTAGATCGCAGACACTCCGTAGGTTAGTGTCTGCGATCTACATAACTCCGTACTCGTTACTAGGTACCACGAGTTAAATGTTGCTAAAATAATTCTGCCGATGACAAACAGTACCTAACAAAAAGAAACACACATAATGAAGGTCTGAAAAGAAATTGTTGATGAGGAGTGAAAAAAGTCGCAAAAGTACCTACCAACAAACTCCAGCCCCTTCTACGTAGATGGTATAATGAACCGTTGTGTAATAATTTACCGTTGAGTAATAATTTACCGTAGTAATAATTTACCTATCAATAATACTTCAACGTTTGTCCAAGTTTCACTACCTACCAACAAACTCCAATAGAGCCATCATTTTTCAAAGTAAATAATATCACAGAACAACCAACTCGACTTCATACTCCGCCAATATAATCAGGTGATCCCTACCAATGATTGGCCGTATTCACAAATTCCTATTGTGGGCGCGTCTCTGGTTACGAGATTTGGTTTGGATTGTATACAATTTCATTCACACTGGAGTCGAAAATGCCTGTCGGTGCAAACTTCGGGGCCTTACTGTGAACGAACGGCTGGACGTACGATGCTCCGGATGGTCTTAAAAAACTCGCAAGTTCAAGAACTATTTAAAACCGTAAAAATATTTACGTAAAAAAATGGTATAGGCGTTTTGAAAATTTCAACCCCTATTTTGAACCCCTTAGAGATGACTCACAGTAACGTCGAGCTTCGAGGACCAACTAGACGCCGAACGGAACCTATAACCCGAATTTCATCAATTTTTTTTCATGGTAACTAAGAAAAGTGGCCCGTACGGCGTACGGCGTACGGCGTACGGTGTACGGCGTACGGCGTACGGCGTACGGCGGACAGACAGAAATATTTTTATTGCAGTTTTGGATTCTACATATCTTGAAACGTAAACCATCAAATTTTGAGGGGGGGTAAGAATTTTTTTTTTCATGCTCGATTCCAATGGTTCATTATTGAAAATAATAAACCAAAACAAAGCTTCCGCTGCCTTGCAGACTCGAAAGCAATATCCCTGCGTCTCAATTATACCCAAAGAACAAAATGTGATTACGACTATGGGAATCTACACAGCTGCAGGATGCTCAACACCCAGAAGACATCCAAGAATAATAGAATATTGTTATTTTATGAGCTTACCATCAGCGGAAATGTCTGCATAATAAGCCGAGTAGACAGGTCCACCAGTGAGATTATGAACGGATTGGTCGCTCGTGGGATAGCTCACGTCGTGTTGGTATGAAAACGGCTGACACCAGTCTTGATTGAGCCTGCTGGAGGAGCCGCGGTAGCTGAACGACGATGCGGAAGACGATGCTCTGCTGGGCGGCCTGTATTCACCTATTGGAAATCGAGTGTATGTGTATAAACTCCGTCAGTACCACCTACACCTAATAGGTACAGAATTATACAGGTCAAGCCGATAAGACAGAAGCACCAAATAAAGGCAACCCCACCCCTCATATAGTAAATTTAATAGAACTTCCACAGACGTGGACTGAGATCATAATTATTTGAACACGTAATGGGATCTTGGTAATAAAGGATGAAATTTGGGTGTAATGATAACTTTTGGATAAGTAGATGAGTAGTGAGATCGTACATGAGTAGTGAGTAGTGAGATCGATTTGACCTAATCGTATGTTTATTATGTAAAACAACGGATTTTTGGAGCAGCATTATTCAGATTCAAATTCATTATATTTTGGCAACAAAAGAGTAACAATGTACATGTTATATAGGTATATACATGAAGAAAAGATTTCTCCTAATATAAATGTTAAAAAAAAATACATCATTCATCACTAATAGTATAACAGGGACCTCAGTCATTGCCCACCATGAGAATAAGTACATCAGAACTTGTGCTCTCAGGTGGAGCTCGTCCAGACCTCACTCGAAAAACACGTTCCCTTCCGTGCAGTTACTTAAAAAGAATCGAACTGATCTAAAATTAAAATTAAAAGTGAAAATAAAAAATAATTGAAAAAAGGGAGAACCACTAACTAAGAGCATCCTTCGCTAGAAGAACCTGCTCAATTCGGCGTTTAAATTCTTTCGGACTTCGAAACGCAAATGTGTTAATTTTATTTTCATTAAAAAAAAGATAACGCTCTATTGTATGAGACACGTTTAAAGAGCTCTGGCCCCATTTAGGTAGCTTGACGTTAGTCAACGAGGCCAGTCCGGTGTTCGAGGCCACAGACAAATCATTCTCGTCAATGCCAGTTTTGAAAACGTGAACGCACGATTCTAAAAGAAAGATCTGCCTTAGATACAAAACATTAAATTCATTATATAGCCGTGAGGTAGAATATCTAATTGTATGATTCGATCATAAAATTATGATATGTAAGTACCTTCTTCTCAAGGGTGTTGAATTGGTACTTATGGTAATTACGTCAAGCCTATCAATAGAGCTGATGAAAGCCTAAGAAGCCAAACGGTGTACGAAGATCAATAATTATTTTAAGTTCAGCGTATTTTGAAGATGTTGAGTTTTTTCAACCCTGTCGCATAGGGTTGTTTTCAGTGCATTGTAAGATCACGTGACTATTGCGGCTGTGGATTTATGGTGGATGTCTACTTTATTTCACCAGGTAAACAATTTATTCAATTTTAAATATTTTTGTCCGTTGGAGTCAGCCTTTTATTCGTCCTGGCCGGACCTTGACTGGGAATCGCGTGCACCCCAATTGGAATTTTTTCAAAATAATGGGTTTTTTAAAACTAAGAACGTAAACGTAAGAAAGCAAAATGTTTCGAAGCTAATGGAGCCTGAGCTCGAAGTTTGATACACATGCCAATTTTCAAATAGCCAAAGCTGAGATGCCCTAATTTGGCGCTTACCTTATAATGTGTGAAGAGGGGTATTGTCACTTGTGCCTGCGGTACACGAAATATACCTGTCGTGAGTCCCTCCCGGGAACACTCCACCAGCAACTTTAAGCTCTCACCAATATCCTCATGTAAAACTTACTTTCCGCTAATAAACATCTGAGTGGGGAGACAGGCAACAGAATCCAGGGAACACAACCTGGAGCCCCACTACCAACTCCCCACAGGGAGTTGGAGGGAGAGGCCTCCAAGTCCTATATAACCCTGGATCCTGGAGCTTTAGCTTCATTCGACACTTCCTCTAACCAGCTCTCTCTTCTCTCTCTCTTACCTTCCTCCTCTCAGATGATCGGTGGATTACCGCTGCCTGAGAATTTACCTTCTACCTCTACCTCTTGTCTAGATGATCGGTGGACTACCGCCGCCTAGACAAGCACCTCTCCTCACCTAGATGATCGGTGGATTACCGCCGCCTAGGTAAATTCCCTCACTCACCTCTATCTCCTCCCAAAGTCGTAGATGATCGGTGGACTACCGCCGCCTGCTACTTTTCTCCTTCACGCCACCGTGATGAGAATTTAAATTCATCACAGTGGTGAACCCGAAGTTCATCCAACCTTCTACCCTCTTACCACCTCATGTGTCGCCCCTAGTCTAATTCAGTTCGGTGTCCCCCATTTTAAATTCAAACTCAGCTCAAACAGTCAGTGTAATTTCGCAATTTTTGGCCCACCCTCACCGCTCAACTCCAGCTCTCAACTACCAGCCACACGCACCTCCGCTCCCGCCGATTGCGAATTTGAAATTCAAAACTAACACATTTTGAATTTTAGTTACAGCCATGGACCCGAACTCACCGACGCCGCCGCTCCTCCGGCCATCCCTCCTGCAGCCGCCGACCGCTGCGACAACTGACGCGGCCGACAACCCCTTCACCAGCCTCTCGCCGCCCGGCTCCTCCGCATCCGCCGCCGCCGCTGCCACCGCCGCTGCGGCCGCTGCACACTTCATGACGGCCTCGGCGTCATTCCCGCTGTCGCTGCCCCCCTTCTACACGCACGACCCCGCGCTGTGGTTCTTCCAGGTCGACGCTGCGTTTTCTGCCGCCAACATCCGCAGCCAGCGAACCCGTTACTCCCGCATCATATCCCTGCTACCATACGAGATCCTCCTACAGACGTCGGACATCTCTCCCGACGCCACGGCCGCATACGACGACCTCCGCAACCGCCTCGTCACGCTGTACCAACCATCGAAGAACGCACGTGTCGCAGCGCTCTCCCAACCACAGCACCTCGGCGACCTGAAGCCCTCCCACCTCTACCGCCGTCTGCGTCATCAGCTGCAAGACGTGATGACGGCCGACATCGCGCGGACCTTCTGGCTGCGGGCCCTACCCCACCCCATGCAAATGGCACTCGCCAGCCACCTCGACGGCCCAGACGAACCACTTCTACGTCTCGCCGATACGGTCCACGACCTCACCGCAGCCGCCGGCGTCACGGAAGTCACCACGCCCCACACCCCCACCCCACGCCGGGACCGGACGCCGTCACGAGAGCACCGCCGGCCCCCCTCCCTCCACCGGCGCCGCTCCCTCTCCACCGAGCGCCAGCCGACCCCCTCCATCGACCACCGACGCCAGCGCTCGCCCGAACGCCGCAACACTTCCCCCCCTCAGCAACGCAGGGGAAAGTCTCCAGCCGCAGCGGCCCCCTCCACCTCCGTTCGCCCCACCGGGACCGCCTACCTCCCAGCGGACCCCCCTCACCGATGTTTCTATCATGTTAACTTCGGTGGGGAGGCCCGAAAATGCCAGCCCCCCTGCTCCTTCACCGCCAAGCAGGGAAACGCGGACGCCCGCCGGTAAATCCGGCGGGCCCCCCTCCTCGCCAACACGGGGGGGACCACTACCACTCCCTCCACCATCCCGGCATCCGGGCAAGCCGAGACCTTATCAAAACACGGTACTTCTGGCCCCACATGAATACAGATATTCGTACCTGGGTTCTAGGGTGCCAGAAGTGCCAGCAATTTAAGGTCTCGGCTCACCCCCATGTACCTCCTCAACCCATTCCCGACTCCCTCCCGTGGGAACACGTTCACCTCGATCTGGTCGGACCTCTTCCCCCCTCTGAGGGGAAGAAATACTGCCTCACGATGATCGACCGTGCCACCAACTGGGTGGAGTGCATTCCCCTCACCCACATCACCGCGGACACCGTCGCGACGGCTTTCCTCAACCAATGGGTTAGCCGCTACGGTTGTCCGCGAACAATCACGGTCGATCAAGGGAGGCAGTTCGAGTCCGCCCACTTCTCAGATCTCCTCCGTTCCCTCGGGATCCAGAAAAACCGCACCACTCCTTATCACCCCCAATCCAACGGGAAAATAGAGCGGTGGCACTCGGTCCTTAAACAAGCCATCTCCACATCAGCCACATCCCCCTCATGGACCAAAACCCTCCCCTACGTATTACTGAGCCTTCGCACTTCCGCCCGTCCTTCAGACAACACAAGTCCCGCACAACACGCTTTTCGAGACCCTCTACGTTTACCGGCCGACATTTTCCCTCCACACAACACCCCGTCCATTAACAGGGAACCGCTCCACACCTCAACACCGACAAACGACACCACTTACCCCAAACGCTTTTACACTGCCACTCACATGTACTTGAAAGAGCCCGGCATACACAAGACATTTCAGCCCCTTTATGCCGGGCCCTTTCAAGTCATCCGCACAACACCGACCACCGCGACCCTGCTAATGGACGGGAAACCCCACACCTTACCTTTAGCCCGCTGCAAGCCCGCCCCTGTCCTCCCTCAACCAACATCAGCCATCAGTCTCCCGCCGTCCGTTTGCCATGCAACACTGCTCCCAACCTCACCTGTCACCCCCGTCGCCGTTTCCGGATTTCGATTCGGATCCGGAAATGGCGGCCATACTCCGGGACGTTTTCGTCCCGGACCCGCTATCCCCCCTACCCCCTTCGCCCGGGCCGACCTCATCGCTTCAGTTTTTCCCGCGAAGGATCTCCGGGTTACCTCCCCGGCCCCGGCGGTGGAAGTACCCCCAGTGGCGTATACTGCGCGAATTTCGCGCAGCACAAGCCACCGGGGTACACCCTCCCTACACCCCCATCGACCCTCTCATGGCCCCCCTTCTCCGCGAATTTCGCCTCACCCTACTCATGCCACCCCCACCGCCCCTTCCAAGCAACAAACCCCCCGTCTTAAACGAACCCCCGCCCCCCGAATTTCAACCCCCTCTTGCTACCCCCCCCATTTTCGATTTTCGACCCCCCAATTTCAAATTCTCCCCCACCAACACCCCAACCCACCAAACCCACAACACCCCCTCCCCCCCCAACACCGCCGGGGATATCCGCCATAGTTTCCGCCGGGACGAAACGGCCCGGGCGGCGAAACGGACGGAGGGAGCGTCCCCACATTCCCCGCGTCCCGGCGGCCAAGTCCTCCGCCCCGCTCTGAGCAATCACGGCGGGGCCTTGAGATCTCGGGACAGTGCTTGTGTCTTATTAACCCACACGCTCTGTACCGAATCTCACAGCCCCGCCGTGGCCGCCTCACCGCAGCAGCCAACACACAAACCCACCCACACACTTCGCTACATTACACCTGCATCAGTACACCACACTCACTACATTTCACCACACACTATCCACACCCAGGGAACGGCGAACTTCAACACCACATATTTGTACCCAACCCCGTTCCAATCTGTAAACCCTGTCCAAATTTGTACATACCAACCTTGTAAATACCAACCTTGTAAATACCAACCTTGTAAATACCAACCTTGTAAATACCAACCTTGTAAATACCAACCTTGTACATACCAACCTTGTAAATATTAGTCTACTATGCCATTGTAATCATTGTAATCATATCATTTCACCTACACCACTACTGTAATCATTGTGAATATCATTCAACTACACCACTACTGTACTTGTTTCTCCACCACTACTGTACTTATGTTACTTATATCTTATATTACTTATCCTACTCATACTACTTACTTTACTGCTACCTATGTTACTACTTACTATGCTACTGCTACCTATGTTACTGCTACCTATGCTTACTATCTTACTACTACCTATGTTACTGCCTCCTAGAATTAAGTCAGCCCTGTCACGTTTTTGCCTTCAGCACCACCGATTGTTTGCATCAGCCCTCAGCCTCTGTCACCTTGCGCCTTCAGCTCCACTTTTGTTTGCCGTTGCCCTCAGCCTCTGTCTCCTTGCGCCTTCAGCTCCACTTTTGTTTGCCGCAGCCCTCAGCCTCTGTCACCTTGCGCCTTCTGCTCCTCAAACATTGGTTCGAACTGGGGGGACCTCTGTCGTGAGTCCCTCCCGGGAACACTCCACCAGCAACTTTAAGCTCTCACCAATATCCTCATGTAAAACTTACTTTCCGCTAATAAACATCTGAGTGGGGAGACAGGCAACAGAATCCAGGGAACACAACCTGGAGCCCCACTACCAACTCCCCACAGGGAGTTGGAGGGAGAGGCCTCCAAGTCCTATATAACCCTGGATCCTGGAGCTTTAGCTTCATTCGACACTTCCTCTAACCAGCTCTCTCTTCTCTCTCTCTTACCTTCCTCCTCTCAGATGATCGGTGGATTACCGCCGCCTGAGAATTTACCTTCTACCTCTACCTCTTGTCTAGATGATCGGTGGACTACCGCCGCCTAGACAAGCACCTCTCCTCACCTAGATGATCGGTGGATTACCGCCGCCTAGGTAAATTACCTCACTCACCTCTATCTCCTCCCAAAGTCGTAGATGATCGGTGGACTACCGCCGCCTGCGACTTTTCTCCTTCACGCCACCGTGATGAGAATTTAAATTCATCACAATACCATACGGTTTTTATAGGTTTTTTTCGTAGATTTGAGCATCACGACAGGTGAGTATTGCATAATACGAATATGGTCCAGTAAATCCTACCTGGATTGTTCTCTCCCGGGCTCAAATCGTCATGCGCCATCGTTCGATGAAGAACTCTCGACATCGGAGGAGGCGAGGCAAATTCCTCGCACGTAGATGCTATTCGAACAAATTCCAACAAGTTCAACAGTAAAACTATTTCACGGTTCGAGATTATAACGAAATTATTAAAACATTGTTGATATTTTCTTAATGAAACATGTACCTACACGAAGGTGTAGTTATTTAAATGCTTATACAGTGAAACCTGGCTATAAGGAACCTGGATGTAAGGAAAAACTCTATGTAAGCAAGAATTTTCGCGGTCCCTCCTCCTAGGAAGCCAAAAACCTGCTTGTAAGGAAGTTTTTGACCTCCATGTAAGGAATTCGATTTGGCCACTCGTTACCTCTGTGTAAGGAAGATGATGGGGAACCTGGTTATAAGGAAGGGGGACCTCTACATAAGTAAGACAAGCCAGTTGAGACCTCTGTGTAAGCAAGTTTGGGTGTCAAGGAGTCAAGTTCAAGAGTCAATATTGACTTATTCGACTGCTGTTCATCATGCCACTAAATACCTTGTCAGTTGTATTCAAGTCAGTTGTGCATTCAAGTCGTTCGAACGTGGTCTCTTCCCGTGGCGACTACGTGATGCCTAAACGCAAGCTCCTATCCAAGAGTGACAAACTTTCGATTGTTCAGCAAGTGGAGAGCGGTAAATCGCGTAAAACTGTGTGCAAAGAATACGGAAATCAGTCGATGAAGAGTCGTGTAATCAGTGAATAAAGGACCTTCCTTCGCTTTTGGTTGGATATTCCCCAAGTACATTTGCGTACTCCGAATTACAATTGCATGCTTCCAAAATTGTATTTTCCTTCAAACTTCCGAGAACCTCTATTTAAGGAATTTCATTAGCAAGATACCTGGTTATAAGGAAAACTTGGTTGTACGGAAAACCTCTATATAAGGAAAAAAATCCTTTCCCCTTGCGATTCCTTATATCCAGGTTTCACTGTACCTCCTTACCTGAAGGAGTTGTCGTCAAATTCAGTGCTTGTCTTAATTCCAGTATTTTTTCACTAATGAATTCGGCAACACTTTCAAGTTCCTGGCTCCGTTTCCCTCTCATCCAGTAGTTCTGTAATGAACAAGAAGTGATCATCCGTGCTATGCTATATTATTAAGTGTTAACAGGCAGGTACCTGCTCCTAATGGACAGTCCGATCAAGATTAATAATCATACCGGCATTGTGTAGGTTGAGAAATGCTGTCCGTACAAATCGCAACTGCATCCCAGCCCACTGTCCTGGTAGAGCGGCCGATTCTCCACATGAAATCCTCCTGCGTCCCCATCCGCGGATGATTTCAGACGATCTGCCTGGACAATGAATAACTGAAGCTGAGAATTAGGATGAGGATTTTTACCTATGTTTAGCAATAATCGGAAACAATAACGGATAAATCTGTATTTGATAATAAATTTTCCCCCCAGCTGTGGGTTGCCTCGCACAAAATCACATAATGAAGCTATGCTCCTGTAGGTCACATATTTATCTTGTAACTTGAAAATACCTTCATGCGGTCAACGTACGAGTGCTCTCTGCAGCTACGTATATTATGACACATCCGGTCGGGTTTTTGAAATATTTTTCCGACCTAGCGTGATACATTCGAGAGTACTGAGTGCGACTAGTGATCATGCTTCCGTAGACGTACAGGCAGTTATTCTAAACATCAATGTTTTGACGCAGTCGTCTCATGAATATTTCAACCCAAAAACATACTGGTATTGTAAAATTCGTCAATTATCCATCTTATTTATTTATTAAAATTACAATGTACAAAAGGCGCAATGCCTTATTTAAAGGTACATGATAAATAACAAATTACAATATATTATTATAATACACAGGTGGGCTGACAACAAATCTTCTGTAAATTCTTCATTTATTAAATGAAACGCCAGCTCCCACTTCATACCCATTAATTCCCATTCTATATAGAATAAAGGGCCAGTCATCGAGCGAATTTCATGTGTAATGGACAGTCTGTCTCAAACTACCTACTATGTACTAATGCTGGTACCTACCTACTATTATTAGTAATTACTAATGGGTAGGCTATTCAGTGAAATTTGTCCGAGCCGACCGCTTTTACTTACGCGATTACTTGCCAAATGTTTGGTTTCAGGAGATCGTAGATTTAAAAAAAAGATCACTCATAATGATTATAGGAAGGCTAATTCATAATAATTCACAATAATTCGCCGTTTTCAATCATTCTCTGTTCCAATGTTGAATCAGTAAAGCATGCTTTGATATTCATGTGTGGTTTGATATTCATTTTACATTAAACATTATGAATGATCCCTAGGTGTCTGTAAGACAGCCGCGTTTTTGGTTTACTATTTTCAATAATTGATGAAATTCGGGTTATAGGTTCCGTTCGGGGTCTAGTTGGTCCTCGAAGCTCGGCGTTACTGTGAGTCATCTCTAAGGGGTTCAAAATAGGGGTTGAAATTTTCAGAACGCCGTAGCTCGAAAACTTTAGATAGAAGGGTATGGTTTTTTTTACGTTATTAAATTTGTCTCGAGCTAAACTATTTTTTGAGACCACCCGGAGCATTGTACGTCCAGCCGTTCGTGTGCACCAAAAAGCTTCGTCAACACGATCGTGAATCAAACGGTATAAATCCGGCCCGGATATCATCGCTAGGGAACACCTGATTATAATAAAGGATGGCTGTATGAAGTCGAGTTGGTTGTTCTGCGATATTATTTCATTTGATAAGTGATCGACTATTGGATTTTGTTGTTAGGTACTTGTGAAACTTCAAACTTTGAAGCATTATTGATGGGTAAATTATTACACAACGGTAAATTATTCATAACGGTAAATTATTACGCAACGGTTCATCTACCTAGAAGGGGCTGGATTTTGTTGATCGGTACTTTTGCAACTTGAACAACCGTTGAAGTATTATTTATGGGCAAGTTATTACACAACGGTTCACTATACTTGACCGTGAGGGTAGGTATTGACCACAGAAAACTGTGATCGACAGAATTATTTTAGCAACATTTAACTCGTGATTTAGGTAGGTACCTAGTAACGAGTACGGGGTTAGTTACTAACCTACGGAGGGTCTGCGATCTACATAATATGTATAGTGTAGTACATATTATGTTATATAGAAGGGTTATCTATACGGAGACCTGTGATCTGTAAAAGAAGGGTATTCTGTACAAAATAATAAACCGTTGTGCAGGGATTTCTAGCGTTTTTTCCACTGTGGACCGAGGTGAAATTGTAGAGATCAATTATTTATTAATTATTATTGGGCTGTTACGATTTCACAACCTATGACCTTTGATTTTTACTTGCCAAGTCTTGGAGCTCGCCGACGATCCTCTGAATAACGCCGTGTTGTGGCCGACCTTCGTAAGGAGTGTTGAAATCACTGCAGGCCTGATACTCCAATCCTTCGTTGTCGTCGTAATTCGTTTGCGTCGCCTCGTCGTCAAAAAACGTCGTCTGAACTTTCGTAAAGTCCTGTAGCTTTACTGTGAACTCTCTCGAAAGGCTCGGGTGTCGACACTGAAATTTATTTATTTATTTGCTTTTCACATATTATAGGACCTAAGCCCCTAGCGCTACGTACATAGTTGATCACAATATAAATATTTGAGGCCGTCTAAAATTCACAAATTTGCTTTACAGAAAAAAAAAATTAGTTACAACGATGAACGCACCTTCACATAGGTAACTTCACCGTCCTATAAAGTAGGTAGCACTCGCTAAATGATTCAAATCTTTCGCTGTTGCTTGAACTCTCTCCAGTAAAAACACTTCTTAGAATTGTTCTAAATTGGAATGTACCTAACTATACAAATCACAAGGTATTTTAACTCTACCATTACCTCCTTCAGCATTCACAGATGTCACTCACTTTCGCCGAATCAAGAAAAAAACCTTCAAATTGATGATTCTTCACAGGAAAAATACAGGACAGGAGAGGTAGTGTACAGCTCAGATGGGAAACTCTCGAGCTCTTTAAGCCTGTGAAATCTTTAACTTTTTAAGCATTTAAAAGAAACGTTAGTACCCCCCCCCCCCCCCACGCAGTTAACAGGTAAAATTTTTTAAACAAATTACAAAGAAACTTGATTAGGCTGCCTACCTACCCTGATCCATGAATCCAAATTCGGTAGAATGTGTTCGGGTTTGGTAAAGGGTGACTGACCCTAAAATGGATAGCAACAAAACAGTACCTACCTTTTGGTAGCTACATATTATGATGTTTAGCTACTCATTTAGTTTATTAGGCACCGAAGTGTCCATTAATAACCAAACCATTGTAATCTTCTAGTCGCAAATTGGAACATAATTGGAAAAGGTTGGAAACATAATTTCCAAATGAAAATATGCTTAACAATCAAATTAATCTTATTTGATTTCAAAATTAGAAGTGGTATAAAGTGGGTGTCATAGCTAGGCACATCTCATTAAAACGATTTTCAAAATACTTAGGAACTATTATACATATATACCTATAAATAGTACATGATATGCTATATCTATATCTTATATAGGTGAGCGTTTGGTTGCTTGGCTTGAGCAATTCGTCCGAAGTTTGATATAATTTGAGCCCTAAACATATGTAGGTACTTACTTGGGAATCGCTATCCACCATTGCGAGATGTTCATTTTCGAAATGCGGGTCGATTTCGAAGTCATACATTCTTGAATCATTGACCATGTCATCTGGAACATGAATAGCTCGGTAGGTATTGTTCGATATTGTACCTATAAAATATTCGGTAGGTAGTGTTTAAAGGTACCTACCTACGACCTACCTATTAAAGATACATACCTAAATATTTTTCATCGATAATATGTAACATTTTGACTGGAAATTATTCACTGAGGATATTTCCAATCTACCGACGTTTTGACAAATCACTATTAAGAACGTAATATTTCAATTTGTTTCCTTTCTTTATTCAGTTTAATTCTTCTTAGTTCTATTTCATTTTTTATTTGTATGCCAATATTTACAAGCAACGACAGAAAATAGGTCAGAAAAATGTGCAGTTCTTTTTACTTAGTTCCTGCAAACAAAATTCTGCAATTCTGCGATGCACACAAGAACTAGGTGGTGTTGGATTTGTGCAATGCGGAATTGCGTTCAAGAGATAGTTAGGCGTCGACGCTGGCCGAAGCCGTTCACTGGCCTCTGCGGCACTGCGATACGTGTGGGAAGCCAAAAATAGTTTTGCTTCTCATTTAAATTTTGCTATTTAAAGAACGATGAATGCCAAGGGTGCTCAGCTGTCTTGAATGTAAATTCCGACTCCAAGGTGCTGGTGAGCTCAAATTCAAACTAAGCGCTCAACAAAGAGGAGTGACACATTACTTTTCTGTGTAGCTTATCAAAGCGGGAAATTGTTATCACAAAAATTAAAGTTGCAGTAGCAAGTGGCGAGTGCGTTTGACTGGAACTGTGGAACTAAAAACGTTATTAATACTGCGTGAGAAGCTCAGTATTATAATTTTAGGTAAGTTCTATTTGATCATGTTAATCTGCATTATTCTCCTATTCAACGTAATCGGTAAGTAGGTAGGTAAAGTTCAAGTGATAGACTGGGCAATAAATTCTTACTTGTAGTGTGATCGGCGAACGATTTCGAAACGCTGTTGATTTGTTCTTCAAGTGTTCTCATATCGTTCTCCAGCTGCCTGTAAATTTGTCGAAGTTCGTTAACCAAATGTTACCAAATTTCATGGAAAATTTTCAGTACAGATTGTTTTTGTTACTGCAGCTGTCTACCTGCATACGTCCCTTTCGTTCCTGAGTTTGTCCAGTAAATTGATGTTGTCTTGGAGGAGCTGGTAGCTAGAATTGACCACTTCTGGTCTAAATAGTTGATCTAAGCTGTGTCGCTCTTCATTGCTAGAAAGCGGATAATAGAACAAAGTTAATCACCATTAAGCCTGGCTTTACTTGACAACATGGACCGGGTGTTACCCACCTGCAAGTAGCCGGTGTATAATGATCTCAATTTCGACCTAACAACGGATTTCAGCCGTTTAAATGTACTTGAAATGAGTTTTGTCACAATCTGATCTCGGCACATAATATAAATAATTATGTGTTAAGTACATTATCCATCCTAGGTCCATCATTTTCCCCCGACGACCCTACCATGAATTGAGGGTGATAGCTCAATGGTGGTGTAATGAAGGTTCTATGGTGTAGTGCAGGTACGAGCCTCACTTATTAGGAAGTGGTCAGTTTGGGTGACACCTACACATACCAGACTATTATATCGGTCTTATACCGGTGATGGAAAGTATTTGATTCCCGGATTGGGTATTAAAACGTTTCAAGTTCAGTCTTGTTTCATTTGGAAATAACGTTCTCCTAAAAGTACCAAAAACCCCGTCGTCATTATTATTATCTATTATTTTTCTGATAATGGCTTCTGATATGACTCGTAAAAGCCCAAGGTTCTGGTTATCTATTCAGTTCTAGTTACGTGTCAAGGGTGTACCAGCTTATCTCCTAAAGTCAGGTATGAGATGTTGACTGTGTTGCTGTTAACTTCGCCCAAGTTGTCATAAACGTTCTTTCAGGAGTTGGCAGTTCTATTGCACCTTATGGAACAAGTAACCGTAACGTGAGCTATGGCGATCTTGGAGCAGCGGATTTTGAACCGTTTGGGACAGCACGATTAGATATAGAGTTTCGAATTAGCGGTTCTCTGTTATAAGCCGGCAGAAATTGAGTTCATGATTACGAAGACAATTCAAGACAATCTCAGTATTTAGTACTCGAATAGATTCAAGAACAACAGTTAAATTATATGCATCAGATTTTTAGAAAAAATAAGTGGTATCTGATAACAGCGGGGTAGTACACCATGTTTTGCGTTTATGTAGGACAACGAATTGTTTTTAAGATGAATAAAAGTAATGAATTGAAAATGTCGAGCCAAGGATCAGGGCTGAAAACCAATCTGAGGTCATCCAGTGGTAGTAAAGGCTGTTGATGATGATTTAATATATCTTCAGAAATACAAGTTTTCACAAATATAAAAATGTTGAGGAGAATGAGTTTAGAGGAAAATTAGGTACCTCCCTATGCGGATGGGTGGATATGAAGGGTGAAGGGCAATAAGGGTATTTCAATCACCCTTTCAAAATCAGCTTTACAGGTATTATGTACGTAAATATGATAAATATTACGAATAATAAACCAATAGGTCTTGAACTAATGCGTGTAAGGTTAGTTGTTATGTGAAAAAAATATCAAAAGTGTGCTAAACCGTTGTCGTTACAATTCAAGTGTACAAAAGATGTAGTTTATGATGAGCATCAAATCCTGTCTTGATTGGCATGGAGCTTCAGTTCAAGCCAATACACATCAGTGTTGGAGATAAAATGAATAGCAAGTCAGTCAATATGTCTATGGAATGTTTAGACATGTAAACCCCTAAATGCATACCTGCTTCTTGAGTCGACCATCCTGGCGTTTTCTTCCGAAGTAAACCTGCTACAGAACAGAGGTTCCCTGGGGGTTATCTGAGGTTTTTCAACTTCATGGTCTACTCGCGTCACCCCTAGAGGAATTGAATTACAGGTCACAGTACATCTGTAGAGCCTTAGTGTGTTTTATTCCTGTGTACACGTGATTCTATTGTGAGTTATCCTTATTTTTGTAGGTACCTGTAGTGATTGTGGTACAATGGCTCAAATCATCCACGTCGTTGAGTGATAAGCTCGAAGGCTGTTGCATCAATGCTTGTCCTATGTTGGCAGTGTTCAAATCGGCTATGCTTCCAATGGATTTGGAGCGACCCAAACCTCCATTCCCTTCAATATAATATATAATGCTAATCATTCCCTTGAAATCAGCTAATATGAGTGAGGTAGTATGCTAGTGTAGAAACCTTCGTACAATATCATACAAACATGATGCCAGTCATTATAACACATTCTTGAAGTTTCACGCTCGTGTTTCTGGTTAACATTCATAAACTTACCAGAAATCGTAATATTTCTGCTTTCTTCTGCATGGTCGAAAGAGGGTTGATACTCTGGCCCAAGAAGAGCGAACGTCGACTCCTCAGGTGCTATTCCTCGAGCCTGCTCCCACTCATACAGTTTCCTTGTGAAATTGTCTGATATTCCTTCGAATCTGAATGTTCCAGTTGATGTTGGTATCAGTACTTCTTGCCTAGCTCCCTGGCCAGCCTTGTGTTTCTTGAAACTACAATACATTTTTGGTATTTTATCAGCATATTCTATTGGTAGTGGAGAACACCCTTACATTTCAAGCATGGTTACGTGTGCCATTGCGATGAGCAAACTGAAAAACGTTACGTAGAACTGAAACTAATTTTTATCCTATTCAACCTGCGTTGCTCTTATTTTTCATGAGACCTCTTTGATATAACTAGCGTACTGTGATTCACCAGTTATGCGTAGTGTTGAACTAGGAATCACATGTAGGTAGTGCTGGATTTAGCACCCTAAAGCCGAGATTATACGAGGCGAGTTGGGAGGTCGCTGGAAGCCAGTTCACTGGCACCAGTAGCTGGCTCTGTGTAAACAACACTGGAGGCCAATCCAGTCAAAAAATGCCTTACCAGGCATTTTTGAGGAGTAGGTTTCAGACCAGTCCGGTTCCCCCCACCACCAAAAAACTGAGATGGCGAACTTACCGGAAGTCGCGCACAAATTGCGCAAAATGTTATTTAATTGAACACAGGACTGCCTTGACGACGCCCTCGCCTCCAAGGTTTTTTCCCAACTAGCACCAGTCAGTTGGCTACTTCTGAACGGTTACTGGCGCCAATCAGCTGGCTTCCAATTCGTACCACTGGGCCGGCGCCAGCCAGCTGCACTACCTACTGGCCTTGTGTAGTCGCGGCTTTACAGCCTGAATCGTCACAGTCTTCATTATTTCAGTTTTGAAAAATAAAAACCCACTCCTGTCCAGTTGAGTATACATGTTGATTATGGAAATTGACGTAAATGTCTCCATGTACAAGCATCTAAATATATTTTCTGGCAATCAGGTAACTAACAATTTCCAGCAGCAGTAAGTAATAATTTCCAAACCTGTAGAGGTACCTAACACTTAATTCACTGCAGCTAGGGTACGTGGGCTAATGCTGTGTACTACATATGCTGAGCTTCTCAAATGCAGCTTTCGCGTTCATCTAGACTAACTTAATCTGTACCATCTCTACCTACTAATGGGTCAGATTTTGTTTAAACGAAAAATCATCAGAACTCCAGGAAAAATGGTAGTTTGAAGCCCGTTTTCGAAAATAAGTGGTATTTTTTTAAATGAGGATGAGTAAAAGTAAAAATGTGGCCAAAAATGACGTATCAGGTCTGTTGACATCTGATTGGCTGCTGGCCCAATGAGGCGAAGCTTCAGAGGTGAAAAGTTCTCGAGCTGCCAACAACCCAACATTAGAAATGGTAGACCTTTTCGCTGTAGACGGGCAGTATTCAAGAACCATTGGTATGATCTTTTGTGAACCTCCCCTCGTTTGATTTTGAGGACTTGTTTTTTAATTTATTTATACATTTGCGGTTCCATCCATCTGGTTCTGTACATCGTAAAGTGATGCTCTAGCACTCTGAGCGGGATTTGAGTTGAACTACTCAGCAGTTTACCTGATACGTCCATTTTTAGTGGGAACTTATTTCTGGACATTCCGACAAACACTCATTATTTGGTTAGTAAGTGTTAATTTCCGTTACTGAACAAAATTTGGCCAAAAAAATGAGAATTTGTAACCCACGAAAATCGCCCATTGGTTTAGGTATGTTATTTGGTAGCACACGACTCTAGAAGACGGTACAATTCCCTACATGAAAGGGTTTCTTCGCAATAATGTCCCTATCACGCATCGCATGCTATGGTACAAGTACTGTACTCTTTCCACTCGTCCTTACCTTCCTTCTCTTGAGTAGGGCTTCCTGTTCTTGTCTTCTTCTAGACTTTCACGATCTTTCTCTGACCCTCTGGACCATTTGTCTTTCTTCTTTCTCTCCTTATCATGTTCCCAGTCTTTCTGTTGTACGTTTCCCCCCTGCAACTTCATCTTATCCCACTCTTCCAGCTTCTTCTTGAAATCAGGTGATAAGTTGACCTCTCTACAAAAGAACGTTTACGTAACTAGCTCGGTGCGTCTCATGTGACTTTCAAAACAGACGAATTCATTTGTTGCTCACTTGCAGTATTTTTTAGATAGTTCTTCCTCCAACTTGTTCTGCAGTTCGATGTAGCTGGCCTCTATTTCATATTTGAGGTGTTCTTCGTCATGGAAAACTTCGTCTTTATCGTCCAGTATGTCTCCACTGCTCATATCATCACCATCTAAATAATTTATTAATAAGCGAAATTATTACCTAGTTCTGTTAGCCATCCGATTCTCTGAAGTTACGGATGTTGATGTTCCTTTGTCCATAGGTACATTTTTAAAATATCATCAATCATTCTCATCTTACTCATGCATTTACAAATCAGAAAGAAATGACGGTTCATAATATGAACATTATACGTAGCCTGCTATATCCATGGAATAGGAACGTATTTATTTTATTTTCATTGTTTGTACGTTGATATCTCCGATTTCGTTTTATGTAATAAGTAACATGAATGATCTCATGATTAAATCCTCCCATCTGCAACTGCATTCCATATATTTCATTTGAGGACAGCTGTGTTTAGATAAACAAGCAGGCAAATAAAGGTTTACTCTTAATGACGCTCACCTTCACCGTTAGGAAATCCAAAGATAGAAACAACTGTTTTAACGTTGAATAACAGTGCTAAAAAGTCAAAAATCATCGTATAGTATGTTTTATTGTTTCTGTTTGTCATTTAATTTCTAATCGAGGGTTGGCCATTGAAATTACACGCAATTAGGTTCAAGGATTTGGAGCGGTTGGTTTGTTACTATAGCAATGGCCCACTAACAGTCCTTATATCTTCACCTGAGGAGGTTTCTTCGCGCTTTTGCGCTCAGTGATCGAAACCTACTTTCTTCTTTAGAAATATTGTCCTGACGACCAGTGTAACGGGTGCATAAGCTTAAAATGATTTGAGGTCTCCATGAAGGTAAAGACAACGTTTGGTGTCCGTTGATTGATTTATCATCTTGGGGACATAAGTAAATGGCAAAACATCTATTAATGTCATGTTCTCATTTGTTCATCCGTACGTTCCTTAGTTACAGATGTCCTTATCTGGACCCTTCTTGAAGTCTAAATTCACAATAAAGGAGGAGGTTTCGAGGATATCAATATGTAGTCTACAATAAAAATGAACTGATTCACGATTTTGAAGTATAAATAAGTGAATTATTTTATAGTCAAAAGAGCACGCAGTTTATACAGCTGAGTAGAACAGTCGTCAAAAAATCTCATTTAAATACATTTTTCTTCATACTTTCTTGTAGTTTCTACAAATCGGGTGTGGACTGTTCAACAAATTACCCGAGGACGTAAAGGAACTCCACTCCTCCAAAAAATATTCATTTATAATATTCACGAATTCTGTACTGGAAGAAACTGGACTTGAAATAACTGTTACTGTTGTAGTTCATTTTATCTTATTCTCTATTGTTCTCAACGCGGACTTGCCTTGTATTGATTGTATTTATTGATTACATTGATTGTTAATGTAACTCAGCAGCCAGGGAAATGTTATAGAAGTACTCGAGCTTGCCACGGGTTGTTTATGGTCTGTGATATTAGGTTAGTTGTGTGAATGTGATCTGTATGAATGTAACTTATCATGTGTATCACTGTGTGTGGAGGTGCGGGCGTGCTTTGGGTCCCGGACTGCGGACCCTGCCAGTGATTAATTCATGTAGGCACTTGCTACAATCAATTAGCCTAGCCTGAGATGAGGTAAATTGTTGCGACAAGTCGGAAGTGCAACTTTCATTTTGTCTGACGATTGTTTTGCACTTTATGACAACAATTTTAAAAAATGCATTCATTCCAAAGCCACAGGCCTTGAGACAGAACAGCTGTATGTCCTTGGAAGTTGAGGTTATTCACAGTTTATTATCCCAAGGAAGCTGGCCAAAGACCGAAAATTGGCACGAACGCCCACCAAATTAAAATGTGCTACTACTGCTACTAGCACTGTCTTTTCCACGTAGAGGAATTTTAGGCTTAGGGTTGAAACTTCATGTTACAGATGGCTGTTTGGCTACTTGTTAGATAAATGTGGCTGCATTGGAAACTAGGTACACTTCCATTTTGGTCTGGGTAGGGGAACATGGTACATAATCTTTATAATAATTATTATCAGGTGGAATAAACCGGTTCCCGTGAGATCACTGAAGTTAAGATACCTCGAGCATGGTTAGTACTTGGATGGGTGACAGCCCTGACACGTGGTGACACGTGCAAGTATGACCCATGTAGCTGTTGGGTGAACCCCTCTCCATTCAAGGGGGCGAGGCAATGAGTAGCCAAGCAAAGAGCGAAATGATCAGGTCGAATTCTGATCCTCTCATTGGAGGACAGCTGATCAAGTCCGCGATGCTGGCAGGGCCGTCGGACGAAAAGCCCCAGCCTGAAATGGCTGTTTACTTTACTTTTTATCTGTATATTATGCCGTTCCCGTAACATGTGAGCTACTAGCGCTAGGTTCGATACATTATTATAAGCTGTTCCTAGTGTTCATCTGATATTATAGGTGGTGGCAGTATTCAGGGTCGGGGCTCAGTTTGCTAGTTGTAAAGATAGAGTGTCATTGTTAATTTATTTGCTAAGGGCCGGTTTAACAATAACTAATAACAGTCAGTTAGGGGAGGTTTAACCAGCAGTAAGAACTAAACGGCAGTTTGCTTCAGTGTGAGTGTTTAATCCTCTCCAATTTAAGGACTTACCGATATTTACATTTATTTGGGATGTGGAAGGACGGATAGCATTTTCAACTGAGGTTTAGTGAGTTCATCCGAGGCTTTTTAACCTCAGAAAGTGAGTCATTGTCGTGCGATTTCAGTCATGTTCTGTGACATTATTACGGATACCATCGACTTGGATTCTTCCCATACCAGTGACAACGAAAATAGTGCATTTCAGAGTTTTTGGAGTGGGAAGTGAGGCCATACACGATAAGAAAGAGACGTCCTGGATGTTTAGGTCCTTTTTACAACAAGTTTATGAGTGAAGTTTGTTAAATAAATAGGTATCAGTACGGAAAAAATTGGTTGGCTTCTGAAAATCGGCAGCTTAACCCGTGGTAACTGAGAGGTTCTTCGGGGTTACCCACGGCCTTCTACAGTAGTCAGTTAAATAATCGAATTATTGCAGTATCCATGCTCTTACCATCAGTTTTCTGTCAGTCAAGTTGGCATTGATGACCGCATCAATTCGATAAGCGAAATTATTTATAACTGGTTTATCGAACTGCCCGTTGAGCATTGCAATTGATAAACCGGCCCTAAAGATGTCCGATTATTGTAGTACAGAAGTGTACATAATTTCGATTCCAATACATACACAAAGAGGAATCAAAAGACCACTAGACTTTCGCCCGTTTTGCCGTGTGCTGTCACAGTATCATTTGTCATTAATTTACAGATTTAAACACTCAGTACAGAAAGTCTCATCCATCAACCATCCAAATCAGTTTGGACCCTTCAGATTGAGTCGCAGAGTCATAACTACATATAGAGGGTTTAGAGCTCACCCATATCGTAAGTGAAGCTCGCCGATCTCACAGGACTTGTCGGAGCAGATCTCGAACCTTGGAGAAATACGTTCCGAACTTTGAACCATTTGGATTTTCTTTGTAGTCCCGGAGACAACTCCACATTCTGAAATGTAGTTCCAACCTTCTCAACTCTAAATACTCGATAGTCCGAGATTTCCATCTGCTGTTGGCTCACATATTATCCTTACTTGGTCCAGTTTATTTGGAGAATCTAGCCTTCCATGTTTCTTAAGACTTGAATCTGCTGTCAGTTCTTCGTTGGATGGTAGCGTCACCGTCAGTTTTGGCGCTGTTAGACTCATCGGTCCCCCAGACAGCTCCTCGTCCATGGAGTGATCCTCCAGGTCCACGCCCTGATTTGGTTCAGACAAAGATGTATCAGTTTCTGATTGATTTGTATCAGGTGTAATAAGTGAACGATTGATAAGTGATATTTCCTCACATTCATCATTGGGCCTTGATGCCATCTTTCTTCTTGTGCACTCCACTTCCTCACAGTTTTAGTGTTGATTATCCCTTTGACTTTGCTCCATGGTGTTTTGTTTCCTTTGGATACTATGATTTTTGAAGATGCGATCTGTAATCGATAGGTGCTTGAAAGTTTTTTCTTTTTTCCCCCCCAACAATAGAGATTTCCTAGGAAATCCGTTGCGGTCAATAACGGCACCGTACCATATCGGAAGATGCTACTGCGCATGCGCGAATCTGCTCCCTATTGTGGATACGGTTGACGTCATTGACTGAAAAGATGCGGCATCGGATCTCGATCCGTTATAATGAAATACACTATATACGTACATAAATACATATTATATTGTGTAGTATTTTATTGTAAGTTAAACCATACTACATGCAAGTATAGTATCACCAAATACAGATCCGATGTCTGTTGAATACTTGTGTATACTCGAACGTACTTTTGGCATTTGGTCTTCAATTGAGATAATTGGGTCACCATCAAGGGATTTGCTTCTTCTGTTATCCTCGTTACAGTTTCGTAGTTTGCGTTCTCCTGTCAGTGTGCATCGCCTTCCTGTTTGAAATAAGGTAGGTTGAATATCATCATGGGTTTCGTTTTAAAAATATACCTGCATGCTGGATTAAGTATTCTTCTACCTTCCTCCAGCCATCTTATTCTGCCCCGTTCCCATATATATGTATGTCACAGGCCCTGGTTAAGTCTTGATATTTTTAAACGACTCCAAAAAAGGAGGAGGTTCTCAGTTCGACTGGTTTCTATGTTCTTTTCTATCCTGTAGATTCATGTTCATCGGCTAGCAGTGCTGATACCGACACTTTTTTAACAGTTAACCCTTCTTCATTCAGCATAGGTATTTTAACCTTACTTCTGTGTAAATACTTTACTTGGCTGAATAACGTGGTAAGCCTGTATCTAGTGTAGAGAAAGACTTAGAAATAAATAAAGGAATTACAGATATTCATGCATAATTTTGGGGGAAATCTCATATCCGTCATTAAATATTGCGTCACTGTGAACATAATCTCCAAGTTGAGGAGGAAAAAAGTCGACTGTTACCCCAGGAAAAATGGCAGCCGACTGCCACTGTTTTCATGAATGTTTTTAAGTGACAAATGAAAGCATTCCCTTCGCTCACTGTGAAAACACTACTGGAGAGCACTATAACAAGTATGCAGCTTGACTCAGTGGGAACAGAGATTTTTGTAAACGTCCAATTTTATTTACGATCACTTGTGTATCGTTGTCCTAACTTCTACTACCCTTTGTTGAAGCATAAGGATCCTCATCAGCATTCTATGTAGTAGTTAGAAGGAGAATAGTGCAAGTACTTGGGAAGTTGTTCCCCTCGAGCACTGCTATTGCTCAAGCCTATGTTCATCTTGTGACTTCTCATTGAAGGTAGATGAATTTGGAAATCAGGCGAATAATTGGTATTCCCACAAACGTACAGTTTGACTCGTGCTATCTGGCCCTTCATTCGTATGACACCCAGAGAGTCCCTGATATAAGTGATATGTTACATATTTCACATCCATTCCCCCAGTGATAACCCAATATTTCAAATTCTTAGATATTTTTGCCAACTGTTTCAATTATTGGTGATTTCGCGATTGTGTTTTGATTTGCGTTGGGTGTTATTTTCAGGGAAACTGATTGCGACAAAGCTACCAGGAACTTGGAGACAATGTCTGGTGCCGAGCAGGAGGTACCGATGGACGCCCAGTCCTCCGAGGACAGCAGCCCAACTGCCGAAGAGGCTGACGCTCAACAGAAATGCGACATCGAGAAGGGGGAAGAGGCCAAGCTCAAAGCCAAGTACCCATTGGTCACCGGGCGTGGACACTCGGCTTTTCTCCTTCAAAAGAAACTTACCAAAGGTCAAAAATATTTCGACTCCGGTGACTATCAGATGGCCAAACAGTCGGACCCCAGCAAAAAACTGTTCCCAACTCCATTGAACCAGGGTTCCATCGCTATCCCTACACCAGAAACTGTGCCCGCTCGCAAGACTTCTATCATCCAACCCAAGTTCCACTTGCCCCCGCCATCTTAGGCGAGTCGGCACCGAATCTGCCCGTTTTATCCTCCTCTCGATATCCCCAAATTTTAGCTCAACATTCGTTTAATTTGATATGCTGCTCTGCTTATATTTAAGCGATGTTTCACCCCCCCCCCCCCCCAACAATGTTTTGATGGAAGGTAATCTGTGTGCTTGGCATCGTTTTACCCTACTAACGGTGTAGGGGCCACACATATTATCCATCTTCACTTTGAATTTGGTAATGGGCGTCCAAATTTTTCAAGGACCAGTAGTAAGTAGGTGATTGATATTGATATCGTCATTCAAGTCAGGGTCTTTTTGGTACAGGCCTGTATTATTCATTAGCCTTTTCAAAACGTATTTAAAATTAACCCGTTTGAATGGCCCTTTTTTATAAAAATAATTAATAATGCGTATGATTTAATCATGTTTTTTAGCTTGTAAATCCATATTTATCATACAAAGTTTTATTGTGATTATTGATGTTTTGAGTTTTTATTGTTTAGTACATTAGTACACATTTGAATTTTATAAAAATAAACGCCTACACTCAGGTTTCTTCAGTACCTGCTCGTTAGCTTCATTATGCTTTGTTAGGGAATCAATTTTACCCTTGCAGTCGGAAAGGATTGGCACTGCAGTTAGCATGTACCCTATTTCCTTAGTATTACGAGTAATTGACTTCGTTAGTTTTTTTTGGTGCAGTCAAGACGTTATTTCTCCGAGGAAAAAATAAAGAAGTTATTTATCACTTTTTCTTTCTGATTCTTAGGTTGCTGAATTCGAATTTGAACTTTGCCACTTCAAAAACTGCTCGGAAGGGGGGAAAAATACAAGAAACGACAAAAGATCCGCTCTCTCTTTAGTTTTTTTTGTAACTCCAAAACTGTACGTTTTTTGAGAAAACTACCTCAACACTAAATAATAAAGTAGATGAAATTTCCTACATATTCGATTCGTCATGTTTTCTTGCGAGACGAACAGTGGCTCCCACTAAATTTCGCAAGCGAAAATCAAAAATTGACGTTTGTCGTTTTTCCTCTCCGAAGGTGCTTGACACCCTGTGGCCCTTTATCTTCACTGCCCCCATTTCAACGACCCTATACTCCTCTAATAATTGATGATTCATTAAATTGTTTCAGCTAGTTGGCTGAAAGGTTTGTAGATGCTTTCAAGAATTTCTTGTTGAGGATGATTAGTACTGTCACCAAAGTAGGCGAGCTACCTACCATACAGTAAACAGTTACCTACACAAGTCGAATCCATTAGGTATACGAAATTAGCGCTCCGAATGATAGGAATCTGTTTGAACAGCTAGCACTGATTTAGCCAACGCTCCAGTAGCTCTGGTTAGAACTAGTGGATTCAGTGATGAACAGAAATCAGACCAGTTCTGTAGTGCCCAAGTTCAGAGGTGAGCGATATTTTCATCATGTCGCTAGATATTAGAGAGTTCCTAGGAGATACGGTGATAACAATACCGCATTGGCTGTTAGGGTGAACAACATGGATGCTAACCCGTTGCCATGGGTTACGAGAGACAACTATCACGATATTCGGTATCTTAAACCCAATTCTTTACTGATTGTTGAAGTACCGTGAATTCTACCCCCTTCCATCTCAAAAGACAAAAGAGCACAACACCACTGCACCAGCTCTCTTAAATCTGAAGTCAGGAGCCTGTTTGGAATTTTTAGAACGTCTAATTAGTTATTGCAAAATTAAAGTTGTATAAAGTTGGTTTGCTTCTGCAGCACAATATTTGGATTCTTTTGCAAAAATGCAAAAGCCTGCAAAATCAGCTATAAATTTGTGAAACTAGGATTTATTAGAGGGAAAGTACTCTACACTAAAAAAGCTTAAGCATTTGAAACCATTTAATTTTTCAGGATAAGAAAACAATGTAAAGTACTACAGGTTAAGAAAACAGTAGGTACAATACAAATCACAGTACACTAGTACAAAACACGAAAAACGGGCAAAACTTGAGTTAGGATTATCAGAAATGTTCGTGAAGAAAATTACTGAATTGTTTGCTGTTGCTGAATTTGGCAAGAAAGTGGAATCAATTCTTCACCCTCACTCCAACAAAAGTCCGATTCTATGGGTTCTGGTTCATATAATTTTCATGATCTTCTCCGTTGATGTGTGTTTCCATAACAGATTCTCTTCCCTCTTGATTCTCCACAGCAGAAACGGCTTGAAAGGGAGGTAGGTATTTGGGTTGCAAAAACGTTGTTGTTTGAAAGCATGGTGGAAAATTCATCGCGATCACGTTTTTACTGTAACACGTAATAGGTACTTCAACATGTACTGTTTTCAACATATCAGGTTACTTTTACTCACGGTTTAGTCGTTACGTTTCACGGGATCGAGAGGTGGTGACGGATGTATATGTGGCAAAATACGTCAACCATTTGGCGCATGCGCAGAACACTTTTCTGAGACATACGGATGACGCATCTGAGCAACAGTATCGCCTAGGAACTCTCTATTATGGTAGTGTACATCCACTCATACCTGATACCTTTCAGTTGCTAGCTCTGTGTAAACCAGATTATACGAGTACATATAAGTATCTGGTTTACATTGCAGACAGGAGAGGGAAGGGGAGGTGGAGACCACCGGGGTGATTACCCCATTCCAGCCAGTAAAAACAGCCAATTCATAAGTGCTATTAGGACAGCAAGTCTGTCATCAGTCGTTCGACAGCGAGTCCGAGTCACAACCATTCAGGTGGTTGTTCCAGTAAGAACATAGCATTTGGCTGTGCCAGCTACAGTTACATCTATATTGGATGTACACTTATTGGAAGCATTATCGTTATTTAACTAGTTATCATATTTCAGTTAGTAAATAGGAACAGTTTACTACAAGTACAGTATAACCATGTCCATAAATAAAAGTTACCGGTGATAGAACAAAATGTCGTAAAAGAATTTCAAACAATCCTCATTCGTTTATATGAGCTGTGCAGATGCAATGAAACGTTGATTACTTTAGGAATTGCAAATCCCAGGTAAAAAATAATAATTAGGTCTGCATGGTAAATACTGAAGTTGGAAAATCCTTGGTTATCTTCGGTAAGATGTGGGGTAGGTACCTAGTGACGTTCCTACTTGGTAGTAAGGATTACTGATATTCCTGCAGTATCAGCACCATTACCCTTATTGGTTGGTAGGTACCTACCTTCTGAAATAGGACATTTGACGTTAGGTATTCAATACCTACCGGAAGAAAAATATCGATTCTCGTGAGTGGTTGCTCACAAAATGTTCAGAAAGAGAAAATTGCGAAAAGTTGAGATTATAATATTTTGTGGATAGTAAATTAGACAGCTATCGATATTTCCGAGTGGAAAATTTTAAACCCCTTCAAGATATTTGTTGATCTACGTTTCAAAGTACGTACGTAGAATCCGAAAATCGCCCCTCAACATTTGGTCAACAGTTCTAGGTCTACAGCACATCGGTTGGACATGTGCAATCTAAATAAACTTGCATCCGTGCATTGATTACCAAGTTACAAGCATTTCTGGATGAGTTGGGTACTATCTATTACAGAGAGCAGGAATCTAAATTCAAGTGTTGTCTGTGTATTGTTACAGAAAATCGGTGGTAGAGTATTTTCGATTTCTATATTAAAAGAGCGTTTTGGTTTATTATTTTCGATAATGAACCTTCAGAATAGAGTATGAAAAAAATTCCCCCCCCCCCCCCCCCCATCCTAAAAATGTGATGGTTTCTGTTTCAAGGTACGTAGAATCCGAAAATGGAATCAAAAATTTTCTGTCTCCACTGTAATTCAGATTTTTCTTAGTTACCATGAACCAAAATTAATGAATAAACTACCTTGTGAAGTTAATTTGTAAGTATCTCTATTGGGACACTCTTGTAGTAGTTCCTTGGACAACAGTCTGTTTTTAGAGAAATTCGAATCAGAAAAAATTCGGATCTCCCACCAAAGACAAAAACTTCGCTATGGGCCCACACCCATGCAGGGCCCTGCCATCACCTCGGCCCGCGCTGTTGGTAGCATTGCCCCCCCCCCCCCCCCGCAGCATCTTCACTCATTGAAAGACTGAGCCCAGCAACTGCCAGCCGCGTTCAAGGCAATTGGGCGGGGGGGGGCTAAACGTTCTCAAGTGCCCACCAGATATAATTGCAAATGAACTTCACAAGTTCGTTTATTCATCAATGATATCTAGTGGGACACTTGAGAACGTTTACATGTAGTTTGTTTAAAGAACCAAACCAAGCTAGGCAGTTGCTGTAGGGAAAAATTAGAAAACCAAAAAACCCAAGGCCGAGACTGGTCCGTAAGTCCTGACAAGTACTTGTAGACACAAAATTAACATTTGGTTTGTAGGTCCTATTTGGAGTCTAGCTGGTCCGCCAAGCTCGATGTTTCTGTCAGTCATCTCTAAGGGGTGAAAAATAGGGGTTGAAATGTTCAGAATGCTGTAGCTCGAAAACTCAATAGAAGGGTGTGTTTTTTTAAACGTTTTTAAATTGATCTCGAAATAAAGCATTTTTTTGAGACCACCCGGAGCATTGATGGATAGGTTGAGAGGCGAGGTGAGGTGAGTGAGAATGGAGGAAGAAGGTTGCTGGATCTAGTACCCTAAAGGTTACACCTATAGCAGCCAGGGAGTTTATCACCTATAGCTGCCAGGACGGTAACCATCACTAAAGGTACTAGAAGGATGTTGCCCAGTGGTTCCACCAGTCTGGGATCTTTTGTGAGAAAAGGTAAGGAGGCATGTGAGGAGAGAAGAGATAAGTCGGCGACTTAAGGAGAGCGTAGAATGAGGTGACAGGCGCAGCCGGTCAGTTTATATAGTGCACTCCACTCTACTCTAGTCCGGAGGACTAGTGGGGAGTGAGTGAGCCTATGCGCCTGGGGTCACGTACGCCACCTCACCTGTTGCGTTTATTAACTTGACAATCTTAAGGTATACAACGTATGATGGTCCGGGATGATCACGACAGTACGTCCAGCCGTTCGTTTGCACCAAAAAAGCTTTGACAACACGATGGTGAATGAAATGGTATAAATCCGGCCCAGATATCACTGCTAGGGAACACCTGATTATAATCACGGCATGGCTGGTTTGGATTTTGTTGATAGGTTGTAACTTGAACAAAACATTATTAATAACAACAAATAATCTATGGTAGAATTGTTGAATCCACCAAATATTTATGTACTCAATATTTATGTACTCAATTTAGGGCTTTCCTGGTGGAAGCTCTAGTGTAGGTATTGACCACAGAAAACAGTGATCTACGCAGAAGGGGCATCTAAAGGTAATTAATAAACCGTTATGTAATAACTTGCACCGTTTTATTTATTAGGTACTCGTATTAATATTGTATTTCGTTTCAAAACGACTTCATCTAACAAATTACTAGTGGTTCGACTGACTGTGCTTAATCAGCTCTGTATCTCAAAAACCTCCGATTCTGTTGAAGCCATGATATTCAAGAACCTGTTGGAACAGCAATATGCTTGCAACATTTCACAATAAACCACTGAAACTGTTGATACTATCACATACTCCGAATATTTCAGCTAGTTCTTTCACGAAGATGTGGTGGTTAAAGCTTAAAAGGAATTTGGCATAGACAGGTATTAGTGGACATTTTGGAGTGTCCTCCAAAACTTACCTTGTAAATGAATGTCATCTTCTAACCCTTACAAAACTTACCTTGTAAATGAATGTCCTCCTCTGAAGATGAAGAAGACAAGGGTGGTGGGGGTGTTGTGAGTGAGGAGTGGCTCATGTATGAACCTGCAGGGCTGATGCTGAATGAAGATGATTGGTCGCTTTGCACTCTCTCGGGTACTTTCAGCGTTAGTGACGTCTCTTTTTCTTTTTCCCATCCAAACGCTCCTTTGACTTTGCTCCATTTTGACGTTTTACACTTGGAACGTCCGGATTCTAAATATCTGGATAATGATCAAATTATATTCAACATGTGGTGACCTAAGGTAGGGAATTTCCTTAATATTTTACGAAGGTCCCTCGATTTGCATTTCCGCACTTCTTTCTATTGGGTTACCACCCTCAGGGCAGGCTATGGGATCGAAGTAGCCATATGATACGAGGTAGCTCTGTAGATCATCGTTAACAGCCTACGTTTGCTGTTCACAAACAGATAGTTCGCCGCAATCATTTGCCAAAAAATTATCAGTGGTGGAAAACGTCATAAAGCACCTTCTTCGTTTTATGGCTGACAGGCTTGTTTGTTGATACAGAAAACACATTACCTATTTGGTTTGAGTTTGGAATGGACTGCCTCCAGTATATACCTATCATTTTGTTTCAAACATTCTCCGCAATTCACTGTGATGATTCCCGTTGGTTTAGGATAAATTTAAAGCAAGGTCATGCATGACTATAATAGAGAGTTTTTGCAGCACCCTCACGCTGAAACGAAAGCAGTGCTGCGCATGCGCACTCAAGACACCGAAAAGTTTGACGAACCGTGACGTTGAAAAATACCAGGATCTCATGGTGTTAGCTTTCGTCGTGTTGAGATGACAAAACGTAATTTAACCTTACATCTGTATAACGCTACCTACCTTCTTCTGTTTTCCTTCGAAAATAAAAATGTCGAGCATCGTATTCACAGCTGCTTCTTGGCATCTTTCTATGTTAATGCAGACTTGACGCCATGTGTGGACATAGATTTGTATTAACCACGGAGTAAAATGGATGAAAGAGAGGTTAACATAACGTTAGCGTGACTTCACCAGCCGGTAGATCAGGTTAGCATCTGACTTCGGTCGCCTATCCGCCATTTCCGTTTTGGTGTCGTTTCGGCGTGAGGGTGCTGCAAACTCTCTAATATGAGCGAATCGCGGAAGTTAGCCTCATACATTTCGACGATTCGTAGTGATTATAGATTGAACAAAAACTCAAGATTTACACCCTTTTTGTAAAAAATGTTTTTTAACCAGTATCTTTTTCTTGATTCAACAGTGTAAAGGTACCAATTTTGGTGAATTTCCAACAATTTTGGTAGGTAGGGGCCTAGTTTTATCTTTGCAAAAATCTCAATATAAGAGAACACATGAGAAGTACGAAATGATCATTTAATTTTCATATAAGTTTGTTTTATTTTAGTTTACCAACTCCCCACAGTAACATCGACTTAAGTCAATCTTGAATTTTTTCTTCTGTCAATAAATTTATTTCTCTCTCTTACCGACCTAGGTTCCTTTGATTTGTACAGTTTCGAGACGGATAACTTCAGAAATAATTTCGGATCTTCATAGTTCAGATCACTTAGGCACCACTCTTCTAGAGTGGACAGGATCTACATTGACGCTTCGACAAGCTGATGATTCTGAACAGAACCTGAACCTACCACATTAATTTCCTTAGTTGGGAAAAATGATTCGTCCATAACAAATGGATTTCCGCCCGAGAGACCTGCGTTCGTTTCTACTGGAGTTAAGCTAGGTTCACATGGAGACACAATTCCTGACGGCAATCCGGCACTGCAACGCGTTTGCCGGAATGTTTGCCGCATATGCGTTCACATGGCATCGGAATCATAACGAAACGCAATCGCAAAAAACAAACAATTATTGCTCGAACTCGAAACCTCAAAATCAACCACATATGTCGAATTTCAATATGGCTGAACAATCAAACAAGAGAGGTGTGCGCAGTAACCTCTGCACAGATACGGCAACGGATCCGACAGCGGAAAATATCTGGAGATTTTGATATAGTATCCAAGGCACTGCGTTGCAATAATCCATTTTGCGTTGGCGAACAGAATTGTAGAATGCATAGCCTTGCCGGACTGCCATCCGGAATGGCGTCTCCATGTGAACCTAGCTTTACTAAGTTCGACGTTTCTAATAATATCATTGTTCAAATTGGAAAGTTCACCCACTTTTGCTGATTTGGAATAGATAGATTTGGAAGATACAGACCAAACAGATGAAGAGTACCCACATTTTATATATTTTTCCCCTCTTTGAATGTATCAATATTATAACTTCGGCTTCCTACTGTTCCTAGTCACAAATGTAGCCTATGGTTGGTTTTAAGTGCGAAATTCAGAAAATTCTGTTTCTTTGGATCAAGCGAATCAGCTTCTTTATACAAACCTATAAGCATTTTCCGTCTTATGTCCTTTTAAAGAATAACTAAGTACCTGATTCAGTTAGTCTATATCACATTTCCATGTTATGGGATTGGGGTTCAATAAAGCTGTCACTTGTATGGGCGACAAATTACTTCGGAAGATAGATACCTAGTTCTTTGGTTATGTTGTGCCTGTAATGGAGAAGGTAAATACGTACCTACCTAATGTACAAGTCACAAGCGGCTCTCCAGCTCACCTTATTCTGCTCCTGAGGTAGGCATTTTCCTTCTTGAGGTCTTCCAAGTCGTCCAAGATCTTTTCAGTTCCTTCCACGAGAGACTCAAAGGTGTTGGGTGGAGGTGACGGAGGAGAATCGGACATTTTGTTTTTCTTACAATTTGCCGTCACATGTAGAACGAGTTACCTTCCAGACTTGCGTTCCTACCTGTCACGTACTTTTATCGTGTCGATCATCGACTGGAAGTAAGTACCTGCATGATTTTTTGTGACACTTTATATCGGGTGGATTTTTAAAAAAAGGCGAATTCCTAATGATGAAAGGTTGAAAAATCATTGTCCAGAAGGAACATTTGTAGCACCGATTGCTGATATTTATGATGATGAATTAATGATTGTTTTTAAATGAGTCACTGGTTTTACATCCCCCAGTGTATCTGTACCTATGTACTGATTAAAACTCATAGTACTACAAGTACTAACTAAGTACTAAGTAGTTAACTTGTAGCGACCACACAGTCATGCTAATTGTAGCACTTGAAGTGGCAGCGCCATTATGATCATATCTTATTAGATAAAGGCACTACCACTAAATACAGGGTGTCCCCAACCCCCCCCCCCCCCCCTAAAATTGTTATTTATGGAGTTAGAAAACAATTTTTTTTTAACCAACATGTTTTTTTGTGAGGATTTCAAAAATGACAATATTGCGCATTGCGGTTTTGGGGTACACCAACTTGGTTTTTTCAAATGGAAACCCCTTTTTTTATTGCAGATTCGAATCGTACGCAAAATTTAATGAAAATTTGACACCTCAACCGATTGTTTTGATAGCGCGCAAAAATGAGCAACTCCATGGTCGGGCCAAAATGCGGATGTACTAAATACCCAAGTGTGGCACATGATATTGTAGTATTTTTTTACGGTGAATCACGTGGTGGTGTCCGTTCCCCGACTTCATGCATTTTAATCAAATTATCACCGACAAAACTCATTTTTTCTGCCAGAAAAACTGCCTTTTTTAAGAACAAAACTATTCTGTCTACCTGGAAACCTTTTCAGTTAGAGAGAGAGAGCGTGATTTTCGCTGAATACATAAGCCTTTCAAGGTGAGAGTATTAAGCTATTTGGTCTTCTCCTATTAAGACATTTTTTCCTGGAGAAATTAAAAGTAGAGAAGCGATAAAAGTCGCGTAAACTTATGGTAAGTCGTCCGCACATTGTAGGCACAGATTCAGATCATAATGAAACAAGCTCATTCAATCGTGATTTGTGTTTTTCACATCATGCCGCGTCTCCCCGTGGATCTGTACACGAGAGAAGAGAAGACATCGATGGTCAAAATTTATTTCCGATCGAACAACGGTGATGAAAACGCGTCAAATCAGGAAACAGACACTAACATGTCAGACGTGATTCAGCGTAAAAAATACTACAGTATCATGTGCCACACTCGGGTACTTCGTACATCCGCATTTTGGCACAACCATGGAGTTGCTCATCTTTGTGCGCTATAAAAAAAATCGGTTGAGGGATCAAATTTTCATTAAATTTGCCGTCGAATTCAAATCTGCAATAAAAAAATGGGGCTTCCATTTGAAAAAACCAAGTTGGTGTATGTTGCGCAATATTTTCATTTTTTAGATCCTAACAAAAACATGTTGATTCAAAAAACTTTTTTTCTAACTCCATAACTAACGATTTGGGTGGGGAGGGGGGGGGGCTTTTTGGGGGCACCCTGTATACTTCAACATTCAAATAAACAGACAGGAGACTGTCCGACTAGTCAGCAATCAATAGGAGCCTCTGCTTAAAGCATCAGACAGCCCAAACTCCGACCAGTGCACAGACACTGAGGAAAATAATTTTCCTCATTGTGGACAATGAAATTTTATTGTCCTCAAAGTAATGGAGTGTCCATTCTATGACGAAGAACGACAAGAATATGGACAATTTCTACTTGAACAGGACCTGTTCACAATCCTTCCAAATGCCACCGCAGGAGAGCTACGTGAAATTATGAACTTCACTGATCATGCTGGAATGCATGAGTTATTCATGAAAAATTACTTCAGATTTATTTCAACTGTCATTACTAGTAAATACTAATATATATGTGTGTGCTGGCAATATGTGGACGTACGGTCGATACAATAAAAGAAATTAAAAAAATCTTGCGATAGCATAAGGGAGCGCAATCCAAAATGGATTGGGAAATCACTGCACCAGTAAAGAGGGGATCAATGGCTCAAATCAGTGTTCGTAGTGAATATGTGGGTTGCGAGATACCACGTTCAAGGATGTGTTCATGGACATGTTAGGTACCTACGTCCATTGTTTGTACACAGTTAGCGGTGAGCAACACGTGCCACCCACAGCTTGATATTCACAACAGTCGGCGTCTGTTGCAATCAAACTTGGCTCGGAATGAGTTCACTTGAAGGGGGGGGGGGAGGGTGTTGCACAAATCTCTGCGTGGAGCGGAGGCGAACAAACGAGGAGAAATGAGACGAGGGACGGCGCACCAGTGACTGTTTTAAAATTGGACACTCGTGATGTTGGAGCGACGCCAGCCCCCTTCCTTAGTCAATTCTTTCTATATTTAGGATTTGGAGTAAACCCCGCAGAAGTAGGTAGGGAAGACATGAATGGTCCAGAGGAGGGTTAAAGCGAGGTTCCGTGACCTGGAAGTTGACAGACAGTGGGAGATTTTCTTGGTTGAAAAACCCTTAATAGCCATCAAGCCCAGTATGTCCTGAAAATCGCTGAAAAGCCCTCTTCACCTGGGTTTATAATTCTACTGGACACATCTACAAAAATGTTGGCCGTTCATTTATTATTTCTTTGATGCGCAATAATTGAAATAGCTATTTTTTATGGTTTCCACCAATTTTGGCCACCAAAAACACGACTTAGGCTCCTATTTTTGACCATTATCTTTGATCATTGATAGTGCCATTTAATTGCCTAGATTCACCCGTTAATACTACTTATAGTGTTATTATACAAATTTATGGTTATCTCAGACAATTTTCCATGTTTTTTGACTCAAAGAAAATGAATTTTGGGAGCTAAAACTTCGTTAGAACATCAGTTTTTCACACTGGTCAAAATCGACTTCATATTCGGTCTTCTCGCCCTAAAAAACATGGAAAACGATGCCTCAAGCTCATATGTGCAATAAAACCTCGAAAACACATATTTTTACACCCATAACATCCCTGGGTATATTCCGATCGGGCTGCAGTTTCGGGATACAACTAGGGCCCAAATGGAACCTGTGTACCCACATTATTAGAAAACAAATATTTTCGACTGTCAGAACAGGATTTTGTGTCTCGAGTCTCATTCTAAACCACTTTGGTAAAATAAGTAATGAATATATCAAATTTTAGTGATACAGAATTTTTTACGGATTTCTGACCCTCAAAACCCGGAATTTTACCTAAATTTTTTTGTAAAAAAAAGTCCGACTATTTAAGGTACCTACTTATATATAATAAATAGGTCTTATATATAAATATGTCTCGCGTCACCATTCGATACCACTCTGTGTTTCTATATCAAATTATTGTAGTTTTTAGTCATTTGTTCAGTTTTTTTTTGCGATTTTTGACTAACAAAAACTAAAATTCAACTCCCTTTTTCCCTTGAAAGTTGCATATTTGAACTCGTCCATTGGTTTGCCATTTTACGAACAACTCGGCGAAATTTGAATTTTCAATCTCGAGCCCAAGGTGAGGTATCGTCTTGAGTGGCACATAAATTAACATTAACAAGCATATTGGTAATATAAATGTTGAAATGTAGGAATGGATTCAGAATGCTCTGAAACGGAAAAAAATCTCGAAAATCTTTCAATAATTATTCATACGCCTACTAGCAACTTTTGACCCATTGCGATAACGTAACTTGTTCTAGAATTTGCTATCTAAAAGAGACGAGGGATCAAATTAACTAGAAATCTCACCTACTCCAATAAAAATATAAATATTTCAATGTATTTAATTTAATGGTTTTAGGTATCTCTTCACTGATATGCGTAGAGGTTAAACAAAAATATATAAAAACGGATTTACTTAAATTTATAAAAATTGTATACACATTACTTATTATCTACTGTACAAGTCTTACAGTACCTCGATATTACAGCTGAGACAAACAATACTGATGACAAGCCGAAACGTCGTACGAAATTGCGCCCAGGGCCGTACTTCAATGGAGGAAGGAAGAATTGTGTATGTTGGCTTACGACAATGGTGTCTCAATTAGTCGAAATGTCTTCCGTTTAAATATTTATGCTAATATGATAATTCACGATAAATATTGCTCAGCCATCGCCCTCATGAATCTTGCTTTCCGCAGGTTCTCGGCTTCCCTTTTGATTTCGTCGTTGTTGTTGGAATTCAGCTCCAAGAGACCAATGATGCGGATCTGTGGATAGGTAATGCATTTTCTAGTAACTTTCGTATCTACCTAGGTTTGGAGGTTTTCAAAGAGCAAGTAGGTAGTATTGTCGTGGGACGAAATAGGGTTTTCCCTTGACATGGCGATGTTACGAGCTATTCTTATAGAAAATTTTGCGCAGATTCCGAATATTACACCCGGGTTCCTATGCCTGAACTAGCTCCTAAGCGTGTTTCTGTGTGCATAAGGCTGGGGACACACATAGCTTTTATTTTCCACGCGGACGGACTTCCAAGAACAACGCGAGCAGAGAAAAATCCGTCGCACGCGCGCGACTAGGTGACACACAACAGCGTTTTTATCGTGCCATCGCTCGTAGCTGGGAAGTGGAGGGGATGAAGGTGGGATGTAGACCTATCAAACTTCAGCGTGAAATTCCGCGCGTTTTTTTCCGTCGTCCGACGGGAATCCGGCGCGGAGCGGGCGCGTGAAAAACCTGCCAAAGGGCGAAAAATCCGCTCCGCTCTGCTTCACGCCGATGTGTTCCGTTCCATTTGTCTGCACAGATGTCAGGTTCCGCGCGTGAGGCGGGCGGAGTTCTTGGAAGGACCCCCGCGTCGGAATCGCGATGTGTGTCCCTAGCCTAAGGCTGGGGACACACATAGCTTTTATTTTCCACGCGGACGGACTTCCAAGAACAACGCGAGCAGAGAAAAATCCGTCGCACGCATGCGACTAGGTGACACACAACAGCGTTTTTATCCTGCCGTCGCTCGTAGCTGGGAAGTGGAGGGGATGAAGGTGGGCTATCAAACTTCAGTGTGAAATTCCGCGCGTTTTTTCCGTCGTCCGACGGGAATCCGGCGCGGAGCGGGCGCGTGAAAAACCTGCCAAAGGGCGAAAAATCCACTCTGCTCCGCTACACG